>OU342741.1:340526972-341126972 GCA_910589775.1 Avena eriantha
TTTAATCATCTCGAAATTTTTAAAGTGTTCAAATAATATTTTTAAGGGCATATTTAAATTCCTCACATTTTTCTGATTCAAAAACATATATCATTTGTATTATTTGGATTTATATTTGAAAAGTTATTTAAATCTGATTTGAATTTGAATTTAAATCAATTTTGAAAAGGTTTAATTAAAACAGACAACAGGGCAACTTTTGTTACCCAGCTCGACCCAGCCATAGCCACTGACGGGTGGGCCAGTCGTTGGCGGGGCACACGCATGGAAATCTTTTTCTCACCGCGGCGCGGGCTAGCCCAGGCGATTGACAAGCGGGACCAGCGGCTACGGCCCACGTGACAGTGGGAGGCTGCTGCTGGGCTGCTGGCTGAGCTGCAGGTAAGGTTTTTCTCTTTTTATTTCTTTTTGTTTTATTATCTGTTTTGATTTTTATTTTTATTTGTTGCAGATTTAAACAAGCCCAAGAAATATTCTTTTTGGAAGTTTTTGCATATTTTGAATAATGGAACAGGGCTAGCTAGGGAGTGAGGAGAGGGCTTGGATTTAGGCTAAGATGAGGTGAAAAGGTAATCAAGAAAAAGAGAAGGAAAAAGCTTATGGGAAAAAGGCCTCACTTGCATAATGAATGGAAAAGAATAAAATGGTGTAGATGAGGATATGGAGATGGTGGAGAGATATGTAGATGATCCCACAAAGAATTGACCACTAAAACAAAGGAAAACCAATGGGACAAGGGTGGTGATGATGGTTGCATGGCCCATGCAAAAATAATAAATGCCATGATTGATTTTGTGAAAGCAATAATATTAATATGGCATTATTCTTATGCATTCACAAGAAGTGGAATAAGGGCCAAGCAAAGGAAATATAGAATTTGATCCATCCTATCTCCCATGAGCTAGATCAATACCAAAAGAAAATAAAAGCCCATGGTAATTGGAATGGTGGAATTATAAGGTGGTGAAAAGAAAGGTGATGGAGTTGAATAAAAGATATGCCCCCAACTCAACTTGGGCATTAAACAATATATCAATAACCAAATACAATATCAAGAGGCAAATACAATTAATAATGCATATGAGAGAAGAACCAATGAAAGAGGGTTTTATATGATATTCAAATGCAAGGTGGCATGATGACATGAGCATGATATAATTATGATGCAACAATTATATATAGGAAGTAGCCAATATCTTACTAGACCAAGTAGCATTACAATTGTTAGACAATTGGGATGCTACAACTCTCCCCCACTAAACAGGAATCTCGCCTCGAGATTCTAGGAAGAAGAAGACTCAAAGAGGGTAGGGTACTTGGCACGGAGCTCATCTTCACGTTCCCAAGTGGCTTCATCAACGGAATGGTGTAACCACTGCACCTTGCAGAACTTGATGGACTTGTTGCGAGTCCTTTCCGTGACTTCAAGAATTTTTGTGGGGTGTTCTTGATAAGACAGATCTTCTTGGAGATTGATGAGTTCATGGTCCACGGTCCTGCCGGGATCCTTGAAGATCTTCTTGAGTTGAGAGAGGTGGAAAACATCATGGACTTTGAGTTGTTCAGGGAGCTCAAGAGCATAAGCAACTTCTCCTCTTCTTACACGAATTTTGACAGGACCGATGTATCTAGGAGCCAGCTTTCCTTTGATACCAAAGCGGTGCATGCCTCTCATGGGAGTGACACGAAGGTAAACGAGATCACCAGGGACATACTCCATGTCCGTGCGCTTTCTGTCATAATTGCTCTTCTGGCGACTTTGAGCAATCTTCAGGTTTTCAAGAATGATGTGAACTTTCTCCTCCGCTTGAGTTACAATGTCGGGGCCAAACAATATTCTTTCACCTGTGCCCAACCAACCAATCGGAGTTCCGCATTTGCGCCCATAGAGAGCCTCAAATGGTGCCATCTTTAGACTTTTCTGGAAGCTGTTGTTGTAAGAGAATTCAGCATAAGGAAGACATTCTTCCCACTTCATGCCGAAAGAGATAACACAAGCACGGAGCATATCTTCCAGAATCTGATTGATCCTTTCAACTTGTCCTTGCGACTGAGGGTGGTAAGCCGTGCTGGAGTTTAATTTTGTTCCCAAAGCATTTTGGAAACTTCCCTAGAACTTGGAAGTGAAGATGCTTCCACAGTCTGAGCTGATCTCAAGAGGAACTCCATACAGAGAGACAATTCTGTTGATATAAAGCTCAGCCAACTGAATTGCAGAAACTGTTTCCTTAACTGGAAAGAAATGAGCTACTTTGGAAAGCCTGTCAATGACAACAAAGATTGCATTGTTGCCTTTCTGCGACCTTGGAAAACCAGTGATGAAGTCCATCTCTACTTTCTCCCATTTCAATTCCGGAGGCTTCAACGGCTATAGAAGACCGGAAGGTTTCTTATGGACAGCTTTAACTCTGCGACAAACATCACACTCCGAGACATACTTGGCACAATATCGTTTCAAACCAGGCCACCAATATTGTGTTTTCAAGTCCATGTACATCTTAGTGCTGCCAGGGTGGATAGAAAGAACAGAATCATGCGCCTCCTTGAGAACTTGCTCTCTTAAACCCGGGTAGTTCGGAACAAACATCCGGTGTTCAAAGAAAAGAGTGCCTTGGTCGTCAACGTGGAAAGACTCATACTTCGAAAGCTGAATGTTGGAGATGATCTTTTTAGTGTATGGATCACCAAGCTAAATGGAACGGACCTTTTCTTCCAAGAGAGGTGTTGCTAGAAGGTTCAGAAGATAACCTTGATCCACAATTTCAAGGTTGAGTTTGCGGAATTCCTCGCACAAGAGAGGTTGTTGTTCTTCCGCCATGAGATTGTTGACATAAGCTTTTCGGCTAAGAGCATCGGCCATGACATTGGCTTTGCCCGGAGTGTAATTGATGGTTAAATCGAAATCATTGATTGTTTCAATCCACCTCCTCTGACGAAGGTTGAGATCAGGCTGTGTGAAGATATACTTCAGACTCTTGTGATCAGAAAAGATCTTACAACGGTTGCCAAGCAAGTAATGCCTCCATACTTTCAAAGCAAAGACAACTGCTGCGAGTTTGAGGTCATGTGTAGGATAGTTGATCTCATGCGTCTTCAACTATCGAGAGGCATAAGCAACAACTTGTTTTTCTTGCATAAGGACCGCACCCAATCCTTGCAATGAAGCATCAAAGAAAATCTGGAAAGGCTTTGATGTATCTGGAGGAACTAAGACTGGTGTGGAAGTGAGCTTCTCTTTGAGTGTTTCAAAGCTTGCTTGACATGGAGGAGTCCAAAGGTATTTCTTGCCTTTCTTGAGGAGATCGGTAAGAGGTTTCGTAATCTTTGAGAAATTTTGAACGAAGCGACGACAGTAACTGGCCAAACCAAGGAAACTTCGGACTTCTTTGACATTTATGGGTGGAAGCCAGTCCATAATTGTCTTAATAGTTTCTTGGTTGACGGCAATGCCCTTGGCAGATATGACGTGACCAAGGTAGGTGACTTGAGGCAGCCAAAACTCACACTTGGAGAACTTTGCATACAGGCGGTTCTCACGAAGCTTGTTTAGGACACACCGAAGGTGTTCTTCATGTTCTTCCTTAGACTTAGAATAGACTAGAATGTCATCCAGGTAGACCACAATGAACTTATCAAGATACTCCATGAAACCCGAGTTCATAAGCCTCGAGAAGGTGGCAGGTGCATTGGTGAGACCGAAAGACATGACCATGTACTCATACAGGCCATAACGGGTGGTGAAAGCTGTTTTGGGAACATCTTCCTTGCGAATCTTGATTTGATGATAACCACTTCTCAAATCAAGCTTAGAGAATACCACCGCTCCAGCTAGCTGATCGAAGAGATCATTAATCCGCGGAAGGGGATATTTATTCTTGATTGTTTTAGCATTGAGTGCCCGATAGTCAACACAAAGTCTATCAGTCTTGTCTCGCTTCTTCACAAAGATGGTTGGGCTACCCCAAGAAGAAGTATTGTGCTGAATGAAACCCAACTTCTTTTGTTCATCCAACTGACGTTTGAGTTCAGCCAACTCAGCAGGACCCATTTTATAAGGCCGCTTGGAAATAGGAGCGGTACGAGGTTCAAGTTCAATGACAAACTCGACCTCACGATCTGGAGGCATACCTGGCAACTCTTCAGGAAAGACATCTGGAAACTCACAGACTATAGGAACACTCTGAATACCTTCCATAGCATCATCATTCAGAGCCGCCAAAGAATAAAACTGAATTGCAGGAGTCAGACTTGGAGAATAGACTATATGGCCTTCAGGAATTTTCAAAGAAACCGAACGTTCAGCACAATCAATCACAGCTGCATTTGCTGTTAACCAATCCATGCCCAAGATAACATCAATATCAGAATTGCCCAAAACAATTAAGGAAGCCGGAAATGAAGAGCCACCAATCTCAATTTGATTGCCATGGCTGATCTTGGTAGATAACAATCTTGCCCTGGGAGAAAGAACCATTAACTTTTTATCCAGCTGGTCTATAACAAGCTCATGCTCATTTGCAAATTTGTGAGAAACAAAAGAATGTGAAGCACCAGAATCAAACAAAACTCGTGCAGGAACTGAGTTAACAGGAAGCATACCCATCACAACTCCAGAGGCATGCTCAGCTTGAGCGACGTTGACACAGTTGGCATGAGCAACCGTAGACCCAGGCTTGGTGTGGATGTTGAGAGCCCGAGGTGGAGGTGCACGAATCATAGGAGCACTTGCCGCAGGTCTTGGAGGTGGTGGTGGACGAGCTTTGTTGTTCATAGGACAATTCCAGTGCTGATGCCCAGTGTTTCCACAAGTATAGCAAGCACCAGGTGGACGTGGAGCAACGTAGCCAGGAACTCCGCCAGGCGCTCTAGGGTAGTTGTGGTTGTAGCCCCTGGGAGCCGCAGTGAAGGAGTTTGGTGGCCTTGGTGCGTAGTTTGACGGTCTTGGTGGAGCAGGGAGCGACGGTGGGGGTGTTAGGAACCCAGACACGACGCTTAGAAGGAGCTGTCATAGCAGAAAAGCTTGCTGTATCACGGCTGTGTTTCTTTGACTCCTCAAACACTTGCCTACTTGCTTCTTCCTACAGAGCTGTATGTTGGAGTTCCAGAAAAGGTGCCGGCCTTGCATGAGTGATTGCATATTTGATGGAAGCATTGAGGCCTTGCCGAAACCTCTTTTGCTTCTTCTTGTCATCAGAGATCTCATCGCCACCATAACGAGAAAGGTTCATGAAGCTTCTGATGTAGATGTTGACATTGTCAGTGCCCTGCTTGAGGTTGAGAAACACTTCCTTCATCCTTTCCATGACAATTTCTGACAGATATTGCTCTTTGAAAGCATCAGTGAACCTCTCCCAAGTAGGCTGAAAACCAGAGAGATCTGCCTTGAGGTAATTTTCCCACCAGAGAGCTGCATCTCCCTTCAGAAGGTGAGTGGCACATTTGACCCATTCTTGCTCGGGAACATCCGCAGTCATCAGCAACCTTGACACTTCACGAAGCCAATCATCCGCATCAAGTGGCTGATCAGACACCTCAAATTGGCGTGGGTTGAACTTGAGAAAACTCTTGATGTCTCCTCGCTTGGGAGGTGGAGGTAGCGGAACAAACTCATTCCTCCTCATGCTTTCCTCGAAGCGCTGCTGGTTCTGCTGCATAGTGCCCAAAGCATTTGCAATACTTGCCAAAGAAGCCCCAAGTTCAGGTGGTATATCCTCCTCAGAACGGCGTGGTGGTGCCATCCTGTGATTGATATAAAACACAAGTCAGTACTATAATGGAGAATGATAATAATCCAAAATAGTACCAAAATGGAATTAACCAAGATTAAAGGATGCAATTCACTGAGATGATATTAAAATATCAACAAAGTTCAAGGCAACTAGAAGATATTAAGCATAACGCACACGACTGAACAAGGAGTGTGGTATACAAACTAACAAAGAAATTTTTTCCGCAATTTCGGCATTAAAATACCACTATATGCGCAAAACCACTTAACGAATCAAGATTAGTAACTCTACTAGTTCAATATACCAAAGCAAATGATAAAAGTAGTGGTATGGTCGCGACTCCATCCCGCACTCAAATCATTACTTCGCACATGAATCAGTAAAACACATATCCCAATACCTTCTTCTTAATATGAACCTAAAGGTTGGTAACTACGAAAAAGAACACCCCAACAAGATAACGTCGGATAACAAAGAGTAAGATAGATCGCATCGGTATACAACGAATCAGAATAGATCGCGTCGGTTTGCAAAGGCCTGTCGGTATGGAATGTACCAACAGTTGATAACCAAAAGGCAGATAGTGATAACATTTGGATGCAACAGATAGACAAGGAATTCACACACACACACACAACCTATGGTACTACGGAACCCAGAACACGTGAATCCTAGTTTGAATTTTAGAAGAGGATTGAAAACGTTACACTTCCTTACCAGAAAAGGGTGGGTGGGTGGGTAAGAAGAAAAATGGAAGCAGTCCTACTCTCACATTTTGTTTTTTCCTAGTATACATAACTACCAAAATATTTGCTAGACTGACAACGACCATTTTGGCTGAGACCCTGAAGGGCGGGATGGCTCTGATACCAATTGTAACTACCTCGGTGAATTACGCTCTTAGTTACATGCCTGGATGAACGAAAGTGGTTAAAATAGTACGGTGGGGCCCAGGGCCACTCACGGTAGACCTTTCGGCCGTCCTAACCACTTTCAGACATCGGGACAAGAACGAGCGGCGTAATCGGCAGGCGAAGGGATCAACTACATACACAAATGAGTATGTATGCAAGCCACATACAACAGTCCTCAGAGCCATTCCATCTAAAAAGAAATAGAAATATTGCAACGCTATACGACAAGATTCAAATGTCCTAGATAGAGATAATAATTTAGGATAGCTCCTCATACATCACACATCAGAGTATCAGGCGGAAGCGGAAAACAAGATCCGAGTACGGATAAGAAGCAAATCGGCATAAGATGACACATAAATAAACACATCCTGCCCACAGATCTCATGGACCCCCATTCCCGGAATCTCTACACCGAAAGATCGTTGCCAACATCATCTGTCTCCTCCACCCAGTATCCATCTTGCGAATACACCTGTTCATCTGAATCAAACAATTTATCGTGTGAGACCCTAGGGGTACTCAGCAAGTCTTTATGCCACTAAAGGGGACACAACCTGGGGTGACGCAATTGCAGCAAAAGATAATACCTAACAATTCTATAGAGACTCGCTAACCATCCGCCTAACCAATGATAGACGGATGTCCGTTAATTAAGAACAACAGTTATAACAGTATAATTAACAGATCCTCCTCCTCGCTTACCAACGAGGAAGCAGACGAACAACCCCCATCATCCATTGGCAGTTTTATTAACCATTCCATGAGTGTTGCACTATTTACTAGTCAAGTTCTTAGTCAAATTAAAAGCGGTACTTTAGTTATACTTGTCTATGATCGAGAAACTGTGCTCCAAGTCATCCATAACCGCGGACACGGCTTCAGAAAGATTTACCCTGCAGGGGTGCACGAATAGCAACACACACTCGATCAACCTCGGAAAAACCAAATCAAAACCCGACGAGGCATTCACGACAAAGCAATCACAGGATTCATAAATATTTCAGGGGGCCACCCCATTAAGCTACCCGCAACGAAGTTGGCCGGCTCCGAGACGGACCCAAGGTTTGTGTCAATGGCTGTAAACGACTGGGAACCGGAAAGTGTGACTGGGCTTGTCGATACCGCGAAAACATTCCACGATCCAAAACAGTACAGGTGCTCCACGCACAATCTTAATAAAGCAGTAACATGGCATAAGTACAGGATAGTAATAAAGCCCCAAACTACTTTGTGGCCCCAAGAAATAAGTATGAATCAAGCTCTGGCTCAAGGGGGTCCATAAGGCCTCCCGGATGTGGATAGTGCGAATAAACAAGGGAATCAAGCACTCGGGGTCCTACGGGACACAAGTGAGCATGAAAAACCAAATAGCAGATATTGCTCACCGGTGCCTCTTTCTTTAGTTATCCCATTACTACTCAGGTTAAGTTGTTTAGGTACCTCGTTATTCATCAGACACTCACATACCCTACACATGCTTTTCTACGACTCGCATGGCTCAAACAACTCCTGTAGTAATGGCTCATGGGATGGAGGAACAAGCTTTGGTGGGGTTTTAAAGTAAAGGCTATGCAGTACTTGGGATTCAATTTAATGCAATCGCGACTCAATGATGCAATAATAAGATAGAGGCAATAGGTACTGTATGTATGAAAGAATGTGGTAGTGCTTGCCTGGCAGCTCAGTTGAAGCGAGATATGGATCTGGGTAGTACTCCTGTGATTCCTGGTAATTCTCCTGTTGGGCGTCTATCCGACAAAGAACCAAACAAACAAGGGCCAAAATAAATAAAGTGCACAAGCATATGAATTAAAATGCGACAAGCAAACAAGCATGCCATGATGAATGATGCACCAGTTTCATGGCATTAAAGTAGCATGGCAAAGGTGAGGTGTGGATACAAGAAATAAAGCATTTTATTATTTATTTGGTCCGATTTTATTGTCATAAACAGTTCAGATTTTAATAATGACATGATGCATGCTTCATTTCAAAACAAGGACTGAATAGATAGGACGGGCTTGTCGCGCTGATCGAATTAGATATATTATTTGTCAAATTTGGAGTTATAAAATTAAAGTTATTAATTTATTAAGAAAAGGGCATTTTATTGTAATTTTAATCATCTCGAAATTTTTAAAGTGTTCAAATAATATTTTGAAGGGCATATTTAAATTCCTCACATTTTTCTTATTCAAAAACATATATCATTTGTATTATTTGGATTTATATTTGAAAAGTTATTTAAATCTGATTTGAATTTGAATTTAAATCAATTTTGAAAAGGTTTAATTAAAACAGACAACAGGGCAACTTTTGTTACCCAGCTCGACCCAGCCATAGCCACTGACGGGTGGGCCAGTCGTTGGCGGGGCACACGCACGGAAATCTTTTTCTCACCGCGGCGCGGGCTAGCCCAGGCGATTGACAAGCGGGACCAGCGGCTACGGCCCACGTGACAGTGGGAGGCTGCTGCTGGCTGAGCTGCAGGTAAGGTTTTTCTCTTTTTATTTCTTTTTGTTTTATTATCTGTTTTGATTTTTATTTTGATTTGTTGCAGATTTAAACAAGCCCAAGAAATATTCTTTTTGGAAGTTTTTGCATATTTTGAATAATGGAATAGGGCTAGCTAGGGAGTGAGGAGAGGGCTTGGATCTAGGCTAAGATGAGGTGAAAAAGTAATCAAGAAAAAGAGAAGGAAAAAGCTTATGGTAAAAAGGCCTCACTTGCATAATGAATGGAAAAGAATAAAATGGTGTATATGAGGATATGGAAATGGTGGAGAGATATGTAGATGATCCCACAAAGAATGGACCGCTAAAACAAAGGAAAACCAATGGGACAAGGGTGGTGATGATGGTTGCATGGCCCATGCAAAAATAATAAATGCCATGATTGATTTTGTGAAAGCAATAATATTAATATGGCATTATTCTTATGCATTCACAAGAAGTGGAATAAGGGCCAAGCAAACGAAAATATAGAATTTGATCCATCCTATCTCCCATGAGCTAGATCAATACCAAAAGAAAATAAAAGCCCATGGTAATTGGAATGGTGGAATTATAAGGTGGTGAAAAGAAAGGTGATGGAGTTGAATAAAAGATATGCCCCCAACTCAACTTGGGCATTAAACAATATATCAATAACCAAATACAATATCAAGAGGCAAATACAATTAATAATGCATATGAGAGAAGAACCAATGAAAGAGGGTTTTATATGATATTCAAATGCAAGGTGGCATGATGACATGAGCATGATATAATTATGATGCAACAATTATATATAGGAAGTAGCCAATATCTTACTAGACCAAGTAGCATTACAATTGTTAGACAATTGGGATGCTACAGGACGCCCGGGAGGGGGCGGTTCCTCCCTTCGCTTCCCCTACTCCCAGTTTCCTTCCTCTTCTCCTCTCTTGCGCCCTTGTCTTCCTCGCGTCGCCTCGCTTCGCCACCGTCGCTGTAGTCCGCCGCGCCGCCCGTTTAATGTCGTCGGCGGTACGGGCCACGGCCACTCTTCTGTCGCAGTACCTCCCAGCGAACCGGCAATGGCGGCCGAGCACGGAGCGTGGTGCGGCTCCTCTGTTACGGAGGAGCACATCCAGAAGTACCGGGCGACCCGCGTCCTGCCGTCGGAGGAGGAGGTGGGGGTGCGGCTCGCGCTGGCGGGGGAGAAGTCGCCGCAGCGGGCGGAGCGGGAGCGGGTCATCTTTCTGTCGCATCTGGCCTGTGGCTTCGCGCTGCCGGTCCACCCATTCTTCCTCACCTTCCTCGCCTTCTTCGACCTCCGCCTCCACCACCTGGGCGCCAATGCCATCGGGATGTTGGCGCTTTTTGTAGCCTTCTATGAAGGCTACCTTGGGATCCAGCCAGATCTCGGGCTCTTCTGCCGGCTCTTCCGAGTCCGGCCACAGGTTCAATTCACCAAGGGGCCGCTAGTCGCGTGCGGTGGCGCCTCCATCTACTCCCGCATGTAGACCGGCTACCCCAAGTTCCGGCTGCACGACATGGTACGGCTGTGGCAACTGTCGTACTTCAACGTCCGCAACCTCACCGCCAAAGACCGGATCAATTTGCTGGCGTTCCAAGACGTGGAGTCCAGCCGGCAGCATTGGGATATAAAGATCCACGGCGAGAAGGCGGAGTCGGATGCGATGTTGCTGCGCATGCAGTCCCTCATCACCGCCGGTCTAACCGGCCTAGACATCACCCTCAGCTAGATGTCTATGCTGATGATGCCATTGCAGCAGCGAGCACATAAGATGTGCTACTACTCCGGTCGGCTGGACCCGACCCAGCTGTCTCGCCGTGATCCCTGCTACCATAATCTGAAGGAGTGGGTGTCGAACCATCACGAAGGAGCGGCTGCCGGAAGGCTGGAAGTTCGGGCTGGCCCCTTACTGCCGCGACAACCATGCGCCCTGGGTAAGTCCTTCTAGCCAGAATTTTTCTTGCTTTTATTGCCTCGTCATCCGGCTGATCTGCTTTGCCTTTTTTCCTCTTCTGGCAGATGTTCCCCTGCATCCTCTGGGAGGAGGGCGAGACCCCCCTTCAAAACTTCGCGCCTGACTTGCCCGAGTCGCGCACTCGTCGGTCTGGCGAGGAGTCTGATAGGGACGACGACGTCTTCCCTAGCCGGAACGACGAGCCGGCCGCCGATCCTCACGCAGAGGTCCACGAGGAGGAGGAGGCCGTGCCGGCTCCCGATCCGTCTCGTTGCTGCACGACGGATGGTGACTCTAGCCGGTCTGGCGCCGGCGGGAGTGGCTCCAGCTGATTTGCTGCCGGTGGGGGAGGCTCCAGCCGATCCGGTGTAGGAGGGGGTGGGGCCAGCCAGCCTGCCGTGGAGGAGCCGGCACCCAAGAGGAGCCGGATCAGTGCTCTTCTGCCGAGTCGCCTCGGTCGGAAGAAGGGGCCACCCCCTGTGGTGCAGGGGTTAGTCTTGCTTCTTCTTTTGAGCGTTTTTCTTTTTCCTTCTCTCCATGCGCTTCTTATCTGTCTTTGGCTAATTTGCTTTCTGCCTTTCTGTTTGCTCAGCATGCTGGTCTCCTTCGGTGCCGCGATCCCGGCGCAGATGCCGACTGGGTCGCCGCCCCGCGTGCCGCCCGCGTCTGCCTCCACCCTCCTTCTTCCAAGGCGCCGCCTCCGCCACCGCCTCGAGCTAAACCGGCTGCTACAGCTGGAGCGGGGATCGCCCGATGGCTATGGTGGTCCAGCTAGAAATGGTTGTGACCACCTCGTAGACTGGGGACAGGTCCTCTGCGGGGATGCGGAGAGCCGCCACCAGCAAAGAACTGGTGGTTATCCGCGACGACAACTCCGACGACGAGTCGGGGGAGGAGTGGAGGACGACGGTGGTCGCGGCGAAGGAGTCGCTGGCCACCAATGTCGTGGATGACGATGCCTCCTCCACCGCCTCGCTGACGGACCTTGCCGCCACCCTCGAGTTGGCGGTGAAGGAGATCCGGTTGCTGGAGGCCGCAGCCGGCGACAACCGGTCCTTGGAGCAGAAGCTTGCTGTTCCCAACGACACTTCGCGGAGTAAGTTTCCTTATCCAGAATCTCCCTTTTTTTTGCTGATAGTCGGGTTTTTACAGCCATCATGGTGTGCGCTCAGCGGGAGATAAGTCGCCTGAAGAAGGCGAACGACCGGTTGAGCAAGTCTAATTCTATGCTTCGGGTGCAGAATAAGGACTGGCACGCCAAGGTGGACGCTCTGGAGGCCACCATGAGGAGCGCGACGCCTCCCTCGCCAACCGGACCGAAGCCTTCAACCTTCTCGAGGCCCAGAACAAGGACCAAGAGAAGGAAGTTAAGTGGCTGACGGTGAAGGAGAAGGCCCTGGTGGAAGAGCTGATGCAGGTCGGGCACACGGCCAAGGGCAAGTTCTTTTTTCCGACTTCCCTTGCCTTTCTGGATCCGATAGCCGGATCTGACTTTCTCTTTTCTAACAGCCTTTTATCCTGGCGTAGACGTGCTGGCCTACAACCGACTGCAGGAGAACTGGCCAGGAGAACAGCCGACAGCCCAGGAGCTGGTCGTCCTTCTTGGTGAGGAGGCCGCCAAGCTTCGTCAGGCGGCGCAGGCCATCTTCTCCTTCTTGTGGCATGACACTCTGATTCCGAAGACAATGGCGCAGCTAGCTTCCAACGTGGGAGAGGTGCCAGCTACCGTCGACCGGCTGCGAGACTTGGTGGCGCGAGCCCGAGCGGAGATGGCCTTGGCCCTCATGCTCTCCTGGTACAAGGACACCCGCATTGAGAAGATCGACAGGGGGTTTCCGCGTCGGCGCCGACCTTGGCGGCATCCGCCAGGCCCATCCGGAGCTCCGGGCCTCCGCCATCAAGATTGCTGATTATGTAGACACCGACGAGGTTCTCACCGACTCGGAGTCCGTCGGCACTCCGGATGCGGAAGCCTCGACGCAGCCGGCTGGTGGCGACACCGGAATCGGATCGGCTGACGCACCTCCTTCGCCTCCCGAGACTGCCGCCAGCCAGGGCCCTCTACACGGCAAGGCCCCACCGCTTAGCTATGACCCCGGGATGCCGGGTGAATTTGTTTATCTTGTCTTGTTCGAAACTCTGTTTGTCTGGACCGGTTGCTTTTGGTGCTGGGTAAAACTCATGGGAGTTTCGTCTCCCTTTTCCTTTTAATGTCAGTCCGACCATTTTGGCTTGCTTCCAACTTGTGTTTTTTGTATGTTCTTTGAACATTTCGCCGATTGGATTTATCCGGCTAACTTTGCTCGGCTGAACGCCTTTAGCCGGGGGAACTGCAATTCTAGTGGGGAGCATCAGCGCACCCACTGGGTGTAGCCCCTGAGATTCAGAGTAGCCGGCGTAGCCAGGTACTTCGAATCTTCTTTCTTTCCTTAAGTCTTTTAGCTTCATCCGACTAGAAACCTCTTAGCCGGTTACTTTTGCTGGTTGAACGCCAGCAGCCGGAGAAACTTCCATTCTGGTGGGGGCGCGCCAGCGCACCCACTGGGTGTAGCCCCCGAGATTTGGAGTAGCTGGCATAGCCAAGTACTTCGAATCTTCTTTTTTCTTCTCTTCCTGCCCTTGCCCTCACCCGGGCTCCAAATATCTGGCTAAACACCCATTAGCCGATCGGGAAACTACAAGATTCCACTAGGGGCGCGCGAGCGCACCCAGTGGGTGTAGCCCCCGAGATTCGGAGTGCTTGATTAAGGCAAGGACTTCGAATCTTCTTCTCTCCTTCCTGGATTCCGACTCGAAATAGCCGTACAAAAATATACACGCATACATACATTCTCACCCGTTAGTAGGTTAGTCTATTAAACTTTTAGCCGAAAGGCGGATTTGTTTTTTGAAAACTAGCTTGCACTGGATACTTAGTCACTTTCCCGTGTGCTCTGCTGTTTCCGCTGCATCCTTTCCGGGCAGCCGGGTTGCGGTCTGTAGCCGGAACCGAAGGGAGCTGGCAGTACATTGCGCATGGTACTAACGGCTTAGCAGCCAGATTGTCTTAAGCTAGTTGCGAGGCCGGGACGCCCGATCTGTCGCATCTCCTCCCTGCTTTTCATGTGGGATGCCTCGGGCTTTTGCTCTTGCTAGCCGGACAGCCAGGTTGCGGTCTGTAGCTGAGACGAAAAGTGGGCCTCTGACATCATCGCACATTACTCAGTCGGTTTGTTGATTTTAGCAGGTCGGGCCAGCCGTCAAGCCTCCGGGTAGGAGTTGCTGGAGCCAGAAAAACTGAACCGGAAAGCAGATACACGCAAATTTGTAGCAAGGAGACCCCGAGCATTGCGCAGGGGTCCGCATTTTCATTCATAGGGTTTGCGGGATACATACACTGTTCGGTGACTAGGTGTAAAACGGGCAGAGCAAGGCCGCGTTCCAGGGGCGCTCTGTCTCTTCATCTGACTTGTCCATCTTGTTCTTCCACGGCTGTTGCGCGTCGATGAGGTAGTAGGAGTCGTTGGGCAGCGCCCGGCTAATGATGAAGGGACCCTCCCTGGGTGGCGATAGCTTGTGCATGCCCTTCGTGTCCTGTACCAGCCGGAGGACCAGATCGCCTTCATGGAACGTGACAGGGCGGATCTGGCTTGAATGGTAGTGGCATAGGCGTTGCTGGTACAAGGCCGATCTGGACAATGCCAGCTCACGGGCCTCCTAGAGGAGGTCCACGCCATCCTCCCACGCCCCTTGGTTGGCCCTTTCATCATAGAGGAGCTTGCGTGGAGAGTCGAACTCGATGTCCACGGAGAGGACGGCTTCAGAGTCGTAGACTAGGAAGAACTGGTTGTAGCCGGTTGATCTATTTGGCGTGGTGTGGAGGCTCCATACTATAGCCGGAATCTCCTCGATCCAGCATCCGGGTGACCGCTCCAAAGGCTCGACCAGGCGTGGTTTGATGTCGGCTAGCACTAAGCCATTTGCCCTTTGGACTGTGGGTGCGTGACGGAAGCAAGGTCCAGCCGGATGCCCTTGGTGTTGCAGAACCGGGCGAAGGCCCCCTTGGCGAAGTTCGTGCCGTTGTCGATGATGATGCTGTTGGGGTAGCCGAACCGGTTGATGATGTCGATGAAGAAGGTGACGACTGTCGCCCCGTCCAACTTCCGGATGGGCTTGGCCTCAATCCACTTTGTAAATTTGTCCACCGCCACCAGCAGATGGGTCATGCCCGCGTGTGCCCGCTTGAAGGGACCGACCATGTCGAGGCCCCAAACAGCGAAGGGCCAGGTGATCGGTATGGTCTTGAGCACCGAAGCCGGCATATGCCTAAGTTGCCTGAAGCATTGGCACCCGTTGCACGCGTGGACTAGCTGTTCGGCGTTGTCGAGGGCGGTGGGCCAATAGAAACCATGGCGAAACGCCTTGGTGACTATCGCCCTTGATGAAGCATGGTGCCCGCACTCGCCCTGGTGGATGTCCTTAAGAAGCCGGTAGCCTGTGTCCACGTCAACACACCTTTGGAAGATGCCGGATATGATGCGCTTGTACAGTTCTTTGTTGATGATGGTGTACGTGTGTGCGCGGCGCCGGATTTGCCTGGCCTTCACCTCATCATCCGGAAGTTCTCCATTGGCGATGTAGTTCATGAAGGGTTGTGCCCAGGATGGTATCTCCCAGATGGTGAGGATGGTTCCGCTCTCCGGTTGATGGTCGTCGGGGGGTCGTCCGGGTGGGGTACCTGGGACGGCAGCCCCCGAGCCGCTTGATAAGTCGGTAGCCCCCGGGTCTTGCGAGCCAGAGGGTACTGACTTGCCAGAGTTGGTGCGGGCCTTCTTCTTTGGAGGTTCTGCCGGCTCTGCGTCCGTCGCACAGTCAATCGGGGCACTCCCTGCCCATATGATGGAATCCAACTCGGGGGACGGCTTGATGGAGGGCTTGCGCAGGTGCTCCAAGGAGACCCTAGGTGGGATCGCCTGCCTGGTGGATCCGATTCGTGCGAGCGAATCGGCTGCCTCGTTGTTGACGCGTGGGACGTGATGGAATTCACATCCGTCAAAGCAGGCACTAAGCTTCTGTATGTGGAACTGGTAGAGAGCCATGTTTGCATCGCGGGCATCCTACTCTCCGGATACCTGCTGCACCACCAGATCCGAATCGCCGAAGCAAAGGATCCGGTTGACACCAATCTCTCTAGCTAGCCGGAGGCCATGCACTAGTGCCTCATATTCAGCTACGTTGTTGGAGGCCTTGAGTGGATCTGCAGGATGTACTCCAGCCGGTCTCCTTTGGGCGAGGTAAGCACGATGTGTTGGAGATATGCCCAAGAGGCAATAATAAAAATGATTATTATTATATCTTTGTGTTTATGATGAATGTTTACATCCCATGCTATAATTGTATTATTAGGAAACACTAATACATGTGTGTTTTGTAAACATATGAGAGTCCCTAGTAAGCCTCTTGTTGAACTAGCTTGTTGATTGATTGATGATCATGATTTCCTGATCATGGACATAAGGATGTGATTAATAACAAGGTTATATCATTAGGCGAATGATGTGATGGACACACACCCATAGTAAGCGTAGCATAAGATCAAGTCATTAAGTTCGTATTGCTGTAAGCTTTTAAATGCATAGTAACCTAATCCTTCGACCATGAGGTTGTGTTAATCACCATCACCGGATGGGTACTTTGATGACATCAAACACCGCTTCGTAACTGGGTGGTCATAAAGGTGTCATTGGGTATTCTGAAAGTATGTGTTGAAGCGCATGGACCAAGATTGGGATTTGTCCATCCATATGACGGATAGATATGCTCTGGGCGCTCTCGGTGGAATGTCATCTAAATAGCTTGCAAGCATGTGACTAGATCACAAAGGGATGACATATCACGGAACGAGTAAAGAGTACTTATCAGTAACGAGGTAGAACTAGGTATGGAGATGCTGACGATCAAGCCTCGGATAAGTATAATATCGCGAGACAAAGGGAATTGGTTTCGTATGTAAATGGTTCAATCGATCGCAAAGTCATCGTTGAGTATGTGGGAGCCATTATGGATCTCTAGGTCCCGCTGATGGTTATTGATAGGAGATGTGTCTCTATCATGTCTACATATTCACGAACCGTAGGGTGACACACTTAAGGTTCGAAGTTGTTTTAAGTAGATATGGAATGTGCATTGGAGACTGAATGTTGTTCGGAGTCTCGGAATGGATCCGGGACATCACGAGGAGATCCGGAATGGTCCGGAGAATAAGATTCATATATTGGGGATCATTTTCTGAGTTAGGAAATGTTCCGGAGTATTTGTATGAGGGTTCTAGAAGGTTTCGGAATATTCTGGAAGGTTCTAGAGGATTTCTTGGAGTTTGCTTGAAAACCAAGAAAGGGTCAAAGGAAACCTAGTGGGGCAAGACACGGATTCATGGGGGAGGAGGACTCCTCCCCCCTTCCCACCGCCGGCCCTAGGAGGGGAGTCCTACTAGGACTCCCCCTCCCCAGGTGCGCCTCCCCCCCTTAAATAGAAGGGCAGGGGCACCCCCTCCTAGCCCGCTCCCATAACTCCCAATCTCTGCCACCTCTCTCCTCCACCCTTCTTCTGCACAGGCATAGGCGAAGCCCTGCAGAATTCTCTACTCCACCACCACCACCACGCCGTCGTGCTGCTGGGATTCCGTGGAGAAGATCTACTACCTGCGCTGCTCGCTGGAACGGGGAGAGGAAGGTCTGCTTCGACTCCGCATGTGTGACCGACTGCGGAAGCGCTGCCGAAACGCGGCGCCGAACGGATTGTCCACACGATCTTGAGATCGGCAAGTGATCGACTACATCAACCACGAGATCTAATCTCGTTAACGCTTTCGGATCTACGAGGGTTAGTTCCTATCTATCTCGTTGCTCATGTCTAATAGATTAGATCTTGGCTTTTATCTAGATTAGATCTGGGTTTTGTTCGTTCTTGCGGTAGAAATTTTTTGTTTTCCATGCTACGAACCCATCAATGGTATCAGAGCCGTATCTATGCGTAGACCTGTTGCACGAGTAGAACACATTGTTTTTGTGGGCGTTGATGCTTTTGTTGTCGGTGTCTTAGCGTGTACTTTGCATCTTGCGGCATGGTGGGATGAAGCGGCTCGGGCTAACATTACATGTCATCGCACATGAGACTTGCTCCATGCTTGACGTGTAACTTGCTTTGCACAAGTGGCTTTGCGGGTGTCTGTCTCTCCCACCATAGTTAAGATTCAATTTACAATGAGCATCTGACAACATTTGTATCAACGTTGTGGTCCTTGTTCGTAGGTAAGATCGGTCTTATGCGAAAGCCCCAAACCACGCAAAACATGCAAAGAAAATTAGAGGCGTCTAACTTGTTTTTGCAGGGGTTTTGTGATGTGATATGGCCATCATGTGATTATGATTATATTTGATGTATGCAATGATCCTTGTTGTAATATGGCAACCAGCAGGAGCCTAATGGTTGTCTTTTAATTCTGTTAAGACCTGCGTGTCTATTCATCTTGTAATAGCTATATTCCAAGTAGTTGTAATAGTTAATAGTGATGATGGACAACCATGAAGCAGCGCCACTGACCTTGACGCAATGCTGGTGATGATGGAGATCATGTTCGTGCTTTGGAGATGGAGATCAAAGGCGCAAGAAGAAAGGGCCATATCATATCACACATATTATGAATTGCCTATGATGTTAATCCTTTATGCATCTTGTATTGCTTAGATCGCGACGGTAGCATTATAAGATGATCCCTCTCACTAAATATCAAGTAATAAAGTGTTTGTCCTTAGTTGGCACCGTTGCTAAGACTCGACGTTTCGAAGCATCTCGTGATGATCGGGTGTGATAGACTCTACGTGTGCATACAACGGGTGCAAGCCAGATTTGCACATGCGGAAACTAAGGTTAACCTTGACGAGCCTAGCATATACAGACATGGTCTCGGAACACGGAATACCGAAAGGTAAAGCATGAGTCATATGGATGATATGATGAACATGTTGATTGTTCGCCTTTAAAGCTACACCATCTCACGTGATGATCGGACTTGGTGTAGTGCTTTTGGTTCGTGTAATCACTAAAACAACTCGAGGGATGTTGTTTTGAGTGGGAGTTCATCTGTAATTTGGATTAGTCGAACTCAATTTATCATAAACACAATCAAAGTGAATTTGCATAGTTTGTTGTAGTCATTGGCATCCGTTCACCACCTTACACTTAGTTATAGTTGAGATAGTGGAACTATAGAAATTCTGGATATTTGCTTTACGAACTGGTATCGTATTGTTTTGAGTGTCAATTTAAAATTTATAAGTCCTATTGCAAACTTTCAGCAAACTCCATTTACTCCATGAAGTTTAATAAATAGTATTAAATCAAGAGTAACAATTCCAGTGTTAGTATCTAATGTATCATGTTTGCCTCCATGATTCTTGATACTCAAAAGATTGTTTTTAATATCAAGTTTATCTAAGAGCTGAAAGCAATGTTTCAGAAACCATCATATGTGAAAGGTATTGCGATATCTAAAACAATGTGTTGGTTACAACATGATAGAGTATACGTCCTCATATTTGATGAGAATTTGTGAAGGTTGGAGACGCTAGTCGTCCTAATCCTCCAAAAGGTTTTGAAAAAGAAACATTATACTCACAATTCACCTTTATAAGCTATAGCAGCTTGATCATGAAAGTTGTCATGATAAGGATGAATAGAAGATGTAAGTAAAATGTTTACTACACTAAAAGACTACTAAAGAATGGATTTTTTAAAAAGAACACCAAACATTTGATGATGGTGATCCACCTCAAAGTGCAAGTCCAAAGGTATTAGTAGTTGACTATATACGCTTTGTACCATGTGTCATGTTGATGACACCGCTATTGATGTTGATAGATTCTTTTAAAAGAAAAGAAATTGCTGAAAGAGAATCTAAAAAATATTTGGCAGAAAAGAAAAGATTGGAGATGTCCAACTTAGGCATATAGAAGATATACATGTTATGGTTGTATTCCTTGCTTTTGAAACAATGTGGTTCTCCGGTATTGGATACCAAATTGTTTGGTAAGCTATGTCATGCAGGACAACGTAATTCATGAACTACAATGGCCTAAGTAACTAGCAAGAGAATAAGTGATGATGTTCATCGAAAACAAATAAAGTGTTATTGTGTTTTTCGTTGACATCAAACCTAGCCTTCAAGATTTGTTATTTTGTTCCGGTATTATGAGAACAATGGTTGTTCAAATAATTACCGTATTCCATAAAGGATGGATGAACTTTTACAAGTCTGGTGGGAGAAATCACATCCATAAACACTATTGCTAAAATGTCGCAAGACAAATGATTGAAAGATCACTTGCGAAGTGACATCGCCATTTAAATTATATTGAAAGGGATACATGAAGAAACTCCATGATGATGGATTTATTGGAGTCTTTGATTTGGATCAAATGACGCTTGTGATACTTTCCTGGAGATAATTAAAACTCCGTTCGTAGGCCAAAAGAGGAACGGACGACTAATTGATTGGAATTTGTACATATTGATGTATATAGTCCACTGTGTGTAGTCGTGGGCGATGGATTCCAACTTCATATGCTTTCTCCGAAGATTTGAGTGAGTATATGTTTGTACTTACTAAATAAGGAAGAAGTATGAAACATTTGAAAGTTGTTCAAAGACTTTCAAGATGAAGTGGAAAATCATTGTGACAAGAAAATAAAGAGTTTATGATTCGATCATAAAGGAAGATATTTGAGTTACATGTTTAGCAAAAACACCTAAGACTTGAGAAATTGTTGCATGATTTGTGTTTCCCGATAAACCATAGGAGTATGGCATATTCGAGAGATGAAATCAAACCATGTTTGAGATGGTAAGATCAAGGATGTCATTTATAAAACTGCCATTATGTTTTAAAGATTGAAGCTTTAGAGACTACCGCTTTTACACTGAAAAGAGCACCATCGTGATCCATTGAAATGACACCATATGAGTTATGGTTTGGGATAAAACCCAAATTGTCTTTTCTTAAATTTTGGTATGTTATGCATAAGTAAAATGTTTACAACCAAAGTCGGATAAACACGTCTTTGTAGGTTATCCCAAAGAATTTGTTGGGAATTTCTCCATAACACCGAGGACAAAAGAGTCTGTTACTTGAAACGTCAAGTTTCTTGAGAAGGAATTTTTCGTGAAAAGTTAAGTGGGAGGACAATAGAACTTTGATAAGGTTGTTGAACCTTAGCTATACGTGCTAAGTAGCGCAGCGCCGGAAAGTGTCCCGGTGGCGGCCACAATGCTTATGGCTCTCGTGATTACAAAAGGTGTGATCCCGGAGATTAGAGTTCCTATAGAACCGTGTGGGTCGTTCAGAATCAAATAGTAAGATTTGATAAGCAAGTCGTTATTGTTTTGACAATGATGAACCGACTACATGCAAAAAAGCGATGATGGGCCCTGACTCCATAAAATGACTAGAAGTCATGGAATCTGTGATAGCATCCATACACGAGAAATCAAGTTTCTGAACTTTGAAGACCCTCCGGAAAGGCGTGAAGCCTATCGGTCGTGTTTGGATCTATAAAGAAATAGACATGGATGTTTCAAATCTATGAAATAGTCGACATGTCAGAAAGAGTTTACGACAATGTTCAAAGAATTGACTATGATAAGATTTGATCTTTCATAGCGATATTTAGTCTGGACGGATTAATGTAGCAACCACTTCATATATTTTGGTATATGGTAGTTGAACAAACAAAACAAGTTCTTCTAATAGAATGGTTACCTAGGACATGTACATGACACGATCCAAAGGGTTTTGTTGATTCAAAGGATGCTAAAAGAGTATGCAAAACTTCAATGGTTGAAGTAAGCATAGCGGAGTTGGAATCTTCACCATGATGAAACTGTTAAAAGAGTTTAAATTCATCGGAGATGATGAAGATGCTTGCATTTGCAAGAAATTAAGTGGGAGCGCTAAGGCATATTTCTAATACATTATGTGAAAGACATATTGTTGATTAGAAATGATGTATCTTTTATTGACACAGGTTAAGAATTTCATTTCGATGAAAGACTTAGGCATAACTCAAGAATTAGGTATCAATGTCTATATGGATAGATTGAGGCGCTAATATGATTTTGCCAAATGTACATAGATAAGATGTTGAATGAGTTCAATATGGAAACAACAAGAAAGGTTCTTGACACACGGAAAGGACTAAATCAAGATTCAAGTGTGTTGACACAAGATTCAAGTGTTTTGACACTTGGTGAAATCACAAGAATATTTTGATCAGTCATTCTTTGAAGATGTACACATCCAGATATGTCCTATGCTCTAAATGTTATGAGCATATACCAGAATGATTCATAAGATGATCATTGGACAATAGTAAAGATATTCTTATGAGCTTTGGAAGAACTAAGAATATATCATGTATAAGTGACAAATAGTTAAAGGTAGTTCATTATAAAGTGTTACATTGATACTAGTTTTGTCACAAGATACAAATTAAATTTATCTCAATTTAGACTATGGGTGGCACAATATAATGGAAAGGATGTTCCATGATGGATTTGGATGAGTTCCAAAGTTGAGATATTGTGACGGATACTACAACAAAAGGCTAAGTATATAACTGCTATAGTGGCAGCAAAGGAGGGCATTTGAGTTTGTTATCAAACTAGGTGTGGTTCATACCGGGATAATATTATGAAGATACATTGTATGCCAATTTTATCAACATAATTTAAATTCCAAAGAACTAAAGGTCTCACCAAAGAATAAAATTTATACAATGCCATCTCATTGGAGAATGAGTAATGCGTAGAGACGCAAGGACATGCAAATACACACGGACCTGGAAGTGTCAGATCCGAAGATTATGTTTACCACTAGCAATAGTGTCTATACAACACCAGAAAGCCATAGGTGTTGAATGCACAAATTTTTAACTAGATTATTGACTCTAGTGCAAGTGGGAGACTGTTGGAGATATGCCCAAGAGGCAATAATAAAAGTGATTATTATTATATCTTTGTGTTTATGATGAATGTTTACATCCCATGCTATAATTGTATTATTAGAAAACACTAATACACGTGTGTTTTGTAAACATATGAGAGTCCCTAGTAAGCCTCTTGTTGAACTAGCTTGTTGATTGATTGATGATCATGATTTCCTGATCATGGACATAAGGATGTGATTAATAACAAGGTTATATCATTAGGAGAATGATGTGATGGACACACACCCATAGTAAGCGTAGCATAAGATCAAGTCATTAAGTTCGTATTGCTCTAAGCTTTTAAATGCATAGTAACCTAATCCTTCGACCATGAGGTTGTGTTAATCACCATCACCGGATGGGTACTTTGATGACATCAAACACCGCTTCGTAACTGGGTGGTCATAAAGGTGTCATTGGGTATTCTGAAAGTATGTGTTGAAGCGCATGGACCAAGATTGGGATTTGTCCATCCATATGACGGATAGATATGCTCTGGGCGCTCTCGGTGGAATGTCATCTAAATAGCTTGCAAGCATGTGACTAGATCACAAAGGGATGACATATCACGGAACGAGTAAAGAGTACTTATCAGTAACGAGGTAGAACTAGGTATGGAGATGCTGACGATCAAGCCTCGGATAAGTATAATATCGCGAGACAAAGGGAATTGGTTTCGTATGTAAATGGTTCAATCGATCGCAAAGTCATCGTTGAGTATGTGGGAGCCATTATGGATCTCTAGATCCCGCTGATGGTTATTGATAGGAGATGTGTCTCTATCATGTCTACATATTCACGAACCGTAGGGTGACACACTTA
This sequence comes from Avena eriantha, assembly GCA_910589775.1. Taxonomy (NCBI): domain Eukaryota; kingdom Viridiplantae; phylum Streptophyta; class Magnoliopsida; order Poales; family Poaceae; genus Avena; species Avena eriantha. Next base: position 340,550,914 of record OU342741.1, read on the forward strand.
AGGTTCGAAGTTGTTTTAAGTAGATATGGAATGTGCGTTGGAGACCCAATGTTGTTCGGAGTCTCGGAATGGATGTGGGACATCACGAGGAGATCCAGAATGGTCCGGAGAATAAGATTCATATATTGGGGATCATTTTCTGAGTTAGGAAATGTTCCGGAGTATTTGTATGAGGGTTCTAGAAGGTTTCGGAATATTCTGGAAGGTTCTAGAGGATTTCTTGGAGTTTGCTTGAAAACCAAGAAAGGGTCAAAGGAAACCTAGTGGGGCAAGACACGGATTCGTGGGGGAGGAGGCCTCCTCCCCCCTTCCCACCGCCGGCCCTAGGAGGGCAGTCCTACTAGGACTCCCCCTCCCCAGGCGCGCCTCCCCCCTTAAATAGAAGGGCAGGGGCGACCCCTCCTAGCCCGCTCCCATAACTCCCAATCTCCGCCGCCTCTCTCCTCCACCTTTCTTCTGCACAGGCATAGGCGAAGCTCTGCAGAATTCTCTACTCCACCACCACCACCACGCCGTCGTGTTGCTAGGATTCCGTGGAGAAGATCTACTACCTCTGCTGCTCGCTGGAACGGGGAGAGGAAGGTCTGCTTCGACTCCGCACGTGTGACCGACTGCGGAAGCGCTGCCAAAACGCGGCGCCGGAAGGATCGTCCACACGATCTTGAGATCGGCAAGTGATCGACTACATCAACCATGAGATCTAATCTCATTAACGCTTTCGGATCTACGAGGATTAGTTCCTATCTATCTCGTTGCTCATGTCTAATAGATTAGATCTTGGCTTTTATCTAGATTAGATCTGGGTTTTGTTCGTTCTTGCGGTAGAAATTTTTTGTTTTCCGTGCTACGAACCCATCACGATGCCGGCTCCCAAGCCCCCGAGCATCTTCGACCCGTCGAAGTGCATCCTCCATTGGTCCGAATCTGGAACCGGTGGGAGGTATTGGGTCTCGGACCAGTCGACAAGGAAGTCCGCCAGCGCCTACGACTTGATCATGAGCCGGGGCTCATACTGGATGGAGTAGGCGGCGAGCTCGATGGCCCACTTGGTGACTCGGCTAGTGGCATCCTTGTTGCCGATGATTTCCGAAAGGGGTGCGGTGCACATGACCTTAATCAGGTGCTCCTGGAAGTAGTGCTTGAGCTTCTTGCATGCCAGGTACATGCCATAACACATATTCTGGTAGTGAGGATAGTTCTGCTTGGATAGGGAGAGAACCTCGCTGAGGTAGTAGACGGGTTGCTGAACCGGCTGAGCCTTGCCTTCCTCGGGGCGCTGCACCACCAGGATGACGCTAACGACCCAGCTGATGGCTGCTATATAGAGCAACATCACCTCCTTGCTAGCCGGCATGGCTAGAACCGGCGCTGTGGATAGCATGCTTTTGAGGTCATGAAAGGCAGCATCAGATTGCGAGGTATAGGAGAACTTGTCCGTCTTCTTCATCAGCTGGTACAGCGGGAGTGCCTTCTCCCCCAACCGGCTGAAGAAACGGCTGAGGGAGGCTAGGAATCCGTTGAACTTCTGGACTCCAAGAAGGCTCTTGGGCGGCTGCATCCTCTCGATGGCCGTGATCTTTTCCGGATTCGCCTCGATCCCTCGTTGCGATACGAGGAAACCAAATAGTTGGCCAGATGGGACTCCAAAGATGCATTTCTCCTGGTTCAGCTTCATCTGGTATTTCCGGAGGTTGCCAAATGTCTCTCCCAGGTCTTCGAGGAGGGTGCGCTTCCCTTGGTCTTGATGACCGCATCGTCCACATAAGCATGCACGTTTCGGCCGATCTGCGAGTGCAAGCACTTCTGCATGGAGCGCTGATAGGTAGCGCCTGCATTCTTCAGACCGAAAGGCATAGTTACATAGAAGAAAGCCCTGTACGGGGTGATAAACGATGTTTTTATCTGGTCGGCCGGGTTTAGCTAGATCTGATTGTAACCGGAATAACAATCTAGAAAAGACAACAAATCGCAGCCGGCCGTGGAATCGATGACTTGATCGGTACGGGGCAATGCGAATGGGTCTTTCGAGAACACCTTGTTCAGGCTGGTGTAGTCGATACACATGCGCCAGTTCTTGTTCTTCTTCAACACCAGGACTGGGTTTGCCAGCCAGTCCGGGTGGTACACTTCCATGATGAACCTGGCTGCGAGGAGCCGGGTGATCTCATCACCGATAATCTTCCTCTTCTCCTCTACGAACCGGCGCAGAGGTTGCTTGACCGGCTTGGCATCCGGCCGCACATGAAGTAAGTGCTCGGCGAACTCCCTCGGTACACCTGGCATGTCCTTGGGTGACCATGCAAAGATGTCCCGATTCTCGCGGAGGAAGTCGACGAGCGCGCCTTCCTATTTGCTGTCCAAGTTGGCACCGATGGTGACGAACTTAGTCGGGTCGGAGGGGTCGAGCAGGATCCTCTTCGTCTCCTTTGCCGGCTGGAAAGCTCCTTCTCCAGCCGGCTTGCTGCTGGCCGGCATATCTTGCTGGGCCATGGCCACATTGTGCATGATCACGCGCTTCTCTTCGGCTATGATGAGGGCCTCTTCTAGTTTGGAACCGGCTGAGGCGCACTCCATCGACCGCCTGAAGCAGCCGACGACGGTGATCACGCCGTTTGGTCCCTGCATCTTTGTCTTGAGGCATGCGTAGTGGGGGACGGCCATGAATTTAGTGAGGGCGGGGCGCTCGAGGAGAGCATGGTAGGAGCTCGTTATGTTTACCACCTCGAACCAAATCGGCTCGCGGCGGAAGTTTTCCTTGGTCCCGAAGATGACATCCAGCTGGATTTTACCCAGCGGGGCGCAAGCCGGCCCCGGTAGTACGTCGTGGAACGTTGTGGTAGTCGGGCGCAGGTCGCACTCGCGGATGCCCAACTTCTCCAGCGAAGACCAGTAGAGGAGGTTGAGGCTGCTACCTCCGTCGATGAGGACGCGCGAGAAGTGGCAGGCGCGCTCGTTGGAGACGATGAGGGGGTTGAGCACCATGGCGTAGCCCCCGGGAGTCGAAAGCTTCTCGGGCTGGTCTTCTCGGCTCTAGGTGATGGGGGTTTCCGACCAGTTCAGGTACTGGGGGACCGGAGAGACGATGGCGTTGACCTCCTTGTAGCATCGCCTGCGGCTGTGCTTGTTGTCCAGCTCTGTCTCGAAGATGTGGTAAGCGGCGTGCGGCTTGGGGTAGCTGTTGTTGTTGTTTCCGCCATTACCATCATTGCCGGCTCCCCTAGCCGGTGGTGGTGGTCCACCAGGAGGGGGCGGGGGAAGACGTTGTTGGCTGCCCTGGTCCTTTAGCTGGCAAGTCCAGCTGCAGTTCCGGGTGGTGTGCGTAGCCAGTTTGAAGGGACCGCTATGCCACTTGCACGAGCCGTCAAACATCTAGTCGAAGGTGAGCCGCGGCTTCTGCCTTCTTGCATCGCTAGCAGGAGCATCGGGCGCGCCCTCCACTGCATTGACATGCCGTGCGTGGTAGTAGGGCTTCTACTGTTCGGCCTGGCGGTCCCCATGGAACCGGTTGTCATTGTTGTGGCGCCTGGAGGATCCGGCTTCTCCAGTCAGATTGCTCAGACGGTCGTGAGCCGGCTCCGTAGGAGTCGGACGCCCGTCAGCACTTACTCGGAGGGGCTTCTTCATGGCGGCATCCGGCGTGGCATACTGGTCTGCTACAGTCATGAGCTCCACCATGGTTTTGGCTCGTCACACAGTAGCCGATGACGAAGCATGGTGCCTTCTCAGCATCCCTCGATGAAGAAACCAATGTCCTGGCTCTCTAGGATGCCCTCGCAAGTGTTGCGCACCTCCATCCACTTGGCGAGGTACTCGCGGTCGGTCTCACGGTCGCCCTGGATGCACAGGGCCAGGTCGCGTGGGCATCCCGGACGCTTGTATGTTCCATTGAAGTTGCGGACGAACACCTTTTCAAAGTCTGGCCAGGCGTTGATGTTGTTGGGTGCGAGGCTGCTGAGCCATGTCCTCGCTGACCTAGTTAGCATAAGGGGGCATAGCGCACAGCCTTGCGCTTATTCCCATGGGCTATGCCGACTACTATGGCATAGTCGGTCAGCCAATCTTCCGGCTTCATATTGCTGTCATACTTGGGGGTGTCCCTGGGAAAGGTGAACTTATCTGGAAACGGCTCGTTCCGGATGCGGGGTCCAAAACAAACCGGTCCGGTGGAGTCTTCTTCCTCCGTAACACGCACTTGAGCGAGGAGCTCGATGCGGTCCCGGGAATCCGGGCGATCCGGGTTGGGCGCTCCCACCCGGCCCGAGAGACGGGAACCGGCGGGTCTTGGCGCTTCGGTTGGGGGAGGGGGGCGGTGGGTTGTTGTTCACCGTTTTCTCCCGGCGCGGCTGGCCCTTGCTGCCTGAACCGCGACGCTTGCTGCGGGCCATAGACGGCTGAGGGAAGGACGCCTGCTGGGTGTTGCGAGGCGCGCCCTTGCTGTTGACGGGTGGCTTGCTTCCCTTGGAGTAGCTGGGGTCCTCCTGCATCTACCGTTTGGCGTCAGCCTGCTCGTCCGCGATCTGGAGAAGCTCCTGCACTCGGGCTTGCTCCTTGCCCTCCAGGTTGGGCAGTTCGTCCGCTGTGGCTCGCGCTGCATGCATATTCTTGATGGGCGTGTTGTAGGTGGGCCGGATGAGGGCGGGCGCGGGATCCAGTTCCCCATCCTTTTCCATCCTTCCGCCTAGCTTGCTGCTCCGGCGTCGCACCTGGCAGCGCTGGCTCGACTCCGTGGTAGCCGGAGTGAATCCGTGCGGGCGGTCGTACTCGCGCCGGGTGATCTCTAGTTGCTTGCGGGTCACCGCCAGCTCCATGGCCTCTTGGAGGAGAAGCTGTCTCTCCATGGTGAAGTTCGCCTCCGCCTCCTCCGGGTTATCCCTGAGGTTAACGGCATGAGGAGTCGATCAATGGCCTCCTCCACTGGGTTCCGGGGCTGCGGTGGCGCGGAGGTTCCGCCCTTGTCCGCGCCCCGCTCTCGCGGTTGGCAGGGGTGAGAACTGGAGCCGGCCATCATGACCTCGACGCCGCAGGAAGCAACGGAGGTGCGGCTGCCCAAAAGCGGCAGCTCCGCGACGGAGACGGTCTCCCTAGGGAAACGCTCCGGAACGGTGGCGAAATAGACGGGGAGGTCGCTGAAAGCAGGGTGGAGTCGTTCGCCGGGAAGGAGGTTCCGGCAAAGCAGGAAGCGTTGTCGATGACGCAATCGAATTTGCCGAGCGTGAGCACCAGGCCGGAGGCCACGCGCTCACCGGCTGAAGTGCGGGGTCTCGTGTGGAACGTGACTCCGGTCGAAGCCATCAACCCCACGGTGGGCACCAACTGTCGTTGTATTGGGAACGGTAGTACCTAAGTAGGTTAGATAGAGGTGTGGGGACTAGCAGGGAAGCTATCGATGATGTCCGCAGGCGGGATAGGGTACAAGCGGGCGTAGCTAGACGTAGGAAGTACCCAGGTTCAGAGCCCTCGTGATGAGGTAACACTCATACTCCTGCCAGTCTGACTATGAGTGATATACGGGCTACAAGCGCTCCTCGAGCTGTATTCTCGAACTACTGTCTTAAATGCACATAGACCAACCCCTTCTACTGAGGCCTTGCCTCTCCTTATATAGGTAGATAGGCAACGATCCCACTAGCCAGTCCGGCTGGTGGGCCCCACAGGCGGGTCCTAGCCGGCTGGTCATCTACAGTATCTGGTACAACTATGTCCCATCAGAGTACGAGTGGTATGGTCGTCGTGGGCATAGTGAATGCCGTGCGAGCCTGTTGTCAGCATCGGGCCACTGTTCCTACGTCACCCCGCAAGGTCTTCGGTATGGCCGAGTAGTTGCCAGTCTTGTCGTTGTACCAGGGTCTACCGCGTACTGTGCCGCACGTCGCCCTATCCTCCTAATTTGGTTCCAGCTACGCTGCTGTAGCCGGCTGCTTCTCGCCGTTCCGGATACCGTGAGGTAGCCGCCTTGCCTTGCCTTGTCCGTCTGCGCTCAGCCAGCCGGGCGTGATCCGACTGCCATAGTTCTTGTCTGGTTGGGGTATCCGAAGGTCATCCCCCCGACAGGTCAATTCCTTGGTTTGAACTCCAAATTGGGTTTAGTCTTACTTGCTTGGATCCTCTTGGTTTCCTTCTTTGTTCTCTTCCTTAGGTCCTCTTGGACATTCTTATAATCGTCCTCAAATGTTATGGCTGCATCAAGTAACTGTTGAAAAGTTGCTTTATTGGCCAGCCTCAGTTGCATCTTCACAAATGGATTTAAACCACGCAGGAAACGTTTCTTCCTGTTTTCCTCAGTGTTCACTTCATGCTCAGCATAAAGAGATAGTTGACTGAACTCTCGGATGTACTTCATGACACTGGTATATCCCTGCTGAAGTTCTTCAAACTCCCTACACTTTAGTTCAATAACACTTTTCGGAACATGATATTCACGGAATCTCTGCTTAAACTCCTCCTAGGTATACTCACTACCCGGAGGTTGCATTACCAACTGATTCTCCCACCATGATGCTGCAGGTCTGGTTAAAAGATGTGTTGCATACCTCAACTTTTCATCATCATTGCATCCTATAGTTTTCAACTTTCTCTCTGTATCTGCTAACCAATCCCTGCATCCATTGGTTCAGGGGTTGATGCAAAAGGTAAAGGCCTTGCATTCTGAAAGTCAGAAAGACTCACACCACGTCCTTCAGGTCCCCCTGATGTCCCACTCGATCCACTAACCCCTCCATAAACTTGTTCTAGGACTCTTGCATCATTTGCATGTATTGCATAAAGTTCTGCTCCATTAATGGCCTTATTGGTGATGGTGGTAAATTTTCCTGCATTCTGGCGTCTTCATCCGCCTTTCCCTTATCTTTGCACTCATGCGTTGTTGTTCGGTCTCGTCCTCTACACCCGTTTCCATACCCCCTAGTCCTGTAACATAAAGCGAACACTCATAATTACATCATGCATATGTGTTCTGAGCTCAACTTCATGCATAGAACTAGTCACACAATGGAAAACAAAATCCAAATAAGAACCGAATATGCATTTCACATATTCTACATCACAACCAACATAGTTAGTACGACGTCATTACAAGCCCGTACCATTTAGGTATTAAAAACTCAAGTGGATGCTACCCCACTTATTTAGTTACATCAAGTGCTCAGACTCTATCTTCGGTATCACCACTGGGATGAGAATATCATTTTGCGGCCCGAAAGTTGAGGCGCCCAGGCAACACGGTACCCAAGTTGCTTGTAATCAGCCGTGTTGACCATAGTTGGCGTACCAAATACTCACAGGGTCTTTTTCGGCATGAATTCAAATTTATGTTTGAATACAAAATATCAGGCTAACGACTGTCAAGTTAGGCCCCTGTCAGTTTTTGCCGTTATGTCACTCCCGTCATGACTGCCATGTAGGCTTGCAGCGTTGGCGCCTGCATCCATTACGCGTCTTCTTCTTCCCTGAAGCGGCAATCTGTGGTGGCGTCACGGCCATGGCGTGGAGCTGGGATGTGGACAAACCTGCTCGGCCCCGCTCTCCTCCCTGTAGGCTTGCAGCGTTGGTGCCTGCATCCATTACACGTCTTCTTCTTCCCTGGAGCGACAATCTATGGTCACGGCCATGTCGCCATGGCACGGAGCTCGAATGTGGACGGACCTTCTCGGCCCCGCTCTCCTCCCCATCCCAAGTCGGAGCTCGCCCTCACCATGTCCGCACCCATGGCATAGCGCGGGGACGAGAATTGGTTCCCGGTGAGATCTGTCATCGTGTCGACCATCTTCGGTCCTATTTTCCTCCTCTAGAATCCGAGCTTGCTGTCGCCATGGTCGCACCCACACCAATTCTGCCACCCCTGCCAAGGTCTTTGTGGTAGCTCAAGTTCTGCCATGTTGAACCTGTAAGAGAATTCAGAGCTGCGCGGCGGCAACCTGTTGTTGAACTTGTAAGGAATTTGCTGAAGACAACGTGTCGTGCCAAGGTCTTCGGCTGATGCCTTTGGCTTCTGCCAACATCCACCGCCGATGTGAGATCATTTAGTTACTTCAATACAAAATTTCAACCAATTTAACTTGTTGATGCATTCCTTGAAAATTATAATATAATCGAACACTAGAAATATTTTGTAGTGTGCATGAGCATGATCAGTAATATAATTGAACACTAGAAATTTTAAGGCACTCCATATAAAGGAGTAGATTAATATATAGAAGGTTCACCAGAGACACCACGGATATGTTGTCTTACATGCCACACATAAGTAATAATTAACTAAAAGAAAATAAAAGTAGGGGTAGCAGCAGCAGCAGGAGGCCGGGACACGGAGACGCCTAGCAGGGCAGGGGCATTAGCAGGAGGCAGGGACAACCTAGTCGAGAGGATACAAGCCAGTCCTGACATAATCTCGGAGGAATTTGCCAAAGGCTGCATGCCACACTAAGGTAATCGGCATATGCCTTCTGCCTCCGCCTCTGGCAACAACCACCGCCTGCTGGATCATGATGTCGAGGTCCACGTTGATTGCTCTGCCACGCAATGGGAAAAACAATCTCCCCCTACTGTAGAAACGGATTAGCCCACACCGTAACCGCCTCAGCACGTAGCGGCTCTTGTTGTCCCTGGATTCCTTGCTAGCCTCCACGTCATCATCATCCTCCTGTTGTTTTTAAGAACATAACTTAGAACTCATACATATGATTGAATTGTATTACAATGAAAGAATTGACAACACGTATATGTAAGACAATATATCCGTGGATATCAAAGAGAAAGCATCGCAACAATAGTTTGATCAGTTCGTATATCATTTCATCTCAACACAGTGACAATTAATTGCACCAGAGTGTATGTAGAATAAATATTGCAGCCTCATAAGTTTCTTCAGGGATGGCATGAGCGAACCAAGTAACAATTGCACAACCTATATTGTTCTTGTACATCGCCCCAGGTTCGCTAACTCATCCCTGAAAAAATCTGACACCAATGTGTCTGCCTCTCTTTTGGGGCAAATTTTAATCATTGGCCAAAACAAGAAATTGAAATGTAATCCTACGAAACAATTCAAGGATATAGATAGTCAGGTACAAAATCAATCCTAAATATTGTAATTATAAATAAAAAACCAAACAATTAGTCTTCAGGTACATGTTAAAGATACTTATGATCAAAACCATGCATATACATATGCATCATACCAATCATTTAAAGATCAGAAACAATTCAAGGATCATATATGTAGTTCCATATGAGAATAAATCAAGGGCCTCATAATTTTTTTAGAGATGGAGTTGGAGAACCAAAGTACCAACATCACAACCTATATTGTTTGTGTGCATTGCTGCCTCAGGTTCACCAACCCATCCCTAAAACACGACACCATAATATGTGTCTCCCCTTGAACTCTTTTGAGGAAAATTTCAATCTCAGCCTCAGTGACAAACTGGAATGTAATTCTTATACACTATGAATGCAAGCAATACATAATTCAAATATCATAGTTCTATGAATGTAGAATAAAGATTGCAGCCTCATAAGTTTCTTCAGGGATGGTGTAAGCAACCCAAGTAACAATTGCACAACCTATATTGTTCTTGTACATCGCCCCAGGTTCGCTAACTCATCCCTGAAAAATCTGACACCAATGTGTCTGCCTCTCTTTTGGGGAAAATTTGAATCATTGGCCACAATAAGAAATTGAAATATAATCGTACAAAACAATATCCAGGGATATACATATGCATCATTCGACTCATTCAAAGATCAGAAACAATACAAAGATTATATATATAGGTTCCATATGAGAATAAATTAAGGGCCTCAATAGATGGAGTTGGAGAACCAAGATACCAACATCACAACCTATATTGTTCATGTACATTGCTGCCTCAGGTTCACTAACCATCCCTAAGAAAACGACACCATCAGATGTGTCTCCCTTGCACTATTTTGGGGAAAAATTGAACCATTGTGCTCAGTAAGGAATAGAAATGTAATGTTATAGGCATGCTATGTATAGAAATCAACACTCAAGTAGCAAACCCTAATGTTAATCGATTAAATTTACAGCACAAGAAGAAATGTATGAACAACAACAAGTTAAGCAAATGTAAATTTACTAGATAGTAGATGAGCAGATTGGGGTTTTGTGACTAGATGGCAGATGCATCAATCGAACGTTTGAACCATATATATACTACCCTACTTCAAGAGTGAAAGAATCTATACACGATTGAGTAAATCCTATGTATGAACAGTGAAATCTGCGGCTGCGACTAGAGAAGCTAGCAATGTAGTACCTCGGACTCCTCATCAGGGACCTCCTCCTCGAACTCGTCATTCTCTGTGATTGTGTCGAAGATTTCTTAGACGGTGATGGGGTTGTTGATGTAGAGCATCGGATTGCCTCCGCCTGCTGCCTGCCCCCATCAAGATCTAGCGTTGGCACCACGACGTTGTTGGCCACCTACTACTCGACAGCGGCGGCTACTGGCTGGACGGATGATCTCGAACCCTCGACGGCGCGGCGACGAGCAGTGTTTGTGCCTAGAGAAGACGCCTCCGCCTGCTTGGCAACGACCGAGCTATCTGCTGCTGCGCCTTCAACTGGCTTCACCTCCAGCTCGTCTCCACGCGTACGCTTCATGGTGCACCTAGGGAAGGAGGGGGTGCAAGCGAAGGAGCTTCAGCGCAGGCAGTAGGTGCAGATTGGGGTTTTGGGACTAGGCAGATTGGGGACAATGACACGAGCTCATGGAAGAAGAAGGCCGCGCGGGTTTATAAACACTAGACCATTCATAGTCTTTGAGTGGACACGTGTGGTGGGCGGGAGGGATGGGGCTACCACGATCTCCACTTTTTTTGGGTTCCTTTTTTAAAATAACCACGATCTCCACTTTAGAACTACATTGAAAACACGCTCATGGCAGACCTCGATTCCACTGCATGCGAGTGGCGCTGAACCAATTTCTAGCAACATTAGGTCTACTCGAGGGCCCCCCTTGACGCATGGAAGTTACTTGCGGTAGGGCCCAGTTGGAAGTGAGTTTCAGAGTGCTGCGTAAAAATGGGATGTCTTATTAAAATCAAGTGGCAATAAATAACAGCGTCCCGTCGACAACCGTGCACTCGATGACCCTGTTGCCCTTTGCATGTGTTGTAGTAGTAGTTTCAGGCTTTTTAGACTTGATTAAACATGACATGACCACTCGGCGACTTTTTTCCATGGACGGCTTCGTGTTCCTTCTTATAAAAGTCTCGCTGAGGTAGACGTCCATGCTGTCTCACGATGTACTGTGAAGGGCACGACATGTGTAACCATCCTCGTTGGATCACACATGATCAACGATTGGTGCGCACGATCCGGGTAACAACTGTGTCAACCAATCAGGGCATAGCAGACAGAGTGAGCACAAGTTTGGGCTTCCACGAAAGAGAGAGATAGGGCAAAACTGAGTAGTAACAAAAACCCAAGGGCAAAACTGAGTAGTATAAAAACAGAAAGTGGGTGTCTTGTACAATGGAATACATCATGGTACATCAAATTATGCCAAGATGGATCCACTAGAGTTCATTGGATATGTGTTCTTCTCATAAACCACATGGATCCACTTGAGTTCATTAGATGTGTGTTCTTCTCATAAACCACATGGATCCACTAGAGTTCATTGCATGTGTGTTATTCTCATAAACCACATGGATCCACTAGAGTTCATTAGATATGTGTTATTGTCATAAACCACATGGATCCACTAGAGTTCATTGGATGTGTGTTCTTCTCATAAACAACATGGATCCACTAGAGTCATTGCATGTGTGTTCTTTTCACAAACCACATATGGATCCACTAGGGTTGTCTGTTCTTTCCATAAACCACATATAGATCCACCAGAGTCATTACATGTCTGTTCTTTTCATAAACGACATGGATCCACCAGTGTCATTGCATGTGTGTTCATTTAATAAACCACAGCTAGAGTCATTGGATGTGTGTTCTTTTCATTAACCACAACTAGAGTCATTGCATGTATGTTCTTTTGACAAACCACATATGGATCCACCAGAGTCATTGTATGTCTGTTCTTTTCATTAACCACATATGGATCCAGCAGAGTCATTGCATGTGTGTTCTTTTCACAAACCACATCTGGATCCACCAGAGTCATTGCATATTTGTTCTTTTCATTAATGACATATGGATCCACAGTGTCATTGCATGTCTGTTCTTTTCATAAACCACATGGATCCACCAGTGTCATTGCATGTGTGTTCTTTTAATAAACCACAGCTAGAGGCACTCGATGTGTGTTCTTTTCATAAACCACAACTAGAGTCATTGCATGTGTGTTCTTTTCACAAACCACATATGGATCCACCAGTGCCATTGCATGTGCGTTCTTTTCACAAACAACAACAAGAGTCACTGGATGTGTGTTCTTTTCATAAACCACATGGATCCACCAGTGTAATTGCTTGTGTGTTCTTTTAATAAACCACAGCTAGAGTCATTGCATGTTTGTTATTTTCACAAACCACAAGGATCCACCAGTGTCATTGCATGTGTGCTTTTCTAATAAATCACAACTCGAGTCATTGCATGTCTGTTCTTTTCACAAACCACATATGGATCCACCAGTGTCATTGCATGTGTGTTCTTTTCATTAATCACAGCTAGAGTCATTTCATGTGTGTTCTTTTCACAAACCACATATGGATCCACCAGTGTCATTGCATGTGTGTTCTTTTCATAAACCACACATGGATCCACCAGAGTTCATTGCATGTGTGTTCTTTTCATTAACCACAACTAGAGTCATTGCATGTCTGTTCTTTTCACAAACCACATACGGATGTACCAGAGTCATTGCATGTGTGTTATTTTCATAGACCACATATGGATCCACCAGTGTCATTGCATGTGTGTTCTTTTCGCAAACCACATATGGATCCACCAGTGTCATTGCATGTGTGTTGTTTTCAAAAACCACATATGGATCCACTAGTGTCATTGCATGTGTGTTCTTTTCATTAACCACAACGCGAATCATTGCATGTCTGTTCTTTTCACAAACCACATAAGGATCCACCAGAGTAATTGCATGTGTGTTCTTTTCATAGACCACATATGGATCCACTAGTGTCATTTCATGTGTGTTCTTTTCACAAACCACATATGGATCCGATAGTGTCATTGCATGTGTGTTCTTTTCACAAACCACATATGGATCCACCAGAGTTCATTGCATTTGTGTTCTTTTCATTAACCACAGCTAGAGTCATTGCATGTCTGTTCTTTTCACAAACCACATAAGGATCCACCAGAGTCATTGCATGTGTGTTCTTTTCGTATACCACATATGGTTCCACCAGTGTCATTTCATGTGTGTTCTTTTCACAAACCACATATGGATCCACCAGTGCCATTGCATGTGCGTTCTTTTCACAAACAACAACAAGAGTCACTGGATGTGTGTTCTTTTCATAAACCATAACTAGAGTCATTGCATGTGTGTTCTTTTCATGAACCATGTATGGATCCACCAGTGTCATTGCATGTGTGTTCATTTCATTAACCACAACTAGAGTCATTGCATGTCTGTTCTTTTCACAAACCACATGGATCCACCAATGTCATTGCATGTGTGTTCTTTTAATAAACCACAAGAAGAGTCATTGCATGTGTGTTCTTTTCACAAAGCACATATGGATCCTTCGGTGTCATTGCATGTGTGTTCTTTTCATTAACCACGGCTAGAGTAATTTCATGTGTGTTCATTTCACAAACCACATATGGATCCACCAGTGTCATTGCATGTGTGTTCTTTTCATTAACCATGGCTAGAGTAATTTCATGTGTGTTCTTTTCACAAACCACATATGGATCCACCAGTGTTATTTCATGTGTGTTCTTTTCACAAAGCACATATGGATCCACCAGAGTCATTGCATGTCTGTTCTTTTCATAGACCACATATGGATCCACCAGTGTCATTGCATGTGTGTTCTTTTCTCAAACCACATATGGATACACCAGTGTCATTGCATGTGTGTTCTTTTCACAAACCACATATGGATGCACTAGAGTAATTGCATGTGTGTTATTTTCATTAACCACATATGGATCCCCTAGTGTCATTGCATGTGTGTTCTTTTCATTAACCACAACTAGAGTAATTGCAAGTCTGTTCTTTTCATAGACCATGTATGGATCCACAAGAGTTCATTGCATGTCCGTTCTTTTCACAAACCACATAAGGATCCACCAGAGTTCATTGCATGTGTGTTATTTTCATCAACCACAGCTAGAGTCACTAGATGTGTGTTCTTTTCATAAACCACAACTAGAGTCATTGCATGTGTGTTCTTTTCACAAACCACATATGGATCAACCAGTGTCATTACATGTGTGTTCTTTTCATTAACCACGGCTAGAGTCATTGCATGTCTGTTCTTTTGACAAACCACATGGATACACCAGTGTCATTGCATGTGTCTTATTTTATTAAACCACAACTAGAGTCACTGGATGTGTGTTCTTTTCATAATCCACAACTAGAGTCATTGTATGTGTGTTGTTTTCACAATCCATATATGGATCCACCAGTGTCATTGCATCTGTGTTCTTTTCATTAACCACAGCTAGAATCATTGCATGTCTATTCTTTTCACAAACCACATAAGGATCCACCAGAGTCATTAGATGTGTGTTCTTTTCATAGACCACATATGGATCCACCAGTGTCATTTCATGTGTGTTCTTTTGACAAACCACATATGGATCCGCCAGCATCATTGCATGTGTGTTATTTTCATTAACCACATATGGATCCTCTAGTGTCATTGCATGTGTGTTCTTTTAATTAACCACAACTAGTGTCATTGCACGTCTGTTCTTTTCATAGAACACATATGGATCCACTAGAGTTCATTGCATGTAGGTTCTTTTCACAAACCACATATGGATCCACCAGAGTCATTGTATGTGTGTTCTTTTCAGAAACCACGTATGGATCCACTAGTGTCATTGCATGTGCGTTCTTTTCATTAACCACATATGGATCCCCTAATGTCATTGCATGTCTGTTCTTTTCACAAACGACATATGGATCCACCAGAGTCATTGCATGGTTGTTCTTTTCATTAACCACATATGGATCCACCAGTGCAATTGCATGTATGTCTTTTCATAAACCACATCGATCCGCCAGTTTCATTGCATGTGTGTTCTTTTAATAAACCACAACTAGAGTGACTGGATGTGTGTTCTTTTCATAAACCACGGATAAAGTAAGTGCATGTCTCTTCTTTTCACAATCCACATATGGATCCACCAGTGTCATTGCATGTGTGTTCTTTTAATAAACCACTGTTAGATTCATTGCATGTCTGTTCTTTTCACAAACCACATGGATCCACCAGTGTCATTGCATGTGTGTTCTTTTAATAAACCACACCTAGAGTCATTGCATGTCTGTTCTTTTCACAAACCACGTATGGATCCACCAGTGTTGTTGCATGTGTGTTCTTTTAATTAACCACAGCTAGAGTTATTTCATGTGTGTTCTTTTCACAAACCACATATCGATCATGCAGTGTCATTGCATGTGTGTTCTTTTCATAGACCACATATGGATCCACCAGTGTCATTTCATGTGTGTTCTTTTCACAAACCACATATGGATCCACCAGTGTCATTGCATGTGTGTTCTTTTCACAAACCACATATGTATCCACCAGAGTTCATTGCATGTGTGTTCTTTTCATTAACCACAGCTAGAGTCATTGCATGTCTATTCTTTTCACAAACCACATAAGGATCCACCATAGTCATTGCATGTGTGTTCTTTTCATAGACCACATATGGATCCACCAGTGTCATTTCATGTGTGTTCTTTTCACAGACCACATATGGATCCAGCGGTGCCATTGCATGTGTGATCTTTTCACAAAGAACATATGGATCCACCAGTGTCATTGCATGTGTGTTCTTTTAATAAACCACAACAAGAGTCACTGGATGTGTGTTCTTTTCATAAACTATAACTAGAATCATTGCATGTGTGTTCTTTTCACAAACCATGTATGGATCCACCAGTGTCATTGCATGTGTGTTCTTTTCATTAACCATAGCTAGAGTCATTGCATGTGTATTCTTTCACAATCCACATATGGATCCACCAGTGTCATTGCATGTGTGTTCTTTTCATTAACCACAGCTGTCATTTCTTAAAGTTTGATAATGCGATGCTTATGTGAAGAAACTTCAGCCGGATAAACTCGAACCCAAAGCGGAAAAATGCGTCTTCATAGGATACCCTAAGGAAATGATTGGGTATACCTTCTATCACAGATCCGAGGGCAAGGTTTTTGTTGCCAATAATGGATCCTTTCTTGAGAAGGAGTTTCTCGCGAAAGGTGTGAGTAGTCGGAAGGTAAAACTCGAAGAGGTTATTGAAACTTCTCTTCATGAAATGGCGAGTAGCACAGCACCGGAAATTGTTTCGGAGTTGACTTCACCTAATGAAGAGAGAGCTAATGATATTGATCATGAAAGTCTGAAAGAGGACACTACCAAACCTCACAGGTCAAAAAGGACACGTGCAGCTCCTGAACTGTACGGCAATCCTGTTATGAATTTCATGGTTGATGAAATGGATGACCCTGCGACATATGAAGAAGCGATGATGAGCCCGAATTACAACAAATGGCTAGAAGCCATGAAATCCGAGATGGAATCCATGTACGAAAACCAGGTTTGGACCTTGGTAAACTTACCTCACGATAGAAAGGCCGTTGAGAATAAATGGATTTTCAAAAGAAAAACTGATGTTGATGGTAATGTGACCATCTATAAGGCTTGACTTGTCGCAAAGGGGTTTCGACAAATTCAAGGAGTTGACTACGATGAGACATTCTCTCTCGTAGCGATGCTAAAGTCGGTTAGGATTATTTTAGCAATTGCTGCATATTTTGATTATGAAATATGGCAGATGGATGTCAAAACTGCGTTCCTCAATGGTAATATTGAAGAAGAGTTGTATATGATACAACCTAAGGGTTTTTTCAATCCTAAGGATGTTGATAAGGTATGCAAACTTCAGCGATCCATCTATGGACTGAAGCAACCATCCCAGAGTTGGAATCTCTGCTTTGATGAGGTGATCAAAGAGTTTGGATTTGTCCAAATTTATGGATAACTCCGGAGTTTCTCATTTTTTTAATAGATTTCAATCTCCTCTTCACATGCCTTGAGGACTTCATGTTATCCTTAGAACTGTTCACCTTAACTGATGAGAGGTAACCTTGGCAATATCCATGGTTATGGACTTAAGGTTTCGTGGAAAAGAGAACACTGGGGATTTCGTTGGATGTCAGAAAAACAAGGGAGTTGAAGTCACTTGATTACTTGATGAAACAAAGCTATTACAGATCGCTTGAGGGTTTTTTGGTACCTCCTCATAAGCTTATCCCATCCTATATATAATAGGTCGGGTCCCAAAGCTGTATACGGATAGATTATGTATGTTTGATTACAACACTAATACAATGTCGATTCATCTTTCCTTATATAACTAAAGCTTCTATCGGATGCTTCTTGGGCCATCATCTTGAATCTTCATGGGCTATGAGCCTTTATACAATCAGGGTAGCAGATCATAAGCACCGGAATAATCATACCCATGTCAGTATCCCCCGAGACTTTACCTGAATCATAGATTATGGTTGAGTCTCAAAGATATTTTCAGTTTTTCTCGTGTTCTGAGAATTGTTTTTACTTTTCTAATTTTATAGGGATTTGGTACAACATGCCTGATGCATCCGACGGATCGGGAATTAGTTAATTGCTCCCCAGCAAAAACACTATAGACCTACATCAAACTAGGGTCCCAGGCCTGAACTCGGAATTATAACTGGCATAATTTAGTTTGAGCCGTTAAGGTCTTACGGAATAATGAATCTCAGTTCTATTTTATCGGGTACCCAACGTGTCCATCAAGATTTTTCATCGTATCATAGATACGGATATTTTACTGGCAGAGCGTATTCTTGTGCGATTACCAGGCCATACAGGGCGAATCCTAGGGTCTTGCCTTCATGTCTTGGACACCACATTCAAAGTTTTTATCGCGTTGGGTACGATCCGAGATTTTTGTATGATTTTTATCGACTGTCTTGTTTGGCTGTTGGAATTTCTAAAATTTATCAAATTTCTGTTTTATAGAATCTCTCGATGGGAGTAACCCTTTGAGGATACAACAAAGTAAAACTCATAGGTTTGGGCTGAAACTGCTTGCACAATTTTAATTTCTATCAGGTGTGCGCCAGCGCTCCTGATGGGAGTAGCCCCCGAGGATATGTTCGGATGTCTGTATCTAGACATAGGCTCATAACCGTTTGTTAGTTTTGATGAGAATAATGCATACAAAAAATAGAGATCATATGTTTTGGAGGTAAAAAAGTATATAAATAAAGACTCAAAATATGAAGAACTTATCTTTTATTTATATTCTAAAGCCAAAGATACATTGTTTGGTGGATTTTTGCATGGTTGTTGGCCATAATATTCTGGCTAAGAAGCCTGGCCATAGGCCTTATTGTAATTTAAATTGCGAGAAATCATAAATTCCAAGCATAAAAGCATCGTAGTTGTGCGATGTTCTATGGATTGGAGTATTTAACTCGTCTCTTCTTGTCTTGCAGCCGATATGCTCCTCCAGAAATAACTTCTATAACAATATAAGGCCCTTCCCAGGGTGACTCCAATTTACGATGTCCATCTTGCTTGAGGCGAAGGACTAGGTTGCCTACAATGAAGGACCTAGGACATAATCGTCGACTGTGGTAGTTGCGCAAGTTTTGCTGATATATAGTGGCCCTTTGTAAGGCAATATCGCGGGCTTCATCAAGTGCATCGACATCGTCTTCAAATGCTTCCCTTGATGCGTCTTCGTCATATTCAGCGACCTGTGGAGACTCGTGAGATACTTTGACTGGAAGTACAGCTTCAGCATCATGGACCAGAAAGAAGGGTGTTTCTTATGTCAAATTATTTGGAGTAGTACGTAAACTCCATAGGATAGATGGAAACTCATCAATCCATGCTCCTTTTTGCCCTGTCAAGTAGTGCTAAATCTTTTCTTGAGGCTAGCTATGACGAGGCCATTGGCTTTTTCGACTTGTCCATTAGTTTGCGGGTGAGCTACTGAGGCGTAGCTTACCTTTATACCCATCTCCTCACAGTACTCCTTGAACTCGTTGGAGGTAAAATTAGTTCCATTGTCGGTGATGATGTTGTTTGGCACACCGAACCGGAACACTGTAGATTTGATGAAATTCACAGCCGAAGCTCCATCCTGGCTAGTGACAGGCATTGCTTCAATCCACTTAGTAAATTTGTCGACTGCTACTAGCAGAAAGACGTGTCCTCCTGGAGTTGATTTATGAAGTTTACCCACCATATCAAGTCCCCACTGAGCGAAGGGCCAAGCAAGAGGTATAGGATTTAACTCGGCATCAGGTGTGCCAGGTTTTGTTGCAAATCGCTGACATGCCTCGCATGTTTTTACTATATCATTTGCATCTTATACTGCTGTGAACCAATAGAATCCTGCCCAAAACGCTTTGGCGGCAATTGCTCGGCTGCTAGCGTGATGTCCACATACTCCTTCATGTATGTATTTAAGTATAATTTTTCCTTCGTCGGGTGTGACACATCGCTGTAGCACACCCAAAATACTTCTTTTATATAACTCTCCTTTGATGATTCTAAAGGCTTTTGATCTTCAGGTGATTCGTCAACCTTCCATCACATCTTCGGGGAGTTCTTCTCGAGTCATATATGCTAGTATGGCTGCATCCATGTAGGCTCTATTATCATGACCTCATCAACTTCCGGTTCTTCTTTGAAGATTTCCTTCGTAGCTTATGGAGCCCCTGAGTCCTTTCGCAGCTTAATCTTTTTTCCTGTCTTAGGCGCTATGACCTGAGAGATGCTCTTGGCCTTGGTAGAGCGCTCAGTTATTTCCTCCCCAAAACCCCAAGTGGTACTGGTAGTCATAAGGACGCGAGGTTCGCGAGATTGTCGACTTCTTCATTGCTTGATACTCCTATGTGTGATACTTTGCATCCGCAAATTGGGCCTCCATAATGCTATACAGATCATGGGAGGCAATCATGTTGTCGCTGATAGCGTCGCACTTGTTCATTGCTTGTTCTGCTACAAGATTAGAATCGACGAATATTTTGAGGCGAGTTGCACCGCAAGCTTTAACCATACGTATACCGTGCAACGAGGCCTCATACTCAGCTTCATTATTGGACGCTGATAACCCACAAGTATAGGGGATCGTGTGTAGCCTTTTCGATAAGTAAGAGTGTTGAACCCAACGAGGAGCTAAAGGTAGGATACATATTCTCTCAAGTTCTATCAACCACTGATACAACTCTACGCACACTAAACGTTTGAATTATCTAGGAAATAAAGCTAGAGCAACAATACGAGTAATAGAGATAGCTTTGCATGATAATAAATAACAATAAAGTAAAGTTAGTTGCTGCAGCAATAAAATACACTAAACTAATAGAACCATGAGTATGGAATAGTGGTGGTAATTGTGGTGGCTTTGTCCAAGTTTAAATAGCGAATAGATTAGGTCATTTGTCTTCGATGCAGTTTTCTATGTAGGAGAGGCTAAATATACATGCGCTTCACTACTTGGAATTACATGTACTATATGATTGGATTGTTAGCAAACATCTCGTAAGTACTAATCAATGCATTAAGGTTTCCCCAACCATAGCCTTAAGTTTAATGGTCCTCTTACTCCCATACGTGCAACGTTCCGGTTCGCGTCCTCCGGTTTCTGTCACTCCAACAGAACTCCCCCATTCCTTTTACACATACTACAAACCCTACGATGTTTCATCCATGCGCACACAAATATAATGGACACCAAAGGACTGTACCATATCATCATACAACTCTAATGAACCAAAGACGTTCAACCATTCAATCTAAGAACAAAGAAACTACGCAAACAATGACATAGATCATAAGATTATAACTTATAGCATCAAACACCATGTTTACATAGGATGGTACAGAGGTATGTGGAAGGATGAACCGCTGCATACTAGGAGGATTATGTGATGGAGATGGCGGTGAAGATGGTGAAGAGGGCGGCGACAGCGGCGCGGGGGACTCCTTCCCCGCCGCCGGTATCATGGGGGAGCACCGCCCCTTAGCCCCCTTCCTTCATGGCTTCTTGGGAGCCCTCCCCCATGAAGATGGGATCCATGGGGGAGTCAAAAACGTGGCTTTGGTGGCTGCAAATTTTTGGGTGGAGATGCCCTGGGCGAATTAGGTTTCCTCCCTTTATATAGCTTCTCGGATTCCCGTCACCCCATCTTGGGCTGCAGTAAATCGGGTCTAAAAGTTCCGTCTGGACTCAGAATCAGCTAAATCCAACAACTTTATAGTTCAAGAGTTTTCCGTTTGACGCCTGATTCGACCCGAAACGTGACTATATTCAAAACGAGTTCTAAGACAGATTTCTAGAAAAATCCCAATTTGACTCCAACAAGGTTTCCATTTGTATTCTTGGTAATTCCTAAACATCAAAGTGTAAAACAATAACATTGTACACTTTTGCAACTATTAGTAGGTTAGTCCAAATAAATCATAAACTTTATACAAAAAAGGAGTATCAAAAGCATAGTATTAGCATAAAACCATCAAAAATTATAGATACGATATGGACGTATCAACATCCCCAAGCTTAGTTCCTACTCGTCCTCGAGTAGGTGAACGATCAAAACAATATAATTTTTGAGGTGACATGCAGACAACACAATCTTGATCATCATTATTGCAAAAGTATTGATAGCTGGGATTAAGGTACTCTAAACATGAATCATGAAGATAAAGTTCTAACAATAAGACATAGCAACTATGTTGTAACATGAAAAGACACAAATAAAAGATTCATGAATAACAATTCTTTGCAAGACGTTTGTTTGTTTCACATAAAGAAAGTATAATGAGAATGGTGTTCAGCTTGTCCCTCATAGAGTAGAAAAACATAAATGCATAGGACACCTTCAAAGTTCATAAGGGTCACTAGATACAAATAGTTTAAGAACAAGCAATATCAAAGTTATGCATCAATCAACAAGTCTTAGGACAATGCACATTAAACTAAGAATGGCCACTATGCTCTCTCAATAGGTGCATCAAGATATAAGATGGAGACTCAACATAAAAGTAAAATAAAGTCCTTCTTAGAAGGAAGCAGGGATTCAAGTCACATAAAGAGCTTCCAAAAATTATGGTACTTATTAGCTTTCAGCTCTCATTGCCCCTATCATAAGCATCTTTAGGTGATTAAAGTTAAAGTGACACAACTAAGAGGATATGCTTGACAAGTTATAAGTTGAAATCTCATGCCCCTAACTTACGAGTACCGAACCTCATGCTACTCAACTTCAGTAACAAGTAAGTTCTTGTCATTGTAAGTACATATGTATCATAGAGAACCTCCAACAGGGTACCCCTTGCACATGATACAGGAGCTATCCCATAATCAAAATGACAAGGCAAGCAGACAAGGAACATCTCACCGATCTTTTTATTTGCTATTTGCATAGATTTTATTGAGGATGCTTCATAGAGTGCTCATTATGGTTATGCTGCAAGTTTCCACCATGATTAGGCATGGCTTAGGCTAGCGGCCCAGGCGTTTCTCTAACACACATACAAACTCCATGATCTTACAAGTTCCCCTTTTATTTCACACTGTCGGGATCCGTAAGCAAAAGAATCATGATATCAACAGAATATAAGTGTAACGTTGAAAGCGTTCCCCATGATACATGGTTCTGCTAACTTCAACTTATAAAGCGCAAGCATATATGCAACAAAGATGGACACAATGGTTCAAGTTTATTAAGTGCAAGAAAATAAAGTCTGCCATCAAGTTCGTGAGAGCTTTAATCACTAATTTTCACATAACAAGTTTAATTCGGAAGGTAGATAAAAGCATGAATATATTTATAATAGCAAATGCTAATAGGTAGGTATGGTGGACTCTTTCAGATAACTTGGTTTTATTTGGAGTTGAATGCATGAGTGGAACTCATACTTGGTTATGGAGGCTAGCAAAAGACTGGGAGCGACCAACTAAAAGAGCGATAATGGCCATAATCATGCAAAGCGACAAAACATCATTAATTAAAGCATAAACTGATATTACAAGACGAAAACTAAAGGATCATAAAGGCTATGGTGACTTGGGATAGTCATAACATGGTGTGAGCATGCGCCAAGTCAACCCAAATAAAGCATCAAAGGAGAATACTACAATACTATGCTTTAATATGCTAAAACAACGCATGATTCTTTCAAGGCACATTAAGCAATCTCAATTGTTTATAACATGTCATGCTACAGCAAAAATCACTAAGCATAAAGCCAAAACAATATCAAGCATGACATGACAAAGCATAGGCCACCGTAAAAAACGAGCTCCTTTTACCACTTAAGCATGAACTTTTCCTACTCTTTTCCAATCCAAACCACACTTATTTGAAAACTAATGTATGAAAGAGGGGGTCCAACCAAATTGTTCAAGCAAACTAAGAAAACCAAGCAACCGAAAATGAAAACAAAGACGCTCCAAGAACAACACAACTGTGCATGAAACAATAAAAATGAAGTGTTTGGAAGAAACCTAAGATTTTTATTGATGAAGAAGGGGATGCCTTGGGCATCCCCAAGCTTTGACGCTTGTAATTCTTGGATATTTCTAGGGGTGACACACATAGAATCCCCAAGCTTGAGCATTAGTCCATTCTTCATCTCATTACATCACTCTTTCCATACACCTAAAAAATTTCCTTCATACAAAACTTCATGCAATCTTTATTAGCAACATTAGTGCACTCAAGATAATAAGTCTTTGGGTTCAGTTCCAACGCCAATAAATCTTCCATTAAAACACAAGCTACGGTAGCACTTCCCTCAAAAAGCTCAATTCCCCAAAAAGAACCTAAAAAGGAATCAACAAGAAGCGAATGCAAATAATGGCAGAAATCTGTCAAAACAGACCAGCAGGTAAAGAACAATTTTTTTGAAGACCTTTATGTTGCTCAAATAGAAAATTGTTGAACTAAGGAAAGTTAGATAACAACCTGGGGCGGAAGGACAAAAATTCACAGCTCAAACCGATGTACAGAAATTTTACACGAATATTTACAGTTAAGCACAAAAATCTGCTTCGGGACAGCAACTTTTCCAAGCATTACTGCTCTCTCATTAGAGGTTACTCTTGGCACAAAAAGCAAATAAGAAGGATAAGGAGCGGTTATTGCAGAGGTAATAACTTCCAAGACTCATCTAAAACTTTTGGGTTATCTTCCAATAAGTACTTTTCTTTAACGCCTTTAAGTTAGCCATAGAAGCAAGATTCAAGTATTTTAAAATGAATAAGCATTAAGATCAATACCAGAAATATCTTTCTTTTTCAAGGCTTCATGTATTCCTACAAGTTTTTAACTGAAAAGCTTCCATGGAAATATTTGTTTTGGTTTGATAGGCATGAACACAAGTGTTCAAGGTCGACCCCCACTTAACCATTACTCATCTTTCCAATCACTTTCCTTTTTGAAAACCTTTTTAGGTAACAAGTCCAACTAATTTTTTTTTGTAATTCACATTCCCTATCCATACTAAGATAGAGAACAACTTAAAACTGAAAGTAAAACCTACTTAGAGATAAAACAAACAAGTGCACACAGGAATATTCACCCACACGCTATTGCTCCCCGACAACGGTGCCAGAAAAGGTCTTGATAACCCACAAGTATAGGGGATCGTGTGTAGCCTTTTTGATAAGTAAGAGTGTCGAACCCAACGAGGAGATAAAAGTAGGATAAATATTCTCTCAAGTTCTATCAACCACTGATACAACTCTATGCACTAAACGTTTGCATTATCTAGGAAATAAAACTAGAGCAACAATATAAGTAATAGAGATAGCTTTGCATGATAATAAATAACAAGAAAGTAAAGCTAGTTGCTGCAGCAATAAAATACACTAAACTAACAGAACCATGAGTATGGAATAGTGGTGGTAATTGTGGTGGCTTTGTCCAAGTTTAAATAGCGAATAGATCAGGTCCATTCTCTTCGATGCAGTTTTGTATGTAGGAGAGACTAAATATACATGCGCTTCACTACATGGAATTACATGTACTATATGATTGGATTGTTAGAAAACATGTGTAAGTACTAATCAATGTATTAAGGTTTCTCCAACCATAGCCTTAAGTTTAATGGTCCTCTTACTCCCATACGTGCAACGTTCCGGTTCACGGCCTCAGGTTTCTGTCACTACGGTAGAACTCCCCCCTTCCTTTTACACATACTATAAACCCTATGATGTTTCATCCATGCGCGCACAAATATAATGGATACCAAAGGACTATACCGTATCAACATACAACTCTAATGAACCAAAGACGTTCAACCATTCAATCTAAGAACAAAGAAACTACGCAAACAATGACATAGATGATAGGATTATAACTTATCGCATCAAACACCATGTTTACATAGGACGGTACAAAGGTGTGTGGGAGGATGAACCACTGCATACTAGGAGGATTAGGTAATGAAGATGGCGGTGAAGATGGTGAAGAGGGCGGTGACGGCGGCGCGGGGGACTCCTTCCCCGCCGTCGGTATCATGGGGGAGCACCGCCCCTTAGCCCCCTTCCTTCATGGCTTCTTGGGAGCCCTCCCCAATGGAGATGGGATCCATGGGGGAGACAAAAACGTGGCTTTGGTGGCTGCAAATTCGTGGGTGGAGATGCCCTGGGCGAATTAGGTTTCCTCCCTTTATATAGCTTCTCGGATTCCTGTCACCCCATCTTGGGCTGCAGTAAATCGGGCCGAAAAGATCTGTCTGGACTCGGAATCAGCTAAATTTTATGTCCGGAACGTTTTTCATGAAATTTCCAAGAACTTTGTAGTTGAAGAGTTTTCTGTTTGACATTGGCTTCGACCCGAAACGTGACCATATTCAAAAAGAGTTCCGAGACAGATTTTTGGAAAAATCGCAATTTGACTCCAACAAGGTTTCCACTTGTATTCTTGGTAATTACTACACATCAAAGTGTAAAACAAGAACATTGTGCACTTTTGCAACTATTAGTAGGTTAGTCCAAATAAATCATAAACTTTATACAAAAAGGAGTGTCAAAAACATATTATTAGCATAAGCCATCAAAAATTATAGACGTTATGGACGTATCAGACGCGTTTGTGAAGCTCATTCCAAGTATATATCGCATTTTATCGCCTTATGGTGATACTAGTATGACTCCTTCCCCCGCTCCTTCTATTCTTTGATCCATCAAAGTACATTGTCCATGCGCTAGAAAGGTCTAGTGGGCCCGCGCATTGTAGTTTAATCCATTCAGTGATAAAATCTGGTAGAGCCTGTGATTTAATTGCTTTGTGCTTCTCGTACGTGATATCTCGAGGGGAAAGCTCAATGCCCCATAGAGAGACACATCTAGTTGCTTATGGATTGTTTAGGATGTTGGATAGAGGTGCTTCGTTGACCACTATGATTAGGTGTTCTGAAAAATAGTGGCACAACTTCCATGTTGTCATCAATACTCCATATGCTAGGTTCTGATAATGCAGGTATCTTTGTTTGGATGGCGAAAGGACCTCTCTTAGGAAATAAATTGGCCTCTGAACACCATGGGATTTCCCTTCTTCGGGTCGTTCTACGACCAGGACTGTGCTGACCACCTGATTAGTGGCGGCAATGTAAAGAAGTAATGACTCTTTTTCTGGCGGGGACATGACAACAGGGGATGTTGAAAGTGTTCTTTTGAGGTATTCAAAGGCACGCTGAGCTTCTTCCATCAACTCGAACGTATCTAATTTCCTCATTAGGGCATAGAATGGCAGTGATTTTCCCCCTAGACGAGCAATAAAGCGACTGAGTGTTGCGACTCGCCCAACCATCTATTGTACTCCTCGAAGATTCATTGGCTTTTTCATTGTTAGGATCACCTGTATTTTCTCGGGATTGGCTTCGATTCCTCTTGCTGATACGAGGTACCCGAGGAGTTGCCCGGCAGGGACTCCAAAGGAGCAATTCGTCGGGTTGAGTTTGATGCAAAATTTGTCAAGGTTCTCGAATGTTTCTTGAAGATCATTGATAAGTGAAGACCATTGCTTTGTTCTAACTATAACATCGTCGATATACACTTGTGCGTTTGTGCCAATTTGGTTTCCTAGGAAATTCTACATCATCCGTTGATATGTTGCCCCAGCATTTTTAGTCCAAAGGGAATTGTTGTATAGCAGAATGCGCCATAGGGCGTGATAAATGTTGTTTTCTCCTGATCTTCCTCCTTCATCCGTATTTTATGGTATCTTGAATACGCGTCTAGAAAGGAAAGACATTCATACCCCGTGGTTGCATCGATTATTTGATCGATTAGTGGCAGTGGGAAGTGATCCTTTGGACAATGCTTGTTCAACGCAGTGAAGTCAATGCACATCCAGAATTCCTTTGTATTTTTCTTTAGAACGCATACTATATTAGCGACCCACTCTACTTTGTTTAATTCTTTGATGAATTTGGTGCCAGTTAGGCGATGGAGCTCTTTTCCTATGGCCTTTAGTTTTGGGTCGGTGAAACGACGAAGCAATTGTTTTACTGGCTTCGCCTCTGGATCCAAGTTTAATGCGTGCTCAGCGAGTTCCCCGGGAATTCCTGACATGTCAGAAGGTAACCATGCAAAAATCTCCTAGTGCTCATGGAGGAACTTGATGAGCACACTTTCCTATGTGGGACCAAGATTGGAGGCCACAAATGTCGTCTTTTTCGGGTCGGTAGGGTGGATCTATACTTCCTTTGTGTATTTTGCGGTATCAAAAGCCTGCTCAGGATCGACACGCGCTACTGCTAGAGGTTCTGCGATTGCCAACATTTTTAGCTGTTCAAACTCAGTTGCTATCCTGAATGATTTAGAAATTTTCTTGAACTCTCGATTGTAGTTGTCGGATCATGTGAAGCCGCCTTTTACTATTATGACCCCCTTTGGTGCTGGAATTTTCATAACTAGATGTGCATAATGTGGGCCTGCCATGAATCATGCAAAAGCTGGGTGGCCTAGGATCGCATGATATTGTGATGGCCAGTCCATGACTTCAAACTCAAGCTTTTGTCGCCTGCAATTTTCTTTGGATCCAAAAACAACGTCAAGAGATATTTTACCTAAGGGAATTTCGGCTTGACCTGGTACTATGCCGTGGAAGGACGTTTCTGTTGGTGCTAGATTTATTAAGGAGTGATTCATTGCCCTCATTGCTTCCGGCATCCATGAAGACTTTGCTCATGTTGAATCCTCCCACTTGTGCTTCTACTATCAAGGCCGAATGGCCCGGTCGTGGTACTCGAAGTGGGTGATCAGCTTTGCTGAATGTGATTTCCTGTTTTGACCAGTGGAGATACTCGAGTGTGGCTGGTGGAGCCATCTTGACCATGCTAACTTGTCTCGTAATCAGCTTCTGGATCCTGTTAGATGGGCGCCCTTTTTGAATCATTGACATTGCTCCCTTTGACCTAGGGTATTCACTACCTTGATTTGTTGTGTTTTGCGGCTGCCCTACTGGCGGGTGTAGATGAAGTGGTGGTGCACCGATGGCTAATGTGCCAGGCGTAGTGGTGTATCCTTGGCTTGATGCTTCAGTTGCCTTTGCGTTGCATAGCTCCTACATCTTCAGAAATGTTCGGCAGTCTTTCATGAAATGGTTGGATTGTCTTTTGCCCGTTGAGTCGACGTAAAAGTGCATATTACATGGTCCTTCTAGCATTTGCATTTTGGACATAGGTGGGTCTCGAGCTCTTGGGTGATATCGCTGTGTTGATTGGCCTCCTCCGACGTCGTCCCTACTATTGTGGTGCCCGTTGTTGTAATCATCATTTCTGTGATTATCCTCTCCCAAGAAACTAGCTGCAACGTAGCTTGGTTCCGCGTGTCCATCGTTGTTCCTCCATCTTCTTTCATTGCTATGTTTGTCCCTATCTTCTTTGGATGAGCGTGTTTGTTTGTTATGCAGCGCGTCCTCTCCATCAGCCCAGCGATTTGCTATGTCCATTAGCTATGAAATTGTTTTGGGTTTGACCTATCCTAGTTCTTCTATGAACTCTCGGCGGTGGAGGCCGTCATTGAAGGAAGCAATGGCCCTTTCGTCGGATATGGCTTCTGCTAAATTCTTGATGATGTTACATCGTTGAATGAAGGCTCTTATTGATTCTCCGGGTTTTTGTTTGCACACCCGCAATTGCTCCAGAGATGCGGGTCGCTTAAATGTGCGGTGAAAATGTCGGATGAACTTATCTTCAAGGTCATTCCAGCTACTGATGGAATCTTCGGGTAGTTGTCTGAGCCATGACCGTGCGGCTCCGGTTAGGTGCAGCTGTAGTCTTTGCATTGTGGTGGTTGTGGAGCCACCATGTAATTTGACGGTGGCCAAATAATCTTCTAGCCAAGGTTCGGGTTCATGTAGTCCATCATACTTTTGGCGGTCATGTGGAAGTTTGAAGTCCTTGGTTACTGAGATTTTATGAATCCGTTGGGTAAAATAGCTGGCTCCACATAACTCGTAGTCATCTTCACTATCGCTGTTATGGTATGTTCGACTACGACTCTCATCTCTTGATCCATTGTTCATGTGTTGCGTGTTGTCGTTTCTTGTGCTGTTTCGAGGTTTGGACCTTGACAAGTGCACCTGATGTGGTGACCACGATCTTTAGGTGTGCCCCACCTGCTAAGGGCTGCTGTGATAGTGTGGTGATCTGTCAGGTTGGTGTGTGATTCCATGTTCTGCTTATGCAAGAGATTCTCCTACCATGTCGAGGTTCTTTAATGTCGAGCGATGGAGAGACGCACGGGGATCGTCGGGTGCAGGTTGAGTTGTGAGTAGATACATTTGTGTAGCCACAATTGTTGCCTGGGCTATTTTTGCTTTTATGTGCCATGTTTGATCTACTGACATAAATGACAGATCGAGGTCTCACATCAGTTTGTTTCTTTCAGCTTCGGGGATGTTCTGCAATCGAGATGTGCCCCTTCTTGGAGGTGCTCCCCCAGTTATGCTCCCTGATCTCAGGTAGAGCTTAGTTGTGCCCCTCCTAGGCTGGATTTGTTGGCTAGCCTTTTTCTTTTGTCGAGTTGTCTTTGCATCCTTAGCAATGCTCTCTTTTTATGATGAAGCGGGTATTGGTATGCTAATAAATCTTCGCATGTGGCATCGTGTATCATTGGTACTACACCCGAAATTGCATCCCTTGCTTTTTGCCATGCTTCCACTGGTAGGCAGAGAGTTTGCCTCTCGCCTCCGCGTGGTTCTCCTCCTCCTTGGATTATGCGGTTTTTCGTCGGGTCTCCTTCGTTTCCGCGGTTCCCGTCGTTGCTATGATTTCCTGCATTGTCATCTGA
Source organism: Avena eriantha (assembly GCA_910589775.1). Taxonomy (NCBI): domain Eukaryota; kingdom Viridiplantae; phylum Streptophyta; class Magnoliopsida; order Poales; family Poaceae; genus Avena; species Avena eriantha. The sequence continues at coordinate 340,581,417 of OU342741.1, forward strand.
TAAAATATCATCAGGGTTAAGAATAGGGTTACCGTTAGAGTCACGCTATGTCGAAGGGTCTCCGATGATTACGCACACTTGGTGGCATGTTATGTATCGACTAGTGATGTCGTCATTAGAGCTAAAGGAGACACTGTCTGGGGGACCAGTGAAGTCCAGTAGTTTCTGTTCTGGGTAGATCTCAGTCTTTTTAATTCCGAAGTCAATACTTTCTCCGCTATCTTCGGGTTCCGTGCCAACCAAGCTTGATCCCCGTAGCGTGGTTGGCTAGGGGTCTGATCCTAAGGAGAGATTTTCATAAAGACCATCAAGATCCCCTAGATCTGTCGTGTTTCCCTTGTTTTGTTTAGTTGTTATGGTATGCATTGAGACTTCTGTGGATGATCCGACGGATGATGCTGCTATCGACGTAGGTGCAGTTTTTCCAACTGATGGTCCTGATGAGATTGGAGCCGAAAGGTGTGGTTCTTCGGGATCCTCCACTTGAAAGTGGAAACTTCCGATGATGAGATCGAATCCACCGTTGAAATCGGCGGGTACCGAAACAGGGGTGGGCGGGCATGGTGTCGCTTCCGTTGGATTGTTGCTTGATGAAAGGGGGTCCACCAGATCCATGACTCCAGTGTTCAAGTTGCCCATAGACGGTGCCAATTGACAAGGGCTAACCTCGACAATGTCCATAGTTATGGACTTAGGGTTTCGTGGAAAAGAGAATGCTGTGGATTTCATCGGATGCTAGGCAAACAAGGGAGTCAAAGTCACCTGATTACTTGATGAAACAAATCTATTACAGATCGCCTGTGGGTTTTTTCAGTACCTCCTCCTAGGCTTCTCCCGTCCTATATATAATAGGTCGGGTCCCAAAGCCATATACAGATAGATTACATATGTTTTATTACAACACTAATACAATGTTGGATCATCTTTCCTAATATAACTGAACATTCTATCGAATGCTTCTTGATTCATCATCTTGAATCTTCATGGGTCGTGAGCCTTTATACAATCAGGGTAGCAGATCATAAGCACCCGAGTAATCATACCCATGTCATTAACAATCACAGTTTGATTATTACGATTCATTGGGATTGCGGGTATAGGGTTTCCAACCACAGATAAGTCCATCAAGAGTTCACGAAGCCACTCTTCTTTAATAGTGTATGTGTCTTATGCTGTAACTTCTGCTTCCATAGTTGACCTCATTAAAATGGTCTACTTGCAAGACTTCCAAGAAACAACGCCACCACCAAGTGTAAATACATATCCACTTGTGGCCTTTATCTCATCAGCATCATGTATCCAGTTTGAATCACTATAACCTTGCAGTACCCTCGGGTACCTGATGACTGTAAGTGAACAGATCGTTTGTAGCTAGTTTCGAAATAAATATATCGATCCCACAGGGAGCAGTAGGAGAAAGACTAACATGCTTTTAACTAAAACTAAACGAAGTACTTAAGGAATAATTTTGAGATGCAAGAAAAGTAGAATTATTTTTGGGTTTTGGATTGAATGAAGCAATTAAAGTAAAGTAAAACTTAATGCAGAAAGTAAGAATCGCGTGTGTAAAAGAGCTTGGAACTGCAATAGGGAAAAAGGCATTCTCAGGGAGTGGTGGATACACCGCTAGCAATTTAGACTAAGAAGTTAAGATTATTATAACAAATATTCTCATGATATGTATGTATGTGGGAGGAGCTCCATATATGGACAAATAGGCAGCAACCACTGCTCACATCATCCTTCATAACCACAACTGATAGATAAACGACATCAATCGTATTATCCCGCTATTAAGGGATTTCTCCTGCGGCATGGACATGGCTATTTGAGTTCTCCTTGTTTCCCCAAGTTAGTACGTAAAGAATGACAACAGCTTTATAGTCACAGTAAGTGCTATCATCCCTCCATCTACCAATAAGTAATATCCTTCATTGTGTCCCCATAAGAGGCAAATATTAAGGAGGTGCACAACTCCCAACATCAAGATGAAGACAATTAACACATACACATAATGATGTATAACATAATAATCTCTATCTTATATCAATCATATGCTAGGGTTTCTCCATCTCCCCAAGAACTAATGATCTACTCATATATGGAGGCAATCAACATCATGGCAATGGTAATGGAAACAATTGTAAATGAATAGTTCTTGTATAAATACACCACGAGTACGGAAATTACAACAAGATCTAGATGGGTGAAGATGGGATGGATGGAGATGATGGTGGCGCATCGGTTGATGAAGATGACGATCGATGCCTTGGCCTTCCAGATCTGTGTAGGGCGAAGATGGATCCCTTGGGCAAGTTCCCCCTCCAGATTCCTTCCGGAGGTGAGGTTTTCGGTGATTTCTGGGTGTTCTGTATGTCGTCTCTCCGATCTAGTTGCACGGGGTGAAACTATTTGAGGACGCGGTGGCGGCGTCAACTATACGGCTGGAAAATTATTCCCGTCGTATAGTTGGTCGTCAAACCCTATGGATGCCTCGATTGCTTCAGAGTTTTCGTCTGGTGTTATTGATATTTCCCAAATAAGCGATTTATGTTGTTTTTGACTCCTTTTCTCCCCAATACAACAGCTCCAAGAATTGTGTCCATTGTATCCATCATTTGTCCTGATCCTGGTGAAAATAGACATAAAATGTGCGTGCGGACACCGTAAAATACCAAGATCCGACCACTATATGCAAAACAATAATATAAAACATGATGCAAATATGCACTCATCAACTTCCCCAAGCTTAGACTCTTGCTCGTCCCGAGCAAGGCTGGCTTAGTGAATGGGATCCTCATATTCATGAAGCTGAGTTGATAAAATAAATGAGGTAATTGCAGCATGTGTTTATCCTATAATATACATAGGAATGAGTTCATGAATAGTACCTTACTCAAACCATTTGAATAATATTAGCAGGCTTCCACACCTTAGTGATCAACAGTTCACAAAAGATGAATCTCAACATGATGTAAAAGTATTCGGTTCGGTCGAATCAGTTAGCGAGGTAGTCCCTAGTGTTTTTGGATTAACATATTCACTTGGGATTCAAAATCTCAAAACGTCTCTTTGTCTTACTACAATATAGTGGTATATGCCAATTTGCTCTTTGCACATTCGCTCTTTTTCTTCTCTCTTTTCCTCTTTATATATATATATATGCTCACACTTTTGTTTAAGTGTTGTGCAAAGGAGCTAGCCATACATTCCACTTCATGTAGGAATTCAAAGTTTAACTATCTCAATTACCAAATTCCAATTGTATATGAAGCATCTTTATGACTTGAAGACTCTACCTCGACTTTCTCTCACTCTATTTTGATAGCACTTTTAATTTTTTCTCTATTCGAGGTTTCTTTCTCAACTTGACTAATCAGATTATTTTTACTTTTGTAAATCAAACCATGAACTTACAACATATCAATTTAAATTATCTTTATATGTTCCATTAATACCAATGGTGTGGAAGACTCATATTCCTATCATCAAGTGTAAGTAAAATTATACTCAAGCCATTCATATATCCAATAAGACAAGCACAAACTCAATAATGCTCCATATATTATAATAAACTCGGAATTTCACAAATGGGATCGACTATTCCTTAAGGGAATTCAAATTATGCAAACTTTATTTCTAAGCTCGAACTAATGCAAAACTAAAATAGTAATATAAAACTTATAATATAGATTACAAGGTCTTAAAGATCTCCCCAAGCTTGGAATCAAGCCAGGCGGGATCAAATAACTCCTTGTTGGTACCTATTCCTCCTCCTACGTAGGAAGAGTATTACTTTCTTCCCCTGTGTTGCAAACTTTAGCTATGCTTGCGAGGCGGATGCTGAGCTCGTCCATGTCGTATTGAAGCTTCAAAATTTTCTTCTGGAGGAATTTCTTCTCATATATCAACTCAAAAATAGTTTTAATCAAGAAACCAACTCTACCATCGATGTCATTAACCTTTTTCTCAAGGTCTTTGCTCATCATCCAGTAGGAGTCAATCCCTTCTCCAATTGTTTCAACACATGCTTTCGAAGCCTTTTCCAACTGATAGATCTTATCATGAATCTCATCTTGCCGTACCTTCTTAGCCTTAAGAGGCGACAGACCGAGAGGAGGTTTATAATAGGATCCTATGTTGTGATGATAGGGATTAGGGAGATACTCATCCTTGGTCTTTCCCTGCTCTGTTTGCCTCATCATCTCCATCCTTTGCGGGAACATGTCCTCCCAGTTTGGGAGAGGCTTGATCTCTGGGCTAGACGATGATGATGATCCTTTAGGTTCTACTTCTTCGATCCTCTTCACGGGATTCTCTTCTTCCTTCCTCTAAATCTTGTTGACATGGAAGGGCTGCATGGCTTTGCTGCACGGATATTGTTAGAAGCATCTTGTATAGGGACGAAGAGGATTTTTTGAGGCTGGAGGCTGTAGCTCTACAAAAACTTAATGAAAAAGGTTAGATGTGATCAGCTTTAAAAGGGGAGGTCAAAAACCCTAGCCACCGTTCGTAACGAGCAACTATACGGGCGCGGCCCGTATAGGCCCCGCCATATAGTTATGAACCGACTATAGATTTCCTTCTATGGTGGTACCAACTATACGGCCAGAACTATACGAGCGGGGATTTTTATTCCCACCGTATAGTTGGTTGTTAAACCTTTTGTACTCCGAATAATTTTTTTTAGAGATGGGTTGATATCTATAAGACGACAACTATACGAGCGGGATTTTTATTCTTGTCGTATAGTTGGTCGTTAAACTATCAGTAACCTAGAAAAGAATTTTGACGAAGGCATTGATATCTATATGACGGCAACTATATGGCCGGAAAATTATTCCTGCCGTATAGTTGGTCGTTAAACCTTCAGTACCTTTCATAAACGGAAGGGGTGATGTCAAAACAACTATATGACCGCAACTATATGGCCGGAATTTTATTCCTACCGTATAGTTGGTCGTTAGACCTTCTTGATCCACCAAAAAATTACCTGCTTCTCCGAGAATTCTTTATTAATTCAAACCATTATTTCGCATGGGTTGCCTCCCATGAAGTGCTCTTTTCTGGTCAATAGGTTGACCATAGTGTTGCTCATTTTGTCTCCATTCCATCCTTCTTGTAGTTGCCATTCCTTGTATATATTTTCTTAATCACCTCTTCTAGGGTGATCACTTGTATGGTGACTGCACTTATATCTTCTTTTGCTCAATAATGCTTCAAGCGTTGTCCATTTATCACCCATGAAAGAGAGGGTGTATTTCCTTGGAGCTTCACTACTCCTGATGAATGAGCTTCTTCAACTATATAGGGGCCTTCCCACTTTGATCTGAGCTTTCCTAGAAACAACTTAAGACGAGAATTATAGAGCAACACCTTGTCTCCACTTTTAAAGGCCTTATTTTCTATTTTTCTATCATGCCATCTTTTCACTTTTTCTTTAAACAATCTAACATTCCCGTAAGCCTCACTTCTAAACTCATCTAAAGCATGAATATCTAATAAACATTTTTCTCCCGCTGCTTTAAGATCATAGTTTAGGTTCTTGATACCCCAAAAAGCTTTGTGTTCAAATTCTAAAGGTAAATGGCATGCCTTACTGTATACCATCTTATAAGGTGTCATACCCATTGGATTTTTAAACGCAGTACGGTATGCCCATACAGTGTCATTTAATTTGTATGACCAATCTTTTCTTGATTTGTATCGTCTTCTCGAGTATGGTCTTTAATTCTCTATTGGAGAGTTTCACTTGACCACTCGTTTGAGGATGATATGGTGAATCAACGCGGTGAGTTACTCCATATTTGCTGAGGATTTTCCTGAAAGTTCCTTTCATAAAATGAGAACCACCGTTAGTGATTAAAAATCTGGGAAGTCCAAACCTAGGGAATATAATATCCTTGATCATCTTCACTGAGGCAACTGCATCTGCATGGCTTGTCGGAATAGCTTCAACCCATTTAGTAACATAATCGACACCAACAAGAATATGAGTGTAACCATTTGATTCTATAAAAGGTCCCATGTAATCCATTCCCCATACATCAAAAGGTTTGATTATAAGACTATAATTCATTGCCATCTCTTGTATCCTACCTATATTACCCCTTCTTTGGCAAGCATCACAGTGTCTATATACATGTGTGCGTCCTTGAGCAAGGTGGGCCAATAAATCCAGATTGAAGTACCTTTGCCTCAGTTCGCTCGCCTGCATGATGTCCTCCATACGGGCTATCATGACAAGCTTGCAAAGTTGCATTCATTTCATGGTTAGGAACAGACTTACGAATCATTCCGTTAGGTCCATGATGATATAGATACGGATCATCCCAGAAATAATATTTAAGATCATTAAAGAATTTCATTCTTTGATTTCTTGTCATACCAAGAGGTACAAATTTTACTATGAGATAGTTAGCATAATCCCCAAACCAAGGATCGGCAATTTCAATGTTTGCTAGATATTCTCCATCCTAGAGAGATGATCTGCTACCGGATTACCCTTACCCCTCATATCTACTATTTGCAAATCATATTCTTGTAGTGATAAAACCCACCTAATCAACCTAGGCTTCGCATCCTTTTTCACGAGGTGACGCAAAGCTTGGTGATCCGTATGAACTATTACCTTAGAATTAATGATGTAGGATCTAAATTTGTCACAAGCATAAATTATAGCTAGGAACTCTTTTTCTATAGTAGCATAATTTTTCTGAATCTTATTAAGAGTTCTACTAGTGTAATAAATAACATTTAAATTATTTTCATCTCGTTGTCCTAACACAGCCCCTAAAGCATAGTCACTTGCATCACACATGATTTCGAAAGGTTCATCCCATTTTGGAGATTGCATGATGGGTGCTGAAACTAGTTTGTTCTTAAGGTTCTCAAAAGCTGCAATGCAGTCATGATCTAAGTAGAATGGAGTTTCTTTCTCAAGAAGGTTGGTGAGAGGCATAGCTATTTTAGCAAAATCTTTTATAAAGCGCTTATAAAAACCTGCATGTCCCAGAAACATTTTTAAGTTTTTAATGTCCTAAGGTATTGGAAGATTTTCTATAGCATTTATATTAGTTTTATCTATTTCTATACCCTTCTCCAAAACCTTATGCCCAAAAACTTTACCTTCTCTTTCCATGAAACGGCATTGTTCCCAATTCAAAACCAAATTTGATTGTCTGCCTCTCTACAAAACTTTGATTAAATTGTAGAGGCAATTATCAAATGTTGTTCCACAAACAACGAAATCATTTGTTAGAACTTCCATAGTCTTCTCAACAAAATCATCAAAGATTTTTAAAACACATTCTTGAAAAGTCACAGTTGCATTACATAAGCCAAACGGAATTAATCTATAAGCATATGTGCCATAAGCGCAAGTGAAAGTTGTTTTCTCTTGATCTTCCAGTTGTATAGCAATTTGAGAATATCCAGAATAACCGTTAAGAAAACAGAAATAAGAATTATTACTAAGTCTTTCTAAAAATTTATCCATGAATGGTATAGATTTATGATTTTTCCATGTCTCACGGTTTAGTTTCCTACAATCAATGCACATGTGATATCCAACAATAGGTTTTACATGAACTAGCTCACCATCCTCATTCATAGCAGCATCAATACCCCCTTGTCTTGGTATGCAATGAGCTAGGCTAACCCACTTACTTTCAGAAATATGATATATTATGCCAGCATCTAATAAGCGTATAACCTCTCTTTTTACTACTTCCTTCATTTTTGGATTAAGCCTTCTTTGTGTATCAACTACATGTTCAGCATCATCAAGCATGGTAATCTTATGTGTTACAGTGGATGGATCTATTCCTTTAATATCTCTTAGAGTATATCCAAAAGCTTCATGATGCTTAATCAAGACCGAAATGAGTTTATTTGTTTCATTTTCTGATATATTTTTAGTAATAATAACAGGACATTTATTTTCATTATCTAAAAACTCATACCTCATATCGTCTGGAAGTTGTTCAATTCAACTGGCAGAGGTACTTCATCTCCTTTTCTTACCAGTTCTTCATAGTCATGTGGATTATGTGCTTCTGGAACTGAATCAAGGTAATCATCCATGTCTTCTCTCTCCTCATCATCTGGTGCCTCCTCCCAATTAATTAGGCTCCTCTCTAATTCATCTTGTGGAGTACTAAAATAAATTGCGGCTAGCTCGGCAATCATTTTCTCTTCCTTGATATCTTCCACTTCATATGGCCTCTTCTTTAGTTTGGTGAAGTGGAATGTCATTTCCTCTTCTCCAAACATCAATGAAATAGTCTCCTTCTTATTATCAATTCGAGCTTTGGTTATGGAAACAAAAGGCCTGCCTAAAAGAATATGACAAAAAGAGTCTCGAGGCATATCAACAATATGAAAATCAAGGGGGTACATGAGTGATCCAATAAAGACACAGATATTTCTGATAACACCTTCTGGTTTTATATTAATTCTATTATACAATTTAATAGTAGTGTCTACTGGTTCGACATTTGGATTATTTAAATTGTAGCAAAGTTCCTCATAAAGTGATGAAGGCATAATTTTTATAGTGGAAATCGGCTCACAAATTCCGTATAAGAATGTTTCTCCACAATATATAGGACTCATAGGTTTAGAAGTTTAGTTACCTCATACCTTACCTTCGATGAATTCCGAGGTTTCAAAGTCTAGCATAACCACTTCATTATCCACTGTTCGTGCTTCCATAATATCCTTCAATATAACATTATTTATATTGGTAGCTTCGGGGTTCTTTTCTGGTTTCTTTAATCTTTTCTTTATTTGTTCTTCCTATTTTTGCTTTTTCTTGATATTCTCTTGAATAGGTGCACAGGAGAACTCTTCCATTAGCGCACTTTCTCTTGCACGCTTCTTCTCTTTGAGGGGTTTATGGGGTTCCCATTATATAGGTACCTGTAAATGCCCTGCTAATGTCTACGCACTTCTATTTCTTGTAGACAGTTGTTGGGCCTCCAAGTGCAGAGGTTTGTAGAACAGCAGCAAGTTTTCCCTTAAGTGGATCACCCAAGGTTTATCGAACTCAGGGAGGAAGTGGTCAAAGGTATCCCCTCTCAAGCAACCCTGCAATCAAGATACAAGAAGTCTCTTGTGTCCCCAACACACCCAATACACTTGTCAGGCGTATAGGTGCACTAGTTTGGCGAAGAGATAGTGAAATACAAGTGGTATAGATATAAGACAATGGTGCCAGAAAATAGCTTGATGGCGTGTGGTTGATGTGGGAAAAGACTAAAGGAAAACTGAAATAAAGAAGGAAGCAAGCAAACATGTAACAGATATAATTGCAAACAGTGTTTCAATGCTTAGAAACAAGGCCTAGGGATCATACTTTCACTAGTGAACACTCTCATATAAATATATTCTTCTTTATGATACTACGCTGAACTACTCTCTGGTTGGACACTCTAATCGTTGGTAGGGCTATAACAGCACACCTCAAAGTTCATCTTTCCCATCTAGATAACCCCACACTGTCACCTTGAGTACTAGATGGGTCCAACAAACACCACTATTTTATAAAGACATCCAACTCCAAATATAACTCATAACAAGTATTTGAAATCTCTAGCCTAAGTGCCACCATGGTGTGCACACTGTCAACTTCACACACATGGGGAGAGCAGAGATCTATTAAAGCACTTCCTAGCAAGGTAGATCTATAGATTACAAGCTCATGATCTCAATAAGATCATGCATAGAGAGAGATGAACACATAGCTACCGATAGAACCCTTAGCCTTGAGAGAGAACTACTCCCTCCTCATCATGGGAATCAGCAATGGTGATGGAGATGGTGGTGGAGATCGATGGAGATGGCTCCGGGGGCACTTCCCCGTCCCGGCAGGGTGCCGGAACAGAGACTTTTTGTCCCCCGAATCTCCCCTTTGGTGGCGGCAGCGCTGCGGCACTTTTCGTGGATTTCTGATTCACGATTTAGGGTCTATGCATCGGGAGACTCTTATAGGCGAGAGGGGAGACCAAGGGGGTGCCGGAGGGGCCCACACCACCCCCTGGCGCGGCCTGGCCTGGCCCGCGCCACTAGGTGGTGTGGCCACCCTCTGGCCCTTCTCCGTCTCGTATTCTGGCTCCAAATGTCCCCGGCAAAATAATAACTTTGGATTTTGTCCCATCCAATTCCGAGAATATTCATTTTCTGACTTCCTGGAACCAAAAATAGCAGAAAATGGGCAGTTGGTGGCACTGTGGCTCTTGTTAATAGGTTAGTCCAAGAAATCCTATGAAAAGTACTCCAAAGTTTGGACAAAACATAAGAAAGTAGATAAAACCAAACATGGAACATCAAAAATTATAGATACATTTGCAATGTATCAACATCCCCAAGCTTAACTCATGCTCGTCCTCGAGTAGGTAAGTGATAAAAATAAAGAATAATTTTTTAGGTGACATGCACCATCATAAACTTGATCAAAGTATTTGTAGAACATTGATTGCTGGGATCATAGTACTTCAACATAGCATGAAAGACAAAGTTCTAGCAATAAGACTAAGAAACAATGTTGCAACATGAAAAGGCACAAACAAAATATTAATGAATAACAATGCTTTGCAAGACGTTTGTTTGTTTCACATAAAGAAAACATAGCATAATAGTATTCAGCTTGTCCCTCATAGCATAGCAAATATAAATGCATAGGACACCTTCAAAGTTCATAAGAGTGACTAGATACAAATAGTTTAAAACAAGCAATGTCAAGTTATGCATCAATCAACTAGTCTTGGGACAATGCACATAGAACTAAGAATGGCCAATATGCTCTCAAAGTAGGTGCATAAAGGTAGAAGGTGGAGACTCAATATAATGGTGGAAGAAAGGCCTTTTTATAAAAGGAAGTAGGGATTCAAGTCTCATAAAGAGCTTCCAAAAATTATGGTACTTTTAGCTTTCATATCTCATTACCCCTATCATAAGCATCTTGAAGTGGTTAAGGTTAAAGTGACACAACTAAGAGGATATGCTTGACAAGTTATAAACCGAAATCCCATGCCCCTTACTTACGACGACCGATCCTCATGCTACTCAACTTCAGTCACGAGTAAGCTCTTGTCATTGTAAGTACATGTGTATCATTAAGAACCGCCAACGGGGTACCCCTTGCACATTATACGGGAGCTTTCCCATAATCAAAATGACAAGGCAAGCAGACAATGAGCATCTCAACGTCTTTTTATTTGCTATTTGCATAGGTTTTTATTGAGGATGCTTCATAGAGTGCTCATTATGGTGATCCTACAAGTTTCCTACATGATTAGGCATGGCTTAGGCTAGCGGCCCAGGCGTTTCTCTAACACACATACAAACTCCATGATCTTACAAGTTCCACTTTTATTTCACACCGCCGGGATCCGTAAGCAAAAAAACATGATATCAACGGGGTACAAAGTACAAGTGCAATGTTGAAAGCGTTCCCCATGAAACATGGTTCTGCTAATTTCAACTTATAAAGCGCAAGCATATACACAACAAAGAAGGACCCAATGGTTCAAGTTTATTAGATGCAAAAAAGTAAAGTGTGCCATCAAGTTCGTGAGAACTTTAATCACTAGTTTTCTCATAACAAGTTTAATTTGGAAGATAAACAAAAGCATGAATATACTTGGAATAGCATATGCTAGTATGTAAGTATGGTGTACTATTTGGAATAACTTGGTTTAGGGAGTTGGATGCATGAGTGGAACTCATACTTGGTTGTGGAGAATAGCAAAAGACTGAGAGCGACAAACTAAGAGAGCAATAATGGCCATAATCATGCAGAGCGACAAAACATCATTGATCAAAGCATAAAGTGATACTACAAGTTGAAAACTAAAGTATCATAAAGGCTATGGTGACTTGAGATAGTCATAACATGGTGTGAGCATGTGCCAAGTCAACCCAAATAAAGCATCAAAGGAGAATACCACTATACTATGCTTTAATATGCTAAAACAACGCATGATTCCTCCAAGGCACATTAAGAATTCTCAATTGTTTATAACAATTCATGCTAAAGCAAATAATACTATGCATAAATCCAAAACAATATCAAGAATGGCATGAAAAAGCATAGGCCACAGTCAAAAACAAGCTCTCTTTACCACTTAAGCATGAGCTTTCCTACTCTTTTCCAATCCAAACCAAACTATTTGAATACCAATGTATGAAAGAGGGGGTCCAACCAATTTATTCAGAAAACTAAGCAAACGAAAAAGCAAAACGAAAACGAAAAAGAAGACACTCCAAGAACAACACAACTGTGCATGAAACAATAAAAATGAAGCGTTTGGAAGAAACCTGGGATTTTTATTGATAAAGAAGGGGATGCCTTGGGCATCCCCAAGCTTTGACGCTTGTACTTCTTGGATATTTCTTGGGGTGACATGTGTGGCATCCCCAAGCTTGAGATTTAGTCCATCCTTCATCTCATTACTCATTCCTTCCATACACCTGAAATTTTTCCTTCATACAAAACTTCACACAATCTTTATTAGCAACATTAGTGCACTCAAGATAATAAGTCTTTAGGTTCAGTTCTAACACCAATAAAACTTCCATTGAAACACTATCTACTGTAGTACTTCTCTCAAAAATCTCAATTCCCCAAAAGAACTCAAAAAGGAACCAACAAGAAGCAAATGCAAATAATGGCAGAAATCTGTCAAAACAGACCAGCAGGTAAAGACGGATTTTTTCGAAGACCTTCTGTCGCTCAAATCAAAAAGTTTTGAACTAATTAAAGTTAGATAACAACCTGGGGCAGAAGCACAAAAATTCACGCATCAAAAGGACGTTCAGAGATTTTACACGAATTTTTACGGTGAAGCACAAAAATCTGTTTCCGGACAACAACTTTCCCAATCATTACTTCTCTCTCATTAGAGGTTACTCTTGGCACAAAAAGCAAATAAAAAGAATAAGGAGCGGTTATTACTGAAGTAATAACTTCCAAGACTCATCTAAAACTTTTGGGTTATCTCCAAATAAGTACTTTTCTTTAATGCCTTTAAGTTAGGCATGATAGTTTGAGAAGATGCTCACATAAGAAATATGAATTGAAGTAAAAGAGAGCATCAAGAAGCAAATTCAAAACATATTTAAGTCTAACCCACTTCCTATGCAAAATAATCTTGTAAATAAACAAGTCATGAAAGCACAAAGCAACAAGTATAGGAAAGCAAAACAAGTGCAACTTCAAAAATTTCAACATAAAGAGGGGAAACTTAATATTGTTGAGACACATAAAACCATGTTTCCCTCTCTAATAATAACTTTCAGTAGCATCATGAATAAAATTAACAATATAACTATCACATGAAACATTCTTATCATGAGCCACATGCATAAAACAATTATTACTCTCCACATAAGCATAGTCATTCTTATTAATTGTGGTGGGAGCAAATTCAACAAAATACCTATCATTATTATTCTCATCACCATAATCATCAAATATAGGAGGCATATTGTAATCATTAATTTTCTCCTCAATAGTAGGTGGACTAAAAATATCATATTCATTATTGTAATCATCATATATTGGAGGTTTGATATCATCATAAGCAATAGAATAGCTATCTTCCAAAGCTGCGGAACTAAAAAGATCATTTTCATAAAAACTAGCTTCACCAAGCTTAGACTTTTCCATAGCATTAGAAATAATGGTGTCCAAAGAATTCATACTAACAACATTGCTATTAGCATGCAAATAAAGTTTCATAGGTTTTTAAATTTTCTCTTCAAACACTTCATGTCCTAACTCAAGATAGATACTATAAAGCTCTATAATTTTGTTGTTATTTTCCATTAAGCCTAGCGAGTGAAAACAAGAAACAAAAAGACAAAATTTCAGAATCTAAAGGAAATAACTTCGAGCACTCACACTGGAGGATGTGAGTACCTTTTACCTTACCTCCCCGGCAACGGCGCCAGAAAATAGGCGTTTGCCGTGGGAGGTTTTTCTTCTTTAATCCTCCTGTGTGAATACCTTTTACCTTACCTCACCGGCAACAGCGCCAGAAAATAGCTTGATGTCTACACACTTCTATTTCTTGTAGACAGTTGTTGGGCCTCCAAGTGCAGAGGTTTGTAGAACAGCGGCAGGTTTTCCCTTAAGTGGATCACCCAAGGTTTATTGAACTTAGGGAAGAAGTGGTCAAAGGTATCCCCTCTCAAGCAACACTGCAATCAAGATACAAGAAGTCTCTTGTGTCCCCAACACACCCAATACACTTGTCAGGTGTATAGGTGCACTAGTTCGGCGAAGAGATAGTGAAATACAAGTGGTATAGATATAAGACAATGGTGCCAGAAAATAGCTTGATGGCGTGTGGTTGATGTGGGAAAAGACTAAAGGAAAACTGAAATAAAGAAGGAAGCAAGCAAACATGTAACAGATCTAATTGCAAATGGTGTTTCAATGCTTAGAAACAAGGCCTAGGGATCTGATACATATCAAATGTATCTATAATTTTTGATGTTCCATGCTTGGTTTATCTACTTTCTTGTGTTTTGTTCCAACTTTGGAGTACTTTTCATATGATTTCTTGGACTAACCTATTAACAAGTGCCATAGTGCCAGTTGCCTGTTTTCTGCTGTTTTTGGTTCAAGGAAAGTAAGAAAATAAATATTCTCGGAATTGGACCAGACAAAAGCCAAAGTTGATATATTCTCGGAAGACTCACGGAGCCAGAAGGAGAGTCGGAGAAGGGCCACAGGGTGCCCACACCACCCGATGGCGCGGGTCCCCCTAGGCCGCGCCAGGGCATGGTGTGGGCCCCCTGGCTGGCCACCGACCTTGCCTCCTTCGCCTATAAGAGACTCCCGATACCAAAACCCTAGATAGTCAATCAGAAATCCACGAAAAGTTTTGCAGCGCCGCCGCCACCGAAGGGGAGATTCGGGGGACAGGAAGTCTCTATTCCGGCACCCTGCCGGGACGAGGAAGTGCCCCCGGAGCCATCTCCATCGATCTCCACCACCATCTCTATCTCCATTGCTAATTCCCATGATGAGGAGGGAGTAGTTCTCTCTCGAGGCTAAGGGTTCTACCGGTAGATATGTGTTCATCTCTCTATCTATGTATGATCTCGTTGAGATCATGAGCTTGTAATCTATAGATCTACCTTGCTACTCAAGTGCTTTATTAGATCTCTACTCTCCCCATGTGTGTGAAAGTGACAGTGTGCTCACCATGGTGGCACTTAGACTAGAGATTACAAATACTTGTTATGAGTTATATTTGGAGTTGGATGTTTCTATGAAATTGTGGTGTTTGTTGGACCTATCTAGTGCTCAAGGTGACATTGTGGGGTTTTCTATATGGGAAAGATGGACTTTGAGGAGTGTTGTTATAGCCCTACCATCGATTAGAGTGTTCAACCAGAGAGTAGTTAAGAGTAGTATCATAAAGAAGAATATATTTATATGAGAGTGTTCACTAGTGAAAGTATGATCCCTAGGCCTTGTTTCTAAGAATTGAAACACCGTTTGCTACTAGATCTGTTACATGTTTATTTGTTGTCATCTTTATTTCAGTTTGCCTTTAGTCTCTTCCACGCCATCAAAGTATTTTATGTCACCGTTACCACTTATAATTATCCATACCACTTGTATTTCACTATCTCTTCGCCGAACTAGTGCACCTATACACCTGACAAGTGTATTGGGTGTGTTGGGGACACAAGAGACTTCTTGTATATTGGTTGTAGGATTGCTTGAGAGGGAATACCTTTTACCACTTCCTCCCTGAGTTCGATAAACCTTGGGTGATCCACTTAAGGGAAAACTTGCTGCTGTTCTACAAACCTCTACACTTGGAGGCCCAACAACTGTCTACAAGAATAGAAGTGCGTAGACATCAAGCTATTTTCTGGCGCCATTGCCGGGGAGGTAAGGTAAAAGGTATTCACAACGGAGGATTAAAGAAGAAGAACCTCCCACGGGAAATGCCTATTTTCTGGCGCCGTTGCCGGGGAGGTAAGGTAAAAGGTATTCACACTGGAGGATTAAAGAAGAAGAACCTCCCACGGCAAACGCCTATTTTCTGGTGTGAGTGCTCGAAGTTATTTCCTTTAGATTCTGCAATTTTGTCTTTTTGTTTCTTGTTTTCACTAGTTAAGCTTAATGGAAAACAACAACAAAATAGAGAGCTTTATAGTATTTATCTTGAGTTAGGACATGAAGTGTTTGAAGAGGAAATTAAAAAACCAATGGAACTTTATTTGCATGATAATAGAAATGTTGTTAGTATGAACTCTTTGGACACCATTATTTCTAATGCTATGGAAAATTCTAAGCTTGGGGAATCTGGTTTTGATGAGCATGATATTTTTAGTCCCCCTAGCATGGAGGAGAAAATTTACTTTGATGATACTATGCCTCCAATATATGATGATTACAATGATGAGTATGATATTTTCACTCCACCTAGTATTGAGGATAAAGTTAATTATGATTACAATATGCCTCCTATATTTTATTATAATGGTGATGAGAATAATAATGATACCTATTTTGTTGATTTTGCTCCCACTACAAATAATAAGAATGACTACTTTTATGTGGAGAGTATTAATTCTTTTAAGCATGTGGCTCATGATAAGAATGTTTTATGTGATAGTTATACTGTTAATTTTATTCATGATGCTACTGAAAGTTATTATGAGAGAGGGAAACACGGCTTTATGTATCTCAATAATATTAAGTTTCCCCTCTTTATGTTGAAAGTCTTGAAGTTGCACTTGTTCTGCATTACTATGCTTATTGCTTTGTGCTTTCATGACTTGTTTCTTTACAAGATTCCTATGCATAGGAAGTGGTTTAGACTTAAATGTGCTTTGAATTTGCTTCTTGATGCTCTCTTTTACTTCAATTCATATTTTTATGTGAGCATGTTCTCAAACTATCATGCCTAACTTAAAGGCGTTAAAGAAAAGTACTTATTGGGAGATAACCCAAAAGTTTTAGATGAGCCTTGGAAGTTACTACTTCAGTAATAACCGTTCCTTATCCTTTTTATTTGCTTTTTGTACCAACAGTAACCTCTAATGAGAGAGAAGTAATGATTGGGAAAGTTGTTGTCCGGAAACAGATTTTTGTGCTTCACCGTAAAAATTCGTATAAAATCTCTGAACGTCCTGTTGAGGCGTGAATTTTTGTGCTTCTGCCCCAGGTTGTTATCTAACTTTTGTTAGTTCAAAACTTTTCGATTTGGGAAACAGAAGGTCTTCGAAAAAATTCGTCTTTACCTGCTGGTCTGTTTTGACAGATTTCTGCCATTATTTGCATTTGCTTCTTGTTGGTTCCTTTTTGAGTTCTTCTAGGGAATTGAGCTTTTTGAGGGAAGTGCTACAGTATATAGTGTTCTAATGGAAGTTTATTTGGTGTTAGAACTGAACCTTAAGACTTATTTATCTTGAGTGCACTAATGTTGCTAATAAAGATTGTCTGAAGTTTTTGTATGAAGGAAAAATTCCAGGTGTATGGAAGGAATGAGTAATGAGAGGAAGGATGGACTAAAGCTCAAGCTTGGGGATGCCATGCGTGTCACCCCAAGAAATATCCAAGAAGTACAAGCGTCAAAGCTTGGGGATGCCCAAGGCATCCCCTTCTTCATCAATAAAAATCTCAGGTTTCTTCCAAACGCTTCATTTTTATTATTTCATGCACAGTTGTGTTGTTCTTGGAGCGTCTTCTTTTTCGTTTTCGTTTTGCTTTTTCGTTTGCTTAGTTTTCTGAATAAATTGGTTGGACCCCCTCTTTCATACATTGGTATTCAAATAGTTTGGTTTGGATTGGAAAAGAGTAGGAAAGCTCATGCTTAAGTGGTAAAGAGAGCTTGTTTTTGACTGTGGCCTATGCTTTTTCATGCCATTCTTGATATTGTTTTGGCTTTATGCATAGTATTCTTTGATTTAGCATGAATTGTTATAAACAATTGAGAATTCTTAATGTGCCTTGGAGGAATCATGCATTGTTTTAGCATATTAAAGCATAGTATAGTGGTATTCTCCTTTGATGCTTTATTTGGGTTGACTTGGCACATGCTCACACCATGTTATGACTATCTCAAGTCACCATAGCCTTTATGATACTTTAGTTTTCAACTTGTAGTATCACTTTATGCTTTGATCAATGATGTTTTGTCGCTCTGCATGATTATGGCCATTATTGCTCTCTTAGTTTGTCGCTCTCAGTCTTTTGCTATTCTCCACAACCAAGTATGAGTTCCACTCATGCATCCAACTCCCTAAACCAAGTTATTCCAAAGAGTACACCATACTTACATACTAGCATATGCTATTCCAAGTATATTCATGCTTTTGTTTATCTTCCAAATTAAACTTGTTATGAGAAAACTAGTGATTAAAGTTCTCACGAACTTGATGGCACACTTTACTTTTTTACATCTAATAAACTTGAACCATTGGGTCCTTCTTTGTTGCGTATATGCTTGCGCTTTATAAGTTAAAATTAGCATAACCATGTTTCATGGGGAACGCTTTCAACATTGCACTTGTACTTTGTACCCCGTTGATATCATGTTTTTTTGCTTACGGATCCCGGCGGTGTGAAATAAAAGTGGAACTTGTAAGATCATGGAGTTTGTATGTGTGTTAGAGAAACGCCTGGGCCGCTAGCCTAAGCCATGCCTAATCATGTAGGAAACTTGTAGGATCACCATAATGAGCACTCTATGAAGCATCCTCAATAAAAACCTATGCAAATAGCAAATAAAAAGACGTTGAGATGCTCATTGTCTGCTTGCCTTGTCATTTTGATTATGGGAAAGCTCCCGTATAATGTGCAAGGGGTACCCCGTTGGCGGTTCTTAATGATACACATGTACTTACAATGACAAGAGCTTACTCGTGACTGAAGTTGAGTAGCATGAGGATCGGTCGTCGTAAGTAAGGGGCATGGGATTTCGGTTTATAACTTGTCGAGCATATCCTCTTAGTTGTGTCACTTTAACCTTAACCACTTCAAGATGCTTATGATAGGGGTAATGAGAGATGAAAGCTACAAGTACCATAATTTTTGGAAGCTCTTTATGAGACTTGAATCCCTACTTCCTTTTATAAAAAGGCCTTTCTTCCACCATTATATTGAGTCTCCACCTTCTATCTTTACGCACCTACTTTGAGAGCATAGTGGCCATTCTTAATTCTATGTGCATTGTCCCAAGACTAGTTGATTGATGCATAACTTGATATTGCTTGTTTTAAACTATTGTATCTAGTCACTCTTATGAACTTTGAAGGTGTCATATGCATTTATATTTGCTACTCTATTGAGAGACAAGCTGAATACTTTTATGCTATGTTTTCTTTATGTGAAACAAACAAACGTCTTGCAAAGCATTGTTATTCATGAATCTTTTGTTTGTTCCTTTTCATGTTACAACATAGTTGCTTTGTTTCATTGCTAGAACATTGTCTTTCATGTTATGATTGAAGTACTATGATCCCAGCTTTGAATGTTTTACAAATACTTTGATCAAGTTTATGATGGTGCATGTCACCTCAAAAATTATTCTTTCTTTTTATCACTTACCTACTTGAGGACGAGCAGGAGTTAAGCTTGGGGATGTTGATACATTGCAAATGTATCTATAATTTTTGATGTTCCATGCTTGGTTTATCTACTTTCTTGTGTTTTGTTCCAACTTTGGAGTACTTTTCATATGATTTCTTGGACTAACCTATTAACAAGTGCCACAGTGCTAGTTGCCTGTTTTCTGCTGTTTTTGGTTCCAGGAAATTCAGAAAATCAATATTCTCGGAATTGGACCGGACAAAAGCCAAAGTTGATATTTTCCCGGAAGACACACGGAGCCAAAAGGAGAGTCGGAGAGGGGCCACAGGGTGGCCAGACCACCCCATGGCACGGGTCCCCCCAGGCCGCGCCAGGGAATGGTGTGGGCCCCCTGGCTGGCCACCGACCTTACCTCCTTCGCCTTTAAGAGCCTCCCGATACCAAAACCCTAGATAGTCAATCAGAAATCCATGAAAAGTTCCGCAGCGCCGCCGCCACCGAAGGGGAGATTCGGGGGATAGAAAGTCTCTATTCCGGCACCCTGCCGGGACGGGGAAGTGCCCCCGGAGCCATCTCCGTCGATCTCCACCACCATCTCCATCACCATTGCTGATTCCCATGATGAGGAGGGAGTAGTTCTCTCTCGAGGCTAAGGGTTCTACCGGTAGCTATGTGTTCATCTCTCTATCTATGCATGATCTCGTTGAGATCATGAGCTTGTAATCTATAGATCTACCTTGCTACTCAAGTGCTTTATTAGATCTCTGCTCTCCCCATGTGTGTGAAAGTGACAGCATGCTCACCATGGTGGCACTTAGGCTAGAGATTACAAATACTTGTTATGAGTTATATTTGGAGCTGGATGTTTCTATGAAATTGTGGTGTTTGTTGGACCTATCTAGTGCTCAAGGTGACAGTGTGGGGTTTTCTAGATGGGAAAGATGGACTTTGAGGAGTGTTGTTATAGCCCTACCATCGATTAGAGAGTTCAACCGGAGAGTAGTTAAGAGTAGTATCATAAAGAAGAATATATTTATATGAGAGTGTTCACTAGTGAAAGTATGATCCCTAGGCCTTGTTTCTAAGCATTGAAACACCGTTTGCTATTAGATCTGTTACATGTTTGCTTGTTGTCATCTTTATTTCAGTTTGCCTTTAGTCTCTTCCACGCCATCAAAGTATTTGTTGTCACCGTTACCACTTATAATTATCCATACCACTTGTATTTCACTATCTTTTCGCCGAACTAGTGCACCTATACACCTGACAAGTGTATTGGGTATGTTGGGGACACAAGAGACTTCTTGTATCTTGATTGCAGGATTGCTTGAGAGGGAATACCTTTGACCACTTCCTCCCTGAGTTCGATAAACCTTGGGTGATTCACTTAAGGGAAAACTTGCTGCTGTTCTACAAACCTCTGTACTTGGAGGCCCAACAACTGTCTACAAGAATAGAAGTGCGTAGACATCAGGATCATACTTTCACTAGTGAACACTCTCATATAAATATATTCTTCTTTATGATACTACGCTGAACTACTCTCCGGTTGGACACTCTAATCCTTGGTAGGGCTATAACAGCACACCTCAAAGTTCATCTTTCCCATCTAGATAACCCCACACTGTCACCTTGAGTACTAGATGGGTCCAACAAACACCACTATTTTATAAAGACATCCAACTCCAAATATAACTCATAACAAGTATTTGAAATCTCTAGCCTAAGTGCCACCATGGTGTGCACACTGTCAACTTCACACACATGGGGAGAGCAGAGATCTATTAAAGCACTTCCTAGCAAGGTAGATCTATAGATTACAAGCTCATGATCTCAATAAGATCATGCATAGAGAGAGATGAACACATAGCTACCGATAGAACCCTTAGCCTTGAGAGAGAACTACTCCCTCCTCATCATGGGAATCAGCAATGGTGATGGAGATGGTGGTGGAGATCGATGGAGATGGCTCCGGGGGCACTTCCCCGTCCCGGCAGGGTGCCGGAACAGAGACTTTTTGTCCCCCGAATCTCCCCTTTGGTGGCGGCGGCGCTGCGGCACTTTTCGTGGATTTCTGATTCACGATTTAGGGTCTATGCATCGGGAGACTCTTATAGGCGAGAGGGGAGACCAAGGGGGTGCCGGAGGGGCCCACACCACCCCCTGGCGCGGCCTGGCCTGGCCCGTGCCACTAGGTGGTGTGGCCACCCTTTGGCCCTTCTCCGTCTCGTATTCTGGCTCCAAGTGTCCCCTAGTAAAATAATAACTTTGGCTTTTGTCCCGTCCAATTCCGAGAATATTCATTTTCTGACTTCCTGGAACCAAAAACAGTAGAAAACAGGCAGCTGGCACTGTGGCTGTTGTTAATAGGTTACTCCAAGAAATCATATGAAAAGTACTCCAAAGTGTGGACAAAACATAAGAAAGTAGATAAAACCAAGCATGGAACATCAAAAATTATAGATACATTGCAATGTATCACCTGCATAATTCTCAATAATTTTCTTTACTGAGTAAGAATCAATACCAAGGGTTTTAATCATTGCACAAGTCCTTTCATCTGCAAGGAAATCATTAACACAAGAACATTCAGAAAAACTATTCTATTGCCTCCCTCATTTTCATTATTAATTTCCAGGCTTCATCATAGGTATAAGATAGAAAACTACAATTAGAAGCGATGTCTAGGTTTGTTCTATTTTCATTATTAAGCCCTCTAGAAAAAGTGTGAGTGATTAACCAATCAAGCAAACAATGATGGGGCAATTATCTAAATAACTCTTGTACCTTAGATACCCTTCATACAAACCCTCATCAGGATTATTTTTGAAACTGATAATAATACCTCTCATCCTGTGAGCTTTGCTTTCTGAGTAATATTTTGATAGGAAATTGGTTGTCAATTCCGTCCAAGTTCCTTGGTCTTTCTGCACAAAAAGATCTATACTAGTCGCAAACATTATTAGAGAGAGTTTGTCTAAATAACTGAGTTTAACCATATCAAGATTACAGTCATCGAATATAAAGGAACCAAGAACATCTTCAAAAATATTTAAGTGTCCATATGGACTCTCTTCATCGGTTCTTGCAAATTTCTTAGAGTGTAGTAGTTCAAATAATAAAGGGTGGATCTCAATTCCATCCGGATTTATGCTTTTACTGACAGTTATAAAAGCGTCCATGGGCGAACCCATTTTCCTTACTGCCTCAAGCTGGATTAAATGTTGAGTGTTGTCCATTGTTGTGGTCCTGCAACTTAAATTAAAAATTAGTACAACAAAAGTAAATAACTAAAAGTAAAGTGACTTATAGCGCTAAGATCCCCAGCAACGGCGCCAGAAAATAGCTTGATGACTGCAAGTGCACAAATCGTTTGTAGCTAGTTTCGAAATAAACATATCGATCCCACAGGGAGCACTAGGCAAAAGACTAAAATGCTTTCAACTAAAACTAAACGAAGTACTTAAGGAATAATTTTGAGATGCAAGAAAAGTAGAATTATTTTTGGGTTTTTGATTGAATGAAGCAATTAAAGTAAAGTAAAACTAAATGCATAATGTAAGAATCGCGTGTGTAAAAGAGCTTGGAACTACAATAGGGAAAAAGGCGTTCTCAGGGAGTGGTTGATACACCGCTAGCAATTCAGACTAAGAAGTCAAGATTATTATAACAAATATTCTCATGATATGTATGTATGTGGTAGGAGCTCCATATATGGACAAATAGGCAGCAACCACTGTTCACATCATCGTTCATAACCACAGCTGACAGATAAACAACACAAATCATATTATCCCGCTTTTAAGGGATTTCTTCTGTGGCATGAACATGGCTTTATGAGTTCTCCTTATTTCCCCAAGTTAGTACGTAAAGAATGACAATAGCTTTATAGTCACAATAAGTGTTATCATCCCTCTGTCTACCAACAAGTAATCCCCTTCATCGTGTCCCCATAAGAGGCAAATATGAAGGAGGTGCACAACTCCCAACATCAAGATGAAGACAATTAGCACATACACATAATGATATATAACATAATAATATCTATCTTATCTCAATCATATGCTAGGGTTTCTCTATCTCCC
This sequence comes from Avena eriantha, assembly GCA_910589775.1. Lineage (NCBI taxonomy): Eukaryota > Viridiplantae > Streptophyta > Magnoliopsida > Poales > Poaceae > Avena > Avena eriantha. Next base: position 340,605,066 of record OU342741.1, read on the forward strand.
CAAGAACTAATGATCTACTCAGACATGGAGGCAATCAACATCATGGCAATGGTAATGGAAACAATTATAAATGAATAGTTCTTGTATAAATACACAACGAGTACGAAAATTACAACAAGATCTAGATGGGGTGAAGATGGGATGGATGGAGATGATGGTGGTGCAGCGGTTGATGAAGATGAAGATCGATGCCTTGGCCTCCCAGATCTGCGTAGGGCGAAGATGGATCCCTTGGGCGAAGATGAATCCCGTGGGTGAGGTTTTCGGCGATTTTTGGGTGTTCTGTATGTTGCCTCCCTGATCCAGTTGCACGGGGTGAAACTATTTGAGGAGGTGGTGGTGGCGCCAACTATACGGCCGAAACTATACGGCCAGAAAATTATTCCGACCGTATAGTTGGTCGTCAAACCCTCTGGATGCCTCGAGCACTTCGGGTTTTCTTCTGGTGTTATTGATATTTCCCAAAACTGGTTTACGTTGTTTTTGACTCATTTTCTTCCCAATACAACTACTCCAAGATTTGTGTCCATTGTATCCATCATCTGTCCTGATCCTGGTGAAAATAGACATAAAATGTGCACGCGAACACCGTAAAATACCAAGACCTACCACTATAATTCAAAATAATAATATAAAACATGATGCAAATATGCACTCATCAGTACCCAATATAGTCAATGCCATAGCTCGCAGTGCCTTTTAGATAGCGCATAACTCTCTCAAGAGCTTGACAATGATCATCTCCAGGATTTGAAACAAATCGACTGAGTTTTCTCATAGCAAAAGCGATTTCAGGCCTTGTAGCACTAGCTAAATTCATAAGTGAGCCAATAATCTGAGAGTATGTCAATTGATCTCTACTAGTAGCTCGATTCATTTGAAGTAATACACTAGGATCATATAGTGTTGCATAAGACTTGTAATAGCTATACCCAAAATGACTCAAGATCTTTTCCACATAGTGAGACTGAAGCAATGTGATCCCACCATCATCATCTATCAACAGCTTGATGTTCAAAATAATGTCAGCTACTCCTAGATCCTTCATCTCAAAAGACCAAGATAAAAAGGCATTGACCTCCTTAATCACATTGAGGTTGGTCCCAAAAACTAGTATGTCATCAACCTACAAACATAGAATGACTCCCTCGCCCCCACCATGGCAATAGTACACACACTTGTCGCCTTCATTTACAACAAAGCCTATAGTGGTTAAAGTTCTCTCACTCTTCTCGTGCCACTACTTAGGTGCTTGTTTAAGGCCATATAGAGACTTTAACAACTTACATACTTTTCCTTCTTGGCCACTTACTACAAAACCATCTGTGTGATCCATATAAATTTCCTCGTCCAACTCTCCATTTAGAAAAGTCGTCTGAACATCCATTTGATGAACAAGAAGACCATGTGAGGCAACCAAACAAAAGTAGTGCGGAAATGGTGGTCAATATGGCTACAGGTGAGTAATTATCAAAGAAATCTTCACCTTCTTTTTGGGTATAACCCTTGGCCACAAGTCTTGCCTTGTACTTTTCAATAGTACCATTAGGCCTAAGTTTCTTCTTAAACACCCATTTACATTCTACAGGTTTGTACCCATAAGGATGATCGGTAATCTCCCATGTTCCATTAGCTAAGATGGAATCCCATCTCACTACGGGCGGCTTCCTTCCAGTAGTCGGCATCTGGAGAAGCATAGGCTTTTGAAATGGAAGTGGGAGTATCATCCACGAGGTACACAATGAAATCATTACCAAAATACTTGTAGTCCTCTATCTCTTACTCCTCTTAGGAATTTCATTATCATCCTCCTCGGGATTTTTCAGAGTGTTTAATAGGAATGGTAGGTTCAGAAATTGCAACTAATTCCTGATTTGATGAGTTAGGTATTTCCTGATTTGATGAGCTAGGCATATCTTTCATGGGAAAGATATCTTCAAAGAAAGTCACATCATTTGACTCCATGATTGTGCTAACATGCATGTATGGTACTCCAGATTTTACTATCAAGAATCTATAACCGATGCTACGAAAAACATAACCAAGAAAACACAATCCATAGTTTTCGGTCCAAGCTTGTGCTTCTTGGAAATTGGCACATGAACCTTTGCCAAACAGCCCCAAATTCGTAGGTAAGAGATATTTAACCTTTTCTTTTCCCATTCTTCAATTGTAGTAATTTCTTTGTTCTTGGTTTAGGACATGACATGCAGTCAGTAATGCCTCCCCCACCATTCCATTGTTTTCGGTCCAAGCTTGTGGGAACTTGGTTTAGGACATGACATGCAGTCAGTAATGCCTCCCCCACCATTCCTTGGAGAGACCTGATGTGTCTAACATGGCATTAACCAAATATGTTAGAGTACGGTTCTTTCTTTTGGCTACCCAATTTGACTGAGGTTAGTAGGGACGCATCCTTTCATGAATTATTCCATGTTCCACACAAAAAGGATAAAAATTGTTGGAAAAATACTCTCTGCCATGATCAGACCAAAGCCTCTTAATCTTCTGATCAAGTTAGTTTTTTGCTTTAGCTTAATAGATTTTGAAGAAACTCAAAGCCTCATCTTTTGATTTCAGAAAATAAACATGACAGTATCTTGATGGCCTGCAAGTGCACAGGTTTGTCAGAGAATGTTTTTGCGGAAGTATTAATTCCAGTTTTTATATCGATCCCAACAAGGAGCATAAGAAAGTGTTTTTATGCGGTGTTTCTGTCACACCCAAGGTGTCATAGGTCTTGAGTGAATTGACTGCAAAAGTTGACAGTGGAAGTGGTGAGTAAAATATAGAGTAACTTGCTTAGGAAATAAGTAAATTGCGTAAAAGTACAGATGCGAAAGGTGTGTAAAGATCTTGCAAATGTAAAGCTAGGCGCAGAGAGAATTGGTTCATGGTGATAGTGAAAGTATCAAATGAAATAAGAGAAATAAGTGATAGTGATATTTCTTATTTATAAGTGAGTAGGTAAGCAACCCATATACCAACTAGGAGTCCTCATGGCCAATTCTTCCCAATCCCAATGACCCATCTGCCTGTTACCACGGCCATGGTCAGCGCATTAATTAAGATCTTTTGACCAGATCAAGGCTTTAATCTTGATGGTTCCTTGCTGTCCTCGAGTAGTGCTAGCTCTTCTTTGATATCGGTCATGTCAATCGGGTTCGCTGAATTACTAGCATACACGTTCATACCTATGAGATCTTTGGATCACGTTACCTGGGTCCTTAAATTAGATAACACGCATTAGGAAAATATAGATATTCATTCTCAATGTTTAAATAAACATTACAACAATCACAAATGGATGGAATTAAAGGAGGCACATCACATCTCACTAATCCCCTACATATCCCACGACTATGGGGATTTACTCAGACATGAGACGAAGACAAATCAAAGGCATAAATGTATGGCAAATAGAAATCATCTCAAAGTTATTGTAGCAAACCACAATAGCAATTAAAGATCCAATCAGATACAAACCATAGGTAGATCAAAGTATCAAACCCTAATCTTATAAGTGACAATCTCTCTCTCTAAGTAATGATGGAATGATGGTGGAGTATGTGGTTTAGAGGTTGAAGATCATTGGGGAAGAAGGTGAAGTTCTTCTCCTCTTTTAGATCTGATCTCCCCCTCTATATGGCTTGTGGTAGTTATAACTTCTGTTCTATGGTTCTTCTCGTCTCTCCCTTTTTACGAAAGTTGCTTGTATTGATACAAGGAAGGTGCCGGTGGGTAGTACAGGCAGGCGGTACGGGCGCGCCCTGACCATACCAGTGGTCGTTATGCGTACTGAACACCTCCAATGAAAGTGGCTCCAATTGTGGATTTTCTTATTCTTGTGTAATTAGCCCATAAATGCTATTAGATCTCAATAAATGTTCATTCCCTGAAAACCATCACAAGAAACCAACAATTCGTTAACTGCGACATTAACATTAGTGGAAAGGGGCAATCTTCAGTCAAATCCGGCAATAAACAAGAGGAAAACCAATGGTAAAATGTGATGAAATTTGGAGACAAAGCTATAATGAATAATAGCGAAGAATTGAATCAAGATGAAAACTTACAAGATCGAGGTTGTAACATATTCCATCGTCTCAAATCCTGCAACCATGAACATGAGCATAATATATCTGAATAGTTGCACTTAAGCTTGATTCCTAGACGCAAGTAATTCGCTAGCTAATAGTTCTTATAACTCAAATGAGATTGTTAAAAAATTGGCTAGGCTTTGCAAATCAATTTCTTTCAGTGTCTCTTATTATGAGAGTGAAAATGTTTTTAAGAAGGATAAAGGGTGCACATGTAGATGTCAAAAGAAGGATAAACTTATAGCTTTTTCATTAATAACCCACTTCGATAATCACGGGTATCAAATACCTCTTATTTTCCTTGCTTATCAAGAACTCTAATTGCACATTTTAGGTAGTGAGGTGATGCCAACAATTAAAAGTATTGAAAGTGTCTCCTCTCATATTTTAATAATGGATCTTTTATTTTTCATTCTCAAGGATCAACGAATATTTCTTTTGTAAACTCCTACATAACCTATTGGGAATACCAATAATTTGGCCCATATATAGACACGTATGCCACTCATGCCAACAACTCATAGCTGAAATCCGAGGTTATACCATAGATCGTTCAGAAGCTACCGGAGTTGTTGCCATCCCAAAGGTGTGTATTTGAAACAAAGTTCTTTTATTTTATTATTCTATTTTTCCTTTCTCCCCTTTTTCAAACAGGTCAATACAAGTTTTGGCATCTCCCTCTCCCACTCTAAAAAGTTCATTCTATCAAGCAATTCTTTTTCAGAAGGTATCATCAAGTCAACGATCAGTATGTGGGGTTGAGCACTACTAAGATTAAGCCCTTAAGACAAAAGCATGGCACCAAAGTTGTCAATGGACATGTTCTCTTGTTCTAAAAATTTTGGAATTAAATCCAAAGAGTGGTTTTTCAAACTGATATTAATTGTCGAAAGTCTTAACCAAAGAGGTGACAAAAACCTTTGAGCTCAAACCCTAAAAGATAACAAACTAAGCGTGGAGTTGAACTCAAGTGCAACCGAACAAACATAAAATGTTCATGAATAAGCTTACATGAAGAAGGAAAATAGGAATGTGGTACCTCCTCTTGCTTGTTCGTCTTCTACTTGAGCCAACTCTTTGAGTTCGTCTCCATAGCTCGATTACTAGAAGTGAGAAACCTGCAGAAAGAATCAAAAAGAGCCGAGAGAAATTTGCACAAATAAAGCTAGAGACTAGTCTAATATTTTTGGGTTTTCTTTTATCAAATGCAAAACTGAAAGTAAACATGCATTGAAAAAAATCAAACAACTAAAAAATATGAATGCAAAAAGGTGGGAGGAGTTTAACCTCCCCAAGCTTAGGCCGTTTGCCTAACTGGAATCAGTTGTCGCTACCGTCAGGTGGTGGCTACTGATATGGGAAGTTCGGGTAGCGATTTGGAAAGTCGGTCATGAAAGATGTGAAGTCTTGAGTGAGATTGACTATGTTGGCGTTCGCATCATACAACGTGTTTTCTATGTTGTCAATGCGATGCACCACCTGGTCAAAATCACTCCTCGGGACATAGTCGAATCCCGGTTGTGGTGGAGGCATACCTTGTTGCTGGTGTTGGTGGAAAGGCTGTTGGTGATGGTGTTGCTGGTCATAGTCGTCCCATCCTACACCATGCTAGCCTTCTTCTCATTGATCTTGCTGCTATTGGCCAGCTGCTGTGTTTTCCCAGTTGGGATGGCCACCTGCTGTGTTTTCCCAGTTGGGATGGCCACCTGGTGGCGCAGGGCCTGCTAGAACTCCTCCTCGGTGAGGACCCAACTTTGTTTACCTGGCAAACCTAAATCTTGGACAAAAGGAAGCAAGATTTGGTGGAGAACACCGTTAAGTTCAAAATAAAACTGGTAAGCACGAAGGGAACGCTCTGGTGTATAGACCCCCATGAACTTGGTGCTAGCCATATGATTGTCATCCAGGATCTTACTGCTAGCCACACCTCTTTCCTGTGGTAGGAAAATTCATTTGTGTAGGCGATATGTGTGATCAACCCACCACAACAAATGTCCCCCACGAAAGCCGACCTTTGGCAGCGAAAGTGCTGGATGAGCAAAGCACCCAAGTTTACCTTGCGCACCATCTCTGGATGCAAGTCCATATGAATCACACTCATTTTGGGGCCTTCCATTGCCCCAACATCACCTTTTCCAAATAAATAATTAACAAGGAAGGTATGAAAATAACGTATGGTAGGATTCTGGATAGTGGCCCTCTTCTTGTGCAAGTAATCATTGTTCTTGTGGACAGAAATCTGTCCCTAAGATTGCATTGCCTCTATGTGCACATTGTCATTAATATCGACTTCTCCCTCATGGGAGAATCCAAAACTATCACCAAATTCATAGAAGGTCAGGTTGTGGAGTTTCCCATTGAGCACAAAACTTACAGTGCAATTACGCTCCTAGGCTTCGAGATCATTGTGGAACGATGAAAGGAACTCGAACATGCCGAGCTTGTAGGTGTCGATGGAGAGGTAGGAGAAGTCGACAATGACAGCTTGCATAGTCATCTGCTCGTAGTCCTCTAGAAGACCCTAGCGGGAGAGGAACTCACGGTCTACCCACTTGGTGGGCAAAACCTTGCGGTTGCTCACCCCCTCATAGTCTCGTCTCATGGCAGCCCTCAAGCTGTCCACCTCCGAGCGTCTCTTCTTTGAGCCTGATAGCTTTACGAAGCCTAAGGCTCCCGCCGTACCCGAGCTCTTGCCCGAGTGGAACATCCTTCCAATGTTATGCATTGTGCTGCGAAATTTTTGAAGAAAACTATAGGCATCAAGTTTCTATCACATAAAACAAACGATTACAGGTAGAAGTTACAAATCTTAACATGGGGAATCAATAATAATATCAAATTGTGATTAATTAATCTAAATAGCCAATATGATGAATTCAACCATGGATTTCAGAAAATAGAGCATGGATCGGACGAGAAACTTACCGATGTGAAGATTCTCCAACTCAAAAACACGAAAACAATGAAGAATCAAGGGTTTTAGGAGGCTAGGGTTTGTGGTGGAGAGAGAAAGAACAAGGAAGAAAGAGGAAGAAGAAGAAGAAGGAGGAGGCTGAGAGCCGGCCACCGTCGGCCTTTACCTAGCGATGCACGCGGTACGGGCGTAGCCCGCCCATACCGGTGGTCATCACCGTTGGATCAACTCTAGGGTTCGAGATCAAACCTGATCGACCTGGTACAACCACACAGTATGGGCGTACCCCGACCATACCAGTGGTCGTTATCTATTCGGTAGTCGTCGTCGGATTCGACAATGTTCGGTACGGGCGCGGGGTACAGGCATGCCCTGTCCGTACCACTAGTCATCGCCGACATTGTTCCTGCTGCAGGTTTCATTGAGACACGGTATTGGCGCGAGGTACGGGCGTACCGTGGCCACACCAGTGCTCGTTATCTGTGTTGAACCCTTTCCTTTTCTTCATTTTCCCTTGCTTCTCAACTTCACTAAGGTAAATTCTCTGAATAAACTCAAAACTCAAAACAAACTTATTAGATCATACAAATAATAAAATAGTAATCATAAATAAATTTTAAACTTAATTTATTAAGAATGGTTAACCCCCATTAAGTGTTTTATTTTAGGATTTTGACTAATCAAACTCCATGTCATCAGCGTTCATCTCGAGCTGCACTTTTTCTTTAGTCTTTGCTACTTGATCACGCTTAGGTGGTGGAATGTATTTTCCATTGTGTTCCTGTTTCTTAGGAGAGTATCGAACAATCTGATCATCATATAAATTGAAGACAATCTTACCATTAGAGCAATCTACGTTAGCTCCAGCTGTACTCAGAAAAGGTGTTCCAAGGATGATAGATAGTTTTTCATCCTCAGGAACATCAAGAATAGTAAAATCAGTGGGTATAACATGTTGATCTATTCTAAGTAAAACATCTTCAATCATTCCAATAGGTTTTTTAGTTGTCTTATCCGCCATTTGTAATGTTATTTAAGTAGGAGAACATTCTCCAAGATTCAATTTCTTAAATAAGGAATAAGGCATAACACTAACACCTGCTCCTAAATTACAAAGAGCACTGAATATGTTGGTTTTCCCTATTGCACACGAGATGGTTGGTATCCCTGGATCCCTAAGCTTAGTAGGAAGTTATTGCCAAAGCTTGTCATAACTGCTACACTCTTAGTTACCTTCTTTTTCTATTAAGGATGTCTCGCATAAACTTTTTATAAGTAGAACTTGAATAGCATCAATTAAAGGAAGTTCTAAACGCAAGCTGCCTAGTGCCTCAGCAAAAGAGTCATAAATAGCTTTATCTGGTTCGTAATGAACTCGGTTAGGATAAGTAATTTTCTTTTTGGTAGGTATTACCTTCTCTCTTGCCTTTTTCACCGGTTCAGCATTCTTTTTATTTTTTCTTATCGGTGTGTTCTTCACGCGGGATCATAACTTGGTCTTCTTGTTCCTTGCTGAGATCGGTTTCTTCCCTTGAATTGATAGTCTTAGCGTCTAAATCATATGGTTTATGTGTATCCCCTGCTTCCTCTTCTTCTTGGGTTTTGGAAGCTTCATTTCCCTTTTTTGGGCCTCATAATCAATGTCGTCCTGGGGATCAACTAGATTCTCTTCTTCTTGACTCATCTCCTAAGTATATCTTGTTTTTCGAGCTTTCTCTTCTTGATATCAAGGTGGCCCTTGTGGTTCCTGAGTTTCTATACCACGCCTAGTAACAGTGTTAGTAGAAACAGTACTGAAATTTCCTTGGTTCAAAATCAAAGTTTTGTGTTTCATTTATTTGCTCACACTGGGTTTTAACCATACTTGGATATCTATCTAGATGTTTTGTGGCTTGACCCAAGTCGTTAAAGACTTCTGTTAGGTCTCTTATATTCTTTTCTTGTGTCATACAACATTTATAGTTTTTCTCATGGAATTGATTCTTTTGATATTAAAACTTTTGTATTACAAGGTTTATATCATCTTTTATTACATAAGTTTGAAGAATGTCAACTTTGTTTTCTTTTACAAGTTCCAAAGCTATACCTTTTTCTTCCATGGACTTTTTGACTTCGGATATAAGTTCGGTGGTATGTGAATCGTACCTTTTTGTGGTTCCATATCCTCAACTAGATTGTATTGTTCGTCATTAAAGGATCTTACCTCAAAAAGCTTTACACATTTCGATAGTGTCAAGTTGCATATTGCTCCTCTTGCAGATAGATCAATCATCTCTTTTGTCTCGTCATTAAGCAAATTATAAAAATATTGGATAACTAGACTCTCGTGAAAATCATGATTTGGAACTTTCATAATCATTGCATAATATCTATTCCATGCTTGATAAAAGGTTTCTCCAATTGTTTGCAGAAAATTTGCTATAGTTCATTTGATCTGCATGATTTTAGTAAATGAACAATATTTATGCATGAATTCTGAGATGCAATCTTCCCAACTTTTTATAGTGTGATTAGGTAATGATTGTAACCAAGCAAAAGAATTATCTTTCAAAAACCAGTGAAAGAGTTTAAGAAGTACAAACTCTATTGGTAAACTTGCTGGTTTAAGAGTGACATAAAGGTCGTGTACCCTTGTCAAGTAGTCACTAGGGTCTTCCTCTTCTTTTCCTGTGAAAGCAATTTCTTTCATCATATATATCAGCTCAGGATATATTTCAAATTCCTGGCCCTCAAATTTAGGATAAAGAATAGGCATTTTCCTCAAGTGCCTAGATACCACGCATATGTCTCTATCCTTCTCATCCTTTTACCAAGTAGTGGAAGAGTCCCTTATAGGGTGGTAAAACTTCTCTTCAACTAGCAATTGACTAAACATTTATCCCACCTCTTGTGATGCATGAATGCGCTACATGATGCTCTAGGATTTTTAGGAATTATTAAAATGGAAATATGAGATGGGCCAGTCAAAAATTCCAATAGAAGTGCCTCCAGCCGTAGGGAGGAGCATGTGAGGGATGACAATGACAACAAGAAGGGATGGTTCAAGAGCAACGTCATGAGCCACAAGTGAGCCCGTGTGGGGATTATTAGAGAAAAGAAATCGAGGTGGATGAGGGAAGGAAATTTTCGTGCAATTGAAGATACAAGCACAAATATGAGAGCAGTATTAACCGGTACTCCCTCCATAACGGTTTATTAGATCTTCATGCTACTTTTAAAAAATTGATCATTAATTTGGCTAACAAAATATGAGATATGCCAAAACAAATTCTAAAGGTACCTGTAGATCTGATAACTCGGTAGAAAGGGAGCATTCATGTTCAAACAATCATAATGACATTTTGAAAGTATTTGTCAATTACTTTCACATTTTTTGTAAGTTAGCTCTTTGATGACATCTCTTGATTCCGAAGTTGGCAGTGATATATAGTATCGGCAACACTTATTATAGATCGGAGAGACTATCAAATAGCACGTGTATATTTTCTTCACTTTCACACAAATCAAATACTCCCTCTGTCTCAAAATAGTTTTCGCAGGTTCGTTAAAATTTAGTCGAATCTATGTACTAAATAGTGTCTAGATTCGTCTAAATTTTGCAAATCTGCGACATTTATTTTGAGATGGAGGGAGTTTTTTTGCTTTCGACACAAATCGAATATGCGCCCTCAACCTACCATGGGAAAGCCGAGGGATCCTGACAAGCCCAGATCACTTAAACTAGAATTTAGGACAGAATATTCAGAGAAACACTCAATATAGCACTGAAGTTTGGAGATTTATATTGCAGAGTCGAATTGATTACAGAGGTGTTGTTAGCCAAACCACGAACAGTGGCGGTGGGGTACAAACCCTAACAAGATAATATGCCCCAAACCCTAGAGGATTGGTGGCTAAATAGAGGGGATTCAACTAGCAGACAAACAAGAGAGTGGTTGAGGTGAAAAAGCAAAGTAACGAGGCCAGTGATGTTAGTCTCCTTTGATCAAGATGGCGCCGAATGGTAAGGTGCCTCCCAGCACCATTGGATGGCTACTAGATGGTGGACTAGGTCTTGACAAGTACCCTCGATCGAGATCAGACTTGTCCTCAAGGATGGAATATTGGGAAAACTTTTTGGATGAATGATGAATCCTCCCATGTAGCTTGCTCAGGTGGAAGGTTCCCCATTTGATCAACCAACGAACAACTAGAATTATATTGAACCCTATGCGTGTGGAACAAGTTTGCGCTCCAAGATAACGAACAACTAGGATTTCTCCACTATCTCCGCAACTAGTGCAGGCTGGGTTGGATTAGGGTTTTCTGAGATCCGGAACTCTACCGCCTTTGTGGACAAAGGGGACCCAGAAGATTCTTCTGCCTCTATCATCACTGCTGGGGTGGGTGGGACAGGTTCAGCAAAACCGATGTAAACATCGATCTCGCGAAAAGACATGATGGTGTAGGCAGTCACAGCCTTCCTAGCCGGAATCCAGGTCTCGTCGAGAACGATGAGAGGGACGTCGCTGGCGTAGAGGATGCGATCGATGGTGATAGTCTCGCCTATTCCGATTCTTGTAGATTCTGCTCGGAACACAGATCCAAAGCTCACTTGCCCCACGGTGGGCGCCAACTGTCGTCGGATTGATGACAAGTATGTCATGAGGGGGTCCTCGAGGCGTGCAGAAGAGAGGGGTGTGAGACGTACGGTATTCCGGTACGGTGAGCACACAAGTTTACACAGGTTCGAATCCGCCGGCTTTGGACGGATCCTACTCCTGCTAGCAATCCAGTAATACGGCAGAGCCGAAATATGGGTTACAAGGGTTCGCCTGTGCGAGTTGAGATTGTAGACTATGAGGTTAGGTGCCCTAAAGGCTCTCCCTAGGACGACTTATATAGATATCCGGCCTAGGTTTACAGGAGAGATCTATCCGGCTACGACTAAGAGTCGGTTACAGAGTACATCTTGAACTACAAGTAACACTATGGGCCTAAGTCGGTAAGTCTTCTGGGCCTTCCCGTAGCCGGATTGGACTCCGTCTTTTCTCCCTGACTGGGCCGCCCGTGAAGCAAAGCTCTAACCCGAAGTGGGCCACCCTAGTCAGTGAGGAACTGTGAGGATACCCAGAAAGTATATCCCCAATAGTGTTGGAATAGATTTTGTGCCTAGATGCTTCTTAAGCTGGCTGGCATGGAAGATGTTGTGCAGTTGGCAACCTTCTAGTAGCAGCAGTTTGTATGATGTGTTTCCCCATGTTCCAGCACTCTGAATGGACCATAGTATTTGGAGTGGATTTTCAAGCACATGTGAATGCTTAGGGAAGTATGCTTGTATGGTTGGATCTTGAGGTAGACCATGTCTCCAATGGCTAGTTCCCTCGCCTACCTGTTCTTATTTGCCTATGTTTTCATGCACTCTTGAGCTTTGAGAAGATTCTCCCTTATTTGTTTGGCAATCTCTTCTATGGAAATATTTGGAGTCAGAGTTGTGAGTTTTCGTCAGTTAGTAGTAGGAGTTCAGCCAATTGCGGTGGTGTGTGTAACACCCTCGAATCGGACCTATGCAAGTTTTAGCCCTTTCCGCCAAACCCGCATAGAAATGATTCAATGACGCCCACCATGCACTTTCGTGCGGGTGGAAAACGAAGTAATACCATTACACAATAGTCCTCGATGGGACCCACAGAACAGATATATATACAACAGCGACTCAATGAGTCAAGAATACAGATATACAATACAAAGATCCAAATCACCTTGAAAACGATACAACATCCGAGTACGGATAAAAAGCAAATTGGGCTAAGAGCCCTGAAGAATAACCAATTGCATCCATAACCCTGCCCAGGCCAAGCCGGAAGGGTAACCCTGCTAATGACGTCGAACTCATACCTACTAAAACAAAAGGGGTGCCGACAAAGGGCAAAGGAAAAAGAGGAGCGTCAGTACTGAGGCTAGTACACGGCGAGGCTAGAATTCGGCGGCTCTCGCCTACATAGATATGGTGGACTGAAGCGGCAGCACAGCATGCACTAAACAACCTATAGAGACTCGATTCAACTTTCGGCTATTGGAGAGGGATAAGAAAGACCTATTCGGATCCAACCTGATAGTAACACCAATCATACCCATCCTGGTATTTCCCCCTCGAGTCCAGACGAGAAAGTCAGACCGGGGAACTCACACCGTTGGCAGTTTTATTCATTCTATTATAGTTGTAGCACTTACTAGTCAGATGTAGATAGAATGAGTCATCCGGATAGCATAAGTAGTGGGCAGTTTTAGTTAACCATTCAGTTGTAGTTGCAGTACTTACTAGTCAGATACAATTAGCATGTGACATCCCAACCCAGCAGTTGTTGGCACTTTTATTTCATTCCATTGGAGTTGTGATACTTACTAGGCAGGCATAACATGACACGATACACCCCAGTTCCACCAGTTGTTGGCACTGTTGTTATCCATTCCATTGTAGTGAAGCTGATTACTAGTCACATATTAAGTCAAATTTATAGCACTACTTTAGTTATGATTGTCTATGATCGAGATACTATGCTCCAAGTTGTCCATAACCGCGGACACGGCTTTTAGAAAGATTTACCCTGCAGGGGTGCACAAATAGCAACACACACACGATCAACCTCAGAAAAACCAAATCAAAACCCAACGAGGCTTTCACGACAAAGCGATCACGGGATTCATAAAATATTTCAGGGGGTCACCCCACTAAGCTACCCGCAACGAAGTTGGCCGGCTCCAGAACGGACCCAGGGTTTGTGACAACGGCTGTAAACGACTGGGAACCCGAAAGTGTGACAGGGCTTGTCGATACCGCGAAAACGTGGCACGATCCAAAACAGTACAGGTGCTCCACGCATAATCTTAAATAAAGCAGTAAAGCATGGCATAAGTACAGGATAGTAATAAAGCCCCAAACTAGTTTGTGGCCCCAAGAAATAAGAAATGAATCAAGCTCTGGCTAAGGGGATTCATGGTCCCATATGCGGATAGTGCGATAGTGAAGGAACAGGTATCAAGTACTCGGGGCCTACGGGACACAAGTGGGCATGAAAAACCAAATAGCATATATTGCCCACCGGTGCCTCTTTCATTAGTTATCCCAACAATTTAATAGTTGTATTTGAAGTCATGATCAACTCCACCGTAAACATCTGCCAGCATTCCAACAACTGTGGTACTTGACAACACGAGATCGCACCTGAGCAAGCAACTACGACTCGCAAGGCTAGCTATCTACCAAACACAGGTAATAGGAGGTGTCCAAGGCAATATAGAGGCTGCACGGGATATAACTGGCGTACGGAAACTAAAGCATCACGACACAGATAGCAATAGATCAACAGGAGGAAATAAAGACTATAAATGCAAAATAGGTAGAAGGGGGAGAGATGCTCGCTTGGGAAACACTGCCAGAGGTTCATTATCCGAAGAACTTGTCGATACTCGCATCAACTCATTGGCCTAATCCGTGAAGAAGTAAACACTAGAAGAAACACCGGATGCAACATTTAATACTACGGCAGAAGATCTGGCATGATTATGATATGATGCATGGCATGACATAGATGCGGTGCAATTAGGCAGTATTAAGCGGAACTGGGGTCCCGACGATTAATTAGAAGGTTCATGTTATTTAACTACCCCGCAATTTAAATGTGGTCTTAACAAGGCAAACATGGCATCGAGGCGGGATCCAGAGCGGCGGCTCGCGGCAGATTTGGTGGCAAGCCAGGGGAGAGAGGAGACGGGGTGGGGTTCACGACGAGCGGAGCGAGGAGATCGAGTTGGGGTGGGGCCCACATGGTGTCGGTAGCGACGGGGTGGGGATGGGGTCGCGTGGCGCTCTCGTCGGTTAGCAGCAGGTGGGCCGGGCGGATCCCGAGGTGGGGCCAGGGGGAGACGCATGCACGCGGGGGGGGGGGGAGTTGTGTGTGCCACGGGTTGTGTGGTGTGGCGGCGGGGCTGCAGGGAGTAGGTGGGGTGGTGGTGTTCGGCGGCGGGGTGGAGGGATTGGGTAGCTAGGGTTTCTAGGCGATCTAGAGTTTGGTGGTTGTGGGATGGGTGGCCTCCGGTTGGGCCTTCGGGCCTGGCCGTTGGCTGTCTCCCAAAAATAATATAAATTTTATTTATTTATTTAAAAGGCTTTTGTAATCTGTTTTAAGACAAATAAAACATTCGGAAGAGACCGGGGTTTTAATTTGAAATAAAGACAGGGGATATATAGAAAACAAAGATAGGCTTTTAGAAAATAGTTTTAGACAAACATATGCATGATGTCATGCTGATGCTCAAATGCAATGTGGCATGATAACATGAGTATGTAGTCATGATGATGCAATGCACAAAAACACAGCGATTTTCTAGTAGTGGTTTTAGCGGGGAGCCACAGTGTGCGGCCATATAATGCTTGAAAAGGTGTCATCTTTAGGGAGGTGTGCAAGGTGGTGTTGTACCAACATTCTACCAAAGGAAGCCAATGATGCCACTTTTTTGGTTGCAAGAAAGCCATTTTCTGAGATAATTCTCCAAACACTGGTTGACCCTTTCGGTCTGACCATCCGTCTATGGGTGGTAGGAAGTACTGAAATGTAGTTTGACCCCTAGGTTTTTGAACAGATCTTGCCATAAGTTGTTGGTGAAGATTCTATCCCTATTAGTGACCATTATTATTGGCAACCCATGAAGCTTAAAAACGTTGTCAATGAATGCTTTGGCCACTGTTCTCACTGAAATTGGATGTTTAAGTGCAATGAAATGCGCATATTTTGTGAATCTTTCAACAACCACTAGGATGAGATCCTTGTTATCAGAAACTGGCATGCCTTCTATGAAATCCATGCTTATGTGTGTCCAAGCAAAATTTGGTACTGGCAGAGGCTAAAGTAACCCAGAGTATTTATAGTTTTGTGACTTGTTAATTTGACATATAGGGTAGTTTTTCACAAATTGGATCACTTGTTGTTTCAGACCTGCCCAATGGAACAACAATTTGATTCTTTGGTAAGTTGCTCTTTCCCAAGAGTGTCCTCCCAGTTCTTAATCATGGAGTGATGATATGATTTTGTCCCTAAGGTTAGTTGTTTCACCAAGTAATATCTTGCCTTTATATCTGATGATCCCTTTGGAAAATGTATAATTGGGTAGTGTAGTTGGAGAGAGATAGTCAAGTGTTGTATAACGTGCAGACTTCTTGTACTGGTTCAGGCACTACTGGTTTTATCAGTAAACTGCTCCATAGATGGAGTGTAGGAGTAGTCTGCTTAATTGGTTTCTCTCCTGGTGACATGGGTATACCTTATAGGTACTCGAACTTGGTATATACGGTCTAGATACGACAGAAGCCCATGGCGTTGCCAAGGCCCAATACAAGATTCAGGTGACTCAGGGACTCTTCGATTGCTTGCGGGCAAGATGAAACTTAAGATAGAAAGTTTAAAGGGGCGAACCCTAATCTGTAACCGACTCGACCTGCTACCTGAGATCCAGACTATCTTTATAAAGGCTTGGAGGAGCGGCGAGGAGGACAATCACAGCCCTAGTTTCCACAACTCTCGCCAGATTGCATCTGCGCACCCTTGTAATCTTCGATTCCTTCGTTAATTCCAAGAGCAAACAAGAAGGAGTAGGGACCTCTACGAGGCCTGAACCTGGGTAAACCTTGCGTCCTTGTGTGCTTGTTTGCTAGCCGACTGATGCCTCTAGCGCTCCCTCCTTCTCCAAAACCCAAGTCCATAACAATGGGCATTGACGAGTTAAACCCTCATCAATTGGCGCCATCCGTGGGGATTGGGAGTGTTGATGTTGCGGCTTCTTCGGCCCCATCAACCGCGATCTACAACTCTGCAACAGCGGAGATTCGCCAGCTCTTCGGCGCTTTCGACTTCATCGTCCACACGCCGGACACTCGCCCGGATTTCGAGTCCGTAGGCGATGGGATCAACTTGGCGATCGGAAGCTTCCGCTTCCAGGTTGGCCAATTGGGCACGCTTCGCATGCCTAACCAGCCGACGACACCCGCGATTGCTCCAGCATCGTGGTTCCCTCCATCAATCAGCACCCTCAGCGAGGTCAACGCCCTGGCAACAGCTGGGAGTACGGACAGCGCAGCAGTCGTGGGTCCGATCTGGGTGACCTAGCCATAGAAGATGGAGCCTAGGGCTCTGGATCTAAAAGTTGCGGGAGCAACAACTTCCCCAACCACTTCATGTGCACCATCATCAACGCGGGTGATACCACCGCCAATCACGAAAACGCCAACCACTTCTGGCACCGGACCGCCCAACAGCGGCATACCCAGCGGTGGCATACCAGTCGCAAACGACGATCCCACCAATGGTGGCAATGGCGCGCCCGTCAACAATGGAACGGGAGGAGAACCGCCGATCATAGTGAACAAAAACACTAGAGAACATGTAGTGATCAGGCTCAACGACAACAAGTGGGCCCGCTGTCGAGAAGCTCTACGGGGTAATCCTCTACCCCTCAACTCCTCGCAGGACATGTTGATGGGCTACCATTGGCTGCTGAAAGAGGAGTACAGACGCTAGCTACATGCAATCGCGCAACTTGAGGCGCGTAAAAAGGTGGCGGACGAATCAAGCCTTCGGCGAGCTAGGCTCTCCTCCCACAGAGGATCCTCCTCCAAAGGTAACGAGTACGTGGCCAACAAGAGGCGATCTCGATTGGCCGACCTCACCAAGCAAGAGCGTGTGGAAGCCGCAAAAGTCCTCAACTTTAGCTCCATGATGGTGGATACGCGGGGCAACATGCTCCTGAAGATGCTGCAAGCCGCAGTAACAGCGGCCACCATGTACCTCAACAACCATCCGCCCGCTGAAGATCTGCAAGCTACCATGCACCGATCTACAATCGCGGGCTTGGGGCTAATCAAGGCTGCCCTCGACAAGGAGCCAACGCTGGACCCAAAGAAAAGCAAGGCTCTGGCAAAACGCTATTCCTCACCCTCGTCCAGCAACGATAGCCATGACCTGTCTCAGCATCGCTGCTCACGACGACACGATCGCGACCATGACGCGCGTGATGACATCACACAACGCAAAGTTGACAAAATTCATGCAAGACGTGCTCGTTTGACTGACTCGGAAGACGAAGACATGGAGCTCTGTGGCACTAGATGTTTTAGCAGAGCCATCAGGCAAAAGCAAATGCCTAAAGGGTTTAAACTCCCATTGGAGCACCCAAAATTCGACGGCCTACAGGACCCAAAGATCTGGCTAGAAGATCATATCTCCTCCGTCAGGCTCCACGGCGGGAGTCGAAGCACGGCCATGCAATGCCTGTAGCTGCAGCTGCAGGGCACCGCTCGCGCATGGCTCAACAACCTCCCGCGCGGATCCATTCATAGCTGGGAAGAGCTGGTCTACAGCTTCGTGCGCAACTTCAAGGGCACTTACAAAAGGCCCGCATCAATCGAAGAACTAAGAGGTTGCCAACAAAGATCTGGTGAGTCACTGCGCTCGTACATCTAGAGGTGGTCCATCATCAAGAACTCCGCAAAAAACATCTCGGAGGACCGCGCAATCGATGCGTTCAATGGCGGTGACCGCCGCATAGAGTTTAGGGAGGAGCTAGGCCACTCGAAGCCCAAAACGATCGACCACCTAATGGAAATCGCAAATCGGTGGGCGGACGTAGAAGATTTGGTGAAAAACTGCGCCTACTCCGATGATGACGATGACCTCAGACGCAGACGCGACCGCTGAAGCAAGCGTTGAATGTGCATCTACGATGACCACAACAACGTCAATATGGTCGCAGCCGGCTACACCGACAAACGCGACGACAACCGCAATAGCGGTTATCGCAGTGGTGGATACCGCGACTCCAGGAAAACCACACAAGTGTGGCAGCATCGCACTCATGAAGAGGCACCCGCAACATCTATCGAGGATAAACTGTCCGGGCCATGCAACGTGCACTTCTACATTGACAAGCACGATGGCAAGAAGAAATCCAGCCACCTTCTCAAGGACTACCGCGAGTTCCTCAAACTCCATGAGGGCCTGGCTCGGATGAATCGCGATGCGGTCAACAGGGGCTATAGAGCCGCCCCAGGTGTTGTGGCACACGGAGCTCCTCCACAACAACCCGGACCACCACCACCCGCGGCCGCACCGGTTCAGCACCATGGAGACGAACCATATCCCCGAGCCGTAGGCAACATGATGATCCAAAAGGGGCGTCCCCCAAATCGAGTGCAGAAGGCCATCACTCACCAAGTCAACCTGGCGATAAACTCCCCACCTTCCACCACTAAGTACCTTAGTGGAAGTGACTCCTGCATCACCTTCGACAAGCGCGACCATCCACGTCAAGTCCCTCATCTAGGCCACTATCCCCTCGTACTCGAGGCACAAATCGGAGGCTTCGATATGAGTCGCGTCTTCATGGACGGCGGGAGCGGCATCAACCTCATGTTCGTGAGTACCTTGCGTGCGATGAGGATCCCTCTGACCTGTCTAGAGGTCTTAGACACGATGTTCCACGGCATCGTCCCAGGCAAAGGCATATATCCCCTAGGCAAAATCAACCTCGACGTCATCTTCAGCACGCTGAAAAAATTTCAGTGAGAGCGCATCGACTTTGAAGTCGTCGACTGGCCTTCGCAATACCACTGCATCCTCGGACGTGTCGCGTTTGCTAGGTTCATAGCAGTGCTGCACTACGCCTACCTGTAGATGAAAATGCCAGGTCCGAACGGTGTCATCACAATCAATGGAAGCTTCGAGAGGTATGACAGCTACGATAGGGAATTCAACAGAAGCTCCCAGTCATTCGGCATGCAGGAGGAACTCGCAAGATTGAAGTAGTCGACAGACAATAGTCTGCCTCCCCTGAGCAGGCCAAGTTCACCCGGCCTGTCATTCAACTCGTTGGTGCACACAAAGAAAGTCTAGGTCCACCCAATGGACCCGACCAAGACGGCCCTCATCGCCAACAACTTGAGTTCCGCATAGGAACTCGCGCTCGTCGAATTCCTCCATGAGCACTGGGAAATCTTCGCCTGGTGTCCAGCAGACATGCCAGGGGTTCCCAGGAAATTCATCGAGCACTCACTCAACGTGAACTCAGACACAAGGCCAGTCAAGCAGACAATACGGCGACTGTCTAAACCAAGAGCAAAAGCAGTCGGAATGGAGATCAATAGACTCCTCGATGCAAATTTCATACGCGAGATCAAGGAAAGCACCTGGCTTGCTAACACAGTGCTCGTGCCTAAAAAGGACACGGATATCCTACGGATGTGCATGGACTTTACCTCCCTGAATAAGCACTGCCCAAAGGATCACTTCCCGTTGCCGCGAATCGACCAAATCATCAACTCCACCGTGGGATGTGAACACCTTTGCTTCCTCGATGGCTACTCAGACTACAATCAGATTCGAATGAAGGAGGAAGCCCAAGAGAAGACGGCATTTACGACACCCTTTGGTGTGTTCTGCTACAACACCATGCCCTTCAGGCTAAAAACACAGGAGCTACCTATCAGCGGTGCATGCAGGCCTGCCTCAAGAACTAACTTGGTTGCAATATCCAAGTCTACGTTGACGACATCGTCATCAAAACCAAAGAGGAAGCTTCGTTCATCGACGATATCAGCGAGACCTTCGCTAACCTCGACCGCTACCAAATCAAGCTCAGTCCGGACAATTGCGCCTTCGGCGTGCCATCTGGGCAGTTACTCGGGTATCTCATCTCCACGAGAGGGATCGAAGCAAACTCGAAGAAAATAAAGGCCATACTGGCCATGGAGAAGCCGAAAAACATAAAAGGCGTCCAACAGCTAGCTGGACGAATCGCGGCGCTCAGTCGATTCATCAGTCGAATGGGTGAAAAAGCATTGCCCTTCTACCAACTCCTCCGCAAGGCTGTCAAGTTCGAGTGGACAGATGAAGCACAAGAAGCATTTGAAGACCTCAAACGTCTACTATCCACTTCGCCAGTACTGGTGACACCTCGCGAAAAGGAGCCAATACTGCTCTACATCTCCGCCACCAACCAGGTGGTCAGCACTATGCTCATGGTAGAGCGAGCCGAGGAAAATAAAGTCCATGGGGTGCAGCGCCCAGTATACTACCTCAGCGAGGTGCTTACGCCAACAAAGCAGCGGTACCCGCATTACCAGAAGCTGGCCTACGACGTCTTCATGATAGCAAGGCGACTGCGCCATTACTTTTAGGAGCACCCAATCATGGTGGTAAACGACGCCCCGCTCGGGCATATACTCAATAATCCTGATGCCACCGGACGAGTCGCGCTCTAGGGAATCTAATTGTCTCCATGAGACATTACATATGAGAAGCGCGACGCGATCAAGTCGCAAGTGCTCCCGGACTTTCTTGTGCACTGGATGGAGAACTAGCTCCCCGACAAGCCAGATATGTCCTACCTCTAGAAAATGCACTTCGACGGGTCCAAGCGAAAGGATGGAGCTGGCGCAGGTGTCATACTGACATCACCCCAGGGAGACAAGATGAAATACATTCTGCGAATGCAGTTCACCGCCTCCAATAACAAAGATGAGTACGAAGCCTTAATCCATGGGATGTGGATGGCGAAAGCCTGCAGCGCCAAAAGGCTCATCATCTACGGCGACTCCAAACTCATGGTCAATCAAACGATGCATGAGTGCGACGCACTGAGCGACAATACGATTGCCTATCACGACCTCTACGATACACTCGAAGGAGACTTCGACAGCTGTGAGCTGCGACATGTGGGACGCAAAAGCAATGAAGAGGCGGACTTACTCCATATTGGCTGCACCTGCGCCCCCATACCACCCGGGGTATTTCTCGAGCGCATGTGCGAGCACTCCATCAAACCCAAGGCTCCAGAGAAGAAAGAAAGCATGTCAACAGACTCGGGGGCTACGCCACCCAACGATCTCGTCGCACTCGACGACCTAGAGCTTGATACCGGACTCGAAGGACCAATGAGCGTCATGATGATCGAGCCATCTTGGACACAACCCTACATCACATATCTACTCGGCAAGAGGCTGCCAGATGATCCGACCGACGCGTGACACATCGCACGTCGATCCAAGGCATTCGCCCTCATCAATCGGGAGTTGTACAAGCGCAGGATCATGGGAGTACTCCAACGATGTGTCTCCAACGGGGACGGAAGGGCCATCCTCCTCGACATCCACGAAGGCACTTGCGGGCATCATGCTGGCAGTCGTGCCCTTGTTGCCAAAGCTCTGCGAGCTGGGTTCTACTGGCCCACGGACATGCGCAATGCTAAGGACATCGTCCAACGCTGCAACGCTTGCCAGCATTTCGCGGACAAACCTCACGCACCTGGCGCTGAACTCAGGCCAATACCATTGGCCTGGCCCTTCGCACAATGGGGACTCGACATGGTCAGCAAGCTCCCAAGATCCTCGCGAGGAGGTTACGTCTACCTCCTAGTTGCAGTCGACAAATTCACCAAGTGGATCGAGGCCATGCTAGTGACGAATCAATCAGGAGTCAGCGCTGTCAAGTTCTTCGAGTCCATTGTCTACCACTTCAGGGTGCCACATAGCATCATCACGGACCATGGGACGAACTTCACCTCCAAGGAGTTCCAGGAATTCTGCGAGAACCTAGGAATCAACATAAGCTATGCCTCGGTGGCTCACCCGCAGACCAACAGTCAAGTCGAAAAGGCCAACGGCCTCGTATGTGGTGGAATCAAGAAAAGACTCATCCGACCACTCGAGAAAGCCACTGGATGCTAGCCAGACGAGCTACAATCAGTTCTTTGGAGTTTGCGCACAACTCCAAACAGCGCCACGGGGTACACTCTGCTCTTCATGGTGCACGGTGCTGAAGCGGTACTACCCGTAGAAGTACACTATAAAAGCCCCACGGGTGGTCACATACAGTGAGAAGGAGTCAACACTCGCACTCGAAGATTCCGTCGATCTCTGTGACAAAGCACGTGAGATAGTAGCGGAGAGATCAACGATCTACCAGCAGAGCCTTCGCAATTACCACAGCAGAAGGCTACGCCCTAGGTCCTTCGACGAAGGAGACCTGGTCCTGCGACTGAAGCAACAAGGGCATCTCAAGCTTGAGTCCCCTTGGGAGGGACCATACGTGATTACAAAAGTAATCCCAGGTGGCGCCTATCGCCTTAAAGATTTCAAAACAGGAGTCGCATACTCCAACCCCT
The DNA here is from genome assembly GCA_910589775.1 of Avena eriantha. NCBI lineage: Eukaryota > Viridiplantae > Streptophyta > Magnoliopsida > Poales > Poaceae > Avena > Avena eriantha. The sequence continues at coordinate 340,628,271 of OU342741.1, forward strand.
AGAACATCGCGCAGCTACATCGTTTCTACCCTTAGTCGTTTTTACATTACAAATAAGGCTATTCAGCCAGGCTACTTAGCCACACATTGTACCTCGTACTATTCTGCGAATAAATAAAGCTAAGTGCCCTGAAACTCTATGTATTTTTCTACTTTCTTACAATTTCATCACTCGGGGGCTGCGCCACCCTTTACACCTATGTTCTGCGAACTAATCACGGTATCCTGAGTAGCTGACGCACTAATCGAACCCTTGATAAACACCAACCCAGCTGCAGTGAACCTGACAGGTTGGTAAGGTGCTAAGATAAACACACGTGAGGCTAATGAAAAGGAACCGCAGAGTACAATACACTCGAAAAATATATAAGCTAACAAGCTCTTCACATATCAACGGGTGCTCAATACACCCAATGTAATCATATGAACTTTACAACACTTATACAATTATGTGCAGGATACAAATCACGCTACGTCTGCAAGAGAAGAATGTTTGTTTGCTCCTCGAAGAAATTGACGATATCCTCTGCTGGCTGATCAACCGCCTGATAATGTGGAACCATGTTGCAAGTCATTCCTTTTAGTGGAGGTGGTGGCCTAGCTGCAACAGACGCAACATCTACATCTAGCCTATGCAGTGGCACAAGCGACAACGTTGCTTTAGCACCAACTACCAACTGTTGCCATACGCACTCGCGGACCGCCCTCATATCCTGGAACTTTGCCAGTAGAGCCATCAAACTCGAAGGCACCACGTCGAGAGGAAACATCGCTTCATAAATATGCCTAAGGCATGACTGCGCCTTCTTCGAGCATTGACGCACTCGAGAAGAACGATCCTACAGGGTCACCAAGGCAACTGCACGATCATGGTCCACCCAAAAGTACCCACCCGCCTGTAGCTGCTCCTAGGTCAGGTTGTTCATTCGAACGGCCACCCGGTCCTTCTCATCCTGCGGATGACGAGCACTGACAACTACACCAAGCACGCAACAAAGTATGAAGACAAAGCATGGCTGCGATTGACTAAAGGAAGAGATAAGAAGGCAGAAAGCTAACATTTAAACTGCTCATTTAATCGAGCCACTTCCTCCAAGAGATACTTCTCGCGAGCAGTGGACTTCTCTGCCTTCGACTTCCACACATCCGCGCTACCACGGATGATAGGAAACTCGCGCTCCAACTGCTTAATGCGGTCGCGTAATCGCGAAAGCAACGACAGCTCCTCCACCTTCGAACGCGGCTGCGCCGTGGTTTCATCGGTGGAAGGAGAGTCGCGAGGTTCACTCGAAGGACCACTCGACGTACCATATCACAATCAAGCAAGAAGCAAATAAGGGGCCAAAGGATACATTGATAAAAGCATGAATACATTCAAGCACGACAAAGTATCAACAGGGACAAATCCCACAAAAGCACAAGTTTTGACAGAAGGCAACTACAACTATTACAGACAGGCAACTAAGGAGCACTTTGCTTCTTCGACTTCAACTTTGACTTTGGGGGCCTCATCGAATCTGTGGCAACTTCTGACGCCACATACTTTCTGGTGGCAGCCCCTGATGCCGCAGCCTTCGCCGCCCTCTTCGCCCTTCACAGCTCCTCAGAATATTTTGCGACTGTGTCGATGAGCAGTGGCCCATATTTACCATAGCCAGTAGCGAAGGGAGCAAACACTACCTGTTGGCCATCTGCGCCGACGGGCATCGCCTTGGAGATCACGGAGGGATCCAACTCGATGCCATGGGCCTACGCCATCGCAAGTGCCATGGTAGCACCAACAGACCGCTGTGAATTCTTGAAGTCCATGGGAATACCCCCAGCAAGGGAATCCATGTTGAGCCACGTAGAGATAAACAAAACTTTTTCCCTACGCGGTGATCCCAAGATCCAGCTCAGGTAGAAGGCCACGAGGATTACCACTAGACGCGCAGTTGCGGAATTGATGAAGCACGTCGCTTGATGCAGTGCAGTCCTCGCGATCCGTTCCGGTTCCACGATCCATGATCCGTACTTTCTTCACGATCGTCGAAGTGCTGAACGTACAGCACCTCCGCCGGTATCCACACGTATGAGGAGGAGCGCCGGTGATGGACTGCTAGGTCCGGTACGGCGGCGATAGGACGGACTGGGGCTAGGGTTTCCAACACATGAAGTGACCTAACCTTGTGCTCTAAGCACCTGCGCCCCAGCTTATATAGGGAGTGAAAGTGGGCTCCACTCACTTGTGGCCCATTCACTAAAAAGGCCTATATTAGCCATTGCAAGTCTCACTTGCTGACTAAGTCCATGTCTCTATTTGGGTCCAACCCAAATAGGTTTCCTATTTGGGTCTAACCCAAACTTGCTCCCGCTCTTAAGTGTGTGACCCGATAGGCTCATGGTAACCCGGACACGATTCCGAGTCTCACTCGTGATCGATCAGTTGGTAGCGGCTCCTAGGAGAACGTGCCAACTCCCAAGTACCAATAAGTCATGACGACATACCTTCCAATACGACTTTCGTCTGAGTCCCTTTTGCCTCATGATATACCTTGTCGGACTATAGGCGAATGATTGTCATCCCTTAAATAGTCCGACTCTCTTTCTCGATCCGAGATAAGTGATTCATCCGACTAACTCTTAGTCGGCTGCCTCGGTTAACACTTAACCGTGACGCGCATGGCCATGCTTTTCGAATCATATCTTTCGAGAGGGCCCAGAGAATATCTCTCCGGATGGAGGGGAAAATCCCGTCTTGGTTATTCACATCACGCAGCTTGATTCTCAGACGACCCGAACTCCGCCTTTATAACTGCCTAATGACGGAACAGCGTTTGACAGAACCTAAGTCGGAGATCCTCAACTCGGATTGTGCAATAACCTCAGGTCTAAGGATTACATTGATTGAGACATGCAAATGGCGACTTGTTCGTTGCATCTCAATATGGGTCGGTCCGACTCACTAAACTCTTTAGCCGAATCTGTGTAAGTCGGAATAGCATCTCCATGCCCATGACAAGTGGAACCTAGTCATCTGCCGACTTTCACATTGGTCTAAGTTGTGTGTCCGGCACAACCTCAATGACCAAGGACAATTAGTATGAACAACATGAATATGTAGTTCAACAATCAAATCACATATTCGATGATACATATCAGCAGTTCATACATGGACCATAACCTTATGAATACACAGGAATATCATCATTCATGATTGCCTCTAGGGCATATTCCCAATAGTCTCCCACTTGCACTAGAGTCAATCTTCCGACATCACATGTCCAGGCATCTGATGCCCATTGCTCTCAGGTGCGCCTCATGCTTCGGCTGTGGAAGTGGCTTTGTCAACGGATCCGCAAGGTTTGCATCCGTGTGTACCTTGCATAACTTGATATCACCTTGATCCACGAACTGGCGAATAAGGTGGTACCGCATGAGTATATGTTTGTTCTTCTGGTGTTGTCTAGGTTCCTTGGCTTGTGCAATAGCACCATTGTTGTCACAATACACGTCTAACGGATTGGACGAGCCCTGAACCACACCAAGATCCATGAGGAAATTCCTCATCCAAACGGCTTCTTTTGCCGCCTCCGAGGTAGCAATATACTCAGCCTCTGTCGTAGACGCAGACACCGTTTCTCGCTTGGAACTTTTCCAGCTCACAGCCCCTCCGTTTATCACAAACACATATCTGGATTGCGAACGAGAATCATCCGAGTCAGTGAGATAACTCGCATCCGTGTAACCCTTTACACTGAGTTCATCGTCACCTCCATAAACAAGGAACATATCCTTAGTCCTTCTCAAGTACTTGAGGATATTTTTAGCCGCTGCCCAATGGATCTCTCCAGGGTCAGCTTGGTATCTGCTCACAACACTTAGAGCATAGGAAAAATCTGGCCTAGTACAAATCATAGCGTACATGATGGATCCGATTGCAGAAGCATACGGAATCGCACTCATCCGACTTCGCTCATCAGTTGTCAAAGGACACTGAGTCTTGCTAAGTTTTACGCCATGGGACATCGGTAAGAACCCCTTCTTAGACGATTCCATGTTGAACTTCTTCAACACTTTGTCCAAATATGTACTCTGACTCAATCCAATGAGCCGCCTTGATCTATCTCTATAGATCCGGATTCCTAGTATGTAAGTCGCCTCACCCAAGTCTTTCATCGAAAAACTCTTTTCCAATGATTCCTTGGTCTCTTGCAACATCTGGACATCATTTCCAATCAGTAATATGTCATCCACATATAAGATCAGAAAGTTCACTTTGCTCCCACTAAACTTCTTGTATAAACAAGAATCATGATCATTCTTGATGAAGCCAAACGATTTGACTACCTCATCAAAGCGAATGTTCCAACTCCGAGATGCTTGCTTCAACCCATAAATGGATTTCTGAAGCTTGCATACTTTGTCAGCATTAGCCGGATCGACAAAACCCTCAGGTTGTATCATATACACGTCCTCGGTTAAATTTCCATTAAGGAAAGCCGTTTTGACATCCATCTGCCATATCTCATAGTCGAAATAGGCTGCTATAGCTAACAGGATCCGAACTAATTTAAGCATCACTACAGGAGAGAAAGTCTCATCGTAGTCAACTCCTTGAACTTGTCGGAACCCCTTCGCAACAAGCCGTGCTTTATAGATAGAAAAATTTCTATCCATATCAGTTTTCTTCTTAAAGACCCATTTGCACTCGACGGGTCTTGCACCGTCTGGCAGATCAACCAAGTTCCAAACTTGATTTTCATCCATGGACTTTAACTCGGATCTCATGGATCCAAGCCATGACTCGGAATCATAACCTACCATCGCTTCTGAATAATTTGCCGGCTCATCACTGTCTAACAGCAATACATCACGAACACTTCGCAATCTGGCCGATCTTCGCAGTGTCGGTGCAATTTCCAGCTCAGGTACGACGTCCGACTCAACCTCTAAGGCTTTTGCCGACTCGCTGCTAGCCGGTATTTCTCGGATTTCTTCAAGATGCACCATACTCCCACTGACTCCCCGACCGAGAAACTCTTTCTCAAGGAAGACACCGTTTTGAGCGACAAACACTTTGCCCTCTTCTCGGTTGTAGAAGTAGTAACCCAAGGTTTCCCTCGGATATCCCACGAAAATACACTTATCTGACTTAGTTGTAAGCTTGTCCGACTGAAGTCGCTTGACAAAAGCTTCACAACCCCAAATCTTAAGAAAAGACAAACTTGGCTTCTTGCCAGTCCACATCTCATGTGGTGTCTTCTCTACCGACTTTGATGGTACTCTGTTTAATGTGAACGCTGCAGTTTCTAGACAATAACCCCAAAATGATAAAGGCAGATATGTCCGACTCATCATTGACCGTACCATGTCCAACAAGGTCCGATTCCTCCTTTCTGACACACCGTTTCTCTGCGGCGTTCCTGGAGGAGTGAGTTGGGGAACTATTCCACAACTCTTTAGATGGTCATCAAACTCATGGCTCATGTACTCGCCTCCTCGGTCTGATCAAAGAAACTTTATTTTCTTGCCAAGTTGATTTTGTACCTCATTCTGGAATTCCTTGAACTTTTCAAAGGCTTCCGACTTATGTTTCATCAAGTAGATATATCCATATCTACTCAAATCATTAGTGAAGGTAATGAAGTACTCATAACCACCTCTGGTTGTCGTGCTCATCGGGCCACATACATCACTATGTACTAGTCCCAATAAGTCGGACACCCTTTCACAACTCTTTGCAAAAGGTGTCTTGGTCATCTTGCCAAGAAGGCAGGATTCGCATGTCTCGAACGACTCCAAGTCGAACGAAGTTAGGAGTCCATCATCATGGAGCTTATTCATGCATTTCCAACTTATATGACCAAGCCGACAATGCCAAAAGTAAGTCATATTCAGATCATTTGGTTTTAACCTTTTCACATTTATGTTATAGATAGACTCACTATCAAGATTCAAAATAAATAACCCATCCCGGACGGGTGCAAAGCCATGAAACATATCATTCAAATATAAAGAACAACCATTATTCTTAATATTCGACTCATAGCCCCGTCTCATCAAATATGAGGCAGAAATGATGTTTCCACTAAGCACTAGAACATAATAACAATTATTTAGCTCCATTATGATTCCAGAAGGTAAATGAAGTTGCATTGTGCCGACTTCCAACGCACCGACTCTCGCTTTGTTTCTGACTCTAATGTCAACCTCGCCTCTTGCCACGCTCCTAGTTCTTACCAGTCCCTACAACGAGTTGCAGATGTGAATGACTGATCCGGTACCATATACCCAAGAACTACCAGGTGCATCAGCAAGATAAATGTCTATAACATTGCAAACAAGCGTACCAGAGCCGGAAGTCACACCTCCGCTCTTGGCTTTATCAGCCAAGTACTTGCTACAATTCCTCTTCCAGTGGCCATCCGACTTGCAGTAGAAGCAAGTAGATCCGGCTGCAGGAGATGGCTTAGTCCCTGAGGAAGCGCTTTGGACTGGGTCCTCCGCCTTACCTCCTGACTTTGCCTTCTTCTTCTTAGTCCAAGAACTCTTCTTGAACTGAGCCTTGTTTTGTACCATCAACACTTGACTGGCACCTTTCTTGAGATCCACCTCAGCCTGCTTGAGCATCCCATGTAATTCAGTGAGCTTCTTATCCATACCATGCATGTGGTAGTTCGATATGAACTGTCCATACGCATTAGGAAGAGAGTTCAGAATTATGTCCGTAGCGAACTCTTCGCTAATGGGGTAGCCAAGTCTTTCCAGAGACTGCACGTAACCAACCATATTGATCACATGCGGACTCAGTGGATCGCCATCCTTAAGCTTGCAGCTCAACAAAGCCTGAGAGACTTGATACCTCTCAGTCCTTGCCTGAGCCTGGAACATACTTTTGAGGCTTTCGATCATATCGTAGGCCTCGACATTCTCGAACTGCTGCAGCAAGTCCGGTTCCATGTGAGCAAGCATAAGACAGCTAATCTCCGTGGATTCATCACAAATCCGACGGTAGGCATTGATGGCTGTGACAGTCGCATTCTCATCCGGCTCAGCTGGAAGTGGGTTGTCTAGGACACGATCCCTTTTTTCTTGTTTGAGAACAATTCTCAGATTACGATACCAGTTGGTGAAATTAGTTCCATTCAACTTATCTTTCTCTAAGATGGTTCTCAAAGCAAAACCGGAAATATGAGGAAGACTGCTAGGTCCCATTGATCTACAATAGAAAATATGCAAAACACTTAAGACATGTATCCATAAAGAGCAAGCATATTAAACACTTTAATATTTATGCTCCCACTAGAACCAACACCCCTCGGATGGTTACTTAGTGATTCAGGACCCTAAATAAGCAAGTCGACTAGTGAGCTTTAGCATCACCGCTAGCCGTCAAGTGATCTAGGTAGACAACTCCTTGTCAATCGTATCTCATACGACTCCTATTGAATGGGTGGCATCACATGCCCCGGCTCCCATCCGACTTTTCCCCAAGTCCCACAACTGTTGTGATAGACCTGTCTAGATTACCAAGTGCTTCCGCTGTAAGAGTCCGACTCGAACCCACCTAGTCGGAAAGAATTGATAGCACCTCAATTTTATGAGCCCACTACCAAAAATGTCCGACTTGTGATGGTGCAGCACTGGCGGGGAAACCGACTAGACCTTCTTTGAGGGATTATTTTCTACCAACTATCTAATAGAGGTAAAATAGAGACATAACAATAACACAAAATAAAAGCACTTATAATGTGAAATGGTATGGCTCTCTTCATGGCGATCTCCATCTCCATAAAGCCTGTAATCTGATTCGTGACAACTCTTGTCACTGGCCGTCTTACACCATGTAGCCGACTTGTACACCGACTTGCATGCTATCCGGATTCTCCAAACAGCTACACTAGCTAGTAATCCAAATTACACAGAGAATCCGACACGCAGGCCGTTATACAATAAGATGACAGCACCTAGGCTCCAGCCGGCTGACAAAATCCGTGATACGCAGATCACGTATGGATTACACACATCACATGCACATAAGCCATACCATTCACAACATCATCCTGCAAAAACAAGTTATGCATAGATACAATATTTACCGGTGTTGTGAAACTCGCAACGACATCTAAGGTGCTACGACAGGGCAAAGCCGGCGGTCCCACTAGCCGGATAGCGGGCGGGGATCGAAGGGGTAGCGCCCCTCGCGGGTGCAGGAAGCGCCCGACGATTTTTACAGTTCATCCAATCAACTTTGTACAAAACCGATCTATCCCATAGATCGACCACCAAAACTGCAATTAGATCCAATCTAACGCCAACCGCATATCACATATGCGCGATCTCGAGCCTAAAACCAGAAGCTAATGCTCTGATACCACTGTTGAGCCACATAGAGATAAACAAAACTTTTTCCCTACGCGGTGATCCCAAGATCCAGCTCAGGTAGAAGGCCACGAGGATTACAACGTAGCTTTAGCACCAGCTACCAACTGTTGCCATACGCACTCGCGGATCGCCCTCATATCCTGGAACTTTGCCAGCAGAGCCATCAAACTCGAAGGCACCACGTCGAGAGGAAACATCGCTTCATAAATATGCCTAAGGCATGACTGCGCCTTCTTCAAGCATTGAAGCACTCGAGAAGAACGATCCTACAGGGTCACCAAGGCAACTGCACGATCGTGGTCCACCCAAAAGTACCCATCCACCTGTAGCTGCTCCTAGGTCAGGTTGTTCATTCGAACGGCCACCAGGTCCTTCTCATCCTGCGGATGACGAGCGCTGACAACTACACCAAGCACGCAACAAAGTATGAAGACAAAGCATTGTTGCGATTGACTAAAGGAAGAGATAAGAAGGCAGAAAGCTAACATTTAAACTGCTCATTTAATCGAGCCACTTCCTCCAAGAGATACTTCTCGCGAGTAGTGGACTTCTCTGCCTTCGACTTCCACACATCCGCGCTACCACGGATGATAGTAAACTCGCGCTCCAACTGCTTAATGCGGTCGCGCAATCGCGAAAGCAACGACAGCTCCTCCACCATCGAACGCGGCTGCGCCGTGGTTTCATCGGTGGGAGGAGGGTCGCGAGGTTCACTCGAAGGACCATTCGACGTACCATATCACAATCAAGCAAGAAGCAAATAAGGGGCCAAAGGATACATTGATAAAAGCATGAATGCATTCAAGCACGACAAAGTATCAATAGGGACAAATCTCACAAAAGCACAAGTTTTGACAGAAGGCAACTACGACTATTACAGACAGGCAACTAGGGAGCACTTTGCTTCTTTGACTTCGACTTTGACTTTGGGGGCCTCATCGAATCTGTGGCAGCTTCTGACGCCACAGACTTTCCGGTGGCAGCCCCTGATGTCGCAGCCTTCGCCGCCCTCTTCGCCCTTCACAGCTCCTCAGAATATTTTGCGACTGTGTCGATGAGCAGTGTCGCATATTTACCATAGCCAGTAGCGAAGGGAGCAAACACTACCCGTTGGCCATCTGCGCCGACGGGCATCGCCTTGGAGATCACGGAGGGATCCAACTCGATGCCATGGGCCTACGCCATCGCGAGTGCCATGGTAGCACCAACAGACCGCTGTGAATTCTTGAAGTCCATGGGAATACCCCTAGCAAGGGAATCCATGTTGAGCCACGTAGAGATAAACAAAACTTTTTCCCTACGCGGTGATCCCAAGATCCAGCTCAGGTAGAAGGCTACGAGGATTACCACTAGACGCGCAGTTGCGGAATTGATGAAGCACGTCGCTTGATGCAGTGCAGTCCTCGCGATCCGTTTCGGTTCCACGATCCACGATCCGTACTTTCTTCACGATCGTCGAAGTGCTGAACATATAGCACCTCCGCCGGTATCCACACGTACGAGGAGGAGCGCCGGTGATGGACTGCTAGGTCCGGTACGGCGGCGACAGGACGGACTGGGGCTAAGGTTTCCAACACATGAAGTGACCTAACCTTGTGCTCTAAGCACCTGCGCCCCAGCTTATATAGGGAGTGAAAGTGGGATCCACTCACTTGTGGCCCATTCACTAAAAAGGCCTATATTAGCCATTGTAAGTCTCACTTGCTGACTAAGTCCATGTGTCTATTTGGGTCCAACCCAAATAGGTTTCCTGTTTGGGTCTAATCCAAACTTGCTCCCGCTCTTAAGTGTGTGACCCGACAGGCTCATGGTAACCCGGACACGATTCCGAGTATCACTCGTGATCGATCAGTTGGTAGCGGCTCCTAGCAGAACGTGCCAACTCCCAAGTACCAATAAGTCATGACGACATACCTTCCAATACGACTTTCGTCTGAGTCCCTTTTGCCTCACGATATACCTTGTCGGACTATAGGCGAATGATTGTCATCCCTTAAATAGTCCAACTCTCTTTCTCGATCCGAGATAAGTGATTCATCAGACTAACTCTTAGTCGGCTACCTCGGTTAACACTTAACCGTGACGTGCATGGCCATGCTTTCTGAATCATATCTTCCGAGAGGGCCCAGAGAATATTTCTCCGGATGGAGGGGCAAAATCCCGTCTTGGTTATTCACATCACGCAGCTTGATTCTCAGACGACCCGAACTCCGCCTTTATAACTGCCCAATGACGGAACAACGTTTGACAGAACCTAAGTCGGAGATCCTCAACTCGGATTGTGCAATAACCTCAGGTCTAAGGATTACATTGATTGAGACATGCAAATGACGACTTGTTCGTTGCATCTCAATATGGGTCAGTCCGACTCACTAAACTCTTTAGCCGAATCCGTGTAAGTCGGAATAGCATCTACATGCCCATGACAAGTGGAACCTAGTCATCTGCCGACTTTCACATTGGTCTAAGTTGTGTGTCCGGCACAACCTCAATGACCAAGGACAATTAGTATGAACAACATGAATATGTAGTTCCACAATCAAATCACATATTCGATGATACATATCAGCAGTTCATACATGGACCATAACCTTATGAATACATAGGAATATCATCATTCATGATTGCCTCTAGGGCATATTCCCAACAGTCTCCCACTTGCACTAGAGTCAATCTTCCGACATCACATGTCCAGGCATCTGATGCCCATTGCTCTCAGGTGCGCCTCATGCTTCGGCTATGGAAGTGGCTTTGTCAACGGATCCACAATGTTTGCATCCGTGTGTACCTTGCATAACTTGATATCACCTTGATCCATGAACTGGCGAATAAGGTGGTACCGCATGAGTATATGTTTGTTCTTCTGGTGTTGTCTAGGTTCCTTGGCTTGTGCAATAGCACCATTGTTGTCACAATACACGTCTAACGGATTGGACGAGCCCTGAACCACACCAAGATCCATGAGGAAATTCCTCATCCAAACGGCTTCTTTTGCCGCCTCCGAGGCAGCAATATACTCGGCCTCTGTCATAGACGCAGACACCGTTTCTTGCTTGGAATTTTTCCAGCTCACAGCCCCTCCGTTTATCACAAACACATATCTGGATTGCGAACGAGAATCATCCGAGTCAGTGAGATAACTCGCATCCGTATAACCCTTTACACTGAGTTCATCCTCACCTTATGAATACACAGGAATATCATCATTCATGATTGCCTCTAGGGCATATTCCCAACAATCCACCAGGTCCTCAAGGTTGTCAATCAGCTCATCCTTGGGAGTTATATCCTCACGGATGCGACTAAGCATACCCTTGGCCTTCATCAACGTCCCCTGAAGGGAAGCGCTGCGGTCTTCGACTGCGGCGACGGCACCAGCCAACGCATCTGCGCGACGAAGGGCATGGGCGTCAAAGCTCGGGCCATCGGCATCTGCATACACAAGGTGTTAGCACAGTAGTACGACATCAAACAAGGCGCAACGCAAATCAAAACTGACAATTACCTGAGCGGGCCTTGGCAATCGAGAAAAGTTGTTCTTCGAACAACTTCTCCCTTTCAGCGGTGGAAGAGCGTAAATCCTCTTCATGCTTTTGCGACTCTTCTAAGGCCGCGATTGCCTCGTCGCGCTTTTGCTCCACCGTGGCAAGCCCCTTCTCGAGGGACGTCATGCGACGGAGAAGTTCATTGTGCTCACCTACAAAAAAAACAGGGCATATCAACATGCAAGCTGGCAAATTGTCATGAAGGCAAAGATGAAGTCAAGAACTCACTTTTGACTACGCAATGGCGATTGTCTAGCAGGGCATGTTGTCGACCCATCGCAAGGATTTGCTCCGCAAGACACGCAACCTCCTTTTAAATGAGTTATAGCAAAGAAAAAAAACTTAGTGGCAACCTAAAGTACAAATTCGACTATGGAAAAGAACAAACAACACTCACATGCTCCTCTAGGGACTCCGAAGATGTCTGTCGAGCAGGCGTCCGGGAAACCATCTGGTGTTCCCCAGCATGTGGGGAACTTGAAGAATTGGTGCCGGAGTGGGCCACCACTAGAGAAGGAGACCATTCAGCCACCTTCTTGGCCTTGGAGTCTGCGACTCCGAACTCCTTCACAAATTGGACGTTGTTTGCAGACGACGAGGCCGCTTGACTACAAATAGACATCCAGCAAAAACTTTAGGAAAGCAACTCCAAAAAGAAACAAAGGCGAAGTCACGAATGCAGAACTCACCGGTCAAATTTGTCAGGATCGAAGGATTCCTCCTCCGATGACTCCTTCGACAGTCGCGGCTTCTTCCGAGCAGGAGGAGCCATGGCACGCACAGGAACGGCGGGGATTAGCTCCTCTGCAACAACAGAAGGATCTTCCAGCGTTGTCAGCGAAGAAGCATCTGAGTCCTTGCTGCAAGAACGCTTGCGAGTATCATGGCCGCTGGAATCGGGGGCTCCCTCTTCTTCTTCAATTGGGACAGTCGACTCCAACTCGTCCTCTTCCTCCACTTCGTGAGGGATAACTCCTTCAAGACGAGGAGTGATGGCTCGTGGTTGATGAGCTCGTTGGGGAACCCTGAGAGGAAGGTATGATGAGCACAGAAGTAAGTTTCCCTCAGTTATGAAACCAAGGTTATCGAACCAGTAGGAGCAAGGAAACACCCCCAAAGGTGTTGCTAGCTGAGCCATGGCAGGGCGCACTATCGGTGCTAGTAGCAACATGGATACCTGCACAACACAACCACAGAACTCTGTCCCCAACTTGCGATGAGGTTGTCAATCTCACCGATTTTGCTGAAAACAAAGGATTAAACGTATCGAATGGAAGAAAGTAATAGTTTGCAGAAAGTAAACACAAAGCAGTAAATAGTTTGAGATTGATGTAAAAGAAAGGACCGGGGTCCATAGTTCACTAGAGGTGGCTCTCCTTAAGATAGATAACATGCTGGGTGAACAAATTACAACGAGGCAATTGACAAATATCGAGAAAGCAATACATGCATATAGTAATCATCTTGACTCCTTTGAGATTCGATTGGGCATTACAACATTATACATAGACCGTCATCCAACTACATCCATAACTAATAATCTACCTTTAGGTTATCATCCGAACCCCCTCCAGTATTAAGTTGCAAGCAACATATTATTGCATTACGAATTGCGTGTAAAGTAAAAAATACGATTGTTCTATGAACACAGGATTGTTGTTTTCTCCCTAGTAGCAACAGCACATCTAGTACTTTAGATATTTCTGTCACTTCCCCAGATTACCAGAGGCATGAACCCACTATCGAGCATAAATAGTAACTCTTGGAGTTGCTAGCATCTACTTGGCCAAGATAGCTACTAACAACGGAAAGCATGCAAGATCACTAATAACAAAGACATGATAGAATCAATAATTAATCTGAAATAGCATCTCAATATCCATCGGATCCCCGCAAACACAACATGTAGAATTACAAATAGATGATCTTGATCATGAACGGAGCTCACAAGATCTAGACATGAAAGCACAAAGGAGGAGAACCAGCCATGTAGCTACTACATGGACCCGTGGTCCAGAGATGAACTACTCATGCATCACATCGGAGGCTTGCATGATGATGAAGAAGGCCTCCAGGGTGAAATCCCCTCTTCGACAGGGTGCCGGGAAGAGCTTCAGATCCCTCCCGATCCAGGGATGGAGATGACGGCAGCTACAGACTCTTTCGTTGATTTTTGATCGGGTACTTAGGGTTTTCGTCCCGAGGGCATCTTATAGGCGGAAGGAGAGGCCGAGGGGGTGCCTGGGCTGGCCACACCACCCCCTGGTGCGAGCCAAGCCTGGCCACATGGCCAGGTGGTGTGGCCGCCCTCTGGCCCTTCTCCGTCTCGTATTCTGGCATCTGATGACTTTCTAAAAAATAGGCACTTTGGCTTTTGTCCCGTCCAATTCCGAGAATATTCATTTTCTGACTTTCCTGGAACCAAAAACAGCAGAAAACAGGCAGCTGGCACTGTGGCCCTTGTTAATAGGTTAGTCCAAGAAATCATATGAAAAGTACTCCAAAGTGTGGACAAAACACAAGAAAGTAGATAAACCAAGCATGGAACATCAAAAATTATAGATACATTTGCAATGTATCAACATCCCCAAGCTTAACTCCTGCTCGTCCTCGAGTAGGTAAGTGATAAAAAGAAAGAATAATTTTTGAGGTGACATGCACCATCATAAACTTGATCAAAGTATCTGCAAAACATTCAAAGTTGGGATCATAGTACTTCAATCATAACATGAAAGACAAAGTTCAAGCAATAAGCAAAGAAACTATGATGCAACATGAAAAGGCACAAACAAAATATTCATGAATAACAATGCTTTGCAAGACGTTTGTTTGTTTCACATAAAGAAAACATAGCATAATAGTATTCAGCTTGTCCCTCATAGAGTAGCAAATATAAATGCATAGGACACCTTCAAAGTTCATAAGAGTGACTAGATACAAATAGTTTAAAACAAGCAATATCAAGATATGCATCAATCAACTAGTCTTGGGACAATGCACATAGAACTAAGAATGGCCACTATGCTCTCAAATTAGGTGCATACAGATAGAAGGTGGAGACTCAATATATAAGTGGAAGAAAGGCCTTCATAGAAGGAAGCACAGATTCAAGTTTCATAAAGAGCTTCCAAAAATTATGGTACTTATAGCTTTCAGCTCTCATTGCCCCTATCATAAGCATCTTGAAGTGATTAAGGTTAAAGTGAACAAACTATGAAGTATATGCTTGACGAAGTATAAGTTAGAAATCTCATGTCCCTTGAATACGAGGGCCGCTCCTCATGCTACTCAAGTTTAGTCACCGGTAAGTTCTTGTCATCGTAAGTACATGTGTATCATAGAGAACCGCCAATGGGGTACCCCTTGCCCGATGATACGGAAGAATCCCCATATCAAAATGACAAGGCAAGCAGACAAGGAGCATCCCAGCAATCTTCTTATTTACCATGGGAATATGGTGCTTTTTGCTCTCTTTCCTCTTTTCATAATCTCTTTTTTCTCTTTTTCTCTTTTTTCTCAATATAGGACTCTTTTTTTATAAGAAGAATGCTTCATAGGCAGCTCATTATGGTTACGCTGCAGGTTTCCACCATGTCAGCATGGATTAGACCAGCGGCCCAGGCATTTCTCTAACATATATACATAACTCCATGGACTTACATGCTCCCCTTTCATTTCACACCGACGACATCCATAGACAAAAGAGCATGATATCAACTAGGTACAAAGTACAAGTGCAATGTTGAAACCGTTCCCCATGAAAGCATGGTTCTGCTAATCCCCAACAAATAAGTGCAAGTATATACAACATAGACGACACAATGGTTCAAGTTTATTAAGGGCAAGAAAAGTAAAGTGTGCCATCAAGTTCGTGAGAGCTTCAATCACTAGTTTTCTCATAACAAGTTTAATTCGGAAGGTAGATAAAAACATGAATATACTTGGAATAGCATATGCTAGTAGGTATGTATGGTGGACTCTTTGGAATAACTTGTTTTAGGGAGTTGGATGCATGAGTGGAACTCATACTTGGTTGCGGAGGCTAGCAAAAGACTGGGAGCGACAAACTAAGAGAGCAATAATGGCCATAATCATGTAGAGCGACAAAACATCATTGATCAAAGCATAAAGTGATACTACAAGTTGAAAACTAAAGGATCATAAAGGCTAATGTTGACTTGAGATAGTCATAACATGGTGTGAGCATGCGCCAAGTCAACCCAAATAAAGCATCAAAGGAGAATACCACTATACTATGCTTTAATATGCTAAAACAACGCATGATTCATCCAAAGCACATTAAGCAATATCAATTGTTTATAACAAGTCATGCTACAACAAAGAATACTAAGCATAAAGCCAAAACAATATCAGGCATGGCATGACAAAGCATAGGCCACAGTCAAAAACAAGCTCTTTTTACCACTTAAGCATGAGCATTCCTACTCTTTTCCAAACCAAACCAAACCAAACTATTTGAAAACCAATGTATGAAAGAGGGGGTCCAACCAATTTATTCAGAAAACTAAACAAACAAAGCAAACGAAAAACCAAAATGAAAACGATAAAGAAGACGCTCCAAGAACAACACAACTGTGCATAAAACAATAAAAATGAAGCGTTTGGAAGAAACCTGGGATTTTTATTGATGAAGAGGGGGATTCCTTGGGCATCCCCAAGCTTTGACGCTTGTACTTCTTGGATATTTCTTGGGGTGACACACATGGCATCCCCAAGCTTGAGCTTTAGTCCATCCTTCATCTCATTACTCATTCCTTCCATACACCTGGAATTTTTCCTTCATACAAAACTTGACACAATCTTTATTAGCAACATTAGTGCACTCAAGATAATAAGTCTTTTAGGTTAAGTTCTAAGACCAATAAACTTCCATTAAAACACCAGCTACTGTAGCACTTCCCTCAAAAAGCTCAATTCCCCAAAAGAACTCAAAAAGGAACCAACAAGAAGCAAATGCAGAAAATGGCAGAAATCTGTCAAAACGGACCAGCGGGTAAAGACGAATTTTTACGAAGACCTCCTGTTGCTCAAATCAAAAAGTGTTGAACTAAAAAAAGTTAGATAACAACCTGGGGCAGAAGCACAAACATTCACGCCTCAAAAAGACGTACAGAGATTTTACACGAATTTTTACGGTGAAGCACAGAAATCTGTTTCGAGACAGCAACTTTCTCAATCATTACTTCTCTCTCATTAGAGGTTACTCTTGGCACAAAAAGCAAATAAAAAGGATAAGGAGCAGTTATTACAGAGGTAATAACTTCCAAGACTCATCTAAAACTTTTGGGTTATCTCCCAATAAGTATTTTTCTTTAATGCATTTAAGTTAGGCATAAGAAGCAAGAAAAAGAATCAAGTGTTCTCATATGAAGAAGCATTAAGACCAAATTTTGTTTTCATAGGAGTGGAAAAAGAAATCTTCTCTCTCTTCTTAGGGAAATGTTCTATACCTTTTTTGAGTGGGAGTTGATATTTAATGGTGCCTTCTTTCATATCAATAATGGCACCAACAGTTCTAAGAAAAGGTCTTCCCAAAGTAATAGGACAAGAAGCATTGCATTCAACATCCAAAACATAGAAATCAACGGGGACATGGGCATTGTTAACCATAATAAGAACATCATTAATACTCCCTATGAGTTTCTTTTTAGCATTATCACCAAGCGGGACATTCAAATAACAATCTTCAAGTAGTGGAAAATCAAGCATATCATAAATCTTTCTAGGCATAATAGAAACACTACTATCAAGATCACATAAAGCTTTGAAATCAAAATCATTCACTTTCATATTAATGATGGGTTCCCAACCATCTTATTGTTTTATAGGAATAGAAGCTTTATGTTTCATCTTTTCTTTTTTAGTCTTTATGAGAGCACCAATAATGTGTTTTGTAAAGGCCATGTTCATAGCACTAGCATTAGGACTTTTAGCAAGCTTTTGTAGGAACTTAATAACTTCAGAGATATTGCAACCATCAAGATCAAAAACAAAATTATCATCTAAAGTAGTAGAACTATTACTAGCCTCAACACTTGTGGTGGTGATAGTAGAAACACTAATGTTTCTAGCAATTTTATCTTCTCTTTCCCACTTAGCGTGCAATTCAGCTAATAGTCTAACATTTTCATCAATTCTTACTTGTATGGCATTAGTAGCTGCAAAGGGATTATCATTAGTTTCAGGTTTAGCAGCCATTTTATTCAAAGAAGAACGAGCTTCAGCCAATGATGCTATATTTCTTTCAGTATTAGAGAGTTTTTCCTCAATATTTTTATTCAAAGAAGTTTGTTTACTAATAAAGTCTTTAAGCATAACTTCAAGTTTAGAGGGAGCACTCCTATTATTGTTGTAGGAGTTTCCATAAGCATTACCATTATTGGGAGGATATGGCTTGTAATTGTTGTTACCAAAATTATTCCTATAGGCATTGTTGCTAAAATTGTTATTTCTTATAAAGTTCACATCAACTTGCTCTTCTTGAGCAACCAAAGAGGCTAAGGGAACATTATTTGGATCAATATGGGCTTTCCCATTAACAAGCATGGGCATAATAATATAAATCTTATCACTCAAGGAAGAGGTTTCCTCAACAGAATTTACCTTTTTACCTTGTGGAGCTCTTTCAGTATGCCATTCGGAGTAGTTAACCATCATATTATCCAGAAGTTTTGTTGCAGCACCCAAAGTGATGGTCATAAAGGTACCTCCAGCAGCAGAATCTAATAGGTTCCTTGAAGAATAGTTCAATCCTGCATAAAAAGTTTGGATGATCATCCAAGCAGTCAGTCCATGAGTGGGACAATTCTTTACCAAAGATTTCATTCTTTCCCAAGCTTGAGCAACATGTTTATTATTAGATTGTTTAAACTTCATTATTTCACTTCTCATAGATATAATCTTAGCAGGAGGATAGTATTTTCCAATGAAATCATCTTTGCATTTAGTCCAAGAATTAATACTATTCCTAGTCAAGGAATTCAACCATTCTTTAGCTTTTCCTCTCAAACAGATAGGAAACAATTTAAGCTTAATAATATCACCATCTATATCCCTATGCTTTTGCATCTCACAAAGTTCAACAAAGTTATTTAGATGGGCAGTAGTATCTTCATTACCAATACCAGAAAATTGTTCTCTCATAACAAGATTGAGTAAAGCAGGTTTTATCTTAAAGAAAGTAGCTTCAGGAACAGGTGGAGTAATAGGTGTGCTCATAAAATCATTGTTGTTGGTGCTAGTGAAGTCACACAACTTAGTATTTTCAAGAGTAGTCATTTTTTGTGTTTTTAATAAAGAAAGCAAACTAGTAAAACTAATTTTTTTTTGTGTTTTTGATAAAGAAACAAGCAAAAAAACAAAAAGAAACTAAGCAAAACAAAAATAACAAAGTAAAGAGATTGGTTATGAGGGACTCCCCTTGTGAAGATGTCCTTGACTCCCCGGCAATGGCGCCAGAAAAATACTTTGATGGCTCGTGGTTGATGAGCTCGTTGAGGAACCCCAAGAGGAAGGTATGATGATCATAGAAGTAAGTTTCCTCAGTTATGAAACCAAGGTTATTGAACCAGTAGGAGCAAGGAAACACCCCAAAGGTGTTGCTAGCTGAGCCTTGGCAAGGCGCACTACCGGTGCTAGTAGCAACGTGGAGACCTGCACAACACAACCACAGAACTCTATCCCCAACTTGCGATGAGGTTGTCAATCTCACCGGTTTTGCTGAAAATAAAGGATAACGTATCGAATGGAAGAAAGTAATAGTTTGCAGAAAGTAAACACAAAGTAGTAAATAGTTTGAGATTGATGTAAAAGAAAGGACCGGGGTCCATAGTTCACTAGAGGTGGCTCTCCTTAAGATAGGTAACATGCTGGGTGAAGAAATTACAACGAGGTAATTGACAAACATCGAGAAAGCAATACATGCATATAGTAATCATCTTGACTCCTTTGAGATTCGATTGGGCATTACAACATTATACATAGACCGTCATCCAACTGCATCTATGACTAATAATCCACCTTCAGGTTATCATCCGAACCCCCTCCAGTATTAAGTTGCAAGCAACAGATTATTGCATTACGAATTGCGTGTAAAGTAAACAATACGATTGTTCTGTGAATAAAGGATTGTTGTTTTCTCCCTAGTAGAAAAAGCACATCTAGTACCTTAGAGATTTCTGTCACTTCCCCAGATTACCAAAGGCATGAACCCACTATCGAGTATAAATACTAACTCTTGGATTTGCTAGCATCTACTTGGCCAAGATAGCTACTAACAATGGAAAGCATGCAAGATCACAAATAACAAAGACATGATAGAATCAATAATCAATCTGAAATAGCATCTCAATATCCATCGGATCCCCGCAAGAATTACAAATAGATGATCTTGATCATGAACGAAGCTCACAAGATCTAGACATGAAAGCACAAAGGAGGAGAACCAGCCATCTGGCTACTACATGGACCCGTAGTCCAGAGATGAACTACTCACGCATCACACCGGAGGCTTGCATGTTATGAAGAAGGCCTCTAGGGTGAAATCCCCTCTCTGGCAGGGTGCCGGGAAGAGCTTCAGATCCCTCCCGATCTAGGGATGGAGACGACAGCGGCTACAGATTCTTTCGTGGATTTTTGATCGGGTACTTAGGGTTTCCGTATCAGAGGCAATATATAGGCGGAAGGAGAGACCGAGGGGGTGCTGGGGTCGGCCAGACCACCCCCTGGCACGGGCCAGGCCTGGCCGCGCGGCCAGGTGGTGTGGCCAGGCCTCAGCCCCTCTCTGCCTCGTATTCTGGCTCCAGATGTCTTCCAGTAAAATAGCGACTTTGGCTTTTGTCCCGTCCAGTTCAGAGAATATTCATTTTCTGACTTTCCTGAAACCAAAAACAGCAGAAAACAGGCAGCTGGCACTGTAGCTCCTGTTAATAGGTTAGTCCAAGAAATCTTATGAAAAGTACTCCAAAGTGTGGACAAAACACAAGAAAGTAGATAAAACCAAGCATGGAACATCAAAAAATTTAGATACATTTGCAATGTATCAAGGAGGCAAATTGGAAGACACCTTCCAATCCTGCATTCAGAAGATACATCACTATATATCAAGTACTTGGTGGCAATCGACAAAGAAAAAACTACTTCGTAGTACAATTCTACCACAGGAGGAGGGTTAGATGCGTCGAATGGAGGCACGACTGGTTCACTCGGGAGATCCTCCTTGGCGGTATATTTTGTCACCACTCGCAACCTCCTATCTACCTCGCCCACAGAAATGCCATCGGCAGATAGGCGAGTGACATCGCTCGCACCAGCCCAGCAGTACATTGGGTGGACTCTGGCCTGCAGGGGCTGTACGCGACGGCGCAACCACGTGAGAATGAGAGCGGCGCCCCCTCTTCTTTGCCTATGCTGTTTTCGAGGTCACAGACGCGCTTATACAACACCTCCATTTCCTCAGACTCGCCAGGCATAATGACATTCTTCCACGAGCGCCTCCTATTGCAAAGCGCCGCGGAATCGAAGGGCGCGAGTCCGTAGTGCTCTCCATTGGCCTTCTGGTCTCGGATGTAGAAACACTGGTCTCTCCACCCTTGGACGGACGCGGTGAGCTTGATGTCAAAATAAGTGACAGAGGAGTCGACGTGGATCCCGTAGCCTCCTATTCGTAGACTACCGAACCGGACGCCGACTGACGTTTCAGCTTAAAAAGCCTCTTGAAGACGCCAAAGTGTGGCTCAATTCCGAGCCAGCACTCGCAAAGCGTGATGAAGCACACGATGTGGAGAATGGAATTTGGGGACAGCTGGTGCAGCTGGAGCCCGTAGAAACAAAGAAGACCCCTGAAGAAAGGATGAAGGGGGAGAGAGAGACCTCGGATGATGAACGCAAGGAACATCACCCGGAAACCCGGAGGAGGATAAGGGATTACCTCGTCACCGGGCACTCGCGAGTCGTCTTCCATGGAGGGAAGAACTCCTTCTTGGTGATGAAGATGAAGCTCGGAAGGCTTGATGATGGATGCTCGCCAGGCGCCGTTGGTGACACCGGTGCCCGCACCCTTCTTCTTCCCAGCACCGACGACGCTGGTGCCCACGGTGGTGGTACCGCCCTTCTTCTTGGCAGCGGCAATGGTGTCTGCAGATCCAACGGCGGTGCTTCCCTTCTTCTTACCCATCTTTCTATGGCGGTGAGAATGGAGAAAGTAACTAGGGAAGACACAGAGATGGTCCATTGCCGCGAAGAGGAAGTGCGCAAGGAAGCAAAGAGAGCAGCAATGGCGAAGGAGGCATGAGCAAGAAGAGATGGGGAAATTTTCCGCAGCTGTGCTCCTACTTAACCTCTTCACGGATGCCATCCAACGGCCAGCAGAAACCCTACTAGACACGTGGCAAAGCTGAACCACGAACTGTCCCCCACTATTCCCATTACGCGTGGAAATCAAGGAGACGGAATTAAAATAGAAGATTACGCATGCCCAGTCAATCATAGTCATAAAGTGGGACCCACCGCTTGTCACGTCCTGTCAAAACCGCTCACACGGGCAACTGAGGTCATCATATCGTCAGCCCTGACATCATCAAGTCCAGCGGAAGAATTTTTTTGACTACTTTAGTCCTTGCCCGAGTCTTCGACTCCACCAAGCACTTGGGGGCTACTCCCATAGGGAGCGCTGGCCGCGCACCCTACGATTACCTTTATGCAGGTATATGAACATTCAAGACAATCCCATCACTCGAATCTACGATTCAATTGTGAGTTATGGGTTACTCCCATAGGGAGCGCAGGAAGCAAATTCGACTGAAACAAGCAACAAAAGACGACAACAGTCGCAAAAGGCTTTAGTCCCCGCTCGAGTCTTCGACTCAACCAGGCACTCGGGGGCTACTCCCATAGGGAGCACTGGCCGCGCACCCTATGATTATTTGTACATCGTACTGTGTTGATAACATCCACACTCGAATGCTATGGCGACTACACCTCATATTTTTCCTACAAAGAGATTGCGTCTCCTGGGCTACCCGAATCATCTCCGTGATGACAAAATTCAGATGCCGCGCTTACAACGTGGAGATAAGACCTGAATAAGGCCTGGCAACGCATCTGCTCCACACTACCATAAATATACCCATGCTTGCAGGTGCGATGAACATGCCTTGACGGATGTGTCGAGTGCTCACACTTATACACTGGAATTCGACTCATGTAAGACCTCCGCGGCCTGAGTCAAATTACGCCAGCACTTTTTCGTATTCGAGTCTAGGGACTCGAGTTTGAGTAGATCGCGTTGTTTTGCCCTAAGGCAGTTAAGTGATACCTATACATCGGATAAATCAGGCACGTATATCAACAATCCCTATGACATAAACAGAATACTCGAAAAATGCTCAGTCATGCACTCGAAAGGCTTCTTAAAGTCTCTAGTCGAATATGTGATTCCACTGGACACTCAGGGGATACTAACATGGGTATATCTTACAGGTACTCGAACTTGGTATATACGGTCTAGATACGGCAGAAGCCCACAGTGTTGCCAAGGCCCAATACAAGATTTGGGTGACTTGGGGACTCTTCGATTCCTTGCAGCGCAAGATGAAGCTTAAGATAGAAAGTTTAAAGGGGCGAACCCTAATCTGTAACCGACTCAACCTGCTACCCGAGACCCAGCCTATCTATGTAAAGGCTAGGAGGGGCGACGAGGAGGACAATCACAACCCTATTCTCCACAACTCTCGCCGGATTGCATCTGCGCACCCCTGTAATCTTCGATTCCTTTGTTAATTCCAAGAGCAGACAAGCAGGAGTAGGGACCTCTACGAGGCCTGAACCTGGGTAAACCTTGCATCCCTGTGTGCTTGTTTGCTAGCCGACTGATGCCTCTAGCGCTCCCTCCTTCTCCAAAACCCAAGTCCATAACAGTGGGCATTGACGAGTTAAACCCTCATCACCTGGAGAGTTGAATTGTTGGGCAGGCTCTCATCATTAAAGGTTGTAGCCTTTCCCTGTGTTAAGGTTGCTGATAGGGTCATTCTTTTGTAATCTAGTGTGACTAGGCTATGATTGTATATCCAGTCTTCTCCCAGTATAATACCATAGCCTCTTAATTGCAAGATCTGAAAATCAGATGCAAAAGGTGTTTCTTGTATGGTATAAGGGCAGCTAGGACAGTAGAATTCTGTCTAGAGAGTTTCACCATTGGCAACTGTGACCTTCATCCTTGATGTTTGAACTGTTGCACATTGTGCCCTTGTAGAAAAAGAAGGGGTGATAAATGTAGTAATGCTGCCACTATCTATGAGAGTTGCTGCCATAATGTTACCAAATTTGAGAGAGAGGGTGAAAACATGTTTTCCAGTCTTCATTCCCAGTAGGGCATGCATAGAGAGGTGTAATTCCTTCTTGGTGCTATTATCTCCATCCTCACTGTTGATGTCCTCAGTGATATATATGATGTCCTCTGTTTCTGTCTATAGTGCTTTTATTTGTGCCTTTTGTGCCATTTTGCACACTTTCTTGTGGCTAGGGAACCAAGGTTCCTTACACTTGTAACAGAAATTTTTGGCTTTAGCTTGTTCTATTACTGTAGCTATTGTGGAGTTTTTAGGTGGCTTTGGTTCAAACTGGATTTGTCTTTTGACAGAGTAAGGTGTGTGGTAGTAATATTTCCTTGGAGGATTTGACTGCTCAATTCTTCTTGCTAGCCACATGGATTTTTGCATATCATCTGGCTTGTGGCATTGTATGTGGGCCTGGATGTAATCATTTAGGCTAGAGATGAAACTATTAATGTAATAGTCATCATGTAAGCTTCTTGGATTATCCCTTCTCAAGAGATTCATTGCCATCTCAAATTTATGGATATACACTGCCATTGTTGATGTTTGACTTAGAGCATGAAATGCTCTTACATTGCCACAAATGGAGCTTTTAGCAAATCTTGTAGGGGATCGCAGCGGAAAACAAAAATTCCCTACGATGTAACCCCAGAAACTGCCTAGGATCTATCTATGTAGTAATGCGGTAACGGCCGGAGCGTAGAGAATACATACCCTTGTAGACCGCACGTGGTTAACGTTCCGCGGGGAACATGGTTGATGTAGTCGTACTCGAAGCCGACCTCAAGGTCGCGAAGCTCCTCACAGGTCACCCCTTGCTCCTTCTTGATCTTCATCATCTTCATCGTGCAACAGCTCCGGCTCACGACATTCTAGCATCCCAAGTGTTGCGCCTCGTGTCTTCGTACACATCCGGTGCATGATGAGACCTCTGTCTCCCCGATCCCGCCGGGAGTGCGGAAGTTTATATCCGGCTAGGAATCCCTGCAGTGCAACGGCATACTGCAGGTGTGCCTCGATCGCACAACCCAGACTTGGGGCCATGGTCACGAGGTATAGAGAGAGGGAGCAGGAGAAAGTCAACCAAAGGACTTCTCCAATTGTGTGTTTCATCCCACCCATGGGAGCCCCTTTATATAGGGGGAGGGGTGTGCCCTCCCCTTTGGGTTTCCCATGTGGGACTAAACAAAGGAGAGGGGGAGGCGCATGGGCCTTAATGGGCCAGCCGGCCTGGGGTGGGCCCCACCCCGCGCACAGCCCTAGGCTGGCCGGGTGGGCCCCCTCAAGGTGCCTAGACCTTGGCCCTTTGGCCCTTGGCCCTTCCCTCCTACGGTTTTCCCTCATGGGCCCTTTTCCCTTAGGAAGTTTGGCCCATTAGTGGAATAACTCTTCAAATTAGATTTTAATATTATATTTAATATTAATTACACTAATTAATATGTAAATACATATTACAAAATCCATCTTTACCCGAAACACCTTTTGGTTCCCTTTCGATTTCCTCCGAACGACTTTGGATCTTTCCCGGAATGATTCCGGTCCCTTATTCTTTCTCCGAACAACTTCGGATCTCTCTGCAGAACGATTCCGGCTTTCTCTCTTTCTCTACCGTGATTCCGTCTTACAAATGATCGCTCTCATCGTACCCTTAAGTGTATCCTCTCACGGCTCGGGAATGCTCTAGACATGATCTGTATCAATGATCAACAGAGGGACCAAGGATGTCCATGTGCCCCCTATGCATTCCTGATGACAATGTCGTTTGAACCGTCTAAATGTAGCATCCTCTTCCTTTTGTTTCTCGATACAACTTGTCCGAGATCCGATCATTGGTATCCCATACCTTTGTTCAATCTCGTTCACAACAAGTTCTGTTTTCTTGTTACCGTGATATTACATCCCCGTGACCTAGTCACATGTTGCAACATTTATAGATGTAATCTCACCAAGCCGGACGTATGTATCTTTACCCATCATGTGGGTGAACAAATCCTGGTCTTGCAGTCACATGTCATCTATTGTTTCTTCGGAATACCCAACATACACCTTTATGGCCACCGTATTACCAGATGATGGTTGATGTAGTCTAAGCAGCCTAGGGAAACAGTGAGTAATATGAGCTCACAGTCTAAGGAGAAGGAGTCTAGATATAGTTGTTGCAACAATGAACCATATGACTTGATCGTGTTGCAATCCTTCGAGGAATGTCCAATCACATCATTCTCCAATGATATGATCTTGTTGTCAGTCGGCATAAATGCCCATGATCTTGAAACCCAGATCATCTTCGTGACCAACGAACTAGTATGAATAGAGGCTACTAGGGACTTGGTTGTTTCATACCACACCTGTACCAATGTTTCTACTTGGCACAGTTATAGCACAATATGAAACTATTATAAACTAATTGAGATATGATAATAAAAACCTATTTCTTATTTGCCTCTAGGGCATATCTCCTTCAGTCTCCCACTTGCACTAGAGTACAAATAAACTAGCTCGCATTTTACTCATATAAACCATATGCCATATGCGTTTACAGATCATGCATGCTCATGGGAAACATCATGTCCATGTTCTGTTTTACCAGATCATTATCTCTTTTGGAAATCGTTAATGTCTTCCTAATCTGACATTCACACCATTATCTTATAATGGGTCGAAGTATTTGTTTGGCAACAAAGCGAGACTTTTGTTTCTAGTGTTTATGATGACGGTCGTTTTCACCGTTGTCCTCTAAACTTCGAAACACACTTTGTTATCCTTTGTGTATATACTATAGTTATGGCAGCAGAACGAGGCCGGATTCCAGGAGCTTACAGTGACTTTAGATCAACCTCGAGGGCTTTCTCATGGCCACTGGGCCTTGGGACACATCATTCTACGTTAAAAGCAAACTAGCCCCGCCACAACATTATATATCACATCATATGGAGCTTTTATACTTATATATCTATGTAGATCCTAGTGCATGAAATGTAACTATGCCACTTACATTGCTTCTTGCTACTTAAGTACAAACTTAATTTTGGTTCAGTGATCAACTCAGGAATCACTTAAAGACATGTTCTTACAGTTAAGAGCTACTCCTTCTAACCAGAACCTTGGGTCACATTATGTCGAGTATACAACATGGTTTTATGGAAGAACCTATGACTGAGGCATAGGAGATGCAATGCATCTCTTTCTTTCAACCATAGTTGTAGTACTCAATGCTTCATACAGTAAGAACTTCTTTCTTACCTTGTTCCATTCTGAGTTACTTCAGAATCTTGCTTAGGACATTCTGAACATTTTTCAGAATCAAGTCCAGGAAGCATTCGACACTTAGTGTTTATTAAACTCACCAATCTATCTTGATAGATCTTATTGTTTAATAACTTCAACTTCATCTATATTTATCTAACTTAAATATTATTAACACCAATCACATCATTCACATATGTTGTCTACATATTCCAGAATTATTTCACGCTCCCACTCAAATATGACATTCATGTTTGAGATCCAGGGATTTCACTTTGCTCCCACTCAATTATGACATTCATGTTTGAGATCTAGGGATTTCACTTAGCTCCCACTCAAAATATTCAGCTACATATTATGAATTAGCCAAGCTGATTTGCTCCCACTCAAATCTAGGTCCTCTCGATAATCTTGGACATTCCAAAATTCCTTGATCATTATCAATTTGAGAATTCCAATTACGAGACTTCAATATCCATATATTTCTAGTGTAAATCCAAAAGACTTAAGCATCACTACTGTTGTAGTCCACTCCTTGAATTTGTCCAAACTTGTGCCAAATCGAGATTTTTATCATTCATTAAGTTTCATTTCCTCCTTATGACTTTGCAGTCAATCAGAAATATCAAGTAAACTTCTTTACTTTAACAAGATCAAGTAACATGTTACTTTACAATCTTAAATGTAACTTAATATAGGATTTTATGACTCCTAGTCATTTCTCGCACTCAGGTCCATCACGCTTCTTTGTAATTTGTAGGTATGTCTTGTTCAAAACATGACAAGTGAATCAACAATATAATTCCACAAACTTGTTAGAATATATAGTTGAATCCTACTTTCTTTAAGTAAAAGTATTTATTTGAAACTTTATGATCATTATCAATGGTTTCTCCTCTATTTGTAGAGTTTGGATTCACAAAACAAATTCGGTTGCGCCACTTAACAATTTAGAGGCAAGGTCAAATACCTTGTTTTGATCTTTTACTTTCTTCCACCTATATCTTCATCAAGACACATCAATTTAGGACAACAGAAAGTTTGCCCCTTGTGGAAGATGCATTCATAGCTTCCTAAGAATGCTCTACAAAGACTTGTTTATTCTCCATGACTTCGACTTATCAAAATCTCTAGAAACTCGAACTTGCCATAACACTTGTGGTGTTGTTTCCACGAATCTTTTAGATGTTCCTTTGTATTTCAAATGAGTGTTTGCTTATTTTGATCTTTAACTCTAAACGACAACTATAACCCTTATAAGAGATGATATTATACCATATGTATCTTAATACATAATGATTATGAAGTTTAGACATTTAGACATAGTTTGAATTCGTCCAATTGTCATAAATTTGTGAAACATCTTTCACAAGTTCCTTTTATGCTAAACTTACCTTGAATACTTCAGTCATGTCGATCAAATCGAAGAGACTTGTTAATTCAGTTAATTCAATATCCCATTTAGTTATGAACTCATTTGAACAATTCAAATCATTTCAAACTTCATGTTTCATTAAGTAAATACACTTATTCACTTAAGTCCACAATAAATGATTTCCACTACTTGTTGAAAATATGATAAATCATTATGTATAAGTTTCAAAATTTCTTCGCATATCACCGTTTTACCAGAATGCGGAGTTTTAGTCATTCTGCCCAAGAGGCATGGTTTTGCAAAGTCTCTAGATTAAGCATCTAGGACCCTGATCTTTCATAAAGAACCTGCAATAACCAAAATGACTTAAACTGTAGTGTCTTTTCATTATTAAGGTTTGGATATCTTTTAGCATTCTAATCCTCTTATAAATCTTTAAACTATTATCATTAACATAGTGATAAGAATAACTTGTTTGTAATCGTAATGTGACCATAACGGTATTGTTCATAAGAATAGTACAAACTAGCTTGTAACTTGTTCATATGAATAATCGTCTCGCCATAAGCAAGACACACAGACATGGATTACAAAATTATATTCAAGTCCACTAGTCCAAATGATAGACTTTGAGGGAAGAAGTGATGTCGGCCATCAACTGTTTTGCTTGCCGTCATCAAGTCACATTGCCTCAAATCCAGCAATTCTCAAACAGATCCTTCTGTTTTCACAAAACGGGACAAGTATCAAATATTTGCAAACTGTAATGAGTTTTGCAAAAACCACATTTATAATTTGTATATCTTATATATACTTTTCATTCATGACCTCCTTTTGCAATCAAGCCCTTATAAGAGTTCTCAACTCTAATGTAAGATCGCTAAGTGTTTTTCCAAACATTCTGGAGTCATCGGATTATCTCCTAATGGTTATTGTATCAAGAAGAGAAGATTACCTTTTATGAGGATATCCCTCGGGCGTGGGTATTAATCTATGAAGTTGGACCCTTTTTCTAAGTTCCAAATTAAGCAATATATTCCCATGGTCGCAAAGGACCTCAATGGGATAGGCCAAGGTCTACTAAGATATTTACAAACAGACATCTAGACTAAGTTCATAATAAGAGATCAATTTATAATTGGTCTCCACTAAAACGGTCATCCCCTGTATGATTTTAGTGATCGCATGATCCCTATCCTCTGCACCTCCCTCGATCGTCACGGCCATCAGTGCATTATCAAAGGTAGACATTCAATAATGCCAATTACATCATCCATGTGACTCATGCTCGATCTTTCAATCTCTTGTGTTCCGAGGCCACGCTTCTCTAGCGTGCTAGGATCGCCAAATCTAACTTGTGTGTATTCGTTGTGCAACATGGCTTACACCCACTGTATGTGAACGTAGATATGTCTGACACCTAGGCCTGTAACCCTGGATCGCCTCATACCGAAGAACTTTCTTGGTGGTGCACACACAAGGGGAACACGGAACATTGGAATTCAATAGGGATTATCTTATTTGCTACCATTGAGTATCTAAATACTAGCACACAATAAGATGTAAAAACCGGTATCAACATCATATGTATAATGTGATATGATATGGTCTTTCTTGCGCCTTGATCTCCATCGAGCACTCCGGCATGATCTCCATCTTGCCCTTGGTTTGACGCCAAGTCCACAACGCCTCCACCAGGTCGTTCATCGGAACGATGACTATCACTATACTACTTAGTAACAGAAAAGTAAACTACTTTACCTTTGTAACGACTAATGCCATATCATAATCACATGCCCCCTACAAAATAAAGTTAGATGCCTCTACTTTATCTATTGCAAGTTTTGCATGGTTGTTAGGGCTTTCGCACTAGAACCGTTTCTAAACTACGAACTTTCCAACCACAACATGGATCCGGGAGTTGTCTCTATTACACCCCTTTCGGGGCCCTCCATTGTAAATGCTATATCAACTATCGAATGAGAGACAGACACCCGCTAGCCACTTATATGGTACAAGTCGTATGTTCGGCGTGGAACCAGTCTCGCGTACAAATACGCGTAAGGTCGGTCCGGGCCGCTTCATCAAACAATACCGTGATATAAACAAGTACACGTTAGAGGGTAACAACTAAAGGAACAATGCCCGCACAATACTTGTGCGTACTGGCTGTACAACACTCCTACGCATAGATCGGCTCTGATACCACTGTAGGGGATCGCAGCGGAAAACAAAAATTTCTCTACGATGTAACCCCAGAAACTGCCTAGGATCTATCTATGTAGTAATGCGGTAACGGCCGGAGCGTAGAGAATACATACCCTTGTAGACCGAACGCGGTTAACGTTCCGCAGGGAACGTGGTTGATGTAGTCGTACTCGAAGCCGACCTCAAGATCGCGAAGCTCCTCACAGGTCACCCCTTGCTCCTTCTTGATCTTCATCATCTTCATCGTGCAATAGCTCCTGCTCATGACATTCTAGCATCCCAAGTGTTGTGCCTCGTGTCTTCGTACACATCCGGTGCATGATGAGACCTCCGTCTCCCCGATCCCGCCGGGAGTGCGGAAGTTTATATCCGGCTAGGAATCCCTGCAGCGCAACGGCATACTGCAGGTGTGCCTCGATCGCACAACCCAGACTTGGGGCCATGGTCACAAGGTATAGAAGAGGGAGCAGGAGAAAGTCAACCAAAGGACTTCTCCAATTGTGTGTTTCATCCCACCCATGGGCGCCCCTTTATATAGGCGGAGGGGGTGTGCCCTCCCCTTTGGGTTTCCCATGTGGGACTAAACAAGGGAGAGGGGGAGGCGCATGGGCCTTAATGGGCCAGCCGGCCTGGGGTGGGCCCTACCCCGCGCACAGCCCTAGGCTGGCCGAGTGGGCCCCCTCAAGGCGCCTGGGCCTTGGCCCTTCCCTCCTCCGGTTTTCCCTCATGGGCCCTTTTCCCTTAGGAAGTTTGGCCCATTAGTGGAATAACTCTTCAAATTAGATTTTAATATTATATTTTAATATTATATTACAAAATCTATCTTGACCCGAAACACCTTTCGGTTCCCTTTCGATTTCCTCCGAACGACTTCGGATCTTTCCTGAAATGATTTCAATCCTTTATTCTTTCTCCGAACAACTTAGGATCTCTCTGTGGAATGATTCCGGCTTTCTCTCTTTCTCTACCGTGATTCCGTCTTACGAATGATCGCTCTCATCGTACCCTTAAGTGTATCCTCTCACGGCTCGGGAATGCTCTAGACATGATATGTATCAATGATCAACAGAGGGACCAGGGATGTCCATGTGGCCCCTATGCATTCCTGATGACAATGTCATTTGAACCGTCTAAATGTAGCGTCCTCTTCCTTTTGTTTCTCGATACAACTTGTCTGAGATCCGATCATTGGTATCCCATACCTTTGTTTAATCTCGTTCACAACAAGTTATGTTTTCTTGTTATCGTGATATTACATCCCCGTGACCTAGTCACATGTTGCAACATTTATAGATGTAATCTCACCAAGCCGGCCGTATGTATCTTTACCCGTCATGTGGGTGAAAAAATCCCGGTCTTGCAGTCACATGTCATCTACTGTTCCTTCGGAATACCGAACATACACCTTTATGGCCACCGTATTACCAGATGACGGTTGATGCAGTCTAAGCAGCCTAGGGAAACAGTGAGTAATATGAGCTCACGGTCTAAGGAGAAGGAGTCTAGATATAGTTGTTGCAACAATGAACCATATGACTTGATCGTGTTGCAATCCTTCGAGGAATCTCCAATCACATCTTTCTCCAATGATATGATCTCGTTGTCAGTCGGCATAAATGCCCATGATCTTGAAACCCAGATCATCTTCGTGACCAACGAACTAATATGAATAGAGACTACTAGGGACTTGGTTGTTTCATACCACACATGTACTAATGTTTCTACTTGGCATAGTTATAGCACAATATGAAACTATTATAAACTAATTGAGATATGATAATAAAAACCTATTTCTTATTTGCCTCTAGGGCATATCTCCTTCAAATCTATCACCAATGAATCCGCAGAATCGATGCCAAGGCATGTTAGTGGTGTTGTATCCTATGCCTCTCCACCATTGAATGACATCCCATTTGAGGTAAGTGACTGCCACTTCCGTTCTTTGTTCTGGTGTTCTTGCTGCATCAAACTAAATCTCAATTGTTTGTATCCAAGAATCAACATCTTTTACTTTGAATTCTAGTATGTTCATCTTAGAAGGTTTAATAGTGGGAACTCCTCTTATCTTGTCCAGAGTTTGCGGAGTAGGTGCTTTCTGCCTGCTCTTCACCATGTTGCCCTCTTATACTGCTTCAGGGTTAATTTCCACTGGCCCCTTTGTTGTTGGAGGTTTGTCCGACAGTTCTGTTACCACTGTTGTGACTTGTCTAAAGTTTGGGTGTATGTATGGTGTTTTTGGGGTGCCATCTAGGTTCATTTCTTTGCCCTGCATATCTGACAGAACACAAGTACCGATTGGTTGGGCCATCTGATGATTCTTCTGAACTGAACCTGCCGAGAGGGTGGCCTGATTAGGTGGTGTTTCTAGGATGTTACTAGACTGATCCAACAATTCAGCCTTTCTACCAGCAAAAAGTTTCTTAAAGTTTGTATGTATGTTGTTGAAATTGGTTTGTATACTGACGAAATTATTGCGGACAAAGGTACTAAAATCGAGAAATTCCTACCTATCCTCCTCCATGTGTCGCTGAAGCATCTGAATGTCGAGTTGCAAAGACTCGAGCTTGAGCATACCAGTGTCATCCCATGCTGCCTCGTGAGCAGTGGCGGACGCATGAATGAACTGGAGGGCGGGCACACTCCATTTTTTCGCTGACCCATGTGGAATACAAAATCTGCCTAAAAAGTAATGTAAATAGCACAGTGGATTCTCATAATATTATAGTTCTATAATATGTTCCATTCAAGTCGAAAACATATATTCATCTATAATAACTAAATAGGTGATCCCCACTAACCTATTTCTCTCAACATGCAGCCTATCCACCTCAGCGCTCCCACTAAGCCTACTTTGTCACCATGCAGCCAACTCAGCAATATGCCACGTCTGTAAAAAATCGTTTGGTTTTGTAGCCAACATTTTACTCGGTCTAGCTTCTGTTATCCGCATGAAATCATCACGAACGGGTGAAAGGCCCACATGTGGCCCACTACATTTCCTCTTCTTTATAAAGTCTCCGAGAAACTAAACCATGGCGCATTATCCTTCTCCCGTAGATCCCGCTAGAAATAATTTCACAGGAAACTGATATGAGCCAAGAAGGAACTGATAAAAGGAATCTCAGGCGTTGGTGCAGATTTTCTGCCTTTTAGTCGTCGTTTCATCTGCTCGCACCAGATCGTTGGCTTTATATCTTGTGGTCGTGGCTCCTTCGTGTGGAACCTCCACCATGCCTCTTCCCTTCACCGCGTGTGCTTTTCGTGCTCCAAATATATGATGCCCGTCCGTCGAGATCGTTGGCTTTATCCAACATCAGTTGTATGTTTTCTCTCACGCGCTAATTCCTCCCCTGCAGCTCCATGGCGGGTGTCCTCAATTCTGATCCCAGCTACAATATGTCATCGTCATGTGACCTACCCCCAAACTCCTATTTGTTTAACTTCTGTCATGGGTTTCATAGGGCAGTTATGAATTGTAACTCTTCTATCTTCTTTGGGTAGCCGGCTGGAACAATTGATGCCCATTTGTTTCCTTGCAATTGGAAAAGGCGTACAAGTTAACAAGATTATACGGCTAGCAGATTCATTTGTGTGACTTTCTTACTATTGTACTGAGGTAAGGGATACTGAATTTGGTTCTTGAAATTGTTTCACCTTATTCCTATATCAAATACCGAGTTCCTGTATGGAGACTTCAACCTCTTGCTGGGGCTACTATACTTTTTTAAATATTTATGCCATGGTCCTAAAATTACCACCCTTTTCTTCAGGAATACATTCAGTATGGTCGTAAGAATAAAGGTACAAATTTTTAGACCCCCTGCAGGTGTTCATCGAACATACAACCTTCGGACAGAAAAAATCACTCAATCTTCCTATTCTAGAGATGCTCCTTTACTGCAGTTAGTACCATGTTGCTTCGTACGTAATGAAGGTTCATTGGCATTGAAGTATCATGAGTTTTAGTACGATGCCAACTAATGAATTATGTGTCGGTTGGAGAGTTGCAGGTCTTCATGCGTATACATGATATTTGAATTCTTTCCCACCTGGAGTGTGCCTCTAAGAAACCTATGCATCAGTTTGTTACTTCTAAAGCATACTACATACACCAACATTCTTACTAATACAGTTATATCCATCAAGTTTGTACTTACTCATTTACGCTTTTCTCTTTCTATAGGATCTTGTGTCCATATATTCACATATTTTTCTATTACTCTTAAACAATTTTTGTTTCATGTGTCCTCATCCATGTGCGGAACCTGCATTTTCTGAACAGGTACTGGTAGCGCTAGACATACTTTATTTTGTCCAGCAAAAAATATGAATAAGTAGTATGTTATTTGCTCATTTTCAGATACAATAAACTGCTCCTTATGACATTTATTGGAGGAAAACTGTAGCTGCATCAAAATCTATTTTTTGTATGTATATGAAAATAAAAAGTAACTTTGGAAAGAAAACTCGATATCCGTAGTAAGGTTATATTTTCGTGGCCCTTTCGTGGAACATTATTCCTGTTTTTCTTTTAAATCTATTACACACAATTTATTTTTCAAGAATCCTTCTATTCAATGTCATGGAAAAATCGTTTGAGAGAGATTAATGAGCTTTCACATATTTCTTCGTGGACCATTCGTGTTGTTGATGCCAGCTGTACCAACCAAGTACTGCTTGGTTCTAATGTATTAGATGACAACAATATTTGTTTTCTTCTCAGATCTTATGAAGCAACACAATTGTTATTTTCTCAAGCCTTATGAATCAACATGAATGTTTTCAAGTTATTCTTTAGACAATTTTTTCTTTAGTTAATGTAAGAAACTAATTTAAGATTGTTCTAATGTACCACTGGGTGATCCAAATGCAAATCTGAGTGAAGATCATATTTTCACTAAACATACATAATGAAGTTACCAGAAAATATCTTTTAACCAAATAAGTTCCTAATTATATATACTATTTGTGTTTTTTATAGTGATACTATTTCATTGACTGAGGTTTCTGCAACAATGTTCGGGGAATCATCTAGTTTTGTAAGTTATGGTACACCATAGACAAGTAAATAGTAGAATTAAATAATTAGAAAAATGATGGTTTTTAGCTGATAGGCCTGTGCAAGTAGATCTTATCCCTTGCTAGATTTGTTTTACAATAACTCATGTGGCACACGAAATCTGTCTAAAAAGTCTTGTATTGTATTCATTGATAAGGGATTACAGAGTTTATATACTCCCTCCTGTCCAATTTAATGGACTCATATCCATTTAGATATGAATGTATGTAGCACTAAAATATGTCTAGATATCCATATCTAGATAAATCTAAGTCCATTAGTTTCGATCGGAGGTAGTAGTACATGTGATGACTGTCTAAAAAGTGATATTTGCTAGAATACACCGATGTTTGTAAAGGATGTATGGTTTGTACGTTTAGTGGAAACTACTGGCCCGACATAATCTCTCCCACCCTCACGTAGATCCTAATTTCCCCAGGATCCCGCGACTTGCACCATCCGGGTCCCCCGCGTGCGTGCAACGTTTGTGTCCGTGGTGGGCCTCCAGGAACCTTATCTCCTCCACGACTCTGGTGAGGATTTCAAAAAATGTCTCTGACAGTATATGTATTTTAATTTTTGTCCCATGGATGAACTTTTTTCCTACATGCAAAAGCTGGACATTTTGTAGCAAAAAACGACACATTTTGTAGAAAAAACGGGGTTTTCATAAAAAGTACAAGACAAGTGTCAGCATGAGAACCAAGACGATGGCAGCACGCCATCAACCCGAGGACGCTTAGTGTTGTCCCTATTTTTATGCAACCAATTATTCCTACGACTGGAAAATGAATACTCCCAAACTGGTATGTGATCTAAACATCAGATTATTTTTTTAGATGATGAACATTAGATTAGTGACAGTATATTTATTCTCTAGAATTCTAGGTGGGCCATGGCCCATCCGGCCCTACCCCTGGGTGCGGCCATGCTCGTGAGCCATGGACGCCGTATGGGATTTCACACGCTAGCTGTCGTGGTATTGCCGACGAGTACACCATGAAGGGGTCATCATAGAGTGTATTTAGAGATGTGGGGTAAGGCAAAGAGTTGGCAGGTATGAGGTAACACATCTTACCCATGTTCAAATCCCACAACGGTGGCGGAACTCTACTCCTGCTATAAATCACTATAATGGCAATACGCCGAGTTATAGAGATTGGTTCGCTGTGCGAGGGTGTTGTGTATCGTATTTGATGTTGTGCCCTAAAGGCACCCATAGGTCCGGCTTATAAGAGCACCAAAACCTAGGTTACAGGGAAAGGACCTTGACGGATAAGGTAAATGGTCCTACACTAATACTAACTAGTCTTCGTGTCTTGTACTCCAAGGCTCCGAGTATGTTGGTGACTCATGCATAGCCTTCCTTTATCTAGCATGTGCATCCCATCTGTATCTGTCTAACTGGGCCGCCCAGTATGCCATAGGCCATGCTACTAACTGTGGGCCATCCGGGTTAGCCGAATTAGAGACGTGCTATGGTGATACCTATTTAGCATATCCCCAACAGTAGCCCCCAGAGGATTTTTGAGATCTTGCACTGTCTTGCCCTTCAATCTTGAGTGCTTTGTCTAGGTGATGCTGGCAATTCTTCAAGCAATATCTCGAAGGTCTCCCAAAGAACCCTGCAATCCTCTTCGTCTTCATAATGTAGCCGGAGATTCTTCAAGTCTTCGTTTCCAGAGTTGGATATTTTCCGCCTTCGATGGAATCTTCAGATGTGACTACTCCACTACAATGGTCAGAAGATGACGTAGGCTACAGCCTACGCTACCTCGAAACTCACAAAAGACAGTGAATTAATCATTAGCTATTTTTACGCGCGCAAAATCCGAAATGTTAAAGCAGCAAAGACGGAGGACGTGGCAAAATTACCGTGCATGCTCATCTCCACGTCGGCAATGCTTCGTCCGTTAGATCTATCTGCATGAATCTTGACGCTAGGTCTATATATATTAACGGCGGCTTAGGCTTTTACTTTTACCCGCATACTCCCTTGCGTCTCCGTCTTCCTCCAGCCACGCGACCGTTCGAGCTTTTCGACGGAAAACCCTAACCAGAGCTTTCCACCCTCTCCACCTTCCTCCACCTATGCAATGGCCTCCAGCAGTAGTGCTCCCTCAACGGCAGCGACTCCCAAGGCTTCAATGGATCCATCTTAGGGAGTGTCTGTCCCACTGGAGGGGGTCGTTGTCCCTATATCTGCCATGGTGGAAACCACCGGTGGTGACCAAAGGCGAGCAGCACTAGACACTACAGAAGAATAGGGCGATTCCCACAAGGGAGTGTGGAGAGGTTCTGATCTCTCCGCCAAAGATTTGCAAGAACTCATCGCCGAGGGGTATCTCCCCGCAACAGAGGGTTTGGTCTGGCGGTCGGTGCCGGCCGGCGAGGTGACTCCTTCTCCCCAAGCTGGAGAGAAGGTGTACCTCAAAGCTCAATTGGTACGTGCCGTAAGCCTGCTAGTCTCCGACTTATTCCTGGACGTCCTTGATTACTTCCGGGTACTTTCCCACAATCTCTCTCCCAACAGCATCCTCGTACTCAGCAACTTCATAGAGTTGTGCGAAGGATACCTAGGTTAGATATGTTTTTTATTTCTTTACCGTCAAGAGAGAGTCCATAGAATCCAAGGATGAGTTGCGGATCTACGGAACTATTAGCTTTAAGATCTGACCTAGCTAGCGCTTCCCTGACATTGTGGGCCACGAGTCTTGCAAGAACTGGCGGCATACGTATTTTTACGGCCCAGACATTCCTCTTCCCAACTGCCAAGATACGTATCTCAACTTTGTCGATGGGGCTGCCACCAAAGATCCCACCTGGAGATCCCAAGCCTCCCTCCCGTCCGACGAATAAGCCAACCATGCCGTAAGGCGGATCGAATGGCTCGTAGACGGAGGTCTGGTCGGCTTGGACCTAGCCATGTGCTGGTTCACTAGACGGATCCAACCTCTACAGCACCGCGTCGAGATGATGTGCATGTACTCCAAGGACAGAAAATATCCCATGCGAATCTTGCGGGACAACTTCTCCAATGACTCCATCAAGCTTCGGCTTAAGGACATAGTCAAGATGAAAGACAGGAAGCTTGCTTAAAGATCACCTATGACATGTTCGAATGTGGAAAGTGCCCAGAGGTATCTTCTGTTTCCTTTGTTGCTTGTTATATATACTCTAAAGTTTTTCTGTCTTGAAGTCATCAATCTAACACTCCTTTGTCCTACAGCTGGCGACCTTGGCGGCGGATCATATGGCCTCCTAGGTCTATGATCCTAAGCTTAAGGATATCTAGGTGGTGTCCGACGATGATGCCTCCAAGGATCATCTGGCTCCGGCAGCGTGAAAGCGGAAGAGCTCCACCTCTAACGGTGCTGCCGAGGGCAAGAAGAAGAAATCAGAGAGTGGAGTCTCCAAGAAATCCACTACCGCCTTAGAGGTAGAGAAGAAGAAGAAGTCCACCAACATCCCCTTAACCAAAGCGCCTGTTGTGGTGTAAGTGTTCTCATTCTCCGACTTCAGTTTGTATTGTACCCATTCAATTCATGTACTTATACTGAGTACATTTTAGGAAGAAGTCTGGTGTTGGCCTGAAGCGATCCTCCAAAGATGTTGGGAGTACAAAAATATTCGCGAGATGTTTAAGTCGTCCCCTGTTGCTGCTCACCCTACTCCTGTCGCCAATCTTGTAGCAGGCCCCACTGAGCCTTTGTCCCATGTTATTCCTGAGACCTCCAC
This sequence comes from Avena eriantha, assembly GCA_910589775.1. Classification (NCBI taxonomy): domain Eukaryota; kingdom Viridiplantae; phylum Streptophyta; class Magnoliopsida; order Poales; family Poaceae; genus Avena; species Avena eriantha. Next base: position 340,668,161 of record OU342741.1, read on the forward strand.
CATGGAGATAGATATCAATCCAACAAATGATGTCTCAGGCTCTGCCGGCATGGACATTGCTCCTAGTGGCCAGGCTACACAAGAGTGTACCTCTTCCAAAATGTATGAAGCTCCGGCTAAGGATGCCATCGAGAAAGGGAAACAAGCAATGGAGGGAGCGGAGGTGGAGGCAGCCAAAGCGACAGACGAGGCGGGAGCCTCTGAGCCATCAACTGCCATAGTCACACAGCAGGCGGCCAGGGCGTCATTCATGCCTCCGGCTTCGACAACTCCTCTACCTTTGACTCCTCCGACTCTATTCCCGGATGATCTCATCAAACATGCATATGGTATATATAACAATGCCCGGACCTGCCACAATTCATATGCTCATTTGGCCAACAATCTAAAGGTTATTGCCATTATAATTTTCTAAACTTCACTTGTTTTACTTTGTAGTATATCTCATTGTAGCCCTCGAGCTCTTAGGCGGAAAATCATTGGTTTTTGGCCTCAGTGCTCCAAAGAGCTAAGCGTAGAACTTGTTAGTGTAGCCCCTGAGTTTCTAGTTTAGGATGAATATTCCGACTAAACACTCTAAGAGAGAACACCTGTTGATTAAAATCTAATATTGTATCCCCCGAGCGTTTAGTTGAAACTAGATAGTTCCGACTAGATGCTCTAAAGAAACTAAGCATGTTGTCTTCTTTGCAGAATGATAATAGCTGGAGAAAGGCCGTTAATGAGAAATTTGACAAGTTGCAGAAGGATCTGGATCTTGAAAAGGGTAAAACGGCCTTCCTGAAGGAACAGATCAAAAATAGCTAGAGTATGTTTTCCTTTAACAGCTCACTACTATCCTCATGGTTCCATTTCTTCCAACTTCTCATAATGCTTTCCATTTTCTGTCTTACAGAGGCCATTGCCAAAGCCAAGAGCATCGTTGAGCAATCCAATCATATCCAGGAGCTTGACGATAAAAATAAAGTTTTGAAGAAAGACTTGGCTGAAGCTATCAAGGGCCATGAGCAGGCAATGAAGGTGCTACAAGAGTCTGCTGATACCAATATGCAGCGCCTAGAGAACAAAACTATGTAGCTCAAGGAACAAAATCAAGCTGCCAAAGAGCAGAATGAGCGAAACCTTGAGGTGTACAAGAAAGTTCAGAAGGAGTGGGACATCTTGGCGGAGACCTGCAAGCAAGCTGAGACGAGCATCTTCGGTAATTTTCCTCCGACTTTGTCAATTTCTATAAGATGGATACTTATTTTATTGTACTCATGATATTTGTCTCTAACGAAAACACAACCCCCATTGGTTTATCCAACATGGGTGAAGGTGCTCCGGATCCAAAAGAATGCCTGATTCTTGTTGGCAACTTCATCAACACTGCCATCGCCCAGGCCAACGAGATAACACAACCTCTAGGCATCAATATCAAGGAGGCAGAATCAACGGCCAAGTACTTGGAAATCCTGCGTCGAGCCCTGATACGTCCAAAACGTATCTACTTTCTCGAACACTTTTGCTATTGTTTCTCCTCTAAACTTGGGTGAATTGGATGCAACTAACACGGACTGACACTGTTTTCCGCCGAATTACCTTGGTGTCTAGTTTTTGTGCAGAAAATCAACTATCGGGAAAAATCCCGAAAATATGCCAAAAATCCTATTTCACCATAAGACTCATGGAGCTAGAAGACGAGACGGAGTAGGGGACCAAGGGGCCCACACCACCTGGCTGCGCGAGCTAGACCAAGCCGCGCCTGGGGGTGGTGTGGCCGCCTCGGCTGCTCCCTCGGCCTCCCTCTTCGCCTATAAGATGCCTCTTGACCTAAAAATCGGGGGGGGGGGTCGACGTTTTTCCAGAAAGAGTTCCGCTTTGCTGCCACCACCAGATTCCATGAATCAGCACCAGAAACTCCGTTCTGGCACCCTGCGGGGACGGAGAATTGGAGGAGACCATCGCCATCATCGCCACCATCGCTTCTCCATCGACCATACATGTTTCCCCCATCTATGAGTGAGTAATCCCCCGCTGTAGGCTATGGGGATGGTAGGGATTGGATGAGATCGTTCATGTAATGGCATCAGATTGTTAGGGCATGGTGCCTAGTATCTTTTATTAGTGCTTTATGACTTTGTTGCGACTTGTTGTGCTTAAAGCTTGTCACTAGGGCCCGAGTGCCATGATTTCAGATCTGAACATGTTATTGATTCATTATGATATTATTGTTTATGCTCTTACCTACAAGTTGTATACACACGTTGTTGTCTAGAACCAATGGCCCTGAAGTGACAGCAATTGGGATAACCGCAGGGAATGGCTTTGATGTGAGGATCACATGTGTTCACGGACTGTTAATGATTTGCTCCGATGCTCTATTAAAAGGAGCACCTTAATTGCAGTAGTTCCCTTGAGGCCCCGCTGCAAACGGGCTGCCAGGACAAAAGATGTTGTGCAAGTTCTCATTGCGAGCACGTATGACTATATATGGAACACATGCCTAGGATTGTCTAGTACTTGGATGCTTTATCTTATTTATCTGCAATTGCCCTATGTTCTGATTGCTATGTGAATTGTCTTGTCCATGCAACGCCCGTACATCCATCCCTATGCCTACCGCACTCGAATCCCACTATTTAGTGCTATTGTTACTACTATCTTTTCTTTACTACTGATGTTACTTTACTATTCCTACTACAAAACTGTTGCTACTGATAAACTACTGTGAGCAAGATTGTTTCCAGGTGCAGCTGAATTGACAACTCAGTTGTTAAGGCTTATAAATATTCTTTGGCTCCCCTTGTGTCGAATCAATAAATTGGGTTTCACTTCCCTCGAAAATACTACGATACACCCCCTATACTTGTGGGTCATCAAGCCCCCAAGAAAGTCAAGGCTAGAAAGCATCTTGTGTCCGGGCTAGTGCAAGGATGACCTAATCCTTGGTCAAGGCGCACTACGAAAACACCGACATTGATCTAGTAACCTCCAGTATGCCGAAGTTTGACGAGCAAGGAAAGGAGATCGATAGCGATGCTATTTGGAACTCCCTCGCCGGCTATGATACCATGGTTGTTGGGTCCACAGCATAGAAAACAAAAAAATTCCTATGATAAGAACTACACGCCAAGATCTATCTACTAGGTACAAAGCAACGGGTGAGCATACATCCAACGAGAACTTACCCTCGAATACAACGAGTTTTGTTAACGAGTAGGAACTCGTGGTTGATGTAGTCGTACACTTGCCGATCTCAAGATCGTGAGGAAGTCTGAGCGCCGCAACTCAGCAACGCATCCGTACTCGCACACACGTTCAAGCCACCGGACAACCTCCACCTCCTCGCTCCAGCGGAAGCAGCAACTCCTTCCAGACGAAATGCCACCGGGAACATGTATCTCGCTAATCCGAGACCATGGGGGAATAATTCTAGAGGGGGAGAGAGATCCTTCATAAGGAGGTGTGTGGAAGAAGGAGGAAGAGGTGGCCTTTTATAGGAGAAGGGGGGTTCCCCTCCTTCATGGCCAGCGCATGGGGGTGACTCCTTACCTCCCCCATTCATGTGGTGGTAACCCCTCCACATTAAAATGCCTCTTCCCATTCCCCTTTAAAGTCCCTACTTTAAATGCATTAAAATTCTCCAAGTTTAATGCTCTCTCATTTAATAAAACTCTTTTATTAAATTTATTCAGAATTTTGTTAATTAATTTAATTAACAAACATTCACATATAACCCCTTGCAATATTTCAATATCACATGCAGAACCACTTTCTGCAATTTCACCCGAAAAATTTCTAGTTTCTATCGAAACAATTCTTGCGCTTTGCAATTCTTTCGTCTGAAACATATGTGCTCCAAAATGGTGACCGGTAACTCTTAAGTGTGTCACCCTACGGTTCGCGAATAATGCAGACATGATCGAGACCCCTCTCCGATCAATAATCAGCAGCGGGACCTAGAGATCCGTACTGACTCCTACACATTCAACGATGACTTCTATGATCGTGAGAACCTTTAACGCTAGTAACTAAATCCCTTTGTCTCGCGATATATTACATGTCCAAGATTCGATCATCGGTATCTCCATACCTAGTTTGATCTTGTTACCGACATGCACTCTTTTCTCGTTCCCGTGATATAACATTCTAGTGATCACATCACTTGCTTGCAAGCTATCTTGATGTGATATCACCGAGAGGGCCTAGAGTATATCTATCCGTCATCGGGATTGACAAATTCCACTCTTGATCCATGAGCCTCAACATAAAACCTTCGTAGTACTGAACCCATCTTTATAGTCACCCTGTTACGGTGTGACGTTTGATGTTATCAAGATACTCTCCCGGTGTTAGCAATTAACATGATCTCATGGTCTAAGGATAAAGATTACTTCGTATGATGTTATAGCAATATAAACATAATGACTTTGATCGTAATACTATACTTCAGATGAATGTTCATCACATCATTCAACTAATGTTGTGACCTTATTATTAACAACATCCAATGTCCATGATCAGGAAACCTTGATCATCTTGTTAATCAACAAGCTAGTCGATAAGAGAGGCATAACTAGGAACCCTTTTTGTTTATTAAACACACATGTATTGATGTTTCCGATCAATACAATTATAGCATGCAAAATAAACATTTATCATAAACATGGAATAAGATAATAACCACTTTATTATTGCCTCTAGGGCATATTCCCTTCAGTCTCCCACTTGCACTAGAGTCAATAATCTAGCTTGAAAAACTTTGCGTATTGAACACCTATGGCTTTCTGGTGTTGCATATATGCTATTGCTAGTGGTTAACATAATCTGTGGATCTAACAATTTCAGGTCCGTGTGTATTTGCATGTCTTTGCATCTCTACGCATCACTCATTCTCAAATGAGATGGCATTGTATAAATTTGGTCCTTTGGTGAGACCTTTAGTTCGTTCGGGTTAAAATATGTTGATATTATTGTCACACAATATATCTTCATAGTATTAGCCCACTTTGAACCACACCTAGTTTGATAACAAACTACTTAACACAAAATACCCTCCTTTGCTGCTACTATAGCAGTTATATACTTAGCCTTTTGTTGTAGTATTTGTCACAATGTCTCAACTTTGGAACTCATCCAAATCCATCATGGAACATCCTTTCCATTATATTGTACCACCCATAGTTTAAATTGAGATAAATTTAATTTGTATCTTGTGACAAAAATAGTATCAATGTAACACTTTACAATGAACTACCTTTAACTATTTGTCACTTATACATGATATATTCTTAGTTATTCCAAAGCTCATAAGAATATCTTTACTATCGTCCAATGATCATCTTATGAACCATTCTGGTATGTGCTCATAATATTTAGAGCATAGGACATTTTGGATATATACATATCATGGTATAATCGATCAAAATCTTCATGTGATTTTACTCACCAAGTGTTGAAACACTTGAATCTTGATACAATTATTTCCATGCAGCAAGAACCTTTCTTGTTGTTTCCATATTGAACCCTTTCAATATCTCATATATGTATGTCTGGCACAACCATATTAGTGCCTTAATCTATCCATATAGATATTGATGCCAAATATTCTGGGTTTGCCCAAGTCTTTCATCGAAATCTTATTTTAATGAAATTCTTAACTTGTGTCAATACAAGGTAGATCATTTCCAATCAAAATATGTCCTCTACATAATGTATTAGAAATATGTCTCAGCGCTCCCACTTAGTTTCTTGCAAATGCAAGCATCTTCATCATCTCCGATGAATTTAAACTCTTTTAACAGTTTCATCATGGTGAAGATTCCGACTCCGCTATGCTTACTTCAACTATTGAAATTTACATGCCCTTTTAGCACCCTTTTAATTAACAAAAACCTTCGGACCGTGTCATGTACACGTCCTAGGTAACCATTATATTAGAAGAACCTTGTTTTGTTTATTCAACTACCATATACCAAATTATATGTAGTGGTTGCTATATTAATCCGTCAAGACTAAATATCGCTATGAAAGATCAAATCATCTCATAGTAAACTCCTTGAACATTGTCGTAAACTTCTTTCCGACATGTCGACTATTTCATAGATGTTAAACATCCATGTCTATTTCTTTATAGATCCAAACACGGCTGATAGGCTTCACGCCTTTCCGGAGGGTCTTCCAAGTTCAGAAACTTGATTTCTCGTGTATGGATACTAGCATGGATTCTATGACTTCTAGTCATTTTATGGAGTCGGGGCCCATCATCGCTTCTTTGCATGTAGTCGGTTCATCATTGTCAAAACAATAACGACTTGCTTATCAAATCACACTATTTGATTCTTACCGACCCACACGGTTCAATAGGAACTCTAATCTCCGAGATCACACCCTTTGTAATCACGGGAGCCATGAGCATTGTGGCCGCACCGGGACACTTTCCGGCACTGTGCTACTTAGCACATATAGCTAAGGTTCAACAACCTTATCAAAGTTCTATTGTCCTCCCACTTAACTTTTCGTGAAAAAATCCTTCTCAAGAAACTTGACGTTCCAAGTAACAAACTCTTTTGTCCTCGGTGTTATGGAGAAATTCCCAACAAATTCTTTGGGATAACCTACAAAGACGTGCTTATCTGACTTTGGTTGTAAACATTTTACTTATGCATAGCATACCAAAATTTAAGAAAAGACAATTCGGGTTTTATCCCAAACCATAACTTATATGGTGTCATTTCAACAGATCAAGATGGAGCTCTTTTCAGTGTAAAAGCGGTAGTCTCTAAAGCTTCAATCTTTAAAACATAATGGCAGTTTTATAAATGACACCCTTGATCTTACCTTGTCAAACATGGTTTGATTTCATCTCTCGAATATTCCATACTCCTATGGTTTATCGGGAAACACAAATCATGGAACAATTCCTCAAATCTTAAGTGTTTTGCAAAACATGTAACTCAAATATCTTCCTTTATGATCGAATCATAAACTCTTTATTTTCTTGTTATAATGATTTTTCACTTCATCTTGAAAGTCTTTGAACAATTTTCAAATGATTCATACTTCTTCCTTATTAAGTAAATATATAGATATATTCACTCAAATTTTTCGGAGAAAGCATATGAAGCAAAAAGATCTATCGCATATGGCTACACATAATGGACTATATACATCAACATGCATAATATCCAATAATTTAGTCATCCGTTCCTCTCTGGCCTATGGACGGAGTTTCAATTATCTCGAGGAAAGTCTCACATGCGTCAATTGATCAAAATCAAAGACTCCAAAAATCCATCAACATGGAGTTTCTTCATGTTTTCTTTCAAACATAATTTAAACAGCGATGTCACTTCATAAGTGATCTTTCAATCATTTGTCTTGCGACATTTTAGCAATAGTGTTTATGGATGTGATTTCTCCCACTAGACTTGTAAAAGTTCATCCATCCTTTATGGAATACGGTAATTATTTGAACAACCATTGTTCTCGTAATACCGGAACAAAATAACAATTATTAAAACAAATCTTGAAGGCTAGGTTTGACGAGAACGAAAAACACAATAACACTTTATTTGTTTTTGATGAACATCATCACGTATTCTCTTGCTAGTTACTTAGGCCATTGTAGTTCATGAATTGCGTTGTCCTGTATGACACATCATACCAACCAATTCGGTATCCAATACCAGTATCCAATACCTAAGAACCACATTGTTTAACAAGCAAGGAATACAACCATAACATGTATATCTTCTATATACCTAAGCTAGACATTTCCAACTTTTTCTTTTCGGCCAAATATTTTATAGATTCTCTTTCAGCAATTCCTTTTCCTTTTAAAAGAATCTATCAACATCAATAGTGGTGTCATTCACATGTCACATAGTACAAAGCGTATATAGTCAAATACTAATACCTTCGGACTTGCACTTTGAAGTGGATCACCATCATCAAATGTTTGGCATTCTTTCAAAAATACATTCTTTAGTAATATTTTAGTGTAGTAAACATTTTACTTACATCTTCTATTCACCCTTATCATGACAACTTTAGTGATTAAGCTACTATAGCCTATAAGGAAGAATTGCGAGTATAATGTTAGTTCCCAAAACCTTTTTGGGAGATCCGGATGCTTAGCATCTCCATCCTTCACAAATTCTCATACAATATGAGAACGTGTATTTTGCTAAATTATACTCTATCATAATGCAACCAAAGATATCACAATATCTTTCACACATGATGGTTTCTGAAACAATTTTCAGCTCCAATATAATCTTGATATTAAAACAACTTTTGAATATCAATAATCATGGAGGCAAACATGATACTTTAGATACTAACATTGGAATTCTTACTCTTGATTTAATACTACTTATTAAACTTCATGGAGTAAATAGAGTTTGCTGAAAGTTTGCAATAGGACTTCTAAACTTTAAATTGACATTCAAAACAATACGATACCCGTTCGTAAAGTAAATATCCAGAATTCTATAGTTCTATTATCTCTATTAAAACTAAGCATAAGGTAGTGAACAGACGCCAATGACTACAACAAATTATGCAAATTCACTTCGATTTAGTTTATGACAAATTGAGTTCGAATAATCCAAATTATTAATGAACTCCCACTCAAAAACGACATCCCTCGTGCCTTTTCGGTGATTACATGAACCAAATCCACTACACCAAGTCCGATCATCATGTGAGTCGGTGAAGCTTCAAAGGCGAGCATCTATATGGGCATCATATCGACTATATGACTCATGCTTAACCTTTCGGTCCGTGTTCCGAGGCCATGTCTGTACATGCTAGGCTCGCCAAGTAAGAACCTTAGTACTCGCGTATGTAAAATTGTCTTACACCCATTGTATGAAAGCGTAGAGTCGAGTACACCCGATCACCACGTGATGTCTCGAAACACGATCCATAGAACGGTGCATACTCAAGGAAGAACACATTTTATCTTGATATCTAAATGAGGGATCATCTTACAATGCTACCAAAAGAGCCAAACTAGCAGTATAAGATGCTAACATCTAATGTGTAAAGTGAGATGATATGGTCCATGCATTTGATCTCTACCATTTGCATCGTGGTATGATCTCTATCATTCCTTTGTGTGTAAGGCCAAGGTCTATGGAACTTACACGTTGAATGTGTTGTAAGAGTATCTATCATACATCTACTTACAACAATACCATATCAATACACTAGCCCAGCAACGATCTAAACACGATCCATAGAACGGTGCATACTCAACGATCTAATTTATCAATTGCAAGTTTTACGTGGCTTAGGGCTTTCGGAGATAGAACCGTTCTCACCTACGAACATGAACAACAACGAGGATAACCAAGTTATTAGCAACTCGTTGTAAATCAGATATTGACTATAGTAGGAGAGACAGACACCCGCCAGCCACTTATGCAAAACAAGTTGCATGTCAGTCGTGGAACCGGTCTCATGTACGACGAAATGTAAGGTTGGTCCGGGCCGCTTCATCCCACTATACCACCAATATCCAAAATACATAGAAGATGCAATAACATGATCATCATCGCCCACATATAAACATATGTGTACTACACATGCAAAGCACCTACGCATAGATCAGGCTTTGATACCACTGTTGGGTCCGCAGCATAGAAAACAAAAAAATTCCTACAATGAGAACTACACGCCAAGATATATCTACTAGGTATAAAGCAACGGGTGGACATACATCCAATGAGAACTTACCCTCGAAGACAACGAGTTTTGTTAACGAGTAGGAACTCGTGGTTGATGTAGTCATACACTTGCCGATCTCAAGATCGTGAGGAAGTCCGAGCGCCGCAACTCAGCAGCGCATCCGTACTCGCACACACGTTCAATCCATCGGACAACCTCCACCTCCTCGCTCCAGCGATCCAGCGGAAGCAGCAACTCCTTCCAGACGAAATGCCACCGGGAACATGTATCTCGCTAATCCGAGACCATGGGGGAATAATTCTAGAGGGGGAGAGAGATCCTTCACAAGGAGGTGTGTGGAAGAAGGAGGAAGAGGGTGGCCTTTTATAGGAGGAGGGGGGTGCCCCTCCTTCATGGCCGGCACATGGGGGTGACTCCTCACCTCCCCCATTCATGTGGTGGTAACCCCTCCACATTAAAATGCCTCTTCACATTCCCCTTTAAAGTCCCTACTTTAAATGCATTAAAATTCTCCAAGTTTAATGCTCTCTCATTTAATAAAACTCTTTTATTAAATTTATTCAGAATTTTGTTAATTACTTTAATTAACAAACATTCACATATAACCCCTTGCAATATTTCAATATCACATGCAGAACCACTTTCTGCAATTTCACCCAAAACAATTTCCGGTTTCTATTGAAACAATTCCTGCGCGTTGCAATTATTTCGCCTGAAACATATGTGCTCCAAAATGGTGTCCGATAACTCTTAAGTGTGTCACCCTACGGTTCGCGAATAATGCAGACATGATCGAGACCCCTCTCCGATCAATAATCAGCAACGGGACCTGGAGATCCATACTGACTCCTACACATTCAGCGATGACTTCTATGATCGTGAGAACCTTTAACACTAGTAACTAAATCCCTTTGTCTCGCGATATATTACATGTCCGAGATTCGATCATCGGTATCTCCATACCTAGTTTGATCTCGTTACTGACATGCACTCTTTTCTCATTCCCGTGATATAACATTCTAGTGATCACATCACTTGCTTGCAAGCTATCTTAATGTGATATCACCGAGAGAGCCCAGAGTATATCTATCCGTCATCGGGATTGACAAATTCCACTCTTGATCCATGAGCCTCAACATAACACCTTCGTAGTACTGAACCCATCTTTATAGTCACCCAGTTACGGTGTGACGTTTGATGTTATCAAGATACTCTTTCGGTGTTAGCAATTAACATGATCTCATGGTCTAAGGATAAAGATTACTTCGTATGATGTTATAGCAATATAAACATAATGACTTTGATCGTAATGCTATACTTCGGATGAATGTTCATCACATCATTCAACTAATGTTGTGACCTTGCTATTAACAACATCCAATGTCCATGATCAGGAAACCTTGATCATCTTGTTAATCAACAAGCTAGTCAATAAGAGAGGCATAACTAGGAACCCTTTTTGTTTATTAAACACACATGTGTTGATGTTTCCGATCAATACAATTATAGCATGCAAAATAAACATTTATCATAAACATGGAATAAGATAATAACCACTTTATTATTGCCTCTCGGGCATATTCCCTTCAAAGGTTTCCAAGATGGTCAAGGCAGACGTCTATGTTCCTGCCGAGGAAATGGATATGACCTGGCATCTTCTGAGTCTAGCCCTGGCCCTTCAAAATTTGATGAACTCTCTAGGCCTCGCTCTCTTGTTGCTGATGATGCAGCCACAAAGTCTCCTGCAGTAGAGCCATAAAAACTTTGTTTATATTAAATGTATCTCTACAATATGTATGCGGAAAAAACTTGTTTGTTTGTAAGGTGGAAAAAATTCCTGCTACTTATCTGTTTCTAGCATGTATATATTTTTTAGCAACTGTTGGCTTATCCATTATTTTGGTTCATATGCTTGACCTTTCATGAGACGGAAGACTCGTAGCACAGAACTATGCTCTCAGGTGCTGATTGATACATTGCAAATGTATCTATAATTTTTGATGTTCCATGCTTGGTTTTATCCACTTTCTTGTGTTTTGTCCACACTTTGGAGTACTTTTCATATGATTTCTTGGACTAACCTATTAACAAGAGCCACAGTGCCAGCTGCCTGTTTTCTGCTGTTTTTGGTTCCAGGAAAGTCAGAAAATGAATATTCTCGGAATTGGACGAGACAAAAGCCAAAGTGCCTATTTTCCAAAAGACACCAGGAGCCAGTATACGAGACGGAGGAGGGCCATGGGCTGGCCACACCCCCCAGGCGCGGGCTAGGCCTGGCCACGCCAGGGCATGGTGTGGTGGCCCCAGGCACCCCCTCGGTCTCCCTCTTCGCCTATAAGAAGCCTTCTGACCTAAAAACTTCGGGGGGTTTGACGTTTTTCCAAAAGGAGTTCCGCTCCGCCGCCACCACCAGATTCCACGAAACAGCACCAGAAACTCCATTCTGGCACCCTGCCAGGACGGAGAATTGGACGAGATCATCGCCATCATCATCACCAGCGCTTCTCCATCGACCATCCATGTTTCCCCCATCCATGAGTGAGTAATCCCCCGATGTAGGCTATGGGGATGGTAGGGATTGGATGATATCGTTCATGTAATGGCATCAGATTGTTAGGGCATGGTGCCTAGTATCTTTTATTAGTGCTTTATGACTTTGTTGCGACTTGTTGTGCTTAATGCTTGTCACTAGGGCCCGAGTGCCATGATTTCAGATCTGAACATGTTATTGATTCATTATGATAGTATTGTTTATGGTCTTATCTGCAAGTTGTATACACACGTTGTTGTCCGGAGCCAATGGCCCCGAAGTGACAGAAATCGGGATAACTGGAGGGAATGGCTTTGATGTGAGGATCACATGTGTTCATGGAGTGTTAATGCTTTGCTCCAGTACTCTATTAAAAGGAGCACCTTAATTGCCAGTAGTTCCCTTGAGGCCCCGCTGCAAACGGGCTGGCAGGACAAAAGATGTTGTGCAAGCTCTCATTGCGAGCACGTATGACTATATATGGAACACATGCCTAGGATTGTCTAGTACTTGGATGCTTTATCTTATTTATCTGCAATTGCCCTATATTCTGATTGCTATGTGAATTGTCTTGTCCATGCAATGCTCGTCCATCCATCCCTATGCCTACCGCACTCGAATCCCACTGTTTACTGCTATTGTTACTACTGTCTTTGCTTTACTACTGCTGTTACTTTACTATTCCTACTACAAAACTGTTGCTACTGATAAACTGCTGTGAGCAAGATTGTTTCCAGGTGCAGCTAAATTGACAACTCAGTTGTTAAGGCTTATAAATATTCTTTGGCTCCCCTTGTGTCGAATCAATAAATTGGGTTTCAGTTCCCTCGAAAATATTGCGATACACCCCCTATACTTGTGGGTCATCAAGACTATTTTCTGGCGCCGTTGTCGAGGAGCATAGCTTTATTTATCAAGTTCACTTGGATTCTCTATTGTTCGTTACTATCCATCCATCATGGGTAAGTCTCGTGATGGAAAGGTTCATATTTACCATCCACTACAAGAAGAGGTACGGTTCTAAACACCTCTGCTGCTCTTGATTCACTGTCTGTTATGAGTAAGTTCCTTACACCACCACATACACATGCTACACACACTGCTACTACTTTTGAATCTGAAACTTCTGATGCTTATGATGCTACTTCTACTGTGCTTGATAAGAGTGGTTCATTAGGTCCTTTCCTAGATGCTACGATTGCTAGAACTATAGCTGGAAATACCGAAACTTCTAATGAACACACTACCACACATGTTAGTTCACCTGAGTCTAGTGAGAGTTGTGATTGAAGATGGTTATGTTGAGATGACCGATGAATTTATTAAAGAATGTAAAAACACCCATGATAGGAGCGCTGCTAAGAGTCTCCTTGAGAGGCGTACTATTAGACCCAAATTGTCTCATGTTGCTAAGTTTGCTGCTTCTCCCATAAACATTATAGATGAAGATTATGATTTCTCTCTCGATCTATCTTACATAGCTATTGTCGAGAAAGAACCTTTTTGTGGGACTAAGAATGAAAGTGCGGTAGCACATATGAATGAACTTTCTACCATGAGTGGCTTGTTTTCTGATGATGTTAAGATGCGTACTTACTTTGTTGCCAAGATCTTCCCCTTTTCACTGAAAGGAGAAGCTAAAACTTGGTTTAGTAATTTACCTCCTGGATCTGTTGATAGCCCTGAGTGCTTGATTAGTACTTTCCTGCAGAAATATTTTCCTCCTAGTGCTAGACATGCTATTTTGCAGGAACTTTTTGATTTTAAACAGGGAGAAAAAGAGGTATTGCCTGAATCTTGGGCAAGGTTATGTGCTTTGATTCATGCACAGGCTGGAAGTCCATTACCTAAGAATGAGCTTCTTGATATATTTTATAATGGACTAACTGAGGAATCTAGGACATACCTAGATAGTTGTGTTGATTGTGTTTTCAGGAATAGGACTCCCAAGGAAGCTGAGGAATTAATGGCTAAAATAAGTAAGAACTATGAAGTTTGGACTCCTCCTAAACAAGCTATACCTGAAGTAATTGTACCTGAACCATCTATTCCGGTGCCTATTCCAACATCAAAGAAGAGGGGAGTTATTGAATTAAATGATGAAGTGATGAAGGAAACTAAGAAATGTCTTAAGGAGAAGGGAATTAAAGCTGCAGATGTCAAGAATTTACCTCCTATAGAAGAATTATGTAAGCCTATTCCCTACTCATCCACTATTGAGGTACACTCTCTCCAACACTTTGATGAAGGTGATATCCCTTACTCTAAACCTCCTGATCAATGCTTAGAAGAATTCGATATATTTATTGTTAAGCAAGATGACTTTAATAAAAGGGTGCAAAATCATCTAATGGAAAACACTAGAGCTATTGTTGAGTAGAAAGATATTATGGAAAGAACCTCTAATGATGTTAAAATGATTGTTAAACACTTTCAAATGGTTCAAACTCAAATAGATCAACTCGTTAAAGTGCAAAACAACTTGCTAGTTAATGTTGCTAAAGAAAAACATGCTTATGAAATTAGAACTAGAAGTGGTGCTGCTACCCAGGATCCTCTATATCCTGAGGGGCATCCCAAAAGAATTGAGCAGGATTCTCAACAAGCTGAAAATAGTGGTTCTACTCGTAAGAAAAGGAAAAGGAAACATAAAACTGTTGTAGAACCCTCTGAACCCGCTATAGATCCTAATAGTATATCTATCTCTGATGCTGAAACTAAAAGTGGTAATGAAGAAAATGAAGTTCCTAATGAAGAAAAAGTTGAATAAGAACCTGAAAACCACACTAAGAATACTAAATACACCAAAAAAGATTTTATTGCTAAGAAACATGGTAGTGAAAGAGAACCTTGGGTCCAAAAACCTATGCCTTTCCCTGATAAGAAACACAAGTCAAAGGAGGATGAACTTTATAATAAGTTTTATGAGTGGATGGAACCTTTATTCTTGCAAATTCCTTTGACTGATGCTATTAAATTGCCTCCTTACTCAAAGTATATGAAGGATATTGTCTCGAATAAAAGGAAGATCCCTAATGAAGAAATTTCTACTTTGCTTGCTAATTATTCCATCAATGGTGAGGTTCCTAAGACACTTGGAGACCCAGGGATTCCAACTATCCCTTGCTCTATTAAGAACAGTTATGTTAGAACTGCTTTGTGTGATTTGGGAGCTGGAGTTAGTGTTATTCCTTTCTCTCTCTATAAGAGGCTTCAACTAGAAAAATTGATACCAACTGATATATCTTTGCAAATGGCTGATAAATCTACCACTATTCCCGTGGGTATATGTGAGGATGTACCTGTTCAGGTGGCTCACAATTGCTTGATATTAACTGATTTTGTTATGCTTGAAATGCCTGAAGATGATAATATGTCTATTATTCTTGGGACACCTTTTCTTAATACTGCAGGAGCTGTTATTAATTGTAATCAAGGAAAGGTGACCTTCAATGTTAATGACAAGGAACATACTGTCTATTTCCCCAAGAAGATTGAAAGGACTTATGGTTTGAATTCAATTGAACATGTTGAAGGCATTCAAGTTGGAGAAATATATTGTCCCATACCAAGAGAAAAATTTGAAACTATTATGATTGGGACCATTGCTATCAAGGTTGAGGTAACATAATCATTAGTGGGATACAAAGTTTTGTATCATATGGAATTGTTTCGTAACAAGACCTGATCAACATTGTAAACAAAAGGATTTTATTGAACAAAACAATGTTTTCACCATGATTATCTCTGCTTACTTCTATTCTATCCATTTTAATTTTCGCTTATGCCTAACTTAAAGGCGTTAAAGAAAAGTACTTATTGGGAGATAACCCAAAATTTTACATGAGTCTTGGAAGTTATTACTTTAGTAATAACCGCTCCTTATCCTTTTTATTTGCTTTTTGTGCCAAGAGTAACCTCTAATGAGAGAGAAGTAATGATTGGGAAAGTTGTTGTCCCGAAACAGATTTTTGTGCCTCGCCGTAAAAATTCCTGTAAAATCTCTGAACGTATTTTTGAGGCGTGAATTTTTGTGCTTCTGCCCCAGGTTGTTACCTAACTTTATTTAGTTCAACATTTGGTGATTTGAGCAACAGAAGGTCTTCGAAAAAATTCATCTTTATCTTCTGGTCTGTTTTGACAGATTTCTACCATTTTTTGCATTTGCTTCTTGTTGGTTCCTTTTTGAGTTCTTTTGGGGAATTGAGATTTTTGAGGGAAGTGCTACAGTAGCTTGTGTTTTAATAGAAGTTTATTTGGTGTTAGAACTGAACCTTAAGACTTATTATCTTGAATGCACTAATGTTGCTAATAAAGATTATGTGAAGTTTTGTATGAAGGAACAATTCATGTGTATGGAAGGAATGAGTAATGAGATGAAGGATGGACTAAAGCTCAAGCTTGGGGATGCCACGCGTGTCACCCCAAGAAATATTCTAGAAGTACAAGCGTCAAAGCTTAGGGATGCCCAAGGCATCCCCTTCTTCATCAATAAAAATCTCAGGTTTCTTTCAACCACTTCATTTTATTGTTTCATGCACAGTTGTGTTGTTCTTGGAGCGTCTTCTTTTTTCGTTTTCGTTTTGGTTTTTAGTTTGGTTGGTTTTCTTAGTTTTCTGAATAAATTGGTTGGACCTCCTCTTTCATATATTGGTGTTCAAATAGTTTGGTTTGGTTTGCTTTAGAAAAGAGTAGGAAAGCTCATGCTTAAGTGGTAAAGAGAGCTTGTTTTTGTCTGTGGCCTATGCTTTGTCATGCCATGCTTGATATTGTTTTGTCTTTATGCTTAGTATTCTTTGCTGTAGCATGAATTGTTATAAACAATTGAGATTGCTTAATGTGCCTTGGATGAATCATGCGTTGTTTTAGCATATTAAAGCATAGTATAGTGGTATTCTCTTTTGATGCTTTATTTGGGTTGACTTGGCACATGCTCACACCATGTTATGACTATCCCAAGTCACCATAAGCCTTTATGATCCTTTAGTTTTCAAATTGTAGTATCACCTTATGCTTTCATCAATGATGTTTTGTCGCTCTGCATGATTATGGCCATTATTGCTCTCTCGTTTCTCGCTCCCTTACTATTGCTAGCCTTCACTTCTACTGAGTGTTTTACTCATGTTTCCAACTCCCTTAAACAAAATTTTGCCAAAGTGTCCACCATACCTACCTATTAGCATCATTTGCTACTTCCGTGCATATTCAATATGCCTTGTTTTCTTCCGAATAAAATGTTTGCTTGTTATGAGAAAGTTAGTTAGTAAAGCTCTCACGAACTTGATGGCACACTTTATTTCCTGAACTCTCCATGAAAGTAATATGCTTGCAAATTATAGGCTAGGGATTAGCAGAACCGTGTTGTCACGGGGAACGCTTTCAACACTTGTAAATATATACCCAGTTGATACCTTGCTCTTTTGTTTGCGGATGTCGCCAGTGTGAAATAAAAAGGGAGCTTGTAAGTCCATGGAGTTATGTATGTGTGTTAGAGAAACGCCTGGGCCGCTGGTCTAATCCATGCTGACATGGTGGAAACTTGCAGCGTAACCATAATGATATCTATGAAGCATTCTTCTTATAAAAAAAGAGAGAGATAGCTATTGAGAAAAAGAAAAAAAAGAGTTTTATGAAAAGAGGAAAGAGAGAAAAAAGCACCATTTTCCCATGGTAAATAAGAAGATTGCTGAGATACTCATTGTATGCTTGCCTTGTCATTTTGATATGGGGATTCTTCCGTATCGGGCAAGGGGTACCCCGTTGGCGGTTCTCAATGATACGCACATACTTACGATGACAAGAACTTACCGGTAACTCAACTTGAGTAGCATGAGGAGCGGCCCTCGTACTCAAGGGACATGGGATTTTCAGTTTATAGTCTGTCAAGCATATAACTTAGATTGGACCTCACTTTCACCTTAACCACATTAAAGATGCTTATGACAGGGGCAATGAGAGCTCAAAGCTAATGAGTACCATACTTTCAGCATTTGGAAGCCTTTCAAACTATGCAAAACCTTTTCTTTTACTTGTTGAGTCTCCACTTATTCTTTGAGCACTTTCTTGAGAGCATAGTGGTCATTCATAGTTCTATGTGCATTGTCCCAAGACTTGTTGATTGATGCATACCTTGATATTAATTGTTTTAATTTATTTGTATCTAGTCACTCTTGTGAACTTTGAAGGTGTCCTATGCATTTATGTTTGCTACTCTTTGAGGGACAAGCTGAATGCCACTATGCTATGTTTTCTTTATGTGAAACAAACAAACGTCTTGCAAAGCATTGTTATTCATGAATCTTTTGTTTGTGCCTTTTCATGTTGCATCATAGTTTCTTTGTCTTATTGCTAGAACTTTGTCTTTCATGTTATGATTAAAGTACTATGATCCTAGCTATCAATGTTTTCCAAATACTTTGATCGAGTCTTTGATGGTGCATGTCACCTCAAAAATTATTCTTTCTTTTTATCACTTACCTACTCGAGGACGAGCAGGAGTTAAGCTTGGGGATGTTGATACATTGCAAATGTATCTATAATTTTTTATGTTCCATGCTTGGTTTTATCCACTTTCTTGTGTTTTGTCCACACTTTGGAGTACTATTAACAAGAGCCATAGTGCCAGCTGCCTGTTTTCTGCTGTTTTTGGTTCCTGGAAAGTCAGAAAATGAATATTCTCGGAATTGTACGGGACAAAAGCCAAAGTGCCTATTTTTCCAAAAGACTCCAGGAGCCAGAATACGAGACGGAGGAGGGCCA
Source organism: Avena eriantha (assembly GCA_910589775.1). NCBI lineage: Eukaryota > Viridiplantae > Streptophyta > Magnoliopsida > Poales > Poaceae > Avena > Avena eriantha. The sequence goes on from OU342741.1 coordinate 340,687,128, forward strand.
TGGGCTGGCCACACCCCCCCTCCCAGGTGCGGGTTGGGCCTGGCTGCGCCAGGGCATGGTGTGGTGGCCCCAGGGACCCCCTCGGACTCCCTCTTCGCCTATAAGAAGCCTTCTGACCTAAAAACTCTGGGGGGGTTCAACGTTTTTTCAGAAGGAGTTCCGCTTCACCGCCACCGCCAGATTCCACGAAACAACACCAGAAACTCCGTTCTGGCACCCTGCCAGGACAGGGAATTGGAGGAGATCATCGCCATCATCATCACCGTTGCTTCTCCATCGACCATCCATGTTTCCTCCATCCATGAGTGAGTAATCCCCCGCTGTAGGCTATGGGGATGGTAGGGATTGGATGAGATCGTTCATGTAATGGCATCAGATTGTTAGGGCATGGTGCCTAGTATCTTTTATTAGTGCTTTATGACTTTGTTGCGACTTGTTGTGCTTAATGCTTGTCACTAGGGCCCGAGTGCCATGATTTCAGATCTGAACATGTTATTGATTCATTATGATAGTATTGTTTATGGTCTTATCTGCAAGTTGTATACACACGTTGTTGTCCAGAACCAATGGCCCCGAAGTGACAGAAATCGGGATAACCGGAGGGAATGGCTTTGATGTGAGGATCACATGTGTTCACGGAGTGTTAATGCTTTGCTCTAGTGCTCTATTAAAAGGAGCACCTTAATAGCCAGTAGTTTCCTTGAGGGCCCGCTGCAAACGGGCTGGCAGGACAAAAGATGTTGTGCAAGCTCTCATTGTGAGCACGTATGACTATATATGGAACACATGCCTAGGATTGTCTAGTACTTGGATGATTTATCTTATTTATCTGCAATTGCCCTATGTTCTGATTGATATGTGAATTGTCTTGTCCATGCAACACCCATCCATCCATCCCTATGCATACCGCACTCGAATCCCACTGTTTACTGCTATTGTTACTACTGGCTTTGCTTTACTACTGCCGTTACTTTACTATTCCTACTACAAAACTGTTGGTACTGATGAACTACTGTGAGCAAGATTGTTTCCAGGTGCAGTTCAATTGACAACTCAGTTGTTAAGGCTTAAAAATATTCTTTGGCTCCCCTTGTGTCGAATCAATAAATTGGGTTTCACTTCCCTCAAAAATACTGCGATACACCCCCTATACTTGTGGGTCATCAATGATGCTTAATAGCACCATCAAGAACCTAAGAGAAAAATCGCCGGCTTTGAGTGCCGAGAAGGCAATACTCCAGAATCCACATAAAAACTTCAGAAAACGTGTAGACCAGAAAACTTAAGTAGGCAGAATTTTCACAAGTGCAAATGCAAACTTGCACATAAAGGGTTTATATGATCCAAAAATGAATAACTAAAGGAGGTAAAAGACTCAGAAATCATGAGTGAACCAAAATTCTTTATTTCATTGATCGTATAAGAAACTTATTACATAATATAAAATATGCTAAGTGTAAAAGGGACGTAGCTGTGCTATGTTCCATGGCCAATCTGTCTCTGGATAATCATCATCGGGGTCACGTTGCTTGCGCTTGCGATTTTTTGGCCTATATTTCAACTCGCGAATATCTACGAGGTAATAGGAACCATTGAGTAATGCTTTGCTTATGACGAACGGTCCTTCCCAAGGCGGGGATAGCTTGTGTGATTTCTTCTGCTTGAGTCTAAGCACCAGATCCCCCTCTTTAAACGAGCGATGCCTAACGTGGCGACTATGGTAGCCACGTAGCTGCTGTTGGTAGATGGTGGATCTCTAGCATGCCAGCACGTGCTCTTCCTCGAGTAGGTCCACAGATAGGCGTCTAGATTCTTCAGTGTTATCCTCTTTGTAAGCGGCGACTGTTGGTGCATCGTGGAGGATGTCGGATGGTAGGACGGCTTCTGCTCTATAAACAATGAAGAAAGGGGTCAAGCTGGTGGATCTGTTGGGTGTTGTTCTCAAACTCCACAATATAGATGGTAATTCCTCCGCCTAGGCTCCATCTACTCTATGTAGAGGTGCCTCTAAGCGTGGCTTGATTCCATGCAGAATTCGTCCATTGGCCCAACTTGCCCATTTGACTGTGGATGTGCCGCTAATGCTAGGTCAAGGCGGATGTCTTTTTCATGACAGTACTCCTCAACTTCTCCGAGAGACAAATTTCTCCCGTTGTCGGTGATGATGCTGTGTGGGAGACCAAATCTCACCACTAGATCCCGGACAAATTTTAGGGTTGTTTCCCCATTAAGCTTTCTAATGGGTTTAGCTTCAATCCATTTTGTGAACTTATCCACTGCTACTAGCAGGTGTGTAAATCCACAAGGTGTTGTATGCAAAGGTCCAACCATGTCAAGCCCCCAGACTGCAAACGGCCAAGTTATTGGTATGGTTCGCAATTTTTAGCTGGAACATTGGGTTGTCTTGCATAAAACTGACACCCAATACATGTTTTTACCAACTTGTCGGCGTCTGCCTTGGCAGTTAACTAGTAGAATCCTTGTCGGAAGGCCTTGGCCACCAATGATCGGGGAGAGGCATGATGCCCGCAATCTCCGAGATGTATTTCTCTAAGGATATCGATACCTTGCTACTAGGAGACGCATCTTAGGAAGACTCATGTGGTACTTCTTTTGTATAGTTGGCCGTCAATGATGACGTAGCCTTTTGCTCTGCATACTATTTGTCGGCTTTCGACTTTGTCGACAGGCAAAGTTCCGTCTTGAAGATAGTTCGTGAACGTTTATGTCCAAGCAGGAGGGGTCACTGTTACTGAATTAACAAAGGATTCCACTCTATTCAGGTTGTCGGGGTCCACTCCCTTCACGGATGGGGTCCGTAGATGCTCTAGGAAAACGCTTGGTGGAATTGGTCGGTGAGCTGATCCAAGTTTTGATAGTAGATCTGCCGCCTCATTCTCCTCCCTCTTGACGTACTTGACTTCGTAGCCATCGAAGAACTTGGCTATTTTGTCTACTTCATCTCGATATGCCGCCATCATAGGATTTCAGGCGTTATAGGTGCTAGCCACCTGCTGGGCAACCAAGTCAAAATCTCCACAGCGAACTATGCGCTTGATTCCAATATCCTTCACTAGTAGAGAAAACCCTACCACCGGCGAACACAAAAGGGTCATCGCCAGCGCATTGGTGCTCGCCGGCGGTAAGTCCGCATCGCTGGCGCCTTCATAATTCGCCGGTGGTAATATGCCTCTACCGCCGGCGAGCAGCTATATACGCCAGGGGTAAGTCCTCATCGTCGGCGCCTTAGGAATTCGCTGGTGGTAATTAGTCGTGATTTTCATTGAACATATATAAATTTACATTCTCCACATGAATTTCAGAGAACATACCATCCTAACACCAAAGTTCACAGGGAGCGGTATGGTGATCTTCCTGTCCATGCAATGCAAACTATGTTGACCACAATAGCCGCACGCTTCTTCGCTATAATCCAATCTACATATATTGAGAAGAAGTCAAAAAAAGAATGCATGTATAGAGTAAATGACATATAAGGATGGTCTCAACTACATAGCTAGCTTACTGTTGGATATCATCGTCAGGGGCGTGTACATGTAGTAGATTACGGCTGCTTGATGCACGAGAAAGATCTTTATCTTGTCTCTGTATTGCATGTCATGACCATTCAAGAAGTTTATCCAACCAGGTCCACTGAAAGATGTCCTGATCGCTATGTTGGTCACTGTAACCACATAACTCCTGTCGAGCAGGATAAGTAATATATATGACAAAGTCTAGCACGATAAGTAATATATATGACAAGTAGCCGATCTACGTCTACCAGGATAAGTCTTAAAGTAATATATGACAGAGTATAGCTAGATCATGCATCGTCGTCGTCGTCGGATGACAAACCTAAGGAACCTAGGTCAACAGATGACGTGGGTGTGACGGTGAAGTCACCGGGGTTGAACCCGTAGTACGGGCCCTGAGGGCGCGCGGTGGAGGAACCCACGCCATCGGACGTAGAGGGACCTGCCTCCTGGACGGGCTGCTGGCGTGTAATGGTCGCCAAGACCTCATACTGTTGCGCCATCACCGTAGGATCCGCGCGGAGTGTCTAGACCAAGGGGTCAACAAGATGTCTCTCGACCAGTCGGTGCTCCTTCCCCTCCACCCTCGTGGCGACTCTCATACCCACGGGCCTATTCTGAATGGCCCTAGCTCGATCCTCGGGGAAGTTGAGGATCGCCCTAGCCCCTCTGTGTTGGACTGCCATGCAGTCATAGGCACATGTTGCCTCCTCAGGGGACTGCCATGTCCCAAGGTGGTGCCTAATCTCATCGATGGTGATCTTAGCCTCCTAAGTGGGGATCCTCGTCGGCTTCTTATACACACCGCGGTACTTCGGCTCCCACTGTGACATACTACTTAAACAGAGACAAGCAAACATATTAGCAAAAACAGTGTACATGCTACTCTAAATTTGTGATTCTAGCAATATGATGTACTAATAGTAGAGTAACATACTTTCACCTTCAGAACGAACAACATAAGTTTGAAATTCTAGTAATGCTCTCACCACACAAGAAACACTGTTACACCACAAAGACGTCACAAACTCACAGTCATGATTTCAGACTCGGCATACTCTAGCCCGCACCCAAATTCTGATGAAAAATACTAAAAAGCAGCTGTAAAAGGTTAATAACAGAAACCTCTACTGAACAAACCCAGCCAGCGAGCAATTTCGTAGCCACATGTCACAAGAATATTCCTACACCACCATCATGCCACAAATTATTTTTCTTTTGAAACGGAGTATGCCACAATTTTGCAATTCTAGCAATGTTATCGTCATGAAGGAACATCGTGACACTAGGATTTATAGTTCTAGCATATGCCATCAGAATATAAAAAAGGAGCTGCAACAGTTAAAAGAACAGAAATCGCTACTAGCGCGCATTTCATCTTCACTACTATTAAACAAGAAAACAAGATCTTTCCTACGCGCACACCGCTCAATTCACACGTACCAATCAGCACCACATGATTAGGCCCAATAGGCTTAATCTAACGGCCACCATTAACAACACGTGCACTTAGCAATTATATCATAGGCTGACTACTCCACCAGCACCTGTAATGATGTTTCTGGATAGAGCCAACTAACAAATTCTGGGCATGAGTTAAATTTTTGTCCCTAGATAACACCTATGCTGAACTTACCTATGTGTCCTACAAAACAATTATTTCTAAGAATGTTACTTGACATATCCCCTGTTTTTAGTTGTAGACCCTATAGAAGAAGACCCAATTAAGACAGATTGGAAAGTTGCGTGTATCTTATTCTGTCATTTGACTTTAAAGTGGATAGGAATCTTTCAACCAATCTCATGTAAGTGATTTTAATGACAAGCATAATTTGTGTTCATGGGTCTATGTAGTATGAATATTTTAACCGAGCTCATATAAGTTACTCTATGCATATTTACTAGTAACCTCAAATAGAAACACTCCTAGATCATCAGCACGCCACAATTTTCCATTCCAGCAACACTCTCATCGTGAAGAAACAAGGTTACTCAATCAAGACGCCACAGTTTTGCAATACCAGAACATTCCTACTCGTGATTCAAGCATATGCTGTGGTCACATAAAAAACATTCTCAGACATTCAAGACACCATAAATTTAAAATTCTAGCAATGCTAGCTATCATCCCACAGGAAAACATTCTTAGCCATCAAGCCGCCACAGTTTGCAATTCGAGCAAAACACAATCAAGACACACAACTTGCAATTCTAGCATACTCTAAAGTCACATCACGCACACATGGAGGGAGAAGGGGATTGCCATGCGAAAGCATAGGGAACTCGGTGACGTGTACATGAAGATGGGGGAGGTGGTCATCGACGAGGTGGCGGCGCGGACGGGGAGGTGGCGGTGCGTATGAGCCCGGGACTGGCCTCCTCCTCCTTCCCTACGACGGACGCTGGACGGCGACGGCGAGGGGGATTGGACGCGGGACGACGACGGCGGAGCGAGGGCCGCGGCTAGGGATTGTGAGGTTTGGGGATCGGATTTTTGTTGGGGTGTTGAGAGATGCTGTTATAGGTGGTCTCGCGGCCCACTTACCCCTGGCGCCTGCGGGCCGTTTCACCAACGGTACGTGGCGGCCCATCGGGGGGAACGTGGTGTCAGGGGGATGATCCCCAGGTACCCCAACCGAATAAGAAACAAGACAGTCGGATCGCGTCCGGCTGACCAGATGCAGCCGGACAGGGTGAGACAGGCCGGCTATCCCTTGGTAGCCGGATCAGCAAGAGGCAGCCGGATACGGCGACGTAGCCGGACTCAATCAATGGGACAGGGCGACGTGTGTGTCAGTGCACGGTACGCCCTGTACGGTGACAAGACTGGCAACCACCCGGCCATATCGAAGACTTTGCGTGGGTGACGCAGGAACAGTGGCCGGTGCTGACGACAGGCTCGCACGGCGTCCACTGTGCCTACGACAGCCATACCGCTCGTACTCCGATAAGACAAGCCATACCGGACACTGTAGATGACTAGTCGGCTGGGACCCGCCTGTGGGGCCCGCCAGTCGGACTAGCCAGTGAGACCTCTACCTCTTTGCCTATATAAGGAGAGGCAAGGCCTCAGTAGAAAGGGTTGGTCTTACAGCATTTAAGGCAGTAGCTAGCGTATACAGCTCAAGGAGCACTTGTAGTTCGAGTATTCCACATAGTCAGATCCGGCAGGAGTAGGGGCTTTACCTCACCACGAGGGCCCTGAACCTGGGTACTTCTTGCATCCCGCTACGCTCGCTTGTATCCAATCCCGCCTGCGGACGTCGTCGATAGCTTCCCTGCTAGTCCCCACACCTCTATCTAACCTCCTCAGGTACTGCCGTTCCCAATACAACGACAGTTGGCGCCCACCGTGGGGCAAGATGGCTTCGACCGGAGTCACGTTCCGCACGGGACCCTGCACTTCAGCCGGTGAGCACGTGGCCTCCGGCCTGGTGCTCACGCTGGGCAAGTTCGACTGCGTCATCGACAACGCTTCCTGCTTCGCCGGAACCTCCTTCCCGGCGAATGGCACCGTTCTACTATTCGGCGACCTCCCCGTCTACGTCGTCATCGTCTCGGAGCGTTTCCCTAGGGAAATCGTCTCTATCACGGGGCTGCCGCGCTCAGGCGGCAGCGCCTCCGCCGCGTCTCGCGGCGTAGAGGTCATGATGGCCGTTTCCAGCCCCCATCCCCGCCAGCCGCGGGAGCGAGGCACGGACGAGGTCGGAACTTCCGCTCCCCCGCAACCCCGGAACCCGGTGGAGGATGCCATTGATTGGCTCCTGACGCCGGTTAACCTCGGGGATAACCCGGAGGAGGCGGAGGCCAACTTCAGCATGGAGAGATAGATCCTCCTCCATGAGGCCATGGAGATAGCGGCAGCCCGCAAGTAGCTCGAGATGACCCGGCGCGAGTACGACCGCGCGCACGGTCTCACTCCGGCTACCGCGGAGCCGAGACAGAGCGGCCAGGTACGGCGTCGGGGTGGCGAGCTGGGCGGTAGGATGGAAAAGGACGGGGAACCGGATCCCGCACCTGCCCTCACACGGCCCACCTACAGCACGCCCATCAAGAACTTGCGCGCGGCACGAGCCGCGGCAGAGGAACTACCCAGCCTGGAGGGCGAGGAGCGAGCCCGCCAGCACGCTCGCGTGTAGGAGCTCCTCTGCGTCGCGGACGAGCAAGCCGGTGCCAACCGGCAGATGCAGGAAAACCTTAGCTACTCCAGGGGGAGCAGGCTACATGCCAACAGCAGGGGCGCGCCGCGCGACACCCAGCAGGCGTCCTCCCCTCAGCCGCCCAGGGCCCGCAGTAGGCGTCGCAGCTCTGGCAACAGGGGCCAGCCGCGCCAGGAGCAGACGGTGAACAACAACCCGCCACCTCCCCCTCCGCCAGCCGGAGCGCCCGGACCAGCCGGTTCCCGTCTCTCGGGCCGGGTGGGAGTGCCCAACCCGGATTGTCCGGATGCCCGCGACTGCATCGAGCTCCTCGCTCAAGCGTGCGTCACGGAGGAGGAAGATTCTACTGGTCCGGTTTATTTCGGACCCCGCATCCGGAACGAGCCGTTTTCGGATAAATTCTCCCTGCCTAGGGACACCCCCAAGTACGACAGTAGCATGAAGCCGGAAGACTGGTTGACCGACTACGCTACGGCAGTCGGCATCGCCCATGGGAACAAGCGCACAGCCGTGCGCTACGTCCCCCTCATGCTAACCGGGTCGGCAAGGAGATGGCTCAATAGCCTCGCGCCCAATAGCATCAACGCCTGGCCTGACTTCGAGAAGGTGTTCGTCCGCAACTTCAACGGCACGTACAAGCGCCCAGGGCGCCCGCGCGACCTGGCCTTGTGCGTCCAGGGCGACCACGAGACCGACCACGAGTACCTCGCCAAGTGGACGGAGCTGCGCAACACTTGCGAGGGCATCCTAGAGAGCCAGGCCATCGGTTTCTTCATCGAGGGTTGCGGAGAGGGCACCATGCTTCGCCACCGGCTACTATGTGACGAGCCGAAAACCATGGCGGAGCTCATGACGGTTGCGGACCAGTACGCCACGGCGGATGCCGCCATGAAGAAGCCCCTCCGAGTAAACGCGGACGGACGTCCGACTCCCACGGAGCCGGCTCGCGACCGACATAGCAATCCGGCTGGAGAAGCCAGATCCTCCAGGCGCCACGGCAACGACAACCAATTCCATGGGGACCGCCAGGCCGGACAGCAGAAGCCTCGCTATCACGCGTGGCAGGTCAATGCTGTGGAGGGCGCGCCCGACGCGCCGGCTAACGAGGCAAGGAGGCAGAAGCCGCGGCTCACCTTCGACCAGATGTTCGATGGCCCGTGCAAGTGGCATAGCGGTCCCTTTAAGCCGGCTACGCACACTACCCGGAACTACAGCTGGACCCGCCAGCTAAAGGACCAGGGCAACTAGCCTCGTCCCCCGCCTCCCCCACCGGGCGGACCTCCACCACCGGCTAGAGGAGCCGGGAATGATGGTAACGGCGGCAACGGCAGCAACAACAACAATAGCTACCCCCAGCCGCACGCCGCCTACCATATCTTTGAGACGGAGCAGGACGACAAGCACAGCCGCAGGCGACGCTCCAAGGAGGTCAATGCCATCATCTCTCCGGTCCCCCAGTACCTGAACTGGTTGGAAACCCCTATCACCTGGAGCCGGGCGGATCCGCCTGAGCATCTACCGACTCCCGGGGGCTACGCCATGGTGCTCGACCCTCTCATCATCTCCAACGCACGCACCTGCCGATTCTCGCGCGTCCTCATTGACAGAGGCAGCAGCCTCAACCTCCTCTACCAGCCCTCGCTGGAGAAGATAGGCATTCGCGAAAGCGACCTGCGCCCGACTACCACGATGTTCCACGGCGTACTGCCGGGGCCAGCCTGCGCCCCGCTGGGGAAAATCCAGCTGGACGTCATCTTCGGGACCGAGGAGAACTTCCGCCGCGAACCAATCTGGTTCGAGGTGGTAAATTTGACGAGCTCCTACCACGCTCTCCTCGGGCGCCCCTCCCTCGCCAAGTTCATGGCCATCCCCCACTACACCTACCTCAAGACGAAGATGCCGGGACCCCACGGCGTGATCACCGTCGCCGGCTGCTTTAGGCGGTCGATGGAGTGCGCCTCAGCTGGTTCCAAGCTGGCAGAGGCCCTCATCATAGCCGAGGAGAAGCTAGCAGCAAGCCGGCTGGAGAAGGAGCCTTCCAGGCGGCAAAGGAGATGAAGAGGATCCTGCTCGACCCCTCCGATCTGACTAAGTTTGTCACCATTGGCGCCGGCTTGGACAACAAATAGGAAGGCGTGCTCGTCTACTTCCTCCGTGAGAATCGGGATATCTTCGCGTGGTCCCCCAAGGACATGCCGGGTGTGCCGAGGGAGTTCACCGAGCACTCACTCCACGTGCGTCCGGATGCCAAGCCGGTCAAGCAACCTCTGCGCCGGTTCGCAGAGGAGAAGAGAAAGATAATCAGTGACGAGATCACCTGGCTCCTTGCAGCTGGGTTCATCATGGAAGTGTACCACCCGGACTGGTTGGCGAACCCAGTCCTGCTGCTCAAGAAGAACAAGACATGGCGCATGCGTATCGACTACACCAGCCTGAACAAGGCGTGCCCGAAGGACCCCTTCGCCTTGCCCCGTATCGATCAAGTCATCGATTCCACGGTCGGCTGTGATTTGTTGTCTTTTTAGATTGTTATTCTGGGTACAATCAGATCCGGCTAAACCCGGCCGATCAGATTAAGACATCATTTATCACCCCCTACGGGGCTTTCTGCTATGTAACCATGCCTTTCGGCCTAAAGAACGCAGGCGCCACCTACCAGCGATGTATGCAGAAATGCTTGCACTCGCAGATAGGCCGAAACATGCACGCTTACGTGGACGACGTGGTCATCAAGACCAAGGAGAAGCGCACCCTCCTCGAGGACCTGGGAGAAACATTTGGCAACCTCCGCCAATACCAGATGAAGATGAACCCAGAGAAGTGCGTCTTCGGAGTGCCGTCCAGCCAGCTACTCGGTTTCCTCGTTTCACAGCGAGGCATCAAGGCGAATCCGGAGAAGATCGCGGCCATCGAGAGGATGCAGCCACCCAGGAACCTGCTTGGGGTCTAGAAGTTCACCGGGTGCCTGGCTTCCCTTAGTCGCTTCGTCAGTCGGCTGGGGGAGAAGGCACTCCTATTGTACCAGCTGATGAAGAAGACGGACAAGTTCTCCTGGACTTCGCAAGCCGACGCCGCGTTTCACGACCTCAAGCGCATGCTATCCACAGCACCGGTTCTAGCCACGCCGGCTAGTAAGGAACCAATGTTGCTCTATATAGCAGCCATCAGCCGGGTCGTCAGCGCCGTCCTGGTGGTGGAGCGCCTCGAGGAAGGCAAGGCTCAGCCGGTTCAGAGACCCGTCTACTACCTCAACGAGGTTCTCTCCCTCTCCCAGTAGAACTACCCCCACTACCAGAAGATGTGCTACGGCGTGTACCTGGCATGCAAGAAGCTCAAGCACTACTTCCAGGAGCATCAGATTAAGGTCGTGTGCACTGCACCCCTTTTGGAAATCATCGGCAACAAGGACGCCACCGGCCGAGTCGCCAAGTGGGCCATCAAGCTTGCCGCCTACTCCATCCAGTACGAGCCCCGGCTCACGATCAAGTCACAGGCATTGGCGGACTTCCTCGTCGACTGGGCCGAGACCCAGTATCTCCCACCGGTTCCGGATTCGGACCATTGGCGGATGCACTTCGACGGATCAAAGATGCTCGGGGGCTTGGGAGCCGGCATCGTGCTCACCTTGCCCAAGGGATACCGGCTGGAATACATGCTGCAAATCCACTTCAAGGCCTCCAACAACGTAGCCGAATACGAGGCACTGGCGCACGGGCTCCGGTTGGCCAAGGAGATCGGTGTCAACCGGATCCTGTGCTTCGGTGGTTCAGACTTGGTGGTGCAGCAGGTATCCGGAGAATGGGACGCCAGAGACGCAAACATGGCTCTCTACCGGTTCCACATCCAGAAGCTCAGCGCCTCCTTCGACGGGTGCGAATTTCACCACATCCCCCGCGTCAACAACGAGGCAGCCGATGGGCTCTCCAAGATCGGCTCCACCAGGCAGGCCATCCCACCAGGGGTCTCCTTGGAGCACCTGCGCAAGCCATCCATCAACCCATCGCCAGAATCGGACTCCATCGTCTAGGCAGGAACCGTTCCGGCTGACGGAACGGCGGAAGCGGAGCCGGCAGAACCGCCAAAGAAGAAGACCCGCACCAATTTCGGCCAGGCAGTGCCTTCCGGCTCGCAAGACCCGGGGGCTGCCGGCTCGCCTAGCGGCTCGGGGGCTGCCGTTCCGGGTACGCCACCCGGACGACCCCCCGACACCCGTCAACCGGAGGACAAGAGCGTCCTCGTCATCCGGGAAGTGCCATCCTGGGCACAGCCCTTCATGAGCTACATCGCCGATGGAGAACTTCCGGACGACAAGGTGGAGGCCAGGCAAATCCGACGCCGCGCGCACACGTACACCATCATAAATGGCGAGTTGTACAAGCACAGTGTATCTGGTATCTTCCAAAGATGTGTTGATGTGGACACGGGCTACCGGCTACTCAAGGATATCCACCAGGGCGAGTGCGGGCACCACGCTTCGTCAAGGGCGATAGTCACCAAGGCATTCCGCCATGGTTTCTATTGGCCCACCGCCCTCGAGGACGCTGAGCAGCTGGTCCACGCATGCAATGGGTGCCAGCGCTTCGGGCAGCTCAGGCACATGCCAACTTCGGTACTCAAGACCATACCGATCACCTGGCCCTTCGCGGTTTGGGGCCTCGACATGGTCGGTCCCTTCAAGCGAGCACGCGTGGGCATGACCCACCTGCTGGTGGCGGTGGACAAGTTCACGAAGTGGATCGAGGCCAAGCCTATCCGGAAGCTGGACGGGGCGACGGTTGTCACCTTCTTCACCGACATCATCAACCGTTTCGGCTACCCCAACAGCATCATCACCGACAACGGCACGAACTTCGCCAAGGGGGCCTTCACGCGGTTCTGCAGCAACAAGGGCATCCGACTGGACCTCGTCTCCGTCGCGCACCCGCAATCCAACGGGCAAGTCGAAAGAGCAAACGGCTTGGTGCTAGCCGGCATCAAGCCATGTCTCATTGAGCCGTTAGAGCGGTCACCCGGATGTTGGATCGAAGAACTTTCGGTTGTGCTGTGGAGCCTCCGCACCACGCCGAATAGGTCAACCGGCTACACGCCATTCTTCCTGGTCTACGGATCGGAAGCCGTCCTCTCTGCTGACATCGAGTTCGACTCCCCTCGCAAGCTCCTCTACAACGAAAAAGCCAACCAGGAGGCGCGGGAGGACGGAGTGGACCTCCTGGAGGAGGCCCGCGAGCTGGCCTTGTCCAGATCAGCCATGTACCAGCAGTGACTACGTCGCTACCATTCAAGCCGGATCCGCCCAGTCGCATTCCGCGAGGGCGACCTGGTTCTCCGGCTGGTGCAAGACATGAAGGGCATGCACAAGCTATCGCCACCCTGGGAGGGCCCCTTCATCATCAGCCGGGCGCTGCCCAATGACTCCTACTACCTCATCGACGTGCAGCAGACGCGCAAGAACAAGATGGACAAATCAGGCGAGGAGACCGAGTGTCCCTGGAACGCGGCCCTGCTGCGCCCATTTTACACCTAGTCACCAGGCAATGTATGTATCCCGAAAACCCTATGAATGAAAATGCGGACCCCCACGAAAATCTCGGGGGCTCCTTGCTAGAAATGTGTATGCATCTGTTTTCCGGTTCTGATTTTCCGGCTCCGGCAACCCCTACCCGGGGCTCGTCGGCTGGCCCGGCCTGTTAAGTCAACAAACCAGATGACTACTGTGCGACGATGTCAGAGGCCCACTCTTCGTCTCAGCTACAGACCGCAACCCGGCTGTCCGGCTAGCAAGAGCAAAAGCCCGAGGCATCCCACACGAAAAACGGGGAGGAGACGCGACAGATCGGGTGTCCCGGCCCTGCAACTAGCTCGAACCAATCCAGTTGCTAAGCCATTAGTACCGTGTGTAATGTACTGTCAGCTCCCTTCGATTCCGGTTGTAGACCGCAACCCGGCTGCCCGGCAAGGACACAGCGAAAACAGCAGAGCGCACGGGAAAGCGACTAAGTGTCTAGACAGGGACAAGCCAGTTTTCGAAAAAAGAAGCCGTTTCCCGGCTACGATTTGGCAGACTAACCTACTAACCTATGTGGACATGTGTGTATGCGTATGTACATTTTGTCCGACTACCTAGAGTAGGAATCCAGGAGAAGGAAAGAAGATTCAAAGTCCTTGCCTTCATCAAGCGCTCTGAATCTCGGGGGCTACACCCACTGGGTGCGCTCGCGCGCCCCTAGTGGAATCTTGTGGTTCCCGACCGGCTAAAGGCGTTTAGCCGGCCGATCGGAGCCCAGGTGAGGGCAAGGGCAGGAGCAAGAGAAGACAAGGAAGATTCGAAGCACCTAGCTACGCCAGCTACTCCGAATCTCGGGGGCTACACCTAGTGGGTGCGCTTGCGCGCCCCCACTAGAATATTAGTTCCCCCGGCTGAAGGTGTTCAGCCAGCAAAAGCAACCAACTGAGATGAGTCTAGTCGGATAAAGATAGAAGAATTGGGAAAGAGGGAAGATTCGAAGCACCTGGCTACGCCAGCTACTGCGAATCTCGGGGGCTACACCTAGTGGGTGCGCTCGCGCGCCCCCACTAGAGGTGCAGTTCCCCTGGCTAAAAGTGTGTAGCCGGGCGAAGTAAGCCGGATAAGGTTAACCGGCGAAGTATTGAAAGAAAATTCGAAGCACACAAGTCAAGGGAAACTCAAGAATTTCAACAATGACAAACAAAAGAGATACGAAGCTCCCATAAGTTACCCAGCGTCAAAGACGGCCGGCACAAACGGACAAGGTTCATAAGTATGTAACACAATACAAATACACCTGGCATCCCGGGGCGATAACTAAACAGCAGGACCCTTGCCGCGGGGGAGTTCTTGGCTGGCAGAGGCTTCGGGCGGCGGAGGAGGCGTGGAGCTTGATCCGGTTCCGGCACTGGCAGGCGGCGGCATTGGGACCTCCACATCAGGAGTACCTACGGACTCCGAGTCGGTGAGCACCTCGCTGGGATCCACGTAATCGGCAATCTTGATGGCGGATCCGTGGAGCTCCGGATGGGCCTGGCAGATGGCGGCAAGATCGGCTCCGGCACGAAAGCCACCGTCGATCTTCTCGACGCGGGCATCCTTGTACCAGGAGAGCATGAGGGCCAAGGCCATCTCCGCTCCGGCCCACGCCGCCAAGTCTCGCAGCCGGTCCACCGCAGCCGGCACCTCCCCCACCTTCGCAGCTAGCCGCGCCATCGTCTCCAGAACCGGAGCCTCCAGCCACACGAAGGAGAACACGTCACGCGCCGCCTGGCGAAGCTTGGCAGCTTCCTCGCCAAGGAGAACGACGAGCTCCTAGGCCGTCGGCTGCGCTCCCGGCCAGTTCTCCTGCAGCCGGTTGTAGGCCAGCAGGTCTATGCTGGGGTAAAAGGCTGTCAGAAAAGAGAAGTCAGATCCGGCTACCGGATCCGGAAAGAAAGGAAGACGGGAAAAGGACTCACCCTTGGTAGTGTGGCCGACCTGCATTAGCTCCTCCATCAGCGCCTTCTCCTTGGTCGCTAGTCGTTTGATCTCCTTCTCTTGGTCCTTGTTCTGGGCCTCGAGAAGGGAGAAGGCTTCGGTCCGGCTAGCGAGCGAGGCGTCGCGCTCCTTGATGGTGGCCTCCAGACCGTCCACCCTCGCGTGCCAATCCTTGTTCTACTGCCGCAGAGTAGAATTGGACTTGCTCAGCCAGTCGTTTGCTTTCTTCAAGCGATCGATCTCGCGCTGAGCACACACGAGGATGGCTGCAACAAAACCGGCTATCAGTACCCACAAAAAAGAGGCAAGTCGGGTGAAGCGAACTTACTCTGGGAAGTCCTGTTGGTGGCAGCGAGCTTCTGCTCCAACGTCCGGTTCCCACCGGCTGTGGCCTCCAGCAGCCGGATCTCCTTCACCGCCAGATCGAGCATGGCGGCAAGGTCCGACAGCGAGGCGGCGGAAGAAGCGTCGTCGTCCACGGTGTTGACGGCCAAGGACTCCTTCGCCACGACCACCGCCGTCTGCCATTCCTCCCCAGGCTCCTCGTTGGAGTTGTCGTCGCCAACGACGACGAGCTCCTTGCTGGCAGCCCCCCGCGCGCCCGCGGAGGAGCCTTCCGGTTGGGAGGACCCCGCTTCCGGCCGGGGGACTTCCGGCTGGGCGGAGGCGGTCGGCTTGGCCCGAGGGGGAGGCGAAGGCTGCGCCTCAGAAGAAGGAGGGGCGCTGGTTGGCGCAGTCGGGGCACGGGCGGCGACCCAGCTGGCGCGTGTGCCGGGCTCGCGGCTCCGAAGGAAACCAGTGTGCTAAAGAGAAAAAGGAGAAGGCAAAGTCAAAACAAAGTCAGAAAAAGAAGAAAAAGGGCAAATAGGCAGAAGGCGCCGAAAGAAAAAGTGGAGGGGGGAAGCAGCATACCCCGGCACAACTGGGGGTGGCCCTTTCTTCCGGCCGAGACGGCTTGGCGGAAGGGCGCCGGACCGGCTCCTCTTGGGCGCCGGCTCCTCCGTCGCAGGGCGGCGGGAGCCGGAACGGCTGGAGCCACTCCCACCCGCTTCCCCGTCCGTCGTGGAGCACGTCGCCGGCTCCGTGGTTGGCGCGGCCTCCTCCACGTGCACCTCCACGTGCGGATCGGCGGCCGGCTCGTCATTCCGGCTAGGGAAGGCATTGTCGTCCCCATCCGATTCCTCACCGGACCGCCGAGCGCGCGGCTCGGGCAGGTCGGGCGTGAATTCCTCAAGGGGAGTCGCGCCCTCCTCGCGGATGATGCAAGGGAACATCTACCAAATACAAGAGATCAGCCAGACGAAAACAAAGAACAAGTACAAGAAACACCAAAAGAGCATCCGGTTAGAAGAGCTTACCCGGGGCGCGCGGTTCTCCCGAGTATAAGGCGCTAGGCTAAACTTCTAGTTCTCCGGCAGCCGTTCCTTGGTGATCGTCCACACCCACTCCTTCAGGTTGTGGTAGGAGGGATCACGGCGCGACAGCCGGGTCGGGTCCAACCGGCCGGAGTAGTAGCACATCTTGTGTGCTCACTGCTGCAACGGCATCATCAGCCGGGACATCCAGCTGAGAGTGACGTCCAGGCTGGTCAGCCGGCAGTGGACGAGTGAGCGCATGCGCTTCAGCAGCTCATCCATCTCCGCCTTGTCGCCATGGAACTTCAAGTCCCAGTTATGTCGGCTAGACTCGACGTCCTGGAAGGCCGGCAGATTGATCCGATCGACGTTGGTGAGGTTCTTCACGTAGAAGTACGACTGCTGCCACAGTCGTACCGTATCGTGAAGAAGGAATTTGGGGTAGCCGGTCTACGAGCGGGGGTAGATGGAGGCGCCGCCGCAGGCGACTAGTGGCCTCTGAGTGAATTGCACCTGCGGCCGGACTCGGAAGAGCCGGCAGAAGAGCCCGAGATCCGGCTGGATCCCGAGGTAGCTCTCGCAGAAAGCCACGAAGTGCGCCAACGTTCCGATTGCGTTGGCGCCGAGGTGATGGAGGCGAAGATCGAAGAAAGCAAGGAAGGTCAAGAGGAACGGGTTCACCGGAAGGGCGAACCCACATGCCAAGTGGGAAAGGAAGATGACGCGCTCTCCCTCCACCGGATGCGGCAACACCTCCCTGGCCGGCGCCAGCCGCACCGCCACCTCCTCCGCCGGCGGGAGGACGCGGGTGGCGCGGTACTTCGCGATTTGGTCCTCGGTGACGTCGGAGCCACACCAGGCCCCGCGGTCGGCGGCCATTTCCGGTTGACGAGGGGGAGCGGTGACGGAAGATTGACGGTGGCCCGTAGCGTCGACGACGGTGAGCGGGCGCCGCAAAGGGCAAGGGTGCAGGAGCAGAAGCAGCGAGAGAGAAGGAAACTGCAGCGGGGGAGCGAAGGAAAGAAATTGCCTCCCCTGCGGCGTCCCTTTAAAGGACCAGAAGGGCAACCGTCAACGGGGCACGTGGCGCGCATCCGGGCAACCCACACCCCAACCGCCGCCTAGATCCCGTGTGCCAGAGCAGGATGCGCAGAAGATCTGGAGCGAGAACCGAAGCGCCGGACAGAAGTTTCCCGAGGCGACGTGCGACGGGACGTTACGCTGCCCGCCGCAGAGTAATGATGGCGCGTGCCCGCATGGCCGGCGTCAGCACTGACGTCACGGGTAGCGCAACCGCCAAGCTCAGTCGGACACAAATTCAAAAGCAAGAGGAAGTGCGCGCACATTTCGCCTAAGGGCGGAATCCACACGCACTCGAGGGCAAGTGTCAGGGGGATGATCCCCAGGTACCCCAACCGAATAAGAAACAAGACAGTCAGATCGTGTCTGGCTGACCAGATGCAGCCGGACAGGACAAGACAGGCCGGCTATCCCCCGGTAGCCGGATCAGCAAGAGGCAGCCGGATACGGTGACGTAGCCGGACTCAATCAATGGGACAGGGCGACGTGTGTATCAGTGCACGGTACGCCCTGTACGGTGACAAGACTGGCAACCACCCGGCCATACCGAAGACTTTGCGTGGGTGACGCAGGAACAGTGGCCGGTGCTGACGACAGGCTCGCACGGCGTCCACTGTGCCTACGACAGCCATACCGCTCGTACTCTGATAAGACAAGCCATACCGGACACTGTAGATGACTAGTCGGCTGGGACCCGCCTGTGGGGCCCGCCAGTCGGACTAGCCAGTGAGACCTCTGCCTCTTTGCCTATATAAGGAGAGGCAAGGCCTCAGTAGAAAGGGTTGGTCTTACAGCATTTAAGGCAGTAGCTAGCGTATACAGCTCAAGGAGCATTTGTAGTTCGAGTATTCCACATAGTCAGATCCGGCAGGAGTAGGGGCTTTACCTCACCACGAGGGCCCCGAAACTGGGTACTTCTTGCGTCCCGCTACGCTCGCTTGTATCCAATCCCGCCTGCGAACACCGTCGATAGCTTCCCTGCTAGTCCCCACACCTCTATCTAACCTCCTCAAGTACTGCCGTTCCCAATACAACGACACGTGGCCCACTCTATCCCTGGCGAGCACGGGCCTTGTTCACCGGCGCTCCGTCTGCTACCCCCGGCGTGCGTTGTCGGATTCACCGGTGGTACGTGGCGGCCCAGCCGGGGGCACGCGGCCCGCCCTATCCCTGGCATGCACAAGATCTGTTCGCCGATGGTACTTGTGGTATCCCCGGTGTGACCAGTGTGTGTCTCCAGTGGTAACTGTACACAAGTCTGGAAGCCCTTACTGCCGGCGAGCCTGTGCCCACTTCGCCGGCGGTAAGGAGTGCTGCTATAAGCTTTTCTCTACTAGTGCTTGGCTACCTGAAGTCCGTGAATGAGGGTCTCATATTCCGCCATGTTGTTGGTAGCGTTGAAGTGGATCTACAGAACGTAATGCAACTTCTCCCCTGTTAGTGATTGTAGTAACACACCAGCCCCTGAGCCATTGAGTAGCTTTGATCCGTCAAAGTGCATTACCTAATATTATGGCTCTGGTACAGGGGTGTCTTCTTGCAGTTCTGTCCAATCCATAATAAAATCTGCCAATGCTTGAGATTTGATAGAGCCGCATCTCTTTTAGGTGATTTCAAAGGCAACAACTTCAATCCCCCACTTTGCCACTCTCCATGTAGCGTCGATGTTGTTAATGATGTCGGACAGTGGATCTTTCCTCACTACTGTGATAGGGTGCTCCTGGAAGTAATGCTTTAGCTTCCGTGAAGCAAGGAAAACTCCATAAGCTATCTTCTGGTAGTACTGGTAATGTTGCTTGGATTCCGCCAAGACCTCGCTTACATAGTAAACTAGTCGCTGAACTCCGTATTCGTGCGTTGGTTCCTTGCGCTCCACCATGATGACGATGGTGATGACCCGGTTGGTTGCCGCCATGTAAACTAACATAGGCTCCCTTGATACCGGTGCTACGAGTATTGGTGCGGAGGAGAGTATTCTATTCAACTCCTGAAGTGCCGTGTCTGCTTCGTCCGTCCATATAAATTTGTCTGCCTTCTTTAGCAACTTGTAGAGTGGCATAGCCTTCTCTCCAAGTCGGATGATGAACTGTCTTACCCCTGCGACGTGGCCTATGAGCCTCTGTATGTCCTTCAAGCACGTTGGACGTTTAATGTCGAGGATAGCCTTGATTTTCTCCGGGTTGACCTCAATTTCGCGGTGCGAAACGATGAGCCCAACAGTTTGCCGGATGGTACCCCGAAGATGCACTTCTTGGGGTTGACCATCATGATGTACTTCCGAAGATTGTCAAAGGTTTCCTGCAAGTCGGCGATGAGGTCATTTGATTTCTTTGACATCACCGCGATGTCGTCCACATAAGCATGTATGTTGCGACCTATCTGATCATGTAGGCAGCGCTGCATCGTCCATTGGTAAGTAGCACCAACGTTTTTCAGCCCAAAGGGCATCGTAACGTAGCAGTATGTGCCATAAGGTGTGGTAAACGAAGTGGCCAATTGGTCCGACTTTCGCATCCGGATTTGGTGGTAACCTGAGTAAGCATCGAGAAAACACAAAAGTTTTGAGCTAGCCGTCGAGTCAATGACTTGGTCAATGCGAGGCAAAGCAAACGGATCTTTCGAACATGCTTTGTTCAAGCCAGTGTAATCAATACATATTCTTAATTCTTTGTTTCCCTGTTTGGGGACAAGTACAGGATTTTCCACCCATCGAGTGTGAATAACTTCTCGGATAAAGCCAGCCTTAAGTAACCTAGCTATTTCTTTGCCTAAAGCCTGTCGTCTTTCGTCACCAAAGCATCGTAGAGGTTGTTTCACCAGTTTAGCGTTAGGATCAATATTCAAGTTCTGCTCCGCAAGTTCCCTAGGTACACCCTTCATGTCGGCAGGTTGCTAGGTGAAGATGTCCCTATTCTCACAGAGGAACTCGATGAACGCGCTTTCCTATTTGGGATCCAGGTCCATGCCAATGGCGGTGGTCTTGGAGGAATCTCCTTCAATAAGCTCCACCTGCTTGGTCTTGATGGTGGCCTTGAATACGGGTTCAGCAGCAGTGATTTGCTTCTTCGAAGCTGGCATCTCTGAGGCATCGACCTCGCTCTGGATCCTCAACATAGGGGACCGCTTCGGTGAATGTGGCTTTGCTGAGCTCGCACTCATGTGCCTTGGTGAAGCTTCCATCAACGGTGATGATGTCGTTTGGTCTGGGTATCTTAAGCTTGTTGTAGACAAAGCATGGCCTTGAAAGGAAGGAGTGGAATATGTCGTGTCCAAAGATGACGTGGTATATGCTCTTGATGGGCACCACTTCAAAGGTCATGCGCTCTTGGCGGTAATTGTTGACATCACCAAAGGTGAACGGAAGGGTGATGCAGCCAAGTGAGTTTGCTTGCCAGCCAGGAACGACGCCATGGAACATGGTGTTGCTCTTCCTTAGCTGGATCTCCGTCAAGTTCATCTTGTGCAGTGTATCCAAGTACATAATGCTGATGT
Source organism: Avena eriantha (assembly GCA_910589775.1). Taxonomy (NCBI): domain Eukaryota; kingdom Viridiplantae; phylum Streptophyta; class Magnoliopsida; order Poales; family Poaceae; genus Avena; species Avena eriantha. The sequence continues at coordinate 340,708,237 of OU342741.1, forward strand.
TGTTTCCACTGTCCACGAGGCACTTGGTGAACTATGTGCCATCAATCAATGGGTTGATGACCATGGCATATTGGTTCTCTGTTGGGATAAGATTTGGATGATCCTTCCTATCCCAAGTGATTGGAATCTCCGACCACCTGACATACTAGGGAACTGGAGGGAGTGTGTCCATCAGTATCCTCAATGAGGTTTTCTAGGCCCAGACAGTGGGAATGCCAAGGAAAGTGTGGTAGACTGGTGCCTTCTTCTCAAAGGGTTTTTTGCCCTTGCCATCGCCCTTATCGGCGGACTTGGGTTCCACGTCTTCATCCATGTCAATTGAATCCTTGGACTCCTCTTCCTTCTTCTTCCCTTTTCCCTTTCTGCAGGGTCTATTCTTCCGACTTCGCTTGTAGCCGGACTCAGGGTCTTCCTTGAGGTCATTGACAAACTTGCATCGGTAGTTTGTGTGGCTGGCTTTGCCATTTGCGTCGAGGTGGATGAAACATGGCATATCGCAGTACTCTTTGTACGTTTGGGGAACGTGGGGCACTGAGGGTGTTGAATCACACCTCTACTGACCATGGCTAGCCCCTCGGCCATGACCACGCTGTCCGCCTCCGCCTCTGCCAGCGACCGTAGTGGCGACCATGTCGGTTGTTTGCTTTTCTTCGGGCAGAGTCTTCCACTTGTTGTTATTGCTTTTTCTGGCCTGGGTGGGGATTGCTATTGCCGGCAACGATCCGAGCGTGTCGTCATTAGCAGCGGCGAATTCGCTAGCCATGGCAATCATTGCATTGAGGTTGAGCTCATTGTTGTCTTGCTTGCGCTTCAACGTATGACGGAGCAAAGTCCCTTTCTCCAGGCCGTCAATGAAGGCGGCCATAGCAGTTTGTTCGTGCACCCCCGTGCATGAATTTTTCATATCCAGCCAGCGGGAAAGGTAAGCACGAGAGGGTTTATCATTTTCTTGTACACACCATTGTAGGTCTCCGATAGTGCAGGGACGTTTGTACGTACCCTCGAAGTTCTTGGTGAACGCTGCATGCATGTCCAACCAATTGCAGATTGATTTCTCCGGCAAGTCATCAATCCATTGTTGGGCGGTGACGGTGAGCATAAGTGGAAGGTACTTGACGGCGACATTACGGTTTCCCCTAGCGATGTGAATTGCTTCGCTGTAGTCCTGCAACCATATAACTGGCCTGACAGTGCTGTCATAAGGCATGTTGGTCTTGTCAATCCGGAGGCCCGTGGGATAAGTTGTGACCTGTATCACTGGTCCAAAACAACGTGGCCCAAGGTATGGGAGCTCCCATGCTTCTTGGATCTTGTACAGCCGTGAACATGCGTCGCACGGCTCTGGTTGCTTCCCTTTTCTCTCATGGGTTGGAGACTTGTGGCGCGATTTGTTGGGTCTGCCATGTCCTCCGCCATGATGGCTGCTGGGTGGTGATGGTGGCGGTAGCGGTGGTGGGTTAGCCTTCTTGTTGTTCCTTCCATGCGACTCCTCACGCCTGTCGTGATTGCTTGTCGGATGTGGTGCTTCCTTGTAGGATCTTCTCATGTGTCCTTCATTGCCGCTGCGCTCTCCGGCAAGCCTAGGCTGCTCACCTTGACCACATATGACAATACTGACCTGGGGACGCCTAGGAGGTGGAATGCTTGTATGGTGGCGCGGCTATTGCTCCTCGTGACGCCGGGATGGCGGGGGTGGCCGCGATCTACGAGGGTGAGCCTTGTCTTCGTGGTCGGAGGATATGGGTATGGCGTCAGCCTTGTTACGCGCATCCCTCTGTCTTTGCTCTGTGTATCATATGTGGGATCCTTCATCGCAGGGAGATCTTGGCCTTCAACGGCTGATTAGGGTTGACTAGCAAAGCTCCGGGTTGGACTCAAGCCTTTGCAAGGTGGCTTTCTCCTGTTGCTTGCAAGCCTTGGCTACAAGGTCATAGACCTGAGCCACCACCTCTGGCGACATGTCCTTTTCAAGGAGGGTCTTGGCGACGTCAATGTTGAGGGCGGGAGTTGGCATTACTTACCTCCCCTCAGAATCCATGTATGGGGTGGATTTTTCCGGTTTGGATCCCTCGTATCCCAACTTGCGACGAACGTCGGGGTCTTCGACAACATGAGCCGGTGCCTTCTTTGCTTTGTGCTTTAATAGCAACTTCTTGTACTCAGCCTCCATTCCTCTTGCCGCCTTGATGGATTGTTGCGCCCTGGCCATGTATTTGTCTAGCTGAGCGCCCTCTTCTACAATGCACTTGGCCTCCGCGAGGATTTCTACACGCTTCTCATCAAGCTCCATAACGCTCCAAATATGGGCGACAGTAATGAGCTCGATGAGGAGTGCACCGTATATTGCCTTGTCGGCGGCAGTAACCAATGGATTGCCAGCTGCAAACATTGACGGTGGCAGTAGCAGCAAATTTGTTTGCTTGGTAGTACTAGGGCTTGTGGTAAGTTCCTGCAACTGCTGCGGGGGGATAGCCGGAGGGGGCATAGCGGCTTTCTTTGTCGTTGTCGCTTTGGTAACCGCAGGTGTGGGTAGAGCTCGATCCGGTTCTGGTTCCTGTCTGTCTTCTTCCATCATGCTCCCGATGGTGACTAGCACCTGGCGGGAAGTGTTGGTTTTCTCAGCGCGCTCCTCCTTCTCAATCTCCTGCTCGAACTCCCTCATAACAACATCGTATTCCTCCGAGTTAGCGTCTGAGCCACCGCCATCCATGTTGATGTCGGCGTATGGTGTGTCAAGGACCGAGTCAGAGTTGGCTTCGGTGTTGTTAATGGCAGAGGTAGAGGGTGATGGTGGCGGGCCGTTGTTGTTGCTTCCTCTGGCTTCGAGGGCAGGATAGCCTGAGTGTTCTCCTCAGCGTCCGTGTAGTCATTGACAATTGCGACGATCTCACCAAGGGTGATAGGGCCTGCAGCTTGCTGTCTTTGGAGGGTATGCCGGAGGAGTGTTCCGGGCGTGAGGTCCACGAAGTGGTAGACAAGTTCGTCAGCACGGTCACCCTCCAGGGTTTCCCTTACCCTCATCCATCTGCAAAGGTAGTCACGGGGAGATTCTCCTTCCCTCTGAACGCATCTGGCCAGATCGAAGATGGTGACGACGCTAACAAACTGTGACCTTCGCATCTCTAACGCTCAGGGAAGCCAAGCGGATTTGTGGGGTCCTTCCATCGTTATATCCTGCATAGGGGCGATTTGGGTGGGCCTTGAATTTTCCTGATCTGAGATGCCATCCTCTAGAGAAAGGTACGACCCAGATTCTTCCGCGAACGTATCCTGCCCGTAGGCGGTCCGTGCGGCCCTTGACGAGTTTCTGACTTCTTGGGAGCTAGGACCTGAGTCGGTTTTGCCGATGAAGATGTGGCTGTCTTCGACTGGGATGACGGAGCAACGAGTATGGTTCATCTTTGCCGGGACCCAGAATTCATTGGGAGGGATGATCGGGATGTTTTCAGAGAAGAGGACACGCCGAATGGCCATGGTGTCGCCGATTCTCGCGAAGAGCTTGGACCTCACCCGGTATAGAGCTCGAAGCGCCTCTTGCCCCACAGTGGGCGCCCACTGTCGTGGTATTGCCGATGAGTATGGCATGGAGCGATCCTCACAGAGCGTGTTTAGAGACATGGGGTAAGGCGGAGAGTTGGCGGGTACGAGGTAACATAGCTTACCCAGGTTCAAGTCCCACAACGGTTGCAGAACTCTACTCATGCCATAAATCACTATAATGGCAATACGCCAAGTTATAAAGATCTGTTCGTTGTGCGAGGGTGTTGTGTATCGTATCTGACGTTGTGCCCTAAAGGCTCCCATAGGTCCGGCTTATAAGGGCACCAAAACCTAGGTTACAGGAAAAGGACCTTACCGGATAAGGTAAAGGGTCCTACACTAATACTAACTACTCTTCGTGTCTTGTACTCCAAGGCTCCGAGTATGTAGGTGACTCCTATGTAGCCTTCCTTTATCCGGCATAGGCATCCCTTCTGTATCCGTCTAACTGGACTGCCCAGCAGGCCATAGGCTGTGCTACCAACTGTGGGCCACCCAGGTTAGCCGGATTAGTGACGTGCTATGGTGATACCCATTTAGCATATCCCCAACACGAGCAGAGAACTAACGCAGCCACACAACAAGTGATAATCAAGACCGAGAGGGCTTTATGCAAGCAAAGCTAGCTACCTGACTCGACGTTGATGATCCTACTGTCGCCTTCACTGTCGCGCCTCCAGAGATGCATGGATAAGGGTAGGAAGGTGGGATTTTACCGAGGATGAAAGGTTCGTCCACAACCATTTCCAAAACCCGAATCTGCACTCGAATTGTGTCGCCGCCACCAATCAGCCGCTCACCGTCGCTAGAATCGGGAGTAAAAGGGGGGGATTTTACAGGAGAGCCCAACCTCACCGTACTCACGATCCAATTCGCCGCCAAGAACCAAACAACTCTGATACCATTGACAAGCCCAGATCACTTAAACTAGAATTTAGGACAGAATATTCAAAGAAACACTCAATATAGCACCAAAGTTCGGAGATTTATATTGCAGAGTAGAATGGATTATAGAGGTGTTGTTAGACAAACCATGAATAGTGGCGGCTGGGTACAAACCCTAACAAGATAATCTGCCCCAAACCCTAGAGGATTGGTGGCTAAGGGCCAATTTGTTTGGGCTGTGGCTGGCTGTGCTGCTGTGCAGGGAAAGCTACTGTGCAGAGAAAGCTACTTGTAACTACCTCGGTGAATTACGCTCTTAGTTACATGCCTGGATGAGCGAAAGTGGTTAAAATAGTACGGTGGGGCCCGAGGCCACTCACGGTAGATCTTTCGGCCGTCCTAACCACTTTCAGAGCATCGGGGCAAGAACGAGCGGCGTAATCAGCAGGCGAAGGGATCAACTACATACACAAGTGAGTATGTATGCAAGCCACATACAACAGTCCTCAGAGCCATTCCATCTAAAAGAAATAGAAAATATTGCAACGCCATACAGCAAGATTCAAATATCCTGGATAGAGATAATATTTTAGGATAACTCCTCATACATCAAACATCAGAGTATCAGGCGGAAGCAGAAAACAAGATCCGAGTACGGATAAGAAGCAAATCGGCATAAGATGCCACATAAATAAACACACCCCGCCCACAGATCTCACGAATCCCCGTTCCTGGAATCTCTACACCGAGTGATCGTTGCCAACATCATCTATCTCCTCCACCCAGTATCCTTCTTGCGAATACACCTGTTCATCTGAATCAAACAATTTATCGTGTGAGACCCTAGGGGTACTCAGCAAGTCTTTATGCCACTAAAGGGGACACAACCTGGGGTGACGCAATTGCAGCAAAAGATAATAACTAACAAGTCTATAGATACTCGCTAACCATCCGCCTAACCAATGATAGACGGATGTCCGTGAATTAAGAACAACAGTTGTAACAGTATAATTAACAGATCCATCCTCCTCCTCACTTACCAACGAGGAAGCGGACGAACAACCCCCCATCCGTAGGCAGTTTTATTAACCATTCCATGAGTATTGCACTATTTACTAATCAGGTACTTAGTCAGATTAAAGCGGTACTTTAGTTATACTTGTCTATGGTCGAGAAACTGTGCTCCAAGTCGTCCATAACCACGGACACGGCTTTTAGAAAGATTTACCCTGCAGGGGTGCACGAATAGCAACACACACACGATCAACCTCGGAAAAACCAACTCAAAACCCAACGAGGCATTCACGACAAAGCGATCACAGGATTCAGAAATATTTCAGGGGGCCACCCCATTAAGCTACCCGCAACGAAGCTAGCTGACTCCGAGACGGACTCAAGGTTTGTGTGGACGGCGGTAAACGACTAGGAACCCGAAAATGTGACTGGGCTTGTCGATACAGCGAAAACGTGTCACGATCCTAAACAGTACAGGTGCTCCTCGCACAATCTTAAATAAAGCAGTAACATGGCATAAGTATAGGATAGTAATAAAACCCCAAACTAATTGTGGCCCCAAGAAATAAGAATGAATCAAGCTCTGGCTCAGGGGGGTCCATAAGGCCTCCCGGATGTGGATAGTGCGAATAGTCAAGGAACAAGAATCAAGTACTCGGGGTCCTACGGGACACAAGTGAGCAGGAAAAACCAAATAGCAGATATTGCTCACCGGTGCCTCTTTCATTAGTTATCCCATTACTACTCAGGTTAAGTTGTTTAGGTACCTCGTTATCCATCAGACACTCACATACCCTACACATGCTTTTCTACGACTCGCATGGCTCAAACAACTCCTGTAGTAATGGCTCATGGGATGGAGGAACGAGCTTCGGTGGGGTTTAAAAGTAAAGGCTATGCAGTACTTGGGGTTCAATTTAATGCAACCGCGACTCAATGATGCAAGAATAAGATAGAGGCAATAGGTACTATATGTATGCAAGCATGTGGTAGTGCTTGCCTCGCAGCTCAGTTGAAGCGAGAGATGGATCTGGGTAGTACTCCTGAGATTCCTGATAATTCTCCGGCTGGACGTCTATTCGAAGAAGAACCAAACAAACAAGGGCCAACATGAATAAAGTGCACAAGCATATGAATTAAAATGCGACAAGCAAACAAGCATGCCATGATGAATGATGCACAATTGGCATGGCATTAAAGTAGCATGGCAAGGGTGAGGTGTGGTTACAAGAGTAAAGCATTTTATTAATTATTTAGCCAAGTTTTATTGTCATAAACAGTTCTGATTTTTAATAATGACATGATGCATGCTTCAATTCAGAACAAGGAATGCGTAGATAGAACGGTCTCGTCGCGCTGATCGATTTAGACATATTATTTGACAAATTTGGAGTTATAGAATTAAATTTATTAATTTATTAAGAAAGAGGGCATTTTATTGTAATTTAAATCATCTCGAAAATTTAAAGTATTCAAACAATATTTTGAATGGCATATTTGAATTCCTCACATTTTTCTGATTCAAAAACATATATCATATGTATTATTTGGAATTAGCAATTAAAAGTTATTAAAAACAGAAGTTAAATCATATTAAAACATTTCTGGAAATTGTTTTTATTAAACAGATAAACGAAAACCTTTTTGCATTCAACCACACCTAGACACAATCACGGATAGGTGGGCCAGGTGCTGACTGGACGAGTTGGCGCGGCGAAATCTTTTTACATCGCGGGGGAGGCTAGCTGCAGTGACTGACGGGTGGGGCCGATCAATCCGCGGGGCCACACACGGGCGCGCCAGCAGGGGCCTGCCACGTGTGGGATCCGGGGGAGCGCGGGTTGAGAAACTCCAAACCGCGGGGGCTTTCTTGCAAAACTAAACCGGGTTTGACTCGTGGGGTCGCTGGAGCTGCTAAGGACTTGGGCATGATCGACAAAAGTGCGGGGGGGGAGGGGGGCTTTACGCAAAACCGCCGCGGCTGTGTACTGAACCTGCGTGTACTAAACCACGACGGTCCCGACGACGGCGAGGTTTGCTGGCGAGGTTTGCGGCGGAACGGCGGCGTATCTCGCGTCGCCCCCAAAACAAAAAGCGGAGAGGAATCTACCAGCTACGGGTTTTGTTCAGGAAGGAATGCCAGAGGCGGGCTGTACTGGGCGGAGAGCTTCGAGGAACAGGGGGAAACGCACGGCCTTGTCTGCTCGCCGGCGGGGCCAAAATCGGGCGGCGCTCGCACGCGGAGGGGAGAAGAAGGGGAAGGGAGAAGAGGGTGGCGCTCACCTCGTCTGATTCCACAGGAAATCAGAGGACGGGACGGCCGGAGCGGAGGGGGACGACGAGGTCACGGCGGTGGTGCTCGGTTCACTGGCGAGGGGGTAGCTCCGAGCGGGGCCGGCACCTCCTAGCAGGCAGAAACAATGCCACGGTCCGTGGCGGTGCTCCCCGGTGAGTCCCTGGTCTCCGACTAGGCCAGAAACGGCGTCGTGGAGCTCTGACTGGCGGCGGGCATGGTACGGCGGAGAAGAGGGAGAGGGGAGACGGAGTAGGGCGCTAGGGTTCGAAAAAGGCGCGGCTCGGCGCGAGGATAAGGAGGAGGGGGATGGCGTACGGGAGGCACGAGCTGACGTGGCAGACGGCGGAGAATGGCCACCTGCCTCGCTTCCGTCAGAGCTGAGCAGGGAGGGGGCGACGGAGAAGAGGAACAGAGGATGACGGTGGCAAACGGCGAAGTGGTACGGGCCAGGGGAAGAGAAGGAACGGCCCAGGAGGAAAAGAAGGGCGGGCCGAAGCTGCTGCTGGGGCGCGTCCAGGTAGGGAGGCTGCTGCTGGGCTTTCTCTTTAACTCGTTTTTTTCTTTTTATTTAATTAACTGTTTTTGTTTTTGTTTTGTTGCAGATTCAAACAAGCCAAAAAAATTAACCCTTTTTGGAAGTTTTTGCAAATTTGATTAAAAGGGAAAAAGATGGCCATGGAGTGAGGTGAGGGCTTGGTGGTTGAGCACAAGTTGATGGTGAGGAGAAAATACAAGAGAGAGAGAGAGGGAGAGGAAGAGGGTTTTAAAAATCAAAGAGATAATCCCACATGATCATACATGATGGGGAAAAGGTTTTGTTAGAAACATGAGGGTGGTGCAGAGAGATGGAGAGATTCTCACAAAAGAAAGATCCACTAAAACAAAGAGAAAAACAGAAGAGCTAAAGATGGTGATGCTATTGCATGGCCCATGCATAATAATTAATTGCCATGTTTTATTCTTGTGAAAACAATAACATTATAACATGGCATGATTCCATGCATTACCAAAATGTGGAATAAAGGCCAAGCAAAAGAAATTAGAATTGGATCCATCCCTACCCACATGAGCTAAAATAAATATCAAAGGAAAAGTACAAGCTCATGGGTAATTAGGATGGTGGAATTATAAGGTGGTGACAAAGAAAGGTGGTGGAGTGGAATAAAAGATGTGCCCCCAACTCAACTTGGGCATCAAGCATTTATCAAGAACCAAGTACAATTAATAATGCATATGAGAGAAGAACCAAATCAAAAGGGTTTTATATGATGCTCAAATGCAAGGTGGCATGATGACATGAGCATGATATAATTATGATGCAACAATTATATATAGGAAGTAGTCATTATATTACTAGACCAAGTAGCATTACAATTGTTAGACAATTGGGATGCTACAACTCTCTCCCACTAAACAGGAATCTCGCCCCGAGATTCTAAGAAGAAGAAGAAGAAGAAGAAGAAGACTCGAAGAGGGTAGGATACTTGACACAGAGCTCATCTTCACATTCCCAAGTGGCTTCATCAACGGAATGGTGCGACCACTGCACCTTGCAGAACTTGATGGACTTGTTGTGAGTCCTTCTTTCTGCGACTTCAAGAATTTTTATGGGGTGTTCTTGATAAGACATATCTTCTTGGAGATTGATGAGTTCATGGTCCACGGTCCTGCCGGGATCCTTGAAGCACTTCTTTAGTTGAGAGATATGGAAAACATCATGGACCCTGAGTTTTTCAGGAAGCTCAAGAGCATAAGCAACTTCTCCTCTTCTTCCACGAATTTTGAAAGGACCGATGTATCTAGGAGCCAGCTTTCTTTTGATACCAAAGCGGTGCGTGCCTCTCATGGGAGTGACACGAAGGTAAACGAGATCACCAGGAATATACTCCATGTCTGTGTGCTTTCTGTCATAATTGCTCTTCTGGCGACTTTGAGCAATCTTCAGGTTTTCAAGAATGATGTGAACTTTCTCCTCTGCTTGAGTTACAATGTCGGGGCCAAACAATATTCTTTCACCTGCGCCCGACCAACCAATCGGAGTTCTACATTTGCGACTATAGAGAGCCTCAAATGGTGCCATCTTTAGACTTTTCTGGAAGCTATTGTTGTAAGAGAATTCAGCATAAGGAAGGCATTCTTCCCACTTCATGCCGAAAGAGATAACGCAAGCACGGAGCATATCTTCCAGAATCTGATTGATCCTTTCAACTTGTCCTTGCGACTGAGGGTGGTAAGTTGTGCTGAAGTTCAATTTTGTTCCCAAAGCATTTTGGAAACTTCCCCAGAACTTGGAAGTGAAGATGCTTCCACGGTCTGAACTGATCTCAAGAGGAACTCCATACAGAGAGACAATTCTGTTGATATAGAGCTCAGCCAACTGAATTGCAGAAATTGTTTCTTTGACTGGAAAGAAGTGAGCTACTTTAGAAAGCCTGTCGATGACAACAAAGATTGCATTGTTGCCCTTCTGCAACCTTGGAAAACCAGTGATGAAGTCCATCTCTACTTTCTCCCATTTCCATTCCGGAGGCTTCAATGGCTGTAGAAGACCGAAAGGTTTCTGATGGACAGCTTTAACTCTGTGACAGACATCACACTCCGAGACATACTTGGCACAATATCGTTTCAGCCCAGGCCACCAATACTGTGTTTTCAAGTCCATGTACATCTTAGTGCTGCCAGGGTGGATAGAAAGAACAGAATCATGCGCCTCCTTGAGAACTTGCTCTCTTAAACCCGGGTAGTTCGGAACAAACATCCGGTTTTCAAAGAAAAGAGTGCCTTGGTCGTCAACGTGGAAAGAATCATACTTCGGAAGCTGAATGTTGGAGATGATCTTTTTAGTGTAAGGATCCCCCAGTTGAATGGAGCGAACTTTTTCTTCCAAAAGAGGTGTTGCTAGAAGGTTCAAAAGATACCCTTGATCCACAATTTCAAGGTTGAGCTGGCGGAATTCCTCACATAAGAGAGGCTATTGTTCTTCCACCATTAGGTTGTTGACATAAGCTTTTCAGCTGAGAGCGTCGGCCATGACATTAGCTTTGCCCGGAGTGTAGTTGATGGTCAAATCGAAATCATTGATTGTTTCAATCCACCTCCTCTGACGAAGGTTGAGATCAGGCTATGTGAAGATATACTTCAGACTCTTGTGATCAGAAAAGATCTCACAACGGTTGCCAAGAAAGTAATGCCTCCATACTTTCAAAGCAAAGACAACTGCTGCGAGTTCGAGGTCATGTGTAGGATAGTTGATCTCATGCATCTTCAACTGCCGAGAGGCATAAGAAACAACTTGTTTTTCTTGCATAAGGACCGCACCCAATCCTTGCAATGAGGCGTCATAGAATATCTGGAAAGGCTTTGATGTATCTGGAGGAACCAAGACTGGTGTGGAAGTGAGCTTCTCTTTGAGTGTTTCAAAACTTGCTTGACATGCAGGAGTCCAAAGGTATTTCTTGCCTTTCTTGAGGAGATCGGTAAGAGGCTTCGCAATCTTCGAGAAGTTTTGAACGAAGCGACGGTAGTAACTGGCCAAACCAAGGAAACTCCGGACTTCTTTGACATTTATGGGTGGAAGCCAGTCCATAATTGTTTTAATAGTTTCTGGGTTGACGGCAATGCCCTTGGCAGAGATGACGTGACCAAGGTAGGTGACTTGAGGCAGCCAAAACTCACACTTGGAAAACTTTGCATACAGGCGGTTCTCACGAAGCTTGTTTAGGACACACCGAAGGTGTTCTTCATGTTCTTCCTTTGACTTAGAATAGACTAGAATGTCATCCAGATAGACCACCACGAACTTATCAAGATACTCCATGAAAACCGAGTTCATAAGCCTCGAGAAAGTGGCAGGTGCGTTGGTGAGACCGAAAGACATGACCGTGTATTCATACATGCCATAGCGGGTGGTGAAAGCTGTTTTAGGAACATCTTCCTTGCGAATCTTGATTTGATGATATCCACTTCTCAAATCAAGCTTAGAGAATACCACAGCTCCAGCTAGCTGATCGAAAAGATCATTAATCCGCGGAAGGGGATATTTATTCTTGATGGTTTTAGCATTGAGAGCCCGATAGTCAACACAAAGTCTATCAGTCTTGTCTCGCTTTTTCACAAAGATGGTTGGGCTACCCCAAGAAGAAGTACTGTGTTGAATGAAACCCAACTTCTCTTGTTCATCCAGCTGGCATTTGAGTTCAGCCAACTCGGCAGGACCCATTTTATAAGGCCGCTTGGAGATAGGAGTAGTACCAGGTTCAAGTTCAATGACAAACTCGACCTCATGATCAGGAGGCATCCCTGGTAACTCTTCAGGAAAAACATCTGGAAACTCACAGACTACCGGAACACTCTGAATACCTTCCATAGCATCATCATTCAGAGCCGCCAAAGAGTAAAGCTGAATTGCAGGAGTCAGACTTGGAGAATAGACTATATGGCCTTCAGGAATTTTCAGAGAAACCGAACGTTCAGCACAATCAATCACAGCTGCATTTGCTGTTAACCAATCCATGCCCAAGATAACATCAATATCAGAATTGCCCAGAATAATTAAGGAAGCCGGAAACGAAGAGCCACCAATCTCAATTTGATTGCCATGGCTGATATGAGCAGCCCTCATGTTTGACCCAGGAGATTGTACCACAAGACGATGCAATAAAGGAACCATAGCCAGATCATGCTCATGCACAAACTTGTGAGAAACAAAAGAATGCGAAGCACCAGAATCAAACAACACTCGCACAGGGACTGAGTTAACAGGAAGCATACCCATCACAACTCCAGGTGCATGTTCAGCTTGAGCGGTCTTGACACAGTTGGCACGAGCAACCGTAGACCCGGGCTTGGTGTTGATGTTGAGAGCCCGAGGTGGAGGTGCACGAACCATAGGAGAACTTGCCGCAGGTCTTGGAGGTGGTGGTGGAAGAGCTTTGTTGTTCATTGGACAATTCTAGTGCTGATGCCCAGTGTTTCCACAAGTGTAACAAGCACCAGGTGGACGTGGAGCAACGTAGCCAGGGACTCCGCCAGGCGCTCCAGGGTAGTTGTGGTTGTAGCCCCTGGGAGCCGCAGTGAAGGAGTTTGGTGGCCTTGCCGCGTAGCTTGACGGTCTTGGTGGAGCAGGGAGCGACGGTGGGGTGTTAGGAACCCAGACACGACGCTTAGAAGGAGCTGTCATAGTAGAAGAGCTTGCTGTATCGCGGTTGTGTTTCTTTGACTCCTCAAACACTTGCCTACTTGCTTCTTCCTGCAGAGCTATGTGTTGGAGTTCCAAAAAAGACGCCGGCCTTGCATGAGTGATTGCATATTTGATGGATGCATTGAGGCCTTGCCTAAACCTCTTTTGCTTCTTCTTGTCATCAGAGATCTCATCGCCACCATAACGAGAAAGGTTCATGAAGTTTCTGATATAGGTATTGACATTGTCAGTGCCCTGCTTGAGGTTGAGAAACACTTCCTTCATCCTTTCCATGACAATTTCTGACAGATATTGCTCTTTGAAAGCCACAGTGAATTGCTCCCAAGTAGGCTGAAAACCAGAGAGGTCTGCCTTGAGGTAATTTTTCCACCACAAAGCTGCATCTCCCTTCAGAAGGTGAGTGGCACATTTGACCCATTCTTGCTCGGGAACATCCGCAGTCATCAGCAACCTTGATACTTCACGAAGCCAATCGTCCGCATCAAGTGGCTGATCAGACACTTCATATTGGCGTGGGTTGAACTTGAGAAAACTCTTGATGTCTCCTCGCTTGGGAGGTGGAGGTAGCGGAACAAACTCATTCCTCCTGACACTTTCTTCGAAGCCCTGTTGGTTCTGCTGCATAGTGCCCAAGGCATTTGCAATACTTGCCAAAGCAACCCCCAGTTCAGGTGGTATGTCCTCCTCAGAACGGCGTGGTGGTGCCATCCTGTGATTGATATAAAACACAAGTCAGTACTATGATGGAGAATAATAATAATCCAAAATAGTACCAAAATGGAATTAACCAAGATTAAAGGATACAATTCACTGAGATGATATTAAAATATCAACAAAGTTCAAGGCACCTAGAAGATATTAAGCATAACGCACACGACTGAACAAGGAGTGCGGTACACAAATTAACAAAGAAAAAATTTCCGCAAATTTCAGCATTAAAATACCACTATATGCGCAAAACCACTTCGAATCAAGATTAGTAACTCTACTAATTCAATATACAAGCGCGAATGATAAAAGTAGTGGTATGGTCGCGACTCCATCCCGCACTCAAATCATTACTCTGCACATGAATAAGTAAAACACATATCCCAACACCTTCTTCTTAAGATGAACTTTAAGATTGGTAACTACGAAAAAAACACCCCAACAAGATAACGTCGGATAACAAAGAGTAAGATAGATCGCATCGTTATACAATGAATCAGATAGATCGCGTCGGTTTACAAAGTCCTATCGGTATGGAATATACCAACAGTTGATAACCAAAAGGCAGATAGTGATAACATTTGGATACAACAGATAGACAAGGAATTCACACACACACACACAACCTATGGTACTACGGAACCCAGAACACGAGAATCCTAGTTTGAATTTTTGAAGAGGATTGAAAACGTTACACTTCCTTACCAGAAAAAGGGTGGGTGGGTGGGTAAGAAGAAAAATGGAAGCAGTCCTACTCTCACGTTTTGTTTTCTCTAGTATACATAACTACCAAAAATATTTGCTAGACTGACAACGACCATTTTGGCTGAGACCCTGAAGGGCGGGATAGCTCTGATACCAATTGTAACTACCTCGGTGAATTACGCTCTTAGTTACATGCCTGGATGAGCGAAAGTGGTTAAAATAGTACGGTGGGGCCCGGGGCCACTCACGATAGACCTTTCGGCCGTCCTAACCACTTTCAGAGCATCGGGACAAGAACGAGCGGCGTAATCGGCAGGCGAAGGGATCAACTACATACACAAGTGAGTATATATGCAAGCCACATACAACAGTCCTCAGAGCCATTCCATCTAAAAGAAATAAAAAATATTGCAACGCCATACGACAAGATTCAAATGTCCTGGATAGAGATAATATTTTAGGATAGCTCCTCATACATCAAACATCAGAGTATCAGGCGGAAGCAGAAAACAAGATCCGAGTACGGATAAGAAGCAAATCGGCATAAGATGCCACATAAATAAACACATCCCGCCCACAGATCTCACGGATCCCCGTTCCCGGAATCTCTACACCGAGTGATCGTTGCCAACATCATCTGTCTCCTCCACCCAGTATCCTTCTTGCGAATACACCTGTTCATCTGAATCAAAAAATTTATCGTGTGAAACCCTAGGGGTACTCAGCAAGTCTTTATGCCACTAAAGAGGACACAACCTGGGGTGACGCAATTGCAGCAAAAGATAATAACTAACAAGTTTATAGATACTCGCTAACCATCCGCCTAACCAATGATAGACGGATGTCCGTGAATTAAGAATAACAGTTGTAACAGTATAATTAACAGATCCATCCTCCTCCTCGCTTACCAACGAGGAAGCGGACGAACAACCCCCCATCCGTAGGCAGTTTTATTAACCATTCCATGAGTATTGCACTATTTACTAATCAGGTACTTAGTCAGATTAAAGCGGTACTTTAGTTATACTTGTCTATGGTCGAGAAACTGTGCTCCAAGTCGTCCATAACCGCGGACACGGCTTTTAGAAAGATTTACCCTGCAGGGGTGCACGAATAGCAACACACACACGATCAACCTCGGAAAAACTAACTCAAAACTCAACGAGGCATTCACGACAAAGCGATCACAGGATTTAGAAATATTTCAGGGGCCACCCCATTAAGCTACCCGCAATGAAGCTAGCTGACTCCGAGACGGACTCAAGGTTTGTGTGGACGGCGGTAAACGACTAGGAACCCGAAAATGTGACTGGGCTTGTCGATACAGCGAAAACGTGTCACGATCCTAAACAGTACAGGTGCTCCTCGCACAATCTTAAATAAAGCAGTAACATGGCATAAGTATAGGATAGTAATAAAACACGGGGCCACACACGGGCGCGCCAGCAGGGGCCTGCCACGTGTGGGATCCGGGGGAGCGCAGGTTGAGAAACTCCAAACCACAGGGGCTTTCTTGCAAAACTACACCGGGGCTGACTCGTGGGGTCGCTGGGGCTGCTAAGGACTTGGGCGTGATTGACAAAAGTGCGAGGGGGGGGGGGGCTTTACGCAAAACCGCCGCGGCTGTGTACTGAACCTGCGTGTACTGAACCGCGATGGTCCCGACGACGGCGAGGTTTGCCGGCGAGGTTTGCGGCGGAACGGCGGCGTATCTCGCGTCGCCCCCAAAACAAAAAGCGGAGAGGAATCTACCAGCTACGGGTTTTGTTCAGGAAGGAATGCCAGAGGCGGGCTGTAATGGGCGGAGAGCTTCGAGGAACAGGGGGAAACACACGGCCTTGTCTGCTCGCCGGCGGGGCAGATCACCGGCGGGGCCAAAATCGGGCGGCGCTCACACGCGGAGGGGAGAAGAAGGGGAAGGGAGAAGAGGGTGGCGCTCACCTCGTCTGATTCCACAGGAAATCAGAGGACGGGACGGCCGGAGCGGAGGGGGACGACGAGGTCGCGGCGGTGGTGCTCGGTTCACTGGCGAGGGGGTAGCTCCGAGCAGGGCCGGCACCTCCTAGCAGGTGGAAACGATGCCACGGTCCGCGGCGGTGCTCCTCGGTGAGTCCCTGGTCTCCGACTAGGCCAAAAACGGCGTCGTGGAGCTCTAACTGGCGGCAGGCATGGTACGACGGAGAAGAGGGAGAGGGGAGACGGAGCAGGGCGCTAGGGTTTGAAAAAGGCGCGGCTCGGCGCGAGGATAAGGAGGAGGGGGATGGCGTATGGGAGGCGCGAGCTGACGCGGCAGACGGCGGAGAACAGCCACCTGCCTCGCTTCCGTCAGAGCTGAGCAGGGAGGGGGCGACGGAGAAGAGGAACAGAGGATGACGGTGGCAAACGGCGAAGCGGTACGGGCCGGGGGAAGAGAAGGAACGGCCCAGGAGGAAAAGAAGGGCGGGCCGAAGCTGCTGCTGGGCCGCGTCCAGGTAGGGAGGCTGCTGCTGGGCTTTCTCTTTAACTCGTTTTTTTATTTTTATTTAATTAACTGTTTTTGTTTTTGTTTTGTTGCAGATTCAAACAAGCCAAAAAAATAACCCTTTTTGGAAGTTTTTGCAAATTTGATTAAAGGGAAAAAGATGGCCATGGAGTGAGGTGAGGGCTTGGTGGTTGAGCACAAGTTGATGGTGAGGAGAAAATACAAGAGAGAGAGAGAGGGAGAGGAAGAGGGTTTTAAAAATCAAAGAGATAATCCCACATGATCATACATGATGGGGAAAAGGTTTTGTTAGAAACATGAGGGTGGTGGAGAGAGATGGAGAGATTCTCACAAAAGAAAGATCCACTAAAACAAAGAGAAAAACAGAAGAGCTAAAGATGGTGATGCTATTGCATGGCCCATGCATAATAATTAATTGCCATGTTTTATTCTTGTGAAAACAATAACATTATAACATGGCATGATTCCATGCATTACCAAAATGTGGAATAAAGGCCAAGCAAAAGAAATTAGAATTGGATCCATCCCTACCGACATGAGCTAAAATAAATATCAAAGAAAAAGTACAAGCTCATGGGTAATTAGGATGGTGGAATTATAAGGTGGTGACAAAGAAAGGTGGTGGAGTGGAATAAAAGATGTGCCCCCAACTCAACTTGGGCATCAAGCATTTATCAAGAACCAAGTACAATTAATAATGCATATGAGAGAAGAACCAAATCAAAAGGGTTTTATATGATGCTCAAATGCAAGGTGGCATGATGACATGAGCATGATATAATTATGATGCAACAATTATATATATGAAGTAGCCATTATATTACTAGACCAAGTAGCATTACAATTGTTAAACAATTGGGATGCTACACTACTTCTCTAAGTTTGTATGTTTAGCAACTTGGCTAGCTGTGGTTGTATGCTAAGGAATTGTCTGTAATGTCCATGTAATCCATATAACATGTATACTTCACTATTGAAGTGCATAAACGCATATGTATACTTCATTCACCCATTCAAGCCTAGTTTGCTCAGGAATCCTCCTAGATTCTTTATTCAAATACTTTTGGCTATAGAGATTACGATAGTACCCCAACATGGCAAGGTCATGCGCCATTCCGAGCAACTGCCGCGTCCTTTCTAGTTTGTACTCACGACCATCGTCACCATCATCCATCTGCAAAGAGAAAATTAGAACATGTCAAAATGCTTCACACATTAATTTACTAGACATGCATCAGTCAACGAATGCTTCACACATTAATTTATTAGACATACATCAATCAACAGATAGTCTCACCAAATAATATCTGACATGGGTATGGCCAATAGGCACTCAACTACAGCCAGCTCGATGGAAGGCCCACTCGACGAATTGCCAAGGTCCATGATGCCTATGACGGTTCAAGTGGTATGAATTCCATATGGATACAGACTCCCAAACGCACAAGACAAAGAAGTCTCAATACTAGAGTTTGAATCTAACTTGTAACCAACTCATATTGGTACCTAAGACCTAGCCTCCCCATATATAAAGGCTAGGAGGGTCCAACGAGAAGGCAATCGCGACTCCCACAATAGACAATAGATCTAGACAATACCTATAGCATACACATACGTCATATCCAATCTGCGCATCCACCGCCATCGGCAACATTGTAATCCTTCGGATCATCATCAATCAAGAGCAGACAAGCAGGAGTAGAGTCCTCTACAAGGCCTGAACCTGGGTAAATCTTCGAGTCTCCTTGTGTGCTTGTTTGCTAGCCGATCGAGACTTCCAGCGCTTCTCAATTCCTCGAACCTAAGTTCATAACAATGGGCATTGATGAGTTAACCCTCGTCAATATCCATAATGGTATAGGAATCGAATAATAACCAGTAGTTTTACAATCATCACAAATAGTCCTGGCCAAATAAACAAGAAAGGAATAATAATTAGTAGTCTCTAATACATGGTACGCACAAGATCTGCAATGATAACAAATAAAATGGTGCACACACTAGTTCATCTCATCGTGTGTCCTCTGGAGCCAATCGAGCCTGCCCTCAGTTGTTGCAAATGCTGCAAACACCTCTCTCTGATCCTTGTTCATAGCTAGCTTGCCCGCAGTGTACATGATAGCAGTTCCTTCATGCACTCCACAATCTCGAACCATCCCTAAAAATTCCTTCATAGTTGGGACCTCATCACCTTTGCTACAAGAACTGCCTTTGGTGTGCCTTGAAACAATTATGTTCAGTGCATTGTTGTAAGCCAAGAAAAAATCTTCTCTTCATGCTTGCGCTTCCCTGTTATCTTTGAGGAATCCTTCTCATCATCAAGCATTATTGGAGCTTCCTTGCCAGATCCTTCTTCCTCACCTGCAATGGCGGTTGATTCTCCAGTGACATGAGCCTTCCTAAACATAACATCCTGTTGTTCCAAGTTGGCAGGTGGACCATTCCTAAACTTTGCATGGTCAGGACGAATCTGAAAATAAAAACATTATGAAGATATCAGTCCAATGATCATAATAACAATACAAAAGAAAAGGTAAGTAAAGACATTATAACTTACAGCTATGTGATTCTTCCACCAATCATCATCTGCATCCATAGTTTTTTCTATAGGATCCCAACCTAATCCGGTTGCATTTTGCAATTCCATCCACCCCGTGTAATCCTTCTTCAAAGAATCCCATTTGTTCTTGAATTGCTTCTGCGATCTTCTTTCCCCTATTTTCGTAGCAAATTTGTCCCCAAGATTCTTGTAACCCTTTCTACTCAGGCAACCCCTTTCTGTATTGTTGCCATTCACTTCCTCTATGCAAATGTCACAGAAAACTCTAGTGTGGTATGCATCCCAAAAAGCCTTCGACATTGCAAAGTAATAGCAAGCTATAGCAAAAAAAAAACTTTACTTAAATATCACCATGCAACCTCACAGTAGCAGCAACAAACAACATCAAAATTACAGCAGTACAACATCTAGCTACTTCAAAATTTTGAGGAGTATCACATCACACAATACATCAAGCAAATTTCGAGCAGTAGCACATCACTCAATACATCAGGCAATTTTCGAGCAGCAGCATATGAGCAAAATTTCGAGAAGTAGCATCACACAATATATCCAGCAACCTCTGGCGGACAACATATGAGCAAATTTTCAAGTAGGACAGTACATGAGCAGCATATGAGCAAATTTTTGAGTAGGACACTAGCCTCACCTTTCCTGTGACGACAGCGGCCGTGGAAGGTGTAGACGCAGCAGAGCAACCTCTGGCGACGGGGAAGAGGTCGGCCGAGGAGGTGTTCCGGCAAGATCTCTAGCGACAGGATGGAGAGGCTCAACAGCGGTGGAAGCTCCGTGGTCGAGAGGGAGAGGCCCGGGGGCGGGGAAGCTCCAGGGTCGGGAGGAGCTCGCCGGCGGGGCAAGCTATGGCGACGGGGGAGAGGTCGGGTGAGGGGGTAACCACTGGCGGCGGGGAGCTCGTACCCTAGGGACGGGTCAGGGGTGGGTTATCGCTGGGTCTTTTTTCTTTTGGGCCAGGATTTTGCTGGGGGGGGCACACGGGCTGCTCGCGCTGGCCTCTAGGTGGCATTTCGCTAGTAATTTGGACCAAAATGATTCGTGGCTCTGCGGGAAGGCACGGGAAGCACCTCCGGACGTGCTTCCGGGATCGCCTATTTTGCCAGCCATTTCGGCTGAAGCCCACCACGCAGCTATGCCGTTTGGTTCGTTTTTTTGCCTTTTTCTAGTAGTGGAAAGCCACCAAAAACACAAACAAACACCTCCTAAGTAGAGGGAATTCAACTAGTTGACAAACAAGGGAGTGGTTGAGGTGAAAAAGGAGAGTACCGAGGCCAGTGACGTGAGTCTCGTTTGATCAAGATGGCGCCGGTAAGGTGCCTCCCAGCACCGTTGGATGGCTACTGGATGGTGGACTGGGTCTTGACAGATCCAAACCATCGAGGAAATTGCAGGTTCCACCAGGTTTTGGTCATGGCGTTGCGCATTTCACCATGACTATGTTTCTTTTGCAACATTCACCAGATTTTCATCTAATATGTTGCATATTGGTCTAAACGACCATTAGTCTTCCGTTGACATGTAGTCTAACACTGGGCCCCACACAGTTGAAATATTTTGACATAATGTATCCTTGTAAAGGACATATTTTCTTTTTGACAATTAGAGAAAATAGTAGCGCTAGATTCGGTAGTCGGATGGACGCCAGAGAGGACAAGCGGCGCGGTCACAATGGAGCCCTGCTCTTCCCTATTGTGGGCCAGGGCGAAAGATTCTAGGACATGGACGTGTGACCTATGCGACATCCTACTCCGCGTTGCAGGACGGTGGACGTCGCGCGCGTCATGGGCCTGCTGTCATCGTCTACGTGCATGATTGCGCGGTGAGAGGCGTTCTCTCCACGATAAGCGTCTGCACCCGCCAGGTGGCGGGACCCAATGAGAGCCGACGTGGCGTCGTGAGCCCATGCCGGACACGGTATCTCGCGACCATGTGTCCCGTCCAGTGGCGACGTGGCGCACTAGGCCCATGCCAGCCGCAGATTCTCGCGGACATGGGACTCGTTTAGAACAGAGTTGGCGAGCAGATGACTTGGATGATTTGCCCTTGCGCCTATGTTTTGTACTCAGGTGGGTCTATGTCAGGTGAATATGTACACCTGTTTTAGTCCACGTGTGTTGTCCTGGTACTGGATGGATCGAATTCTTGTATGCCTCTCCTTAGGTCGGCATCGCAGGAGGATGGGGAGGATAGCTGAAGTACTCGCGACCTTCATTGGGATCCATCATCGACGATTAGTTGCCGGCGATTTGCCTGGGTTCAGTTTTTTTGAGAGACGGTGGGTTCAGTTCGGTCGCCATGACTGGTTGGATCGGACCGTTTGGGGTTTCGTGACTGATTAGACTTGGTTGTGTGGGGCCAGTCTAGATTGCCTGTCAACGGAACACTAATGGATCGTTTAGAACAAGTACAACGTATTAGACGAAAACCTGGTAAATGCCGAAAAAAGACGTAGACCTGGTGACGAAACGCCGCGACCAAAACCTGGTGGAACATGCGATTTCCTCAAACCCATCTCCTCCACGGACTTCGTGCCATCCTGTAATTTTCCTGTTGCCGCAGGAGTACTGCGTTCCTCGACCTGATCAGTATTTATCTCCAAGCTCTAATCCGACAAAATGCTGTTCTAAAATCTCTTCTGTAGCCTACCATCGCTGTGCCCTAGCGCTGCCGCCGCACCGTAGCTTAACGTCCCCGCCGAAGCCTCAGCCCCTCCGCCTCTCACGCGCGTTGCCGCCAGCGCCGTTCCCGTTCTACCTCGCCGCGTCCGCTGTCTCCGCCCAGTCCGCAATCATCTAGATCCGCCCCTGGCCCCGGACCGGATGGACCTCTCCGTCACCGTGGCCGTGAGCTCCCCCACGGAGGTGCGGTCGGAAGCCCTACCTCCTGCTATTTAACAGTGTTTTGTGCTGCATTTGTTTTTACTGTCTCTGTAATCTGGTTGTAGCTTGAGGGGTCCTTGCCTCCTGGGAGATAATAAGGTAGCTGAAACTTAAGTGATCTGGTGGATTAGGGGCATCTGGGTTTCTTAGTTCTTAACATGATGACTGAATATTTAGGCAATACGTGAGCATCTTAGTGAATGCATGGTTCTGTTTCGGAATTGACTGGTTTTGTATGTTTGTTTCAGTCACATGTTAATTTGCATTATCCTGTAAATTTGTATGTTTTTGCCATTCGGCGTAGCTGATAGACCATCGCGTAGAATTCTAAATTCCTTGAGGTGAACAGAAATATTCACTGTATAAATCTCGCGATTCTCTTTTCATATTTATGCAAGATATTTTGGGGGAACTTTCAGTTTTAGGTGCTGACCAAGGATCCTGTCAAATGTGTTGCGGTTGCACTTAATTTTGTTTGTTCCATGGAAGCATGTTCCGTTCATATAGGCATTAAATACTGCAATCTTTCATCAGGAAAATGTTAGTTTTACTTTGGAGTTCCTGCCCAAATAAAACTGTTAGTTTAACAGGAATAAACCCTTCACTTAGTTTTGTGCCTACTGATACTGAGCTGCTCAAGTCTCAGCAGACGCGGGGCTTACCAATTTGTAGTTCCGCTCTCAGAAGAGTATGCATACTCATTTGCAAAGTACCAGATACTTGTAATTAGTGTTGAGCTTCCGGGCCATCATAAGCAAACAAAACAGTTCTAAAGTTTCTTAAAAAAAAATTTGTTTGTAAAATGCATGTCTGTTGAGTGAAGTTCTAGTGTCCTATTTGTAATGCATGCTTGTGTACTACAATAAATATGACCAAACTAGACTATGAAAACTAAAATAAGTCGTAGATATGATAGTGTTCATTTGGTGGCGGAAGTCCTCCAAATCAATCTGAAAAAAATACAAGATCATATCCCCTAACAAATACCAACTATTCCCTACCCTCCTAATATAAGATCCATATGTTTATTTGGTTGCCTCAGGCATAGCATATGCGTAACACTATTTGCCACATTATTGCCATTTTATTTTGTAGAACATACATACAACTTGAAGCTGCAAGGAATATTTTTTCTCATAAACAGTGAAAGCTTTAAATTACAAAATGTATGCCGAGCGAACGTTAGGATTTTAGTTTCCCAGAGCGAGCCCATCCATAGCCATCAGATTTTACAGTGTTCAAGCTGCTGCAAGTTTCTGATCGCTTCGCCGGGGTCTTTTTTGTTTTATTTTTATTTTTAGCTGTGTGTATCCTTAATGTCTAGACTAGTTCTTGACATTTGTTGTTGCAAGGCTGGGTGTAATTGGTATCATCTTGGTATTGATATATTCCCTTTATCGAAAAATGAGCCCACTACCTAAAAATCCAGCGCCATATATGTGTGAGTCGTGTGTGCCCCAGCGCACATATGTTCGTGCTGGATTGGCGTCCTTCAATTAATACATCAAGAACTGAGCTTTGCCAATTCACCCAGTTTAATGCTTTCGTATATTGCAGCATGGTGAGCAACTAAGGAGGCGCCAACACTCAGTATCAGAACTGGTATGCTATTATTTACATACGGATGGTTTTATAAGTCTTTAGTGTATATGTTTTGGTTGGTGTTAAGATGTCTTTCCCCTCACCTTCTGTTAACTGCAGACTTATGTAAGAGATGAAGATGCAAAACTTGAGACCACACGTGCACGGTGTAAGAACCTTTCTCTTTCAGTAGTTGTGCATATTATTTGTACTCTCGGTGTACCCCTCGCACACATATTTATTGATTCTACAAGGCACCTTTCCCTACTATCTTAGCCATATTCTCCCTTCTGTTTTGCAGTGTCAAATCTTCTCAAAAGGCATGAAGATCTCAAAGAGCGCCTTTCACGGTACTCCTTTATCTGTTCTTTTTTGTCCAAGCTTCTGAATTCTAATTACATGTAGGCCATAGACTCAGCTGGCCAACTGAGTATTTATTGATTAATCATAATTAATGTACATATCATGTAACATTTGCATAAGCGAAGTTCAAGAACACTGTTCTAACTGCCAACTAATTGTACACCCACTTATGGTTCCTTTTTCATGATATTTGATCAGAGCTTTAACCTTTTGGCAGTTTCCACTGTTTGCGACTGTGAGGTCATCCTTTTATAACTTTCATTTAACTTAAATGCGGAAACAGCTAAAATTTGCTGGCTCTTCTTGTTGGCAGAAAAGTTACACCTCAAATAAAATTGCAACTGCAATCGATTCTCTGATTGATCCTTACTGTTTATCTTCCTATGGTTATGCTAAAGTCTAACATCGAGGAAAGGGAGGAGCTCAATTTTATCTTAAATAAACACATGTCAATGGATTTGTCATCTTCTCTTTACAGTAGTGTCATTAGCTTGTTACTGAAGAGAATATGTTTTGAACAAATGAAAATGGAAGTTACCAATCTAGAACTACCAAAAGGTTAAGAAATGACATTGGTGCTGAGTTCCATAAATGAGCCTTTTCTAATGCAGCGTTAATGTACACCTGCTGCAATGCTGCAGAATTACAAACATATATACTGTATAAGCAATGGACTGTGTTTTCAAGTATATTAGTCTGCAAGTTTAATTTTGAATTATTCAGTATAACTTAACATGTCCTGTAAATATGGGTGCATTTGTTCACATCATACTCAACTGAAGTTACCTCTTGACATTTTATTTAGCTCACTTTTCTATAAAGTAATCATTAATAATCCAGTCTCTGTATGATAGTTTACATTTAGAAAACATTTAAAGAGCTTAAATAATGCTAGAACTAATATTAACTTGAATTCTCAGTAGGCAATATGCTGATAAACTTGTTATGATCATGATCTCTTATGAAATTTCGATCCACATACCATTCTATCATGTTGCAGCCCTGGCAACTCCAGTCACCTCTAATGTTGGTACTAGGCAAGGAATGAATCTTCTGCAGAAAGCTGCTATTGTACCCTGTTTAATATTTCAATTAAACATGGATGCTCTGATCTCCATACCATTGCGATTGTTCTTATCATCTTATCCCTACTACATTAGGTCATATTCCAGATGGTATTCCCCAAAATAGCAGTGGCCTTTCTATTGAACATTTAAAAAAAAACCATAAATGGTTGTCTGATTTTTTTTTGCGCATGTTACCTTTAAATGTGTGAGTGCATGACTAGTAAAATATTCTTTTACATCTTGAGTATATTGTTGTAGGGATTCTGATAAGCTGATTTTTGAGCGTCTACAGAAAGAATTTGAGGCTGCACGGATTGCACAAACTGAAGGTACTGTTTGCTCACTAACTCTGATGTTTACGGTTTACCTTCTTTATTAATAGTAAGATCGCCAGCAAATCTCAATACCACATTCTATATAGAAACAAACATACCTGTTATACTATCCCCTTTTGCGGTTCTTCTGTAACTAAAATCCCCTTATCAGGAGCATTTGCTCACTTTACAAGTTTCCATGCTTAGGTCAACTAGTTGTCATTTTCCAAACTAAATGCTGACTTAGGGTCAAATTGATAATTAATCTGCTAACCCCAACTGAGGCTGTACAGTTTTGCAAAAACATACTCACAGGCCACTTGATGTTTATTTTGAGTTCAAACCTTTAAATCTTGAACTTACAAATGAAGTTTCGAATTTCATGTTCTCACCTGCATTTGAGTACTATCCCTTATATGGCTAACTAAATTTACCTGGCAGTATTTTTAATGGTCTCTGTAGGATGTTGGTTCAAGTTGCTCATTCAGTTCCATTTAGACCATGAATTTTAGCAATAATGCTTCACGTACAGGCTGTAAAGTGCAATTAAATGGATGTGGAATTTTAATCCATTTGTCACTGATGATTGTGAGTGACATTAGGTTCACAGTCAAGAGTCAAGACCATCTCCAAAATATCAGGTTTATTGTCCACATCAGGCTTAACAGGCTTAACATGCAATCTAGGATGCTGTTCATGACTTCATTCCCATAGGAAGCACTTCCACACTGTCTCGTGATCATTAGATGCCATATTTGTTATGTCTTAGTATCTTGGTCAAACTTGTATCTTGTATTGTCCACCATTGTGATCACTCCTAAGCTACAAGGCACTCTCCACATATAAATATGTATGTGTAATCTTACGAAAGGAGGGCTGGAATCTCGCATCCTCCTAAAATAGTGTACTTGTTCTTATTGTCCTTGGATCTTGGATTAGGCAAAGTACTGTTAAGATTTTCAGGTTGCACTCTTGCTACCCTTGCCTTTTTTCTCTGGGTTGAAGCAGTTGCGTCAGAGTCTGCGATGCACATTTGAAGCAGCACAAATGAAAACTTACCTCTATATTTAACTGATTTCTCCTACTGTTCTCTTAGGAAAAAAACATTTGTAGTAGCAAGTTGGGGTTTGTTCCCAGTCCTCACAATCACTTGGTTCTTCAGATTTTCTTGTGTGGATATGCATCCCTTTGGCGCTAGCAAATCCATTCCAATCCGATAGTGCTGTAAACGATTTACCTTCTGTAGTACCTCATGTGACTTTGATCTCTCTAGGTTTTCATGAAACATTACCCCCCAAATCATTGATTTGAGATGTTTCCTAGGACTGGAGAAAAATAGGCTTGTTTAGGCTTTGTTGAAAAAAATGCCAGTGTGCTTCACCAAATGACATTCTAGGGCGCTTTGAACATTTGAGCGGGTGAGTTTGGATCGGTAGCTCACAGGGACAGCTATAGTCCAATTTCTCAATTAGACACGAACTAGAGTTCATTCTGCGGTGGAAATTAAAATTCTCTGGTGTGCACCCATAGAAACTTAAATAGATAACCTAGCTATTTACTAATGCATAGCATAGTGAGTAGGATTGGTTGGTCTTTGATTCTCTGGAACTACACATATATACCAAGATTTGTAGCTCTACGTCATTACAAAAATCTAAACTATGTTTGGCATAAACATGAACGAAAGAAGTTCATCGATAGTGTTAGATTGATGGTTCTGTGAGCTTATTGTTCCACATCAAGAACTCATCAAGCATGTTTGTATGATTGATTATTTCACGCTTCCATATGCATGGTATGCTGCTTTTCACACTGTTGCTTTCTTTCTTGATTGGCACATGACACATGCACATGCCAATAAGAATTCTTTACAAATTGTTCAGTAATTTACTATGGACAATATGGCAGTTTTTTTTACTGTTTTTCATTGTATCTCGGGAGTGTTGTCATATTCATGGATTCTCTGTCGTTACAGTCAGTATGGCACATATTTAGTCTTCTCATACAGTCTAGCAGTAAAATTTTAATCAAATATTATCCTACCGCTTCATTTCTTACATGTAGGCTTTTATATTTCATAGAGATATCAATAGATGATGAGCAGTGGAATGATGGTTTGCTGGCAACTATCCGTGAGAAGGTACTTAACCTTAAGCACCCTATTGTTTTCATGTTTATTACACATGAAATAGACTGTTGCTCTGTGCATTTTGAGTTTTTGACGAGCTTACTTTATTTCGTAGACCAGGTCCATATGGAGGCTGAAAGGAAGGCGATGGTGAACCAAGCAAATGTTCCAGCTGACCGTCAATTTCAACCAAGGACAACTTACAGAATTAGAAACAAGGTAACCTTGTTCTCTAGAGTCTACAGTAGTTTTTTTTTGTTCCCCATCGAGTTCTGTAGCTGGCTACCAAAAAGACTGCACTCTGCTGTAGTTTATCATTGGTGGTCGATATTTTTTCTGCTGCTGCTAGTAGTTTTGTGTTGGTAACACAATTTCTCATTCTTGTTCTGTGCCTACGATTGCTACAACAATATGGTGACCACCGAAACTAAATTTAGCCTATAGACAATGTAATATCTACCGTGTAACATGTCATTATATTATTATCGTAGAATAAAATTCTGTTCATGAATTGGCATGCTTAGATTCAAGTAACCCACCTATTCCATTGCCCCTTATTATTTTATAATTTAATCTGCCATAACAAAATATTGTTTTCTTTTTCATAGGTTATCTATTGTTTGGATGGTGCCAGAATTGGTATACAGTACGAGACATTCTTTGCTGGTGATTACACTTAACATTTTCAATATCATAACCTCCATGAAATGTCTGATCTGTACCATACAAAGCTGTGTGTAAGATAATAAGATAGGCGGAGGCCATATTTTACAAAGCAGACAGTTAATACCAAATTGTTATCAGCTACAATTAGTTTGTTTTAAACCAAATCAGACTTATATCATCATGCAGACCCTGACATTCTGAATACTAGTCCAACATAAGCATATTGAGTTATCCAAAAAGAAAGAAGAGAGACATCGTAACTACACATGCTTTTCTCCACTAAATAGCAAGCACATTATATTTTGCAGGAGAGCCTTGTGAAATTTATCATTGTGTTCTGGAGAGCAAGTCATTCCTTGAAAAGATGACTGTGATTGAACACACCTTACCTTTCTTTCTGCCGATACGAGAAGTAGAAAGTGATCACCTGTCATCTAATGCCATTGTAAAGTTTCTTCATGGAACACTTTCTTTTACCGTTCAATTATTAGTCAAATAGTTCTATCTACTCACATGACTTCTTTTCCCTGCAGAAGTTTATTGATCATCTCGAAGAAATTTTACAGTCTTATATTGACAGGAGAGAGCAGGTCAGTTCCAAATATTGCACCATCTCCCTTCGATTATGTTATCTACTGTAAAATGCAAACCTACCCTTGAAGTATAGGGTTGTAGATAACTTCTCATGTTGTTTAATAATGGATCTTGGATAGCATTGCCAACCTCGCTTGCAACACAGTGCTTCCTTAGATTTGAAGTTGTCGACCTGGCACTGTCTTCTATATTATCATTTGCTAAGGCCAAGGGGATATTTGCTCTTTGCTCTGGGTAGTAGTGTTATTTCCCAATAAATACAGTTTTGTCCTGTTATTTACAGCTTGTCCAGTGTGTTGTTCTCTTTGATAACAATGTGCTGATTCTAATGTTTTCCACGGAATTCATGTTCAAGGTTCGTCTTATCAAGGAACTCTATGGGAATCAAATTGGAGAATTGTTCAACAGTCTTCCTTATAATTTGATCGAATTTGTATTAGAAGATTTCGAATGGTAAGGACAAATTCTATGGATTGTTCCAGTTAGATTTTGCTATAGTACCACCACATTTGTACTAAAATACTAATCAACAGAGCTGTCCTATATACCCGTAGCATTTTTGTACTGAAACTGCATATTGTACACTGTAGAAACTGACATTTCCACTCCTGTGTGAATTGAGCAGCAAGGTTACCGTGAGTATTCGGTATTCAGATCTAATTGTGACCCTGCCGAGTCAGGCGAGGGTCTTGGCTTGGCCGCTTCGCTCTTATAAGAGAATATCTGCCGCAGACCGCCGTTCAAGTAGCAGAGCGACTGCTCAACCTGTACCATTTCGCCTTTCCTATGCTGAGGATGCCTTGAAGACCTTGAGTTTGCCGGAAGGTTCCTCCTTTCTTAACCATTGCCTCTCCCCTGTGTGCTGAAGCATACGAGTCTGCGCGCTGAGCTTGTTCTGATATGTTCTTTTGCTCCCGAAATTTTCTTATGTTTCAGCATACGCGGAGATTGTCCTGAACCTGCCCCGTGCTCTGAAGAAGGTGTTCTACTCTCAGGAAAGTGACTGAAGGATGCGTGTAGAATCTGCCAATGAGATTGAACCTTGTGATACCATGCAAACATTTAACCTTACAGTTGCAAGTTTTGTAATTCTGCCATAGGTGACTTTGATGCCTAATAATTGTGTCCTGAATGTTTGGGAGTGTTGGACAAAGTTGGGCAGGTTGAAAACCTTGAATGGGGTGCTTATGAGTGCTGAGTGCATATCATTTCTGCATATGCTACGGCTGTACTCCAGGCTATGCGCTGAGCAACGCCCATCTGGCCGCCGCTGCTACTTGTGCTGTCTTCCCGCGGCCTCTACCCAATCCTGTGCTGTCACGCTTTCCTGAGAGCATCTCCACTCGGGGTCCTCAAAGCCTCCCCCCAAAGGCCTACGAGGGCCGCCGGCGCCAAAAAACGTGTCTAGCTGCGGCCCTCATTTTAGAATTTCTGCCGGTGCGGTCCAATTATTAATCCGGCGATGAAACCCTATCTACAGGGAGGCAAGCGGGGGCGCCTGAGGGGAATAAAATATTGCCCTGTCAAGCCACGCGCCCTTCGGCGGCCACGCGGTGGCTGGAAGTGTCCGTCACCGCGTTTCCGCCAGTTCCACCGCTTCCCGCCTAAACTTTTCGCCATTTCCGGCTACATAGGCCACGGCCGCCATTGTCATAGCTCAGATCTACACGCAATGTCATCCTCCAATCTCCCCGCACTAACATACGCCGAGGCAGAGGCGCTATGCGCCTCCCGCTGCTCCTGCCCGCCGGGGTACGGGTTGCCCTTCGGGCTGGAGGTTGAGCGCCAGTGGCATGCCGGTCCTGTCCGTCCCTCAAGGTGCTACCCGCCGGCTGGCCATCACCAACCACTACTACGGCGAGCTCATGTCGGAGCAGCGGATGGACACCAGCTGGGACCTCGACAACGCCGCCACCTGGAACGCCTTCTTCACGAACCGTCGTGAGCGGCAGCTCGCCATGTACGAGGGGGACGGTTCGCCGCCCGTCAACAACGAGGAGGGCCGCAGGCTGTGGTGGGGCGCCCGGACTCTTGATGGAGTGATGAAGCACATACTGGCGGCCGACTATCCCCGCCTCCGGTACCCGCACTTCCAGCGGAAAAAGGGCGGAGGTCGCGTGATGTTCTGGGATCCTCTTGCCCCGCGCGCGATGCTACGCCTCGACCGGCTGCTGGAGGAGCCTCAGCCGGAGCCTCAACCGGAGTGGGTGGTCCCTCCGAAATACACTGTGGCGGCGCGCCAGTAGAGGCGTCTCGGCGACCCGGAAGAATTTCCGGGGCAGCGTGCGGCCATTCGCGCGTCGCTCGAACCGACGCAGCCGGGGGACACCTGGTGGCGGAAGGAGAGGAAGGCCTATCGTGCGCGCGGCAGAGGCGACGATGAAGGCTGCAACCATTGCGGGCACCGGTCCCCAAAGCAGCGATCGCTCTTCAGCGAACGTTCGATGTGGCGCGATCGTGGCCGGCCAACGCTGCCGAGGCCGGAGCGCGCGCCGGCCGACGACAAAGACGACGGCTCCTACGACGACTACGAGGACGAGTACTACAGGGTTAGGCACGATTATGACTAATATTTCTATTTTTATTATGTAATAAAATTAGGTTTCCCTATTTAAATATTATTTTATTAAAATATGTGTCTACTTTGGGGGGCACGGCTGGGAAGACGGCGCCCTCCATTTCCGATTTCACACCGGCGGCCCCCCATACGGACCAAAAACGGGCCGCGCCGGAGCAGGAATCAATCTCTAAGAGCATCCCAGCGGTAGTAGCTGTAGTGCCCCCCTTGAAAAACTCGACGCAAAAATTGGCCACTTGCAGAGGGCCGGCGAGTTCCCAGCCCTCCAGGTCTAGTTTGCTGAAAAGGATCAAATTTGCAAGTTCATACGAGATTTGACCAAATTTAAACTAAAACATAAATTTAAACTAAACTAATCCTAGTTCATGTTTTTGCCGATGTTGATTGATTACTTTAATGGTTGTACGCGTGCACGCAAGCACTGCGGCTCAAAAAATTATGGGAGAATTCTCGTTGGTATTTACAGGGTGTGGTTTGGTATCTGTCAGATTTTAGCCGCCTTTGGAAAAATTTAAGATGGTGTCTTAGAAGAAGAAAGAGTTTGAAGACATCGGTGTTTTAATAGTTTCTTTTAGATTTTATTTTGTAATCGCTGGAGACATCCTATGTATCTCTACCATGTACTATATGTTCCTATGAATATATCGTGGTATTGATTGTCAAAAAAAATCCTAGTTCATGTTGGAGCATCTGTAGACGACAGTGTAGTCTTCGTCGTTGTCGCTCGGCGGCTTGTCTGCCAGTGGACCGTGACTGCTTCCCTGGCATGGGCCGTTGAAGCGCTTCCGCGCAGGAGTGTTGCTTGGCCCGGCCTCGTCGTCGTCGAGAACGATGACGTCGCGGTTGAACCAGGTAGCTCGGCGGCGTGCCGCACGATCCAGCAGGCGCACGACCTCCTCTCACTCGGCCTCAGCCTTGGACTAGGCGAACGAGTGGCGCAACGACATCGGCAGGACTTTGTTGAGGGATGCCTGCACCGCCTGCTTCAAGCCCGGCGTGTCGTCGGGGTCCTCCGGCGCTTCCACTTTGATGGTGCTCCGGAGGTACTCCCTCAGAGGCAACCAATGTGGCGGCTGTGGTGGCCCCTGCCTAGACGAGACTCGCATGTGTCTTGCTCCCTCTTTGACCCGATGAGGCGAAGGCTACCACACGGGAGAGACAACACGCGTCGCTCGTTGATGATGATGTCGTTGGAGTGTGCTTGCGTGCGGGGCGGTGAGCGACGTGGCGACTCCTCGGGCTTGTCTTTGACGGGGATGAGCTGGGTCGCAAAGCGCGGCGATGGCGTCATCGACGCAGACCCCGAAGACCTCGACACCGATGCAAGGAGGAATAAGACGGCATAATCATCCATCGTGGAATCCATGAGCTTCCACGACGACGAGAGATCGACGGCCCAGGCAGCGGGTAGGCGAGGCACGGATGGTTGCTAGCCTCGATGTGGGCGAGAACGGCCATGGGCATGCGCCTAGGCGGCCCCCACCAAAGAGTCCGAGCAACATAGTTTCCCCTCGCCGACCGGGGGCCTCCTCCTTCGTAGGCAGTGACCTCCTAGGATCGTTGTTCGGTGAAGTAGGAGATCAAGGCACCTAATTTGGCTATCACAAAGTACATACCTTGATAAGATATTAAAGAAGTTTAATATGGACGGAAGTAAGAAGGGGTTCTTACCTATGTTGCAAGGCAAGACATTGAGTAAGACTCAAAGTCCGGCTACGGTGGAAGAAAGAGAGATAATGGATAAGATCCCCTATGCTTTAGCCATAGGCTCTATAATGTACGCCATGCTATGTACAAGACCGGATGTGCCAGATGCTATTAGTTTGACTAGTAGGTACCAATCTGATCTAGGTTCGGAACACTGGATAGCGGTCAAGAATATCCTTAAGTACTTAAGAAGAACTAAGGATATGTTTCTTGTATACGGAGGTGAAGAAGAGCTGGTCGCTAAGTTTTATGTCGACGCTAGCTTTCATACCGATCCGGATGACTCTAAGTCTCAATCCGGATATGTGTTTCTCTTGAACGGAGCAACAGTTAGTTGGAGGAGTTCCAAACAAACTGTGGTGGATGGATCAACAACGGAGGCGGAATATGTTGCTGCTTCAGAAGCGGCGCAGGAAGTGGTTTGGATGAAGGAGTTCATAACAGAACTAGGTGTGGTTCGTAGTGCGTTGGACCCAATGGTGATCTATTGTGACAACAATGGAGCCATATCCAATGCCAAGGAACCAAGGGCACACAAGAATTCCAAGCATATTAAGCGTCGGTTTCACTCCATCCGCGAGCATGTCAAAGATGGAGATATAAAGATTTGTAAAGTACACACGGGCCTAAATGTAGCACATCTGTTGACTAAAGTTCTCCCTAGGGCAAAACATGATCAACACCAGAACTCCATGGGTGTTAGAATTATCACTATGTAAACTAGATTATTGACTCTAGTGCAAGTGGGAGACTGAAGGGAATATGTCCTGAGAGACAATAATAAAGTTGTTATTATATGTATTCCAAGTATATGGTAGATGTTTATTTTTCATGCTATAATTATATTAATACGGAAACCTTAATACATGTGTGTTGAATAAACAAATAGAAAGTTCCTAGTTATGCCTCTCTATAAACTAGCTCGTTGATTAAAAAGATGATCAAGGTTTCCTGATCATGGACATCGGATGTTGTTAATAATGAGGTCACAACATTGGTGAATGATGTGATGAACAATCATCCAAAGTATAGCATTACGATCAAAGTCATTGTGTTTATATTGCTATAACATCATACAAAGTAATCTTAGTCCTTAGACCATGAGATCATGTTAATTTCTAACACCGGAAGAGTGACTTGATAACATCAAACGTCACACCGTAAAAGGGTGACTATAAAGGTGGGTTCAGATACTCTGAAGGTGTTATGTTGAGGCTCATGGATTAAGAGTGGAATTTGTCCATCCCGATGACGGATAGATATACTCTAGGCCCTCTAGGTGATATCACATTAAGATAGCTTGCAAGCAAGTGATGTGATCACTAGAATGTTATATCACGGGAACGAGAAAAGAGTGCATGTCAGTAACGAGATCAAACTAGGTTTTGAGATACCGATGATCAAATCTCGGACATGTAATATATCGCGAGACAAAGGGATTAAGTTACTAGCATTAAAGGTTCTCACGATCATATAAGTCATTGTTGAATGTGTGGGAGTCAGTATGGATCTCCAGGTCCCGCTTCTGATTATTGATCCAAGAAGGGTCTCGATCATGTCTGCATTATTCACGAACCGTAGGGTGACACACTTAAGGGTTGCCAACACCATTTGGAGCAAATATGTTCTAGACGAAACAATTGAGAAGCGTTGGAATTATTTCAATGGACACCGGAATTGTTCCGGGTGAAATTGCTGAAATTGGTTCTGCATGTGATATTGGAATGTTGTAGGGAGTTTTATGTGAATGTTTGTTAATTAAATTAATTAACAAAATTCTGAATAAAATAAATAAAAGAGTTTTATTAAATGAGAGTTGCATTAAATTTGGTGGAAATTTAATGCATTTTGAGTGGGATTTTAAGTGGAGAAAATGGAGAGGCAAATTTGTGTGAGTGGAGCTTCCACCACATGAATGAGGAAGAGGTGGGGGCACCCCCATGGGCGCCGGCCATGGGAGGGGGCATCCCCCCTCTCCTATAAAAGGTCCATCTCTCCCTCCTTCTCACTCGCACCTCCTTGTGAAGGATCTCTCTCCCCCTTTAGAATTATTTCCCCATGGTCTCGGATTAGCGAGATACATGTTTCCGGTGGCATTTCGTCTGGAAGGAGTTGCTGCTTCCACTGCATCGCTGGAGAGAGGAGGTGGAGGTTGTTCGGTGGCCTGAACGTGTGTGCAAGGACGGATGCGCTGCTGATTTCTGGCGCTAGGACTTTCACACGATCTTGAGATCGGCAAGCGAACAACTATATCATCCATGACTCAAATCTCATTACACTTTGTCGCTCTTCAAGGGTATATTCTCTATGGATGTATATACACCCGTTGCTTGTATCTAGTAGATAGATCTTGGCATATAATAGTTCCCATCATAGGAATTTTTTGTTTTCTATGCTGCGAACCCAACAGTGGTATCAGAGCCTGATCTATGCGTAGGTCCTTTGCACGGGTAGTACACATATGAGTATGTGGGCGATGATGATCATGACCTTGGCCTTACACATAAAGGAATGATAAAGATCATACCACGATGCACATGATAGTGATCAAGTGCAAGAACCATATCATTTCACTTTACACATTTGATGTTTGCATCTTATATTGCTTGTTTGGTATTTTAGTAGCATTATAAGATGATCCCTCATTTAGATCTCAAGATAAAAATGTGTTCTCCCTTAAGTACGCATCATTTTATGTTTCGCCGCTTCAAGACATCATGTGATGATCTGGTGTACTTGAATCCACGATCATAAACGGGTGTAAGACAGTTTTACACACCAAGTACTAAGGTTCTTACTTGGCGAGCCTAGCATGTACAGATATGGCCTCGGAACACGGACCAAAAGGTTAAGCATGAGTCATATAGTTGATATGATGCCCATATAGATGCTCGCCTTTAAAACTACACTGACTCACGTGATGATTGGATTTGGTGTAGTGGATTTGGTTCATGTAATCACCAAAAATACACGAGGGATGTTGTTTTTGAGTGGGAGTTCATTTCTAATTTGGATTAGTTGAACTCGATTTATCATAAACTTAGTCTAAACTTTACAAATTATGTTGTAGATGGCATCACCCTCTTTTAATTTCAATGTGTTCATGGAGAAAGAGAAACTTGTGGCAAATGATAGCAACTTTACCAACTGGGCCATGAATTTGAGGATTATCCTCACTGCTGCACAAAATAAATATGTGCTAGAAGCGCCGCTAGGCCCCCCACCAGCTCCTGATGCCCCTAATGAGGAAAAGAACGTCTATTTGACTCGTCAGGAGGACCACAACTTAGTTCATTGTGGCATGCTGTATGGGCTAGAGCTGGAACTTCAAAAGCGTTTTGAAAATGGCAATGCCTTTGATACCATGGGTGAATTGAAAATGATTTTTGATACCCATGCTGCCATAGAGAGTTATAATGCTTCTAAAAAGTTCTTTAGATGCATAATGGAAGAGAATAGCTTCGTTAGTGAGCATGTACTCAAAATGTCTGGGTACGCCGATAAGCTTGTGTCCTTGAGAATAACGATTCCCATTGACTTAGGCATACATCGTGTTCTCCAATCTCTGCCACCTAGCTACAAGAGCTTTGTGATGAACTATAATATGCAGGGAATGAAGAAGTCTCTCCCCGAGCTTCTGTCAATGCTTAAAACTGCATAAGTGGAGATCAGGAAAGAGCATCAAGTGTTGATGATCAATAAGACCACCGGTTTCAAGAAAGACAAGAAGGGCAAACAGAAGGGAAAGAACGGTGGCAAATCTGTTGCCGCGCCTAAAATGAAACCTCGAGCTGGCCCTAAGTCTGACACCGAGTGCTATTATTGTAAGGGGACTAGACATTGGAAGCGCAGCTGCCCCAAGTATTTGGCAGACAAGAAGGTCGGCAAGGCAAACAAAGGTATATGTGATATACATGTTATTGATGTGTACTTGACTAGTACTCGCAGTAACACCTGGGTATTTGATACTGGATCAGTTGCTAATATATGTAACTTGAATCAGGGTTACGTAACAAGCAACCGCTAGCAAGGGGTGAGGTCAAGATGCATGTCGGCAATGGATCAAGAGTTGATGTGATCGCCATCAGAACGCTACCTCTCCACCTACCGTCGGGATTAGTGATAAATCTAAATAATTGTTATTTGGTGCCTGCACTGAGCATGAACATTGTATCCGGATCGTGTTTGATGCAAAGTGGTTATTCATTTAAGTCTGAAAACAATGGTTGTTCAATTTATATGAATGATATATTTTATGGTCATGCACCAGTGATAAATGGATTATTTTTGTTGGATCTCGATAATAATGTTACGCATATTCATAATGTCGATGCTAAAAGGATTAAATTTGATGATGATGATGATATATATGCATATATGTGGCACTGTCGTCTAGGTCATATTGGCGTTAAACGCATGAAGAAACTCCATTCTGATGGACTTTTGGAATCAGTTGATTTTGAATCGTTTGATACATGTGAGACATGCCTTATGGTCAAGATGACTAGAACGCCATTTTTTGGTTCAATGGAACAGGCGACCGATTTATTGGAAATCATACATACTGATGTATGTGGTCCAATGAGTGTGTCGACGCGAGGTGGATATCATTATTTTGTTACTTTCACGGATGATTTGAGTAGATACGGGTATATCTATTTGATGAACACAAGTCTAAAACCTTTGAAAAGTTCAAGAAATTTCAGAGTGAAGTGGAAAATCATCGTAATAGAAAGATTAAATTTCTGTGGTCTGACCGTGGAGGTGAGTATCTTAGTTACAAGTTTAGTGCACACATGAGAGATTGTGGAATAGTTTCACAACTCACGCCTGCCAGAACACCACAATGTAATGGTGTGTCGGAACGTTTTAATCGTACTTTATTGGATATGGTTGGATCTATGATGTCTTTGACTGACTTGCCACTATCATTTTGGGGTTATACACTAGAAATTGCTGCATTTACTTTAAACTGGGCACCATCTAAATCCGTTGAAATGACATCGTATGAATTGTGGTTTGGAAACAAACCTAAGCTGTCATTTCTTAAAGTTTGGGGATGCGATGTTTATGTGAAGAAACTTTAGCCGGATAAACTCGAACCCAAAGCGCAAAAATGCGTCTTCATAGGATACCCTAAAGAAACAATTGGCTATTCCTTCTATCACAGATTTGAGGGCAAGGTTTTCGTTGCCAAGAATGGATCCTTTCTAGAGACATAGTTTCTCGTGAAAGGCATGTGTAGTCGGAAGGTAGAACTCGAGGAGGTTATTGAACCTTATCTTCATGAAACGGCGTGTGGCGCAGCGCCAGAAATTTTTTCGGAGTTGACTTCACCGAATGAAGAGGGAACTAATGATAATGATCATGAAACTCCGAAAGAGGACACTACCGGACCTCGCAGGTCAAGCACGACATGTGCAGCTCCTAAACTGTACGAAAAATCCTATTATGAATTTCATGATTGATGAAATAGATGACCCTACGACATATGAAGAAGCGATGATGAGCCCGGATTCCAACAAATGGCTAGAAGCCATGAAATCCGAGATGGAATCCATGTACGAAAACCAAGTTTGGACTTTGTTGGACTTACCTCACGACCGAAAGGCTGTTGAGAATAAATGGATTTTCAAAATAAAAACTAATGCTGATGGAAATGTGACCATCTATAAATCTTGACTTGCGCAAAGGGGTTTCGACAAATTCAAGGAGTTGACTACGATGAGACTTTCTCTCTTGTAGCGATGCTAAAGTTGGTTAGGATTATGTTAGCAATTGCTACATATTTCGATTATGAAATATGGCAGATGGATGTCAAGACTGCGTTCCTCAATGGTAATAGTGAAGAAGTGTTGTATATGATAGAACCTAAGGGTTTTTTCGATCCTAAGGATGCTAATAAGGTATGCAAGATTCAGCGATCCATCTATGGACTAAAGCAAGCATCCTAGAGTTGGAATCTCCACTTTGATGAGGTGATCAAAGAGTTTGGATTTGTCCAAACTTATGGAGAGGCTTGTATTTACAAGAAAGTGAGTGGGAGCAATGTGGCATTTCTAATATTATACGTGGATGACATATTATTAATTGGAAATGGTATAGATCTTTTAAACAATGTTAAAAGTTATCTAAACAGCAAATTTTCGATGAAGGACCTTGGTGAAGCATCATATATATTAGGCATTAAGATCTATAGAGATAGATCAAGGCGCCTAATTGGGCTATCGCAAAGTACATACCTTGATAAGATATTAAAGAAGTTTAATATGGACAGAAGTAAGAAGGGGTTCTTACCTATGTTGCAAGGCAAGACATTGAGTAAGACTCAAAGTCCGGCTACGGCGAAAGAAAGAGAGATAATGGATAAGATCCCCTATGCTTCAGCCATAGGCTCTATAATGTATGACATGCTATGTACAAGACCGGATGTGGCACATGCTATTAGTTTGACTAGTAGGTCCCAATATGATCCAGGTTCGGAACACTGGATAGCGGTCAAGAATATCCTTAAGTACTTAAGAAGAACTAAGGATATGTTTCTTGTATATGGAGGTGAAGAAGAGCTGGTCGCTAAGTGTTATGTCGATGCTAGATTTGACATCGATCCGTATGACTCTAAGTCTCAATCCGGATATGTATTTCTCTTGAACGAAGCATCAGTTAGTTGGCGGAGTTCGAAACAACCTGTGGTGGCTGGATCAACAACGAAGGCGGAATATGTTGCTGCTTCAGAAGCGGCGCAGGAAGCGGTTTGGGTGAAGGAGTTCATAATAGCACTAGGTGTGGTTCCTAGTGAGTTGGACCCAATGGTGATCTATTGTGACAACAATGGAGCCATATCCAACGCTAAGGAACCAAGGTTACACAAGAATTCCAAGCATATTAAGCGCCGGTTTCACTCCATCCGCGAGCATGTTAAAGATGGAGATATAAAGATTTGTAAAGTACACACAGACCTAAATAATGTAGCAGATCCATTGAGTAAAGTTCTCCCTAGGGCAAAACATGATCAACACCAGAACTCCATGGGTGTTAGATTTATCACTATGTAAACTAGATTATTGACTCTAGTGCAAGTGGGAGACTGAAGGGAATATGCCCTGAGAGGCAACAATAAAGTTGTTATTATATGTATTCCAAGTATATGATAGATGTTTATTTTGCATGCTATAATTGTATTAGTACGAAAACCTTAATACATGTGTGTTTAATAAACAAATAGAAAGTTCCTAGTTATGCCTCTCTATAAACTAGCTTGTTGATTAACAAGATGATCAAGGTTTCCTGATCATGGACATTGGATGTTGTTAATAACGAGGTCACAACATTGGTGAATTATGTGATGAACATTCATCCGAACTATAACATTAAGATCAAAGTCATTGTGTTTATATTACTATAACATCATACGGAGTAATCTTAGTCCTTAGACCATGAGATCATGTTAATGTCTAACACTGAAAGAGTGACTTGATAACATCAAACGTCACACCATAAAAGGGTGACTATAAAGGTGGGTTCTGATACTCCGAAGGTGTTATGTTTAGGCTCATCGATCAAGAGTGGAATTTTTCCATCCCGATGATGGATAGATATACTCTGGGCCCTCTCGGTGATATCACATTAAGATAGCTTGCAAGCAAGTGATGTGATCACTAGAATGTTATATCACAGGAATGATAAAAGAGTGCATGTCGGTAACAATATCAAACTAGGTATTGAGATACTGATGATCGAATCTTGGACATGTAATATATCGATAGACAAAGGGATTAAGTTACTAGCGTTAAAGGTTCTCACGAACACAGAAGTCATCATTGAATGTGTGGGAGTCAGTATGGATCTCCAGGTACCGCTTCTGATTATTGATCCGAGAAGGGTCTCGATCATGTATGCATTATTTGCGAACCATAGGGTGACACACTTAAGGGTTGCCAACACCATTTGGAGCAAATATGTTCTATACGAAAGAACTGCAAAGCGCAGGAATTATTTCAATAGACACCGGAATTGTTCTGGGTGAAATTGCTAAAATTGGTTCTGCATGTGATATTGAAATGTTGCAGGGGTTTTATGTGAATGCTTGTTAATTAAAGTAATTAACAATATTCTGAATAAAATAAATAAAAGAGTTTTATTAAATGAGAGTTGCATTAAATTTGGTGGAAATTTAATGCATTTTGAGTGGGATTTTGAGTGGAGAAAATGGAGAGGCAAATTTATGTGAGTGGAGCTTCCACCACATGAATGAGGAAGAGGTGGGGGCACCCCACATGGGCTCCGGCCATGGGAGGGGGGCATCCCCCCTCTGCTATAAAAGGCCCCCCTCTCCCTCCGTCTCACTCACACCTCCTTGTGAAGGATCTCTCT
Source organism: Avena eriantha (assembly GCA_910589775.1). Classification (NCBI taxonomy): domain Eukaryota; kingdom Viridiplantae; phylum Streptophyta; class Magnoliopsida; order Poales; family Poaceae; genus Avena; species Avena eriantha. The sequence goes on from OU342741.1 coordinate 340,749,892, forward strand.
CCCCCTCTAGAATTATTTCCTCATGGTCTCGGATTAGCGAGATGCATGTTCCGATGGTATTTCGTCTGAAAGGAGTTGCTGCTTCCATTGCATCGCTAGAGTGAGGAGGTGGAGGTTGTTTGGTGGCTTGAACGTGTGTGCAAGGACGGATGCGCTACTGATTTCCGGTGCTAGGACTTCCACACGATCTTGAGATTAGCAAGCGAGCAACTACATCATCCATGAGTCAAATCTCGTTACACTTTGTTGCTCTTCAAGGGTATGTTATCTATGGATGTATATCCACCCGTTGCTTGTAGCTCGTAGATAGATCTTGGCGTATAATAGTTCCCATCGTAGGATTTTTTTGTTTTCTATGCTGTGAACCCAACAGGAGGCACCATCACTGTGTTTCCAGGTCGGAGGGCACCAGAAGTTCAGCGGTGCTGGATAGTCAGCCTGGTAAAGGAGGCGCGCCTCCTACTCCTAAAGTCAACAACATCCAAAGCCGTTGGCCACCACCTAGTCGCTGAGATATCGCTCGGCCATGGCTCCCCTATGGGATTTGAGTGGTTGCTGGGGTTTGAGGTGTGTGAGATCGCCGTGGAAAATGGGGGGTTTATAGGGGTTGGGACGTAGGAGGGAGGAGTGTAGACGGTATGTTGCGTGGGTGGGGAACCGAGCGGCGCTCCGCCATTAATTTGCCGTGTGGCAATTGGATGCGACAACTTTCCTGCAAAGCTCGCCCGTGCTAGCCATTAGTATGGCGCGAAAGATGAGAGGATGAGGACGATGAGGTTTGGCTCAATGACAGGGTGGGGCCACCTTTCAGGTGAAATTTGGGCACGTGATTTGGTTTTCACCAGTGCCCCTAGGCGACTCCAACGTGATGGGTTTGGCCTGGGAACATCGACGCAAACTTCGATCCAAACCGGCAAAATTTCGGCTCCTAGGGGATCAATTGGGAAGAAAAAATTCACCTACGCAAAAAGGCCCTCTAGAGGGCAGGTTGGAGTTTCTCTAAAGCGCAACTCTGCCTTGTGAGGGTGCTTGCATGCTAGAATAAAATGAATCCTTGATATGTTGTTTTTGAAACATGGTAAAAGATTGTCTCCAATCTATTAACTAAGGAGAATTTTGAGAAGAAATTAAAGTGTGAATATTATAAAAGGATTACTCTCTTGGCATCATTTTGTCCAACCACTTAGCACATATGCCTAATCACTTAGCACTTGTGGTAACCCACAAACGATCTTCTGGGCATCTTTCTTAATTATATCTAAGATCACTAATGGTAGTGCATGATTGTTGTGGGAAAAAGACTAGCATGGTGAGAGAGTCTAGAGCTTTGCGGTTCAAGGTGAACTATCCGCCATCATTGACCACCAACTTGAAGTTGATAGACCCATCCATTTAGTTGGGTGAATAGCATGAAGACATGTCCAATCATTTATAAAGCCATGAAGTCAAATGGTGAAGAGACATTTGACAAAAATATGGTTGATCGATTATATGGTTTACTTACAAAGAGGACAAAAATCATAGTTAAATGTGGGAGGATCCCAAATCTTCCATATTATATTGTTCATATTGGAGTTGATAGACCCCAAGAATTGCAATTCGTATGCCGATGCCGCCAACTATCGTTCGTTCTCCAAAAAAATTCAAGAGATTTTATCATCCTCATTCTCATCGATATGCACATTGCGAAGCAAACCCAAAGATCTGCAAATTGCGTGAGATGCTCCAAATAAAACAGTTTCTCTAAGTTCACTTTCTATATCCAAGCATTCTCCTCCATGGATTGGTTGACCGACCACTTCTTCCTTTTAGAAGATGCAAAAATTAGAGACGCTATCTCAATTGGTTTTCTCCCTCCTAGCCATGACCCATGCCAAAAAGGAGTCTTACATCCCATTGACAGTGAAAATAGCCATCTTTATTCATGTTTAAATCTTATATTAAGTCAAGCAATTGATAAAATATCTCTATAGCCTTGTCACTAATGACTAATTATTGCAAAGATGTACAAATCTTTGTTTTGAATTGTGATGTGCAGAAAATCACTCTTTTATGGTGAAATCTTGAGCAGTCAAGGGAGAATCACACGTTGACAACTCCACCAAGTCAAACATGGTCGAATGTTGGTGTATAGAAGTGTTAACGAGCATGGGTACGGGCGGAGCTTTCCCGTAGGGTTCGCCCATACCACATGGAGATGGCTTCGCCAGGTTAAACCAAGCAACTTTTCTGAAGGCCCCTATATATTTCGAGACTCCCAAACACCAAAGAGAGGGCCGTCATTCACAGATTTACATCTGAAAACACATAGAGGAAGATCTATCGCTTCACCACCACCATAGTTCATCATCTCCATATACATCTCCATCTCCATACATAGCCATAGCAATAACTTGTATTCAAGATCTCCTTGCGGTTGGTGACTATTGTAATGATAATTGGTATTGATGTAAGTAATTATATAAAATTTTCTATCATTGATCTTATTATGAGTGAGTAGTCCTCACGGGGTGCGGGTTGGTAATAGCCATGCAACAATTATGTGTGTCTAATACATTGGAGTATTGTGTGGTGATTGCATAGAAGATTTGTATTTTTATCATTGTCTCTTACCTCAATCCAAGGACTTGTAAGGTACCCAAGACCCCGAGGAATGATCAAGGTTTAAGGTGAGATGTGTGATAAACGACACCTACGCTTGAAACCCAATGACAACAAGAGGAGTACAGTAGTCATTTAGTGATCCATTTGGGAACAACACCAACATCCTTAATCCTAATGTTTTGGTTTGTATTTTAGTTAATAATCGTTCATAACCCGATGCTTCATGGTATAATGGTTGGACCATGATACTTTATGATATGCCAGTGGCTCGCAGGGGATCTAGTATTTGTGGATGTATTGCCCACATATCCTATCTATATTAGATCATTTACACATGAATGTGCTTATTATTATCTTTATCCCATATGTGTGCATAGATGCAGGTGAAACATCAACCCTAGCCTATATCCATTCATTGATACAACCTCGATAACAAAAGCAAACTAGAAAGGTCTGGTAAACAAAAATTGAAGGAAACTAACAAGTCTTGCAGACACTCCTCAACCTACATCAATTGTTTCCCAAGGTTAGATTGAATATCGGTCTTCTAAGAAATAAGCTACTATACTGCATCTGTAATCCGGATCAAAGGTATTAACCCTTTTTTCTAGCGCCATTGTCAAGGAAGCAATTCGCTATCTTGGTGAGATTACTAGAGACCTTGTTAGTTAGTTTTAATTTTCTTTTAGTTTATTTATTGTTATTAGTTTACTTTCTATTATCAATTGAAAATCCAAAAAAATAGTTACTTGTTTTATTTTTTAGCTTAATCTAAAAAACTTAAAAATAGCATTATGGCACAGAAGAAGCTTGATGATATCCCTAATGATGATTTTATGCGTGCACCTGTCACTCAACCCACTATGATAGCGGAGAATTATGAAATAAAGCCTACTTTTAAGTTTGGTTCAGTAGAACCAATTTGGAGGCTCGACTTCTGAGGATTCATGTTTTCACTTAAATACATTTACGGAAATATATGATGTGCATAAAAGATGTTGACCCAAATGTGGTCAAGCTGCATTTATTTCCTTTCTCACTTAGACGAAAGGCAAAAGATTGGTTGCAAGCTTTGCCTAAAGGCACTATTACTTGTTGAGAGGAATGTACTAATATTTTTATGACTAAGTTTTTCCCTCCATCTAAGACTATGAAACTTTGATCTAATATTACTGGCTTTAGGTAGGAAGATCACGCTCAAGCGCTTCCATGTGAGAGGATGAAGGAATACATAACGAGTTGTCCTAGCCATGGCATGGAAGAATGGTTAATCCTCCATTTATTTTATAATGGTCTTAATCCTGTGTCTAAATCTATGATTATACTGCCGCATGAGGCACTTTTGTGGGAAAGAAAGTAAATATTGCCAAACAGCTTCTTGATGATATGCAAAGCAACCATGCTCAATGGCATGTACAAAGAAGGTGAATTCAATCACCGATGAGAATAATGAAGAGCTTACGACAAAGGTATATGAGCTATCAACTATCATCAAGGGTAAGTAAGATACCCTGGTAAATGCCATCACCAATACTACTGTTGAGGAAGTAGATTTTATAGCTGGTAATCCTTATAATCCTGCATGGAAGAGTCGAAGTTTAAGCTCAAACTTTCAAAAACAATATTCTAATCATGCGGGTGCTCTAAACAATAACTTTAAGAATGGTAATGGAGCAAACCATGGTAATCTCCAGCTTGAAAATTCTTATAAATCATTAATGAATGCTCAAACAAAACAAAAATGTTCTTATTAAAATAACGGAGAACCATGATGCAATTATTGGTAACCTTTCTAATCAAGCTGTTCTTATTAGAAATGTGTGCATGGTCTATAGGAGAGAGCAAAGACCATGGAGGTATAACTGGGAAAAATTGTTGAGAGTCAAACTCTCAGACTTGTAAGATTCACAGGAAAGCCCAAGCCAAATTTGGTTGAAGACCTCAAGATGACGAGGGTGGAAAATGAAGATAAACAACCTGAAGAGCTAGACTATAGTAATGCACCGTCTCGAGAGTATATTGTGGAAGATCTAGTTAATATGATTGCATTGAAGAATATCGGCATCGAAGAAGGTAATGCAGCCATATACCAACAATTTTTAAATGAAGTGGTCATAAAGGTACGTGAGTTAGAAATGGAGTATAAAAATCTAGATGAGAAATTTCCAGCTAAACTTGAAGATATATTTGAGCCTACTATTAATATACATATATGAGTTAATGAGATAGTTGCACTTTGTGATTTAGGTGTTAGTTTTTCAACAATTTCTAAAAGTTTATTTGATAAACTAAACCTTGGGACATTTAAATTACTGAATTGGAACTCCATCTAGCTGATTCTACTTATAAGCAAGTTGTGGGAATTAAAGAAAACATAGTTGTTAACATCAAAAGTTGTCTCATACTTATATGATCTTATCATAGTTGATATGCATGAAGATCCCATAACGCTTATCATCTTAGGTAGGCCATTTTTAAGAACTATCGAAGCCTTGATTAACTTGCATGAAGGGAATATGAGCGTAGGACTACCATCTAGAGAACCATTCGTAGTTCACTTTCCTAGAAAAATAAGGCTATGAACAATGATGATGGGATCATAACATTAAAATATAATTAATTTGGAGTGGGTGTTAGACTTCCAAAACCAAAACTAAAACGATCACCATCTCGGTCAAGCTAATTGACCTTAACTAGAAGCGCTTCATGAGAGGAAACCCATGTGAAATTAAATTCTAAATCTTTGTGTTAGTGTTTACTTTATTTTTATTTTTGTGTGCTAATAAAGAGTGTTCAAAGATCCTATGCAGAGAGGAGAAGAATAGGTAAATATTAATCCTAGTTATTTGCTAACACTTGGCTAACAAAAGTACTGGTTAATTATATATATAGAGAGAGAAGGACTAAAGAGGAACCCCCTTAAGAGATTCCTATATAGCTTATACAGGAACCCCCAGGTGCCAATCCGACCAGACCAAACCCACTTGCACCTCCTCCCTCCCCTAGTGCACCGTCCCAGCCCTACCTGTGGGTCCTCCTCCCATAGTGCCCCAGTTCCCCACCGCCGGAACCTCCTCCTTCCCCCACTGCGCCGCCCTAGTTCCCCACCGCCTGCACCCAGCTTTGGTTCCCTTCTGTTGGGTTCCGTAGCAGAAAACAAAAAATTCCTAACGATGCAAACACCACAGCCAAGATCTATTATATGCATATGTAAAGTAGTGGAGGGATTCGGTATTCATTCCCTTGAAAACCGAAAGCTTTTTTGTTCAGGAGAACATTGACGATGAAGAAGAACAACGACATTGACCTTAAGGTCATGTAGACAAACGGGTGCCATGCTCCAAGCTCCATTGCTCCAAGCTCCATGGATCCAAAGCTCCTAGCTTCAAGCTCCAAGCGCCGCAAATGTAGCGCATCTTAAGTTCTACACACATCTGGTGTAGAGACATCCCCTGAACTCCGATCTAGTGAAGCATCGGAAGAAGATTGATCCAGATCAAAGTCCGAATAGCACGACAGTGTGCGTATGGTGGAGATCTCTCTCCTCATATCCATGTTCCAATGGAAGAACCACATGTGAGGGAGAGAGACAAATTGGGATGCCTTTGAGGGGAGGGGGTGCCCCTTTATTTATAGGTGGAAGGGAGGTACTCCCTCCCTCAAAGTCCTGGGGTAGGACTAATCAAGGGAGGAGGTGGGGGAGGCGCATCGGCCAGCCCCACTCATGGGCCCCATGTGGGGACAAGCCCATTAGGGCCGCTAGCCACCCCTTGGCCCCTCCTAGGGAATGCAGCCCCCTCTTGGGCCTCTCTAGAGGCCTATTTAGGTGGGCTGACCCATTAAATACAATTAAAATATATTTCTAATATTAATTCATTTAATTAATATTAAACACATATTATTTAATACCTATCACTCTGAAACACCTTTCGGACCCCTCCGATCAATATCGGATTTCACCGAAACACTCCTGGTACTCCTAGAACAATTCTAGTGTTCTTTCTCTTTTCTCCGTCAATCCCGAATCAATCCCTAAGCATCACTAACCTTAAGTGTGCCACCCTTACGGTTCACGAAAACACAGACATGATCGAGATACCTCTCCTATCAATGACCAATAGCGGGATCTGAATACCCATAATGCCCTCTGTGCATTCCATGATTTAACTTGATCGCTTGAACCTTAAACATTGAGTCTCATTCTCTTTGCTCTGCGATATTTAGTTTGTCCGAGGTCTGATCATCAGTATCTACATACCTAGTTTGACCTCGTTACCTACAAACACATTTTTTTGTTTTGTGATATTACATCCTCGTGACCTATTCACACGTTTGCGAACTTTATAGATGTAATCTCACCGACTGGGCCTAGATTATTTATCCATCACGCAGATGGGAAAATCCCGTTCTTGATACATACTCCTCTACACATCCTTTCGGAAAACCTGAGCAGTACTTTTATGATCACCCTTTTATAGAGTGACGTTTGGTACCATCAAGGCCGCCTCCAGTAATGATGATTATATATGATCTCACGGTCAATGGAGTGGGTTACTACGTTTTGCTAGTCATCGCAATGTTGAATCTTGTGACTGATCTTATTGTAATACTTTGAGTTGGGTGTGTGTCCATCACGTCATTCATCCAATGACATGACCCCATTTTTAATTGACATAAATGTCCATGATCGGGAAACCTCGATTATTAGTTGACCAATGGACTAGTTGAATAGAGTCTACTAGGGACTTGGTTTATTTACATACCACACGTGTACTAATGTTTCCACTTAGTATAGCTATAGCATGATATAAAACTTATTATGAACTATTTGAAATATGACAATAAACTATATTTCTTATTTGCCTCTAGAGAATATTTCCAACACCTTCCACCCGCGCCTCCTCTCTCTCCTAGCGCACCGCCCCGGACCCACCCGCACCTCCTCCCTCCCCCATCGCGTCATCCCGGTTCCCCACCACCCTCACCTCCTCCATCCCCATCGCGTCACCCTGTCCCTAGATGCCCGCGCCTCCTCGATAGGGCACCGTTGCAATGTGGGATCTAGCAAAGTCGTGGACAAGCCTGATGGCTGTGATATACAACACTTTTTAGCAATATAAATTATGTCATTTTCCTATCATATCATGCTCCATCTAACTATTACTATGCTTAATATGCATGATTACTTGTTTTTGATAAATTCAATATGAGCCTTGCACATTTAGTAGTTTAGGTAGAATTTTATCCCTCTTCCCTGTCTTTGACATGTGTGTAGGTGTTGATGATGATTATGGACAAAACAAAGGCAAAAGGAACAAAGAGAGCATAGTATGGAGGAGTTGCAGGGACCAGACTTAGCCATTTGAGAGGTTGGAAAAGTCAATTTTCCAACTTCTCGAAAAAAGATCCAAGACCACATGGTTGTATCCCTCGACGATACGAACTCAACGAGCCCAAGAACACCCAAAACGGAGTTGGTATGAAGGAATGGCGGCTAAAATACTAAAGGAGACAAACGTTTTGATGAGCAACTATACGGACGGAGCTATATTTTTGGTTGTATAGCTCCGCCCGTATAGTTGCCAAAATGTCCGAAACGACAGGATTTCTCCCTAGAAAATCTCCAGAACCTTTTCTAAGTCATATGACGGTATTGGGGGAACCCTATGGCACCCCCAAGGCCTATATAAAGGAGGGAGGACCCGAGGAAGCAACAATCAACCATATACAAGATCTAGATCCCATCTACCGTCTCCACGGCGGCGCCCTGCCGCCGTGCCGCCTCCATAGCCTCTCAAGCTCCACCAAGATCTAGATCTCCATCAACACCACCAAGCCATCCAAGCAAGAAGAGGAGGAGAAGGAGGACGCCACCATCACCGCGTCGTCATCACCATCTCCATCGCCCCTTCTCCTTCATCCTTCCCCATCATAATCTTCGTGGTGGGTTGTAACATGGCTTGAACCTCCTTTTATTAATATTATGATGATTTGAGTAATTGAAGCGTGGTGTGTTCTTCTTAATTAATATGTTTGTGCTTTCTCTTCACATTGTTCTATTCATGATATTATTCTAGTGATTGGAGACGTCCAATCCATTATTGAGGAGTTTACTAGGGATTCACGGAGTGTCACAAAATTTATCATTTGTCTCTACTCGTTCCATGGTCCTAACAAGTCCGTGGGTAGAACTAATAGGCTATTTCCTATAAGTGATTTGCGGAGGCAATAGCATCTTAGGATGCACCGCCCATTAAGATTTAATTTTCTCAAGATCACTCATGATATAGATAGGTATAGTGTTGCGAATTGCTTGACCCCAAAGTGACATAACGAGATATCTTGTGACTAGCACACTTGCTTAGGAGTATGGTTATCCATAGAACTTAATGCCTTTGCTCTGGTTTACCTTGATTGGTCTTGTTACCTTAATACACTATTCTCTTACGGATGACCCATGTCTGGAGGGGGTGTGGATAATTGAGTTGTATAGTTCCCACTTACCAATGGTGGGAGACAACGATATATGAGGGACCACCACAATTATAGTTAATAGCTATTCCATAAGCAGTTATCATGCACACCGGTATACACAACATTACTTGAGAAATCATAGCATTAATATTTCATCTCATTGCATTCATCTATTTTCAGTTTTACTTTTGTTCTAGTTTTCTCCTAGTTCTAGTAGTAGTTATTACAAAACATCTTAAATTCATCTATCCTAGCAACTTATAGAATATGATATTTCTAAACCACGATTTGGCTGCGTATGTGGTCAGATTGACAACCTGGCTGTGAGGGTCATGTTTGCCGAGCTCCCATCAGGACAAACTTTTAAATATTTGCTGCTACAAGTACTGCAATAACCCTGTTTTGATGCAGGAACTCAGTCACATCAAATTGGCGCCATTGCCAGGGAGCAAAGCATTCGGTTATCTAATCACACATAGTTTATTTCCATTTGTTACTATTATCTTACTGCTTTCTTTTGTATTGAAAACAATAAAAAAATTACAAAACAAAAAATTTATAAAAACTGTTGCTACTAATTATGTCTTTCGAGATAAATTTTGTTCAACAGATAATACAAGCATTGGAGGAGATAACGGATTCAAGTTCATCAAGCCTGGTTGCTAGACATGAGTTGATAAAGAAATTGTTGGACCAATTGGAAAGGCATTCATTACGGTTGCATGCTAATGATGGATCTTATTGCACAATTTGTATAACAGATGACCACCTTAATTTTCAATGTAAGTATTCCAACAATCTTGCTCTAGCAAATTATAATAGAGATAAATCCTATGCTAGTTTGGAAGTACTAGAATACATTCTTTTCAAAGGTGCATCTGAAATGGTATTTAGACTAGGAAGTATTGATGTTGAAAGTGAAGCACTTGATGGAGTTTTTAATTTAGTATACCTCATATTCGTGTTTTGCGAAAATAATTTAAGTGGAGAGGAAAAGGAGCACAAGGAGGAAGAACGGATTGATCACCCGCTCGCACCTTCAACTCCTACTTTTGATTCTATCATTTCTATTAAAACACTAGTCGATGAAAAGGAGGAACAAAAAGGTGAGGTTGACAAAGAGAGTCACACTACAACTTTTGTTTGTGATGCCTCTCACTCTAGTAGTGATTTTTATGATGCTAAAACTGTTGATAATTGTTCTACGGAGGCCTTGTGCCTAGGCACTCATATGGAGAGCATTAATAATAATGAACTAGAGATCGAACCTTGCTATACTAACATGCATGGTCCTGAACTCCCTGCTATGAAGGAAGAATACTATGAAGTGTTCCCCTACATAGGTAACTAAGGTAAAGATTTAAGAATTTTATATGAATCTCAAATCCTCTCATTGTAGCTATACACAGAGGCATGTTCACCAAGCTTGGTGCATCAACACTCGCTTGAAAGCGAGAACTTGTTCATCTACATGATGCCGATGCATCGTAAGCGGGTACGACTCCGACCAAACTCTACTTCGAGATGCTCCAAGCTGGTATGTACAACCTCACCTCGAGTCGATATCCCTTGGGATCTAGGTGGGTAATGTATGGAGCATCCTATCCTGGATTTATGGCTTTAAAGAGAGCGCTTCCCGGGAGGCAACCCGGAAGTCATTAGGGGTCTTTCTTAGTTTTGTGTCTTGAGTCTAGTTGCATTCATGTTGCATGGGAACTTTTATTCTTCGCATGTCTTGCTATTAGAGTAATCTTGTTGAAGTTTTCAAAAGGTAGAATTTATTGTCACTATATTATGTGTTGCAAAAAGGAAGAGAAAATCAGTTTTAGGTGAATCCTTCAATTATATGTATATGTTGGTCGAAAATTTAATATGTCATTTTTTGGTCAAAACATAGTATTTCACTAAGTTACAGGATAAGAAACAATTCATGAAGAAACATATATTTTTTGATGCATACAGAAGGTTTAATGACCAACTATACGGCGGGAATAAAAATTCCGGCCGTATAGTTCCAGTCGTATAGATATCTTTGCCATCGATTTTTTTCTTTCATATGTACCGAGAGTTTAACGACCAACTATACAACGGAAATAAAAATTCCGGCTGTATAGTTACGGTCGTATATTTATCGATGCCTTCGTACAATTTCTTTTTCAGGATACAGAGTTTAACGACCAACTACACGGTAGGAATAAAAATTCTGGCCATATAGTTCCGGTCGTATAGATATCTATGCATTTGTATATTTTCTTTCCCAGGGACGGACAATTTGATGACCAACTATATGGCGGGAACATTTTGTTCCGGCCGTATAGTTGCGCCCGTATAGCTGCACCGGCAGGAGGAAACCCTAAAGTTTTGATAGAAGGCCAACTATATGGCGGGAACACATTGTTCCAGCCGTATAGCTGCGCCTGTATAGTTGGGAAAATCCCTCAAACGCCAACTGGAAGGTATCCATTGCTCAAAATTTCATTTTTTCCTTCTTCTTATAAAAGCCTCAAAACACCACCTAGGAGCTTCTCCCATGTTTTAGAGAAGCCAAACATATGTAAACAATAAAGTTCTATCTCAGAAATTCCTTAAGTTGTAATTTTCTTTAGTAGTTCATGTTTTCTTTTTGTTTTCTTTCATTAGTTGGGTGAACGAACTCCGTTCGTACACCAAACCGTTGTCTTTTATTTTGTGTATTATTTTTACAGGGACTTGAACCTTGTGTGATGACGTGTACGGTAGTGCCAACCGTGTAAACACTCGCATGAGCCACTTGGTTGCTTCAGTTCAACGTTTCAACAATCACTGTCTGGTAAAACCTTCTAACCCGAACCTCTCTTTTTTAAAATAAGCACATAGGGGTTGCACACTCGTGTCTCGTATCCTGTTTCACTTGCACCTCATCACAATCTAGGAGAGGCCTCTTCTAGAACTAGTTCGTTGACTTAAGCATGGTGCTTAGGTTGATGAACCGACTCAGTTGGACTTGTATTTTTGTCACTTGTGAGGTAAACCCGTGTCTTCAAAAACACAAAAATATTTTGTCTTCTTTCTAGTCTTGTTCCTACTAGGTTCTTCAGGAAGGCATACACCGGATCGTGAAGCATTCATTGAATCAAAGGTTCTTTGTCCATGAAAGTAGAGGTTAAAAGTACATCAACGGTAAAGTGTGTCACCCTTGGTTTAACTTAAGCTTGGGGAGGTAACCACTTCTCATACTCTCTTTTGATAACTGCATTTTCTCTTTTGTTTTCATGATCTTCTCAAAGTTCTTAACTTGGGGAGGTTGTTTTGCATGTGTAGAGTCTTGTGCAAAGTTCTTTATCTTACAAAGTTTTCATGCTATTGTGTATCTCTTAGTTTTTGAATGCTTGCTTAGGTGAGAGTTTGTTCATATTTATATAAGGATATACTTGCTCATGTTAGGCCCCATAGGAGACAAGCCATAGCTTTGATGCACCTTGTTCAACTTTTATCTAGCTTGTGAAAAATATTGTGATCCTCTAAATATACATTGCCATGTTCTCTACATTTTGAAAATAAAAATATATAATAAAGAAGTTCTTCGAAACTTGCTAGTTGTCACTGTTCGTCTTAAGTGAATGGTTATGGAGTAGCACGACCCCATAGTGCTAGAAATGATGGTCTTAATAGATGCTTACTGAGTGAGTTGTCAAATAAGAAATGATGTTTCAAAGTTTCGAGATTACATATGCCAAAATTTTGTCTTGAAAATCAAAGCGAGATATTGCTTTATGTGTGTCTTGCATCACTGTCGCACAACATGGGATGCTAACAACTCCGTTGGCCTTTAAACAATCCAAAAATAGGAAACTCTTGGAGTTTGGCTATGAGTTGCCCAACATATGTAGCAAAAATGCTATATTTGGGTATGCATTGGTATTCTCATGGGCCTGCATTTAAACCAAAAGTCGGAATACCCCTCTAACCGTTATGAGAAATCATTATACCAAAAAGGGAAACCTTGATAATGGTCACGAGTGTCCTTCCTAGCCTGCACAATCTCGATTGAATATATACAACTCTTTTGGCATGGTCTTGTTACTAAGAAATATATTTTCTATGAGCTCAACAATCAAAGTTTGCACTTGAGAGACTTTAATAGATGGCATGAGCGGGCAGCATTGGAAAACTCTATTTCTATTTATGATTGACAACTAACCGTGTTTAGCTTTGCCTTATACAAAAAAAATAAAAAATACAATAAAGTGCATATAGAAGGATCACAAGTTTACTTGCAAGCTAGATTTAACTTTGACATGGGGCATAGAAGTTTTGACTAATCTCTAGTGGTTTGGAATAATATAACTGAGCTTATATTGCCTTGTATGATTATGTGCTCACTTACTTTGAGCTTGCAGGAAAAACAAGGATATGGTGCATTGATTTCCAATGATAAGCAAGATCACATCCATTAAATTATTGATCCCTTTTTCTCGAGGAAGAGCAAGATCTAGCTTGGGGAAGTTGATGGCTGTGATATACAACACTTTTTAGTAATATAAATTGTGTCATTTTCTTATCATATCATGCTCCATCTAACTATTACTATGCTTAATATGCATGATTACTTGTTTTTGTTAAATTCAATATGAGCCTTGCACATTTAGTAGTTTAGGTATAATTTTATCCCTCTTCCCTGTCTTTGACATGTGTGTAGGTGTTGATGATGATTATGGACAAAACAAAGGAAAAAGGAACAAAGAGAGCATAGTATGGAGGAGCTGTAGGGACCAGACTTAGCCATTTGAGAGGTTGAAAAAGTCAAAATTTCCAACTTCTCAAAATAAACCTGTAGCCCTCGACGATACGAACTCAACAAGCCCAAGAACACCTAAAACGGAGTTCGTATGAAGAAATAGCAGCCAAAATACTAAAGGAGACAAACTTTTGACGAGCAACTATACGACCGGAGCTATATTTTTGGTCGTATAGCTCCACCCGTATAGTTGCCAAAAAGGTCGGAAATGACAGGATTTCGCCCCAAAAATGCTCTAGAACCTTTCCTAAGTCATATGACGGTATTGGGGGAACCCTAGGGCACCCCAATGCTTATATAAAGGAGGGAGGACCCAATGAAGAACAATCAACCATATACAAGATCTAGATCCCATCTACCACCTCCACGGTGGCACCCTACCATCGTGCCGCCTCCATAGCCTCTCAAGCTCCACCAAGATCTAGATCTCCATCAACACCACCAAGCCATCCAAGCAAGAAGAGGAGGAGAAGGAGGACGCCACCATCACCGCGTCATCATCACCATCTCCTTCGCCGCTACTCCTTCATCCTTCCCCATCATAATCTTCGTGGTGGGTTGTAACATGGCTTGAACCTCTTTTTATTAATATTATGATGATTTGAGTAATTTAAGTGTGGTGTGTTCTTCTTAATTAATATGTTTGTGCTTTCTCTTCACATTGTTCTACTCATGATATTATTCTAGTGATCGGAGACGTCCAATCCATTATTGAGGAGTTTACTAGGGATTCACGGAGTGTCACAAAATTTATCATTAGTCTCTACTCGTTCCATGGTCCTAACAAGTCCGTGGGTAGAACTAATAGGCTATTTTCTATAAGTGATTTGCGGAGGCAATAACATCTTAGGATGCACCGCCCATTAAGATTTAATTTCCTCAAGATCACTCATGATATAGATAGGTATAGTGTTGCGAATTGCTTGACCCCAAAGTGACATAACGTGATATCTTATGACTAGAACACTTGCTTAGGAGTACGGTTATCCATAGAACTTAATGCCTTTGCTCTGGTTTACCTTGATTGGTCTTGTTACCTTAATACACTATTCTATTACGGATGACCCATGTCCGGAGGGGATGTGGACAATTGAGTTGTATAGTTCCCACTTACCAATGGTGGGAGACAACGATATATGAGGGACCACCACAATTATAGTTAATAGCTATTCCATAAGCAGTTATCATGCACACAGGTATACACAACATACTTGAGAAATCATAGCATTAATATTTCATCTCATTGCATTCATCTATTTTCAGTTTTACTTTTGTTCTAATTTTCTCCTAGTTCTAGTAGTAGTTATTACAAAACTTTTTAAATTCATCTATCCTAGCAACTTATAGAATAGGATATTTTCAAACCACAGTTTGGGTGGTACGTGGTTGCATTGACAACGTGGCTGTGAGGGTCGTATTCGTTGAGCTCCCATCGGGAAAAACTCTTAAATATTTGCTACTCCAAGTACTTCAATAACCCTGTTTTAATGCAGGAACTCAGTCACATCAGAGCCACGGGATTTGGCCAGGGTGGAGAAGCCAGAGAGGATATTGGGGGCGAGATTGGGGATGTATTTGCTCCATCTGAACCGCTATTTCGGATTTGATAGTTCATTTTGAAGAGAAAAATAGTCCACTCTCCTTGAATACAAAATTTCACTCTGCCCGGAACAAAATTTCACTCCGCTCGATAGAAAAGAAAGTTCACAAAACATTGAAAGAAATATTTCAAACACCGTGCTACTAAAAGTTCACATTTGTATTTGGAGGTTCATTCAGACACAACTAAATATTACTTTGAAATAAAATTTCACTCTTCTTGGATATAAAAGTTCACACTACTCGATGAAAAATAAAGTTCACGAGATTTTGAAAAAAGAGAGTTCGTTCAGTTGTCTGAAAAAAGGCTCACAGGCATTAAAAATACAGTTCACTATGCGGGAAGACATGGTTCACTTAGAACGCGACGAGGTTTCTCGTTACATTCCGTAGTTCACTTCAGACAAGACTAAAAAACTCCACAAGGATGTTCGATAAAAATAAAGTTCACATGAGTTAGGAAAAAGTTCACTCCATAGGAAAACATAGTTCATTTCGAGTGCAACGGGAGTTCTCGTAATATTTGGCAGTTCACATCATACAAGGCTAAAAAGTTTGAGAAAGGGTATTCGATAAAAACAAAGTTCATAAGCATCAATAAAAAAGTTCACTCTACTGCCTAAAAAAGTTCGCTTTATAATTTGAAAGTTCACTTCTGACATAGCTAGAAATTTCAAAAGGTCCACTTTGAACATGGTGGTTTCCTGATAAAAAGAAATTTCACACGCGTTCAAAAAAGTTCACTCTATTGTCTGACAAAATTCACTTTGTTCCCTGTATAGTTTTACAGGAACTAGTTCCTCTTTATCTCTTATATATATACTATCATTTTTTAGTTTTATAGATGTGCAAAGGAGTGTGAAGAAATTCTATGTGGAAAATGCATTTTATGCAGGATACTAGCATCTTAACAACCACCCGTACGGCCAGAGCCGCACATACCACCTCGCTGATTTTTTTTGCGAAATATTGATTTTTGTCAACGAAGACAAAAATATTAATATGCATCGGTACGACAGAGTCCGCCTATACCGTGCGCATGTACCTAGTTTACGAAGCAAACATGAATTTTCTACAAAAGGTACATAGAGATTAACAAACATAAGTACGGTCGCGTCCGGACGTATCATGCACCTGTATCGAGTTCGTCGCTTGGGATCTAAAAACCCAAGGTAACGACCCACGATACGGGCGGGCGGGCGACCGTACCACCCTCATGTACCACGTGCACGACCATCATATATCAGCCAGGGAGGAGGTAAACCTAAAAAAACCCCATTATATCTTTCTTCTTCCTCCAAACCTCAAAACACCTCAATTGGATCTCCACATCTACTCGTTTTTAATTGATTCCTCGCACACCAACGATCAAAGGTATGTTTCTCCTCCGATCCCTCACTCGTTTGCTTCAAAACCATGCTCTTTCTCCTGCTATTATCAATCTAGACCTAGGTCTTGCCATGAACCATTTTTTCTTAATGAGAATGATTAGTTTTAAATTTTAGAGGAGATTCTTTTGTAGAATGTGTAGAGTATTATTCATTGACTGTTTCTATTGGATAAAGAAATTAATTATTCTAAGTTTTTATTTTTAGATGAACAAAAGGAGTTTCATGTGTGGTGGCGTCACAAGTTACACCACCCGTTGAAGATGCTACCCTTGCATCACTTGGCATCGAGTTTATCAAGAATCGCACCACACTCATTTCAGCCGTCTCAAGGACCGGGAGATCAAGTTCACTAGATGGGCATGTCCATATACTTTGAACCAACTAGGCATTAGCCTTGATTTCAATTTATTTTGCAACAATGTTTGTTTGCTTGATTTTGTCTTTCAGGATGCTGCCACCTATCACTGATTGACTCTCGACTTCCTTAGCACCTTGAATCATGCCGAGGGTCCGAGATTTACCTCCGAGGAAGATAAACCGGGATTATAATTAATCTCTTTCCTTCTAATGAATCATGAGTATACTTTGTACTTTGACCAATGGAGTCAATACTTTGGGTTTGTCAATAACATCACCAACATCTGTACTCCTACTTTTATAGTTGATCCTACCCTATTTAATTATTTCAATATGATAGGATTTTTTAATCATGTTCCTAAGGGTAATTAAATTGAATCTCCTCGGTACGCTATTTGTATTATGTTATTTCTAACACCCTGCAGGCTTGTAGTGAATTTACAAGAGTGAATGAAGAGGAAATACTGATCCTCGCAAGAGATACCATTCTTTTTTGCAACTTGACACAAAACTTGGGTGCACTTCTCGTATTCTATTTGGAGTGTCTGTTTCACCAAACCGGTGCACCCATCTGATGCACAAGAGTGATCAGTGTCCTTGCCCGAGCACTCAATATCAACATAGGTAACTTGCAACCGTTGGTAGGTGTTCGTCATCTCGGTTTCACTACTCTTAATGCGTGTGGCATGGTTAAAAATCAACAAGGTAGATATTTTGTTAATATACTTGGAGCCGATCACTAGATTTAGATTTGAGGCTCCCCCTCCAAAACTATGGGGACTCTTAACTGAGCTTTGAGTCTTCCCCCTCCAAGTCCCCTCCTCTCTATTGTGATCATGGCCCCACTATAAGGGTTGTGCGAACGAGAGTGTTCTTCATCGTAGAGCACCGTCGCGCTGCGGGTATTCCAGATCTAGGAGATCTACTTCTGCAACCTCTACTAGATCAGGGTCCGGGAGTCGTGTCAGACACCGGATGTGCGTAAACTCCTTCGAGGCACTGCACTTGTGGCGCTAGAGTTGTTCGAGCCACCAGAGTCAATGGAGCTGGTGGAGCCGTCCGAATTCAGAACGACCTTGAGATCGGCATCGGTGCGACTGCATCAACCACGTTCTCCCAAACATTGACAAAGATTTTCGGTCTTCAAGGGTAAGTTTTTAAAAGCCCCTCCCGTTGCTGCATTACTAATAGATAGATCCTGACATTAGGGTTGTTCGCGCACAGGAAAAAAATATTGTTTTTAGGAGCTAAACCCCTACAAATAGTTATTCATTCGTTTGGTTATCACAATTAGTGAAGTACATGGATAGTCTTTTTATTATTTCTTCTAGAGAGGAGCCATAGATAGGTGCATCCATATACATGATAAAGTACACCCCTAGTGATTGATCCCAATGCCAATTAATAGGAAACAAGCGAATTATCAAGACATAAAGTCGAACCACCGCATTTAGATTTAAGGTCCCCACAGTTATACCCCTGTTAATTAACCATATTAATATAACATGCATGTCTAAGACTTGGATTCGGTCTTTGTTAAACTTCGGCTATCCCTACTCCTATCATCATGCAACGGTGACAACCTTTATGTATTCCCCCAACATCATCATAGAAAACAACATATACTTGTATGCAACCATCAACGAACTTTCACAATTTCCATAAACAATTCACTACTCAAACATCAACATAGAGACACAATAAATCATGAGAAAATAATAGATTCCATCACACATCATGTTTGCCAATATATTACCCTAGGGGATGATGGAGAGTTGTTGTAGATAGTGATGGAAATGTGCGTCCCCAAGGGGGAGAGGCGGGAACATCAAGGAGGGGAGGCGACGCGTTGGTAGGGAGGCACCGATGGCCACCAAGGAGGGCAGAGGCCCCTTGGCCCTTATTCTTACTTGGAGATGGTGCTGGTGTGGAGGAGCTCCTCCTCCTCCTTGGCGGCTTCCAAGAAGGGGAATTTTTGTGTCTTTGGGTGGATGCCTCAAAAATAGGGGTTCCCCTTAATATATAGTGGTGGAGATGCAAACTAGGCCATATGATGGATGCCCCTTTGATCCAAGGTCTCTTTGACACCTCTAAAACTTTCCTAGGACTCCCCTGTATCTTTTATGAGCCCATAAAGTCGTGGTTTGATCTAAATCATCAAATATGGAAGGAGTTTAAGTCAATCACATCACAAACTTTTGGAGTCCCGAAACTGCTCTTGTACACCGTAGCAAACGGGCTCTAGTTTGGGCTTCCGGAGTCCGATTGAGGCGAATTTTATGTCTATAATGATCGGCAGAAAATTTCAACAACTTTAATGTTTTGACATTTTCCCATTGGATGCCGTATTTGGGGAGTTTTGTGAAAATCTTTGAAAACTGTTCTGTAGAGACAGATTCTAGGAAACTCCGAATTTCACCATAATGATAGGTTTCCTTGCATATTTGGGTGTTTCCTACACAACAAAGTGAAAATCAAGAACCTGTGCACTTTTGCAACTATTAGTAGGTTAGTACCAATAAATATAATAAATTTGCAAAATAATAGTGATTTTTACACAATAAACTACAAAATTCATGTATTCATTTTACATGCACCAGCACCTCCTTTGGAAAACCTGCTTTTTATTAACATTAGAATAAAAAATAAAATTAAACTAAATGCATTACACCCCCTAGATAACTAGCCAGAATGTCCACTAAGTTGAACACACCTTGACAGAATGCACTACAGGCGGCGCGGCGAAATGCACATTTCCATCTAGTTAATTTAAAGCTTTGTGATATTATGAACATACACATGCATGGCAAACCATTTATTTGCACTCACAAGTAAAATAACAAATCATCATGCAAAAATCATACCAATGGAAATATATTGATTTAAGGAACCCAACAGAAATGTTGTGCATTTTTATGATTTCTATTTATTTACTTATGATTTTCTAGGGAAATAGTATTTGAAACAGGATTAAATTCACCAGAAAATATTTGTAGGTCAATAAATTATGGGAACTAGGTTTACGAACATCGAGTAGTACATATTCATTGAGAGTTGAAATCAACTCAAAAGCATCTTTATTTTTTCCACAACAATTTTTAAATTCAGATCTGCATCTGTAGTATATCTATAGATCGAAACATAGTCAAACCAGTGCCCTAAGTTAGGTATTTTAACAAAGTTTGCTAGGAATTTGGTTTCATATAGAAAGGTTTTGTAAAGCTACTGATATGAATTTTTGAGTGTAAACAACCCATTTAACATGATTTAAACACAATATTTTCTACAGGTGTCCAAAAATCAAAGGGCCGGTGCCATATGAAATATTTCGAAATGTAGAGTTCGTATAAATTTGAACCATGTCATTTGGAATCCTTGATATGTTTTATAGATTTTACAAGCTAGCAAATCTATTCAAAATAATAAACATTTGCTAAAATAAAAACTAACTAGGATGGTTCTACAAGGGTTTGACTAGCATAATGCTAGGCCGTCCCAATCTTTCTCCGTGGTGCGCGAGAGACAACGATCTTAGTGGCTAGGAAGGGACCAATGGCCAGCGACAGACGGTATCAGGCAATGAGGGTCGCTGGATCAAGCCGCAATCTATGGCTGAGACACATTGTCGCCACGATGACAGATGCATCAATGATGGAGCCCTAGCTGCCACAAAAGGGTGTGGGGAGGCTCACCCAGGGCTCATCGGTCGATGGAGAGGTGACAAAGGTGATGCAGCGTCTCATGGAGGTCACAACGAGGCACTGGAGCGTCTCGTTTTGCTTTCATTTAACAGCACGCTCGACGGTGCTGCAACATCATGGCATTGGCTCGCTTTGGTGATGATGCTATGGCGCCTTTGGAAGAAAAATAGGACCAGGGTTAGATATGCTAGAGCACGGGGATGACAAGAGTGCAGAAATGGTGAGAAGAGATGTACAAGGTCGTCGGCAACTACAACCTTTTCCTCACGGTACTGGCGAAAGAATCAATTTTCCCCCGACGATGGAGTGTGTGTTGCATGTGTGCCCATGTGTGGCATGTATGCCACTGGTTGGGGGTGGCTAGTCGATGGAGCGAGAGAGGTGAGTAGTTGGGGTGCCTTGTGGGTTCTAGAGGGACATGGAGGTAGGGCATGGAAGTGTTCAAGCTTGCCCTTGGAAGATTGACATGAGATCTCTCTCCCCAAGCCACAGGTCAAAAAGGTATGAGAGACAAGAGAAGGTTGCTGGGGCTATAGGGTTCCATAGCAGAAAAAATTCTAACTATGCGAACACTAATACCAGGATCTATACTATGTAGACATAAGTAATAGAAAGATAGAGATGGTATTCATACCCTTGAAGACCGATGAATGCCTTACGCAGGAAGGCGTATGTTGATGAAGACGAGCATCTCCAAGCACCCCAAGTGTGGTGCCTTCATAGTACTACACACGGTCGGTGTAGGCGACGTCTCCTGGGCTCTGATCCAGCCGAGCAGCAGAAGAAGATGGCGGACCGATGATCACACGACAGTAGTGTGAAGGTGGAGAACTCAAAACCCTAGAGGTCCTCTCCAATATTACGGAAAAGTCCTCAATGGAAATGAGAGAGAGAGAGAATGAGAGAATTGGTTGATTCCAAAGGGGAGGGGTGACCACCCTTTATATAGTGGGAGGGGGAGGTGCACCACCCAAGGGGCAGGTGGTGTGTGACTAATCCCTACACTAGCCGGCCACCAAGGGGGAGCCACTAGCCCTAGGTGGATCCTACTTGGGCGGCCCACCAAGCCCTGGTTGGCTAGCCCCTCTCCCTAGGCGCCTTGCCCCCTTGGGCCTGCCCTCCAGGTGAGGCCCATTAGCAATGGGCTGCCTATAAAATTAAAGTAAAATATATATTTAATATTAATTCTCCAATTTATATACAAATACACATATTATTATATTTCTTTACTCTGGAACTCCTTCCGGACACCCTCTGATCAACATCAGATGTCACCCGGAACAATTCTGGTTTCTCTCTCTATTTCAGTACCACATATGTCCATAAGCTCCCCCACCCTTAAGCATGACATCCTTCGGTTCGGGAACACTCTGGACATGATTGATACCTCTCTCATGCTAATGATCATCGGTGGGACCTGAATGCCCATGATGATCCCCATGCATTCCACGAATCTTATCGATCAAACCGTAAACATCGTTTCCCGTTCCCTTTGCCACTTGATACCTAGTTCATCTGAGACTTGATCTTTGGTATATCCATACCTTAGTTCGATATCGTTACCGATGAACTTGTTTACTCGTTCCCACGTCATTGCATTCCGTGACCAAGTCACGCGCTTGCACGCTTCATTAATGCAACGTCACCGAGATGGCCACATATGTATCTATCTGTTACATGGACTATCAAATCTAGGTCTTGATATGTACTCCTTAACCCGCCCCTTCGGGAAACCCGAGTGGCACCTTTTTGATCATCTAGTCATGGTATGATACTTGATACCATCTAAGCTCCCTCCAAAACAATGATTTGCATTATCTCACAGTCTAAGGACCAGGTTACGAGGTTTCCTTTGTTTATCATTATAAAGGTGAACTTTGTAACTAGATCTCATTTATGATACAACAGTCAGATGTTTGTCTATCACATCATTCAACTAATGATATGACCTAATTGTCAATTGACATAAATGCCCATGATCTTGAAACCCTAGATCATCCTCATGACCAATGAACTAGTTCACTAAAGGTAATGATGACTGCAAGTGCACAGATCAATTCTAGCTAGTTTCAACGTAAAGATATCAAACCCACAGAGAGCTATTGGTAAAGGTATTTATGCCCCTCATTACTATCTACCAAAGGATACTTATAAGCTGCCTTTGATCTCAAGTAAAGGGTGTTTGAATGGTTTATGGTTGTTTGTAGAAAAGTAATTAAAACAACTAAAAGAAAACAAGTAACAAGTTTGTTTGAAAGCGTGGTTGAACTTAATAGGGCTAAAACGTTCTCGGGGATGTAGGATACACCACTAGCATAGTATTATTGTTATATGTAATCAAGATAACATACTCCTTGTTTCATGATATGTGTGGAGAGATCCCCATAATAAGATGTTCACTACAAGGATCGTAGGAAGCCACTTTGTTGAGCCAAGAGTGAGGTCACCTCTAAATAACCACTACAATGTCTGAGAGCAGTCACCCATACAAACCACTGCAATTAAGGGTTTCCCCATGGATATTGTAATTAGCTTAGGGAGTCACTCTTTAATCCTCATTTGACCGTGTAGGTTACGAGTCAGCGCCAATATGTCACAAGGCATTTTGGGTACGGTTCCAAGACAAGTCCAAAGGATTTCTCCCTTCCTTTAGTACCGAAGGCAACTGATATGCGACCGACTACACATACCATCTAAAGAGAGAGATCAAACACAAATCATAATTATATCATAGACAAGAAAGTCATATGGACACAAGAAATAGATCATCTTTATTACAGGTTCATAATGGTGCTAGGGTTTCTCCATCTCCCTAAGAACAAAGGAACTACTCACTGATGGAAGCAATCAACAACATCATCATAATCAAATGAATGGATAAAAGTACGGAGGTAGATCAAATGCAAACCACAATTGAATCTAGAATTACAACGAGATCTAATAGATGATAGATGGGGGTAATGGTGGTAATGGAGATGTAGCGATTGATGATGAAGGGGATGATTTGTTGTCCTCCAATGATTCGTGAAGCAACTGTGATTTTACCCTAGCCAAGTTCCTCCTTCAGATCCCTCTCGGATGTGGTTTTTCGTGGTTTTTGGTGGCTGTGTATGTCGGATCTCCCTCTCGTCTTCACCAGGAGGAAGTATTTGACGAGGCAGTCACGATGTTGCCTGGTATGGGCGGACAATATGGGCGGGCTCCGCCCGTACCAGTGGTCGTTATTGGTACTGATGCCTTCTCCTTGTTTGGTATTCTTCCAGGTGTGAAGGTAAATTCATAAAATGACTTTTATAACTTAAAAGTATCATATAATTACACAATATGGCAGCTCTAATTGATATGTTCATATATGACTCCATGATTTGGGATCTTGTTGAAACAAGAACAAAATAATGCGTGTAGACGCGGTGGAATACAAAGATCCCTACTCTCTTTATGCAAAAAGAAAAGGTAAATATGCTTCAATTTTGGACTAATCAACTCCCCTAAGCTAGGATCTTGCTCGTCCTCGGGCAAGATGGTGGCTTATGGACAAGATCATCATGTTCATGAGACACAAGTCGTTACAATTAATGAGGCAGAAATTGAAACATGAATACAATATCAGATGTAGAGACACTTTGGGGGTATTACCATACCCTTACACA
Source organism: Avena eriantha (assembly GCA_910589775.1). Taxonomy (NCBI): domain Eukaryota; kingdom Viridiplantae; phylum Streptophyta; class Magnoliopsida; order Poales; family Poaceae; genus Avena; species Avena eriantha. The sequence goes on from OU342741.1 coordinate 340,774,445, forward strand.
TTATGTAACTTAGAGGCTTCCACACCTTTTCTAGTATTAATGAATTCATAAGAAGCTGCTAGTGATTTAACATATCATATAATCACAGAGTTTAGAGATATAGGGCACTAAGTTTAGTAATGAAGATTCATGATCATTCTCTTTTTTCTATGTTTGATTCTTTTGATAGTTGTTCTCTTTTTATTTTGATAGTTGTATGTCTATATTTTTACTTGCTACCATTTTTATTTTTCTTTCGGCACATCTATTTGATCATGCTCACTACTTCAATGGCTTTCAAAAACTCTTAATTATAATATGCTAACATAATTCTTGTTCTCATAACTTAATCAGTACTTTCGTTGGTGTGGAAGTCCCTAAAATCATGAAATATGTACAAGTATCATAACACTCAACCTAGTTAGATCATCTAATATAATAATCATGAATCAAACACAACTTCAATTATCATAAAGTCTCACAACTCAATGGATATAAATCTTCTCTTGAACAAAAGAGAGCTTGAAGTTGATGCAACTAATGCAAATTCAGAAATTAAAGACTAACATGCGTGCAGAAAAGTAAACATGCTAAAAGTGTAAGATAGATTACAGAATTCTTACAGATCCCCCAAGTTTGAAATCAAGTCGGGTGGATCAAATAATCCCTTGCGATTCTTTGATACCGTGGCATCTTATCATGGTGAAGTAGTTTTGTTGGAGAGCGCTTCCCAAAGCTTCTTGTTCATCTCTTCCAGAGCGGATATGCGTTGAAGACACTTCAGTAGATCCGAACGCAAGAGGAACATCCCATCAACAACTTTTCCCATCACGTCATTGAGTTCCTTCTTGCCTTCAAGATCCAAAAGACGCTTGCGCATGATCTCCCTGTGGATGAATTCTTCTTTCTAGTACTTCTCTATCCTGTAAAGATGGTGTTCATTGTCTAGGACATGCGCGCCAACTAGCACGTCCAGAAGGTTGAACCCCCAATACTGTTATGGCTTCACGCTCATGTGCGTGTTCATGGTGATCTTCTTTGTTGTTGAGGTATGTGTTGTAGTCTCCTAATAAGTTCCTGTATTAGAATGGTTAGCTTTCTTACGCTTTGATGAAGAGTAGTCGGTGGCGATGAGCTTGAGCAACTCCGTGCAACCCCTACCATGAGGTTTCTTGGCTTCTTCTTCATCTTCAGGCTTCACTATACCTAGGTAGGCCAGCTGCTTCCATCCCCTCTTCGATTGCTCCATCAAGATCTGGAACTCCTCGTCTTTAGAATCATCATCATCGGAATCATAAGTGTATCACTTGTTCTTTGGGCTTAGACCTTGAGCTTCACGATCATCAGCTTCGATGGAGGAAGTCTGGAAACTATCCCACAAATGAGCCATGAGGTTTAGAGGCTTTCCTTTGCCTTGAATCGAGTAGCACATCAAATAGATTAGATCTATTGATATAAGAGAGAGGTGGTCCTCTAAAGAGACATATTAAGGGCCAGGAGTAGAGAGAAACTCGTATTAGAAGAAAAAGGGTCACCCAAGAAAAGAATCCTAACAAATATGGAAACAAATAAGTGTAAAAGAAGGAAATTTGGGTCATAACGACCAACTGGTACGCCCGTACGGTGTGCCCGTACCAGGTCATTTCCAAAAACAACATGGGCCAAAGTCGGTAATAGTTAACCGACTAAGTGGTACGGGCAGGTTCCACCCGTACTGCCCGTCCGTACTGACCTTACGGCTCCAGTATTTTTTTGACACAAATCAAAAAGTAGTAGAAGGGTACAAAATAGATAACGACCAGCCGTAAGAGGGGGCTGCGCCCATATGGTGCGGTAGTACCAATTATGCGAAAACAAAACCAAGCCATCAACGAGCTTAACAACCAGTGGTACGGGCGGATCCGACCGTACCGCCCACCCGTACCGATCTCATAATACTGGGAATGAACTCAGTAAAATGAAAGAGTTCAGATATGCAAAAAGAAACAATATAAAAATATCCATAACAAAGATAAATTCAGGGTTTCATAAGTCATGTCTACGCACTTCTATTCTTGTAGACAGTTGTTGGTCCTCCAAGTGTAGAGGTTTGTAGAACAACAGCAAGTTTTCCCTTAAGTGGATCACCCAAGATTTATCGAACTCAGGGAGGAAGTGGTCAAAGGTATTCGCTCTCAAGCAACCCTGCAATCAAGATACAAGAAGTCTCTTGTGTCCCCAACACACCCAATACACTTGTCAGGTGTATAGGTGCACTAGTTCGGCGAAGAGATAGTGAAATACAAGTGGTAAGGATATAAGACAACGGTGCCAGAAAAGAGCTTGATGGCGTGGAAGAGACTAAAGGCAAACTGAAATAAAGATGGAAGCAAGCAAACATGTAACAGATCTAATTGCAAACGAAGTTTCAATGCTTAGAAACAAGGCCTAGGGATCATACTTTCACTAGTGAACACTCTCATATAAATATATCATCTCTTTATGATACTACTCTTAACTACTCTCCGATTGAGACTCTAATCGATGGTAGGGCTATAACAGCATACCTCAAAGTAAGCCTTTCCCATCTAGATAACCCCACACTGTCACCTTGAGCACTAGATGGTTCTAGCAAACACCACAATTTCATAAAGACATCCAACTCCAAATATAACTCATAACAAGTATTTGTAATCTCTATCCTAAGTGCCACCATGGTGTTCACACTGTCAACTTCACACACATGGGGAGAGCAGAGATCTATTAAAGCACTTGAGTAGCAAGGTAGATCTATAGATTACAAGCTCATGATCTCGATAAGATCATGCATAGAGAGAGATGAACACATAGCTACCGGTAGAACCCTTAGCCTCGAGGAAGAACTACTCCCTCATCATCATGGGAATCAGCAACAGTGATGGAGATGACGGTGGAGATCGATGGAGATGGCTCCGGGGGCACTTCCCCGTCCCGGCAGGGTGCCGGAACAGAGATTTTCTATCTCCCGAATCTCCCCTTCGGTGGAGATGGCGCGAGAGAACTTTTCGTAGATTTCTGATTGACTATCTAGGGTTTATGCATCGGGAGGCTCTTATAGGCGAGATGGGAGACCGAGGGGGTGCCGGAGGGGCCCACACCACCCCTGGCATGACCTGGCCTGGCCCGCGCCACCAGGTGGTGTGGCCACCCTCTGGCCCTACTCCGTCTCGTATTCTGGCTCCAAGTGTCCCCTGGTAAAATATCGACTTTGGCTTTTATCTAGTCCAATTCCGAGCATATTGATTTTCTGACTTTCCTGGAACCAAAAACAACAGAAAACATGAACTGGCACTATGGCATCTTGTTAATAGGTTAGTCCAGGGAAGTGTATAAAAAGTACTCCAAAGTTGGAACAAAACATAAGAAAGTAGATAAAACCAAGCATGGAACATCAAAAATTATGGATATGTTAGCAACGTATCAATAAGTTACGATCATTGTGGGAACATGAACTCATTTGAGCATCTTTGTCTTCTTCTCTTCGAATAAAACTGGTTGCAGGAAATCACCAAAACCATTGTAAGAAGAAATAGAAAACTTCCTTTTTGGTAGTGTGGTTCCCACAGGTATATACACAGATGACACCTCCTTAGGATGAGCAACTTCGTGAGTGTCCATGAATGTTTCCTCCATCTCATCCTTTCTTTGTAGGATATGTAAATCAAATTCTTGCAAAAGTAAGGTCCAACGGATCATTCTTGGCTTAACATTGGTCCTTTCTAGGATTTCCTTTAAGCCAACATGATCAGTGTGTACTCTTACTTTAGAGTTCATGATATAAGATCTAAATTTATCACAGGAGAAAACCACTACGAACAATTATTTTTCTGCCATAGAGTAGTTCTTTTGGGCCCTGTTTAAGGTGCGACTGGCATGATGAATGATATTAAGATCATCACCATCATACTGACAAAGAATTGCTCCTACAACTTCATGACTAGCCTCGCAAAATAGCTCAAAATGTTTAGCCCAATTAGGTGGTTTTATAATGGGAGCTTCAAGGAGGGCTTGTTTTAATATGTTTAAAGAAGTATGACACTTTTCATCAAAATTAAAATGAACATCCTTTTGGAGAAGGTTAGTTAGAGGTCTAGTAGTTTTTGAAAAATTCTTAATGAATCTTCTATAAAATCCTACAAGACCTAAGAAGCTTCTTATACCTTTTATGTCTTGAGGAGGGGGTAACCTTTCTATTGCTTCAATTGCTTTATCGAATTCTATGCCCTTACCTGAGACTTTGTGACCAAGCACTATACCTTCTTGAACCATACAATGGCATTTCTCCCAGTTCAATACTAAGTTAGTGTCTTCACATCTCTACAAAACTTTATGGAGATTATGGAGACAATAATTAAAGGAAGTTTTATAAATAGAGAAGTCATCCATGAATACTTCCATAATACTTTCAACATAATCAGCGAATATAGCAGTCATACATGTTTGAAAAGTGGCAGGAGCATTGCAAAGACCAAAAGGCATATGGCGATAGGCATAAAGGCCATAAGGAAAAATGAAAGTAGTTTTAAGTTGATCATTAGGATGAATAGCCATTTGGGAAAAAAACGGAATAGCCATCTAAGTAACAAAAATGATAATGCATAGCAAGCCTTTCTAAAGTTTGATCTATAAACGGTAAAGGGTTTCTATAGTCAATGCACATCCTGTGACCAACAACAGTTCTAGTAGGTACCTTTTTATTATGTTCATTTTCGACAACCGTAAACCCACCTTTCTTAGGAACACAATGAATAGAACTTACCCATTCACTTTCTTCCACATGAAAGATGACACAGGCATCCAACAAATGTATTATATCTTTTCTTAACTCCTCTTTCATGTGAGGTTTAAGACGTCACTGGAAGTCAATGACCGGCTGGGCTGCTTCTTCCATGAATATTATATGGGTGGATATCAAGGGACTAATCCCCATCAAGTCACTCATCGAATACCCAAGGTAATTTCGATGCATGCGGAGAACCTTCATTAAGTTTTCCTCCTCTTTGTTTGCAAGGTTAGCACTTATAATAATAGGAAATTTATTGGTTTCATCAAGGAACCTATATTTTAGTTCCTTTGGTAGAGTTTTAAGGATTGGAGGGGGAAGAGCCTTGTCTCCTTTCCTTATGGGTTCTTCATATTTTTTATTAATCTCGGTGTCCACCTCAGGTGTGGAGTCAAGATAATCATCCATTTTAGATTTTGTCTATATCTTGAAGGATACTATTATTGTTGACTAAACTTCTTGCTAAATCATCTTCAGGAGTCTCGATGGCTATTGAGGCTAAATTTATGATATTACCTTCTTCCTCACGTCCGTACTCATCATCATCCAGTTCTTCAATAGCCGGCTTATGGTCAAACTTAGAGAAGTGAAAATCCATCTTCTCTTCACCAAACTTGAGAGACACAGTTTGTCTCTTGCAATCTATGTTTGCTCTTGCGGTATTTAGAAAAGTTCTTCCAAAAATGATGGGACAATAAACATTAGTGGACATATCGATAATCACAAAATCAATGGGATACTTATATGGTCCAACGCAAATTGGAACATTCCTAATTACTCCTATAGGGACTCTGGGTGTTTTATCTGCAAGCATTATAGTCATATCCATGTCTTCCAGTTCGGCTGGAGTTAATTCATTTTGATTTTTTAAATAAAAAATGAAAGGGATAACTTTAATAGTTGTACCAATATCACAAAGGCCATAATAGGAAGTTCCTCCAAAAGTGCACGGGAGAATAGGCTTACCAACTTCTTTAGCTTCTACCTTTCCTTAAACAAATTGCGAAGCTTTGGTATCTAGCTCCATTATGTTGTAGTGTGAAAACATGGTTAAAATATCTTTCTTCATTGATGCCTCTACCTCTTGTACACGTTCTTCTTCAGTTTTCCTTCTTTGTGTTTCCTCTTTCATCTCCTTGAGAAATAATTGTTCTTCTTTGCATTGATCCTCTAGTTGTTAAGCCATTATATGTTTTCTCACTGTCCCTGGGAAAGGAAAGGGTTTCAACATATGGGGATACCTCCTTTAATGGCTCGATAAGGGCCATGATTATTGGATCTTCTTCTACAGCTGGCTCAGGTGACAGAGTATAACGTAGCCAGTCTTTCTTAGGAGCCTCAATATGTTCTGTAAAATACTGAAGGATTTGCAAAATAATATCATCATCAAGTTGTAGTTCATTAGCAGTTTCTTTTACTTTACTGGAGTCTTTATAAGCATTGAGACAATCATATTCAATTTATATACCTCCTTCGCCTCCTAAATCAAATCGCATGTTTCTCTATTATGGCGAATTTGTTCTAAAAGTTCCCAAGCTTTAATTATAGTTAACTCCATGAAAGAGCCTCCTGAATTCATGTCAATCTCATGTTTAATTTCTTGATTAAGTCCTCCATAGAAAATATGCAAAACGTACCATTCAGGTAAATCATGATGGGGACATTTATGAAGTAGAGACTTGTACCTTTTGTAGGCTCTTACCAAACCTTCACCTAGGCAGTTCTTGAAGTTTGTAATTGGCCTTCTTACTTCAGAAGTTTTTACCTTGGGAAAGAATCGAAACACAAATTCTCCTTTAAGTTTTTCCCAAGTATCAATTTTCTCTGCAGGGCAAATTCTATACCAAGCCAAAGCAATGTTGGTTATAGATTGGCTAAACAGTTTAAGTTTTAATTCATCATCAAAATAGCCTCTCAATTTAAGGGTCCAACATAGCTCAGTAAAATGCATTAAATGATTGTAAGGATCCTCATCGGGATCATCTCCTGCAAAAGTTTTCTCTTTAATAATAGCGATAAAACAAGGGCTAAATTCGTATTCTGGTTCGCTCCCACTCGGGAATTCTTTGACGAATCCTCTATTGAACATCCTGAGGTATTTAGTAGCATCGAGTTGATTAATCACTTTGAGTGCAGTCATGGTGCTTACCTGAAACTAGTAAACAACTTTAGTAAAACAATGAGTAAAATAAGTAACTAAGAACAAAGACCAAATGCACTTAGCTCCTCGCAACGGCGCCAGAAAATAGCTTGATGACTGCAAGTGCACAGATCAATTGTAGCTAGTTTCGAAGTAAAGATATCGAACCCACAAAGAGCTATTGGTAAAGGTATTTATGCCCCTCGTTACTATCTACCAAAGGATACTTATAAGGTACCTTTGATCTCAAGTAAAGGGTGTTTGAATGGTTTATGGTTGTTTGTAGAAAAGTAATTAAAACAAGTAACAAGTTTGCATGAAAGCGTGGTTGAACTCAATAGGGCTAAAACGTTCTCGGGGATGTAGGATACACCACTAGCATAGTATTATTGTTATATATAATCAAGATAACATACTCCTTGTGTCATTATATGTGTGGAGAGAGCCCCATAATAAGAAATTCACTACAAGGCTCATAGGAAGCCACTTTGTTGAGCCAAGAGTGAGGTCACCTCTAAATAACCACTGCGATGTCTGAGAGCATTCACCCATACAAACCACCACAATTAAGGGTTTCCCCGTGGATATCGTAATTATCTTCGGGAGTCCCTCTTTAATCCTCCTTTGACCGTGTAGGTTACAAGCCAGTGCCAATCTGTCACGAGGCATTCAGGTACACATCCAAGACATGTCCAAAGGATTTCTCCCTCCCTTTAATCCCGAAGGCAAATGATATTAGGCCGACTACACATACCATCTAAAGAGAGAGACCAAACACGAATCATAATTATATCATAGACAAGCAAGTCATATGGATACAAGAATTGATCATCTTTATTACAAGTTCATAATGGTGCTAGGGTTTCTCCATCTCCCCAAGAACAAAGGAACTACTCACTCGTGGAAGCAATCAACAACATCATCATAATCAAATGAATGGATAAAAGTACGGAGGTAGATCTAATGCAAACCATAGTTGAATATGGAATTAAAACGAGATCTCATAGATGATAGATGGGGGTAATGGTTGTAATGGAGATGCAGAAATTGATGATGAAGGGGATGATGCATTGTCCTCCAATGATCCGTGAAGCAGATGGGATTTTACCCCAGCCAAGTTCCTCCTTCACATCCCTCTCGGATGTGGTTTTTCATGGTTTCTGGTGGCTGTGTATGTCAGATCTCCCTCTCGTCTTCGCCAGGAGGAAGTATTTAACGAGGCAGTCACGATGGCGCCTAGTATGGGCGGACGGTACGGGCGGGCTCCGCCTGTACCAATGGTCGTTATCGGTACTAGTGCCTTCTCCTTGTTTGGTATTTGTAACACCCTCGAATCGGCCCTATGCAAGTTTTAGCCCTTTCCGCCAAACCCGCATAGAAACGATTCAAGGACGCCCACCAGGCACTTTCGTGCGGGTGGAAAACAAAGTAATACCATTACACAATAGTCCTCGATGGGACCCACAGAACAGATATATATACAGCAGCGACTCAACAAGTCAAGAATACAGATATACAATACAAAGATCCAAATCACCTTGAAATCGATACGACGTCCGAGTACGGACAAGATGCAAATGGGGCTAAGAGCCCTGAAGAATAACCAATGGCGTCCATGACCCTGCCCAGGCCAAGCCGGAAGGGTAACCCTGCTAACGACGTAGATCTCAAACCTGCTAAAACAAAAGGGGTGCCAATAGAGGGCAAAGGAAAAAGAGGAGCGTCAGTACTGAGGCCAGTACACGGCGAGGCTAGAATTCGGCGGCTCTCGCCTACATAGGTATGGTGGACTGAAGCGGCAGCGCAGCGACACTAAACAACCTATAGAGAATCAGTAAAACAGGCGGCTATTAGAGAGGGATAAGAAAGACCTATTCGAATCCAACCTGATACTAACACCAATCATACCCATCCTGGTATTCCCCCTCGAGACCAAACGAGGAAGTCCAACCAAGGAACTCACACAGTTGGCAGTTTTATTCATTCCATTATAGTATGCAGCACTTACTAGTCAGATATAGATAGCATGAGTCATCCTGAAGCATAAGTAGTGGGCAGTTTTAATCACCATTCCGTTATAGTTGGAACATTTACTAGTCAGATATAATTGTCCTGAGGAATCCCAAAACCCAGCAATTGTTGGCACTTTTATCACATTCCATTGGAGTTGCAATACTTACTAGGCAGGTATAGTATGACACAGATCACCACAGATCCACCAGTTGTTGGCATTTTTAATTTACATTCCGTTGTATTTGAATCTGATTACTAGTCACATATTAAGTCAAATTTATAGCACTACTTTAGTTATGCTTGTCTATGATCAAGATCCTGTGCTCCAAGTCGTCCATAACCGTGGACATGGCTTTCAGAAAGTTTTACCCTGCAGGGGTGCACAAATAGCAACACACACTAGATCAACCTGGGAAAAACCAACTCAAAACCCAACGAGTCTTTCATGACAAAGCGATCACAGGATTCATAAAATATTCAGGGGGCCACCCCACTAAGCTACCCGCAATGAAGTTGGGCGGCTCCGGAACGGACCCAGGGTTTGCCACGACGGCTGTAAACGACTGGGAACCTGAAAGTTTGACTGGGCTTGTCGATACCACGAAAACGTGGCGCGATCCAAAATAGTACAGGTGCTCCACGCACAATCTGAAATAAAGTAGTCACATGGCATAAGTACATGATAGTAATAAAGCCCCAAACTAGTTGTGGCCCCAAGAAATAGAAATGAATCAAGCTCTTGCTCAGGGGGGTCCATAAGGCCTCCCGGATATGGATAGTGCAAAAAAATCAAGGAACAGGTATCAAGTACTCGGGGTAAGAACCAAATAACATCTATTGCCCACCGATGCCTCTGCATTAGTTATATCTAGGATTTTAATAGTTGTATTTAAAGTCATGATCATCTCCACCATTAAGCACCTCCACCATTAAGCATAAGCCAACCTTCCGTCAACGGTGGAACGACAACGACGCGGACCAGCACATGAGCAAGCGACTACGACCCGCAAGACTGACTATCTATCAAACAACAGGCAATAGGATGTGTCCAAGGCAATATAAAGGCCGCAAGGGATATATTTGGTACGGAACACTAAAGCATCGCGACACAGATAGCAATAGATCAACGGGAGGAAATAAAGACTATAAATGCAAAATAGGTAGAAGGGGGAGAGATGCTCGCCTGGGAAACAATGCCGAAGGATCATATCCGGAGAACTTGTTGATACTCACATCAACTCATCGGCCTAATCTGCGAAGAAGCAAATACTAGAAGAAACACCGGATGCAATATTTAATACTATGGCAGAAGACCCAACATGATTATGATATGATGCAGATGCGGTGCAATTAGGCAGTATTAAGCGGAACCGGGGTCCCGGCAATTAATTATAGGGTTCATGTTGTTTAGCTACCCTGCAAATTAAAATATTGTATTAACATGGCATTGGTTCGCTACACGGATTTAAATGGAGTCCGGAATAAGACTAAAGTATCCCGCATATAGACTTCATATTTAATTATGAGGTGAATCGGCATAATGCCCCCAACCCACAGACAGGTGTGCATGCATGAACAATTTAATATGCGACAGCTGATAATGTCATATTATAAAAATAGGGGATTAGGGTCACACATCTGGGTTCGGAAGATCTTGGGTTCCGTGGGTCCGGGGTCTGGTCTCAGGGTTCGACGGGGAGGAACGATTCGACGGGATCGGTCTCGGTCAACGGAAGGAGAGCTTGGCGTTCCGGGAAGAAGGACTTGGTTTGGCATCGGAGGATCATCGGACTCGCCCCGGTCGGTGTTGATCTTGACGTCGCGAAGATCTTGTCGGGTCCGCGGTTTCGATTGTCGGTGTCGGACTCGGGTCTCGGCGCTTGAAGATCTTGGTGTTCCGGGTAGGAGTCCTTGGTGTGTCGAGGGTTCGAGAAGGGGATCTTGTCGCGTCCGTGACGAGGATGTTCGGGTATTGGCTTTGGTGGTTGATGACGGACTTGGATGTGGTACCGACGACCTCCTAGAGGCCCCGTCTTGGCACGATCTTCACGCATCGGTCCTCGCAAACGGAGTACTTGGCACCCGAGAAGGAGATCTTGCCGTGGTCAGCCTTTGACGACGAGAATTGGATGTGTAACACGGAGCGCACCGATGGCTCGGAACAACATAAACACACGCACATGCACAAGAGCAGAAGATCTTCGAGCCGCACCCGAAGAAGCACTAGCGCAGGACATGGCGGTCAACGGGGCTTGGCGCCAGAACAGGAAGGCGCAGACGACGTGGAGTCCTATGCACGCATGGCAGAGGTTGCAGAGAAAGGTGATGGCTACTGGGAGGCCATGGATGGCACGCTCGGGCGCCGACAGGGGACCGGGCGGCAGGAAGCTCGGGGAGGCAGGCCGGCGCGTGGAGGGGCCGCTGCGAGGGGCGGCACCGGGGGAAAACGGGAGACGGCCGTGCAACCTCAGTGAGCACGCCGCTGCAGAGCAGCACCCGGCCGGAAGGAGGGCAGCCTGCTGTGGGGATGAGTCAGAGGGCGACGGCGGGAGGAGGCACGACCGGGGACGGCGAGCATCGACGACATGGGGTGGACGGTGAGGCGTCCAGGAGCAACGGCGGCGGCGCCTAGGGAGGCTATGTGGAGAGGCGACGCGGGATCGAGCGGGGCAGAGGAGATGGTGGCTGGTGGCGGTGCAGGGCGGAGCGCGCGGGGCTAGGGGAAGGGATGCAGGCGAGAGAGGTGGCCTGGCGGCGGGGATGCGGCCAGAGGAGGAGGCGATGTGGCGGCGGGAATTGGGGGAGAGGGTGACGAACGCGAGGGCAGTGGAGGAGCTCGGGGCCGGAGGACCTCGGGCGCGGGGGTCGTGGCCGTCCGTGGAGGCGGGGCCAAGCTTGGGAGGGAGATGAAGGTGGGGCTTCGGTGGCGGTGGTAGGTGGCGATGGAGGAGGAAGGAGAGTGCGGGGGAGGGATGCGGTTGGTGGGGGATGCGAGGCAGGTGGCGGGTGGGCCTGCCTGGTCGGGTGGTGGGTAGAGGCGTGCAGGTGCAGGTGGCGTGCGAAAGCGGCACGGCCGACGTGCGCCTGGTGGGGCCAGGTGCAGGCGGGCTGGCGGTGGGGGTGTGAGGAGAAGGTGGCGGCGGGGTGGAGGGAGTGGTGAGGCTGGGGTAGGTAGTATAGGATAGGATTAGTTTTTAGGGTTTGGAGGTGGCCGGCCGGGCTTTCGGGCCTGGCGGGCTGCCTCCTAAAAATAATCTAACCTTTTATTTATTTTATAAAAGTCTGTTGTAAACCATTTTTAGACAAAACAAAAATATCCGGAGAAGCCCGGTTTTAAAATTTGAAAAGAAGATGGGGATATTTAGAAAACAAAACTAGGCTTTTCGAAAATAGTTTTAGACAAAATATATGCATGAGGATGACGATGCTCAAATGCAAAGTGGCATGATGACATGAGCATGCGGTCATGACGATGCCATGCACAAAAACACAACGATTTTCTAGTAGTGGTTTTAGCGGGATGCCACAATTCGACACCACTAACAAGGGATCTCGCCCTCGAGATCCGCCTCATGGTACCAGGAAGAAGGTCGGAAATCTGAATCTTCTCGCTTCGTGTAGATGCTCGCGACACCACTAACAAGAGGTCGTTGTCCGTGATCGTCGAGAGATCACTCCGGGAACAAAGGGCGAAGGTAGAGGTATCCGAAGATGAAGCCACCTCTAACTTCGATAAAAAGAGAGAAACGACGCATTCTCATCCACTTCAATGTACGAGAGCAAATAGATTGAGTAGTCGGCATGGGGGCCAATCCATCACGCACCCATACTATTACTTCGCACAATCAGTAGAAAAGCGTGCAGCCCTTCTCGGAATCAGACTGAAGATCTCGACAAACGAGGTTCGGAAACAAAGGAGTGATGCAGGCTATGCATCGGATCTGGCGTAGATGATGTCATCGCATCGGAAAACACCGGAAGGCACAACAAGGAACAGAGAGAAGGCCAACAGAGGAAGGATTCCTCAGATAGCACGAAGACCGGATGTAGAAGCACCGTTACCAAAGGAGGAAGTGAAACCCTGAAGGTACGACAGAAACCCATCCACGAGAATTCCTGGACTCGAAGAAAAGATAAGAGAGCAAATTCAAAACACGCAGAGGTAAGAGGAGAATAGCAGAGGGGTAAGGAGTAAAATGTAGACCTACTCAGATCTATCAAACCGATTTTTCCAAACTAGTTTTGACACTCTACTTCGGCCGTTAGCTAGGTTATCCCACAGGCTGGACCAGTGGGGTATCGCAACTGCTGGGCTCTGATACCACTCTGTAACACCCTCGAATCGGACCTATGCAAGTTTTAGCCCTTTCCGCCAAACCCGCATAGAAACGATTCAAGGACGCCCACCAGGCACTTTCGTGCGGGTGGAAAACGAAGTAATACCATTACACAACAGTCCTCGATGTGACCCACAGAACAGATATATATATACAGCAGCGACTCAACGAGTCAAGAATACAGATATACAATACAAAGATCCAAATCACCTTGAAATCGATACGACGTCCGAGTACGGACAAGATGCAAATGGGGCTAAGAGCCCTGAAGAATAACCAATGGCGTCCATGACCCTGCCCAGGCCAAGCCGGAAGGGTAACCCTGCTAACAACGTCGATCTCAAACCTTCTAAAACAAAAGGGGTGCCGACAAAGGGCAAACAAAAAAAGAGGAGCGTCAGTACTGAGGCCAGTACACGGTGAGGCTAGAATTAGGCGGCTCTCGCCTACATAGGTATGGTGGACTGAAGCGGCAGCGCAGCGGCACTAAAAACCCTATAGAGACTCAGTAAAACTGGTGGCTATTAGAGAGGGATAATAAAGACCTATTCAAATCCAACCTGATACTAACACCAATCATACCCATCCTGGTATTCCCCCTCGAGACCAAACGAGGAAGTCCAACCAAGGAACTCACACAGTTGGCCGTTTTATTCATTCCATTATAGTTACAGCACTTACTAGTCAGATATAGATAGCATGAGTCATCCTGAAGCATAAGTAGTGGGCAGTTTTAATCACCATTCCGTTATAGTTGGAACATTTACTAGTCAGATATAATTGTCATGAGGAATCCCAAAACCCAGCAATTGTTGGCACTTTTATCACACTCCATTGGAGTTGCAATACTTACTAGGCAGGTATAGTATGACACAGATCACCACAGATCCACCAGTTGTTGGCATTTTTAATTTACATTTCGTTGTATATGAATCTGATTACTAGTCACATATTAAGTCAAATTTATAGCACTACTTTAGTTATGCTTGTCTATGATCAAGATACTATGCTCCAAGTCGTCCATAATCGTGGACACGGCGTTCAGAAAGTTTTACCCTACAGGGGTGCACAAATAGCAACACCTCGATCAACCTCGGAAAAACCAACTCAAAACCCAACGAGGCTTTCACGACAAAGCGATCACAGGATTCATAAAATATTTCAGGGGGCCACCCCAGTAAGCTACCCGCAACGAAGTTGGCCGGCTCCGGAACGGACCCAGGGTTTGCGACGACGGCTGTAAACGACTGGGAACCCGAAAGTGTGATTGGGCTTGTCGATACCGCAAAAACGTGGCGCGATCCAAAACAGTACAGGTGCTCCACACACAATCTTAAATAAAGCAATAACATGGCATAAGTACAGGATAGTAATAAAGCCCCAAACTAGTTGTGGCCCCAAGAAATAGAAATGAATCAAGCTCTTGCTCAGGGGGGTCCATAAGGCCTCCCGGATGTGGATAGTGCAAAAAAAATCAAGGAATAGGTATCAAGTACTCGGGGTCCTACGGGACACAAGTGAGCGTGGAAGAACCAAATAACATCTATTGCCCACCGATGCCTCTGCATTAGTTATATCTAGCATTTTAATAGTTGTATTTAAATTCATGATCATCTCCACCATTAAGCACCTCCACCATTAAGCATAAGCCAACCTTCCGTCAACGGCGGAACGACAACGACGCGGACCAGCACATGAGCAAGCGACTACGACTCGCAAGACTGACTATCTATCAAACAATAGGCAATAGGATGTGTCCAAGGCATATAAAGGCTGCAAGGGATATATTTGGTACGGAACACTAAAGCATCGCGACATAGATAGCAATAGATCAACAGGAGGAAATAAAGACTATAAATGCAAAATAGGTAGAAGGGGGAGAGATGCTCGCTTGGGAAACACTGCCGGAGGTTCATTATCCGGAGAACTTGTCGATACTCGCATCAACTCATCGGCCTAATCCGCGAAGAAGCAAACACTAGAAGAAACACCGAATGCAGTATTTAATACTATGGTAGAAGACCCGGCATGATTATGATATGATGCAGATGCGGTGCAATTAGGCAGTATTAAGCGGAACCAGGGTCCCGGTAATTAATTATAGGGTTCATGTTGTTTAGCTACCCCGCAAATTTAAATATTGTATTAACATGGCAAAACATGGCATTGGTTCGCTACATGGATTTAAACGAAGTCCGGAATAAGACTAAAGTATCATGCATATAGACTCCATATTTAATTATGAGGTGAATCGGCATAATGCCCCCAACCCACAGACAGGTGTGCATGCAT
This sequence comes from Avena eriantha, assembly GCA_910589775.1. NCBI lineage: Eukaryota > Viridiplantae > Streptophyta > Magnoliopsida > Poales > Poaceae > Avena > Avena eriantha. Next base: position 340,790,007 of record OU342741.1, read on the forward strand.
GAACAATTTAATATGCGACAGTTGATAATGTCATATTATAAAAATAGGGGCTTAGGGTCACACATCTGGGTTCGGAAGATCTTGGGTTCCGTGGGTCCGGGGTCCGGTCTCAGGGTTCGATAGGGAGGAACGGTTCGACGAGATCGGTCTCGGTCAATGGAAGGAGAGCTTGGCGTTCAGGGAAGAAGGACTTGGTTTGACGTCGGAGGATCATCGGACTCGCCCCGGTCGGTGTCGTTCTTGACGTCGCGAAGATCTTGTCGGGTCCGCGGTTTCGATTGTCGGTGTCGGACTCGGGTCTCGGCGCTTTAAGATCTTGGTGTTCCGGGAAGGAGTCCTTGGCGTGTCGAGGGTTCGAGAAGGGGATCTTGTCGCGTCCGTGACGAGGATGTTCAGGTATTGTCTTCGGTGGTTGATGACTGACTTGGATGTGGTACCGGCGACCTCCTAGAGGCCCCGCCTTGGCACGATCTTCACGCATCGGTCCTCGCAAACGGAGTACTTGGCACCCGAGAAGGAGATCTTGCCATGGTCAGCCTTTGACGACGAGAATTGGATGCGTAACACGGAGCGCACCGATGGCTCGGAACAACAGAAACACACGCACATGCACAAGAGTAGGAGATCTTCCAGCCGCACCCGAACAAGCACTAGCGCAGGACATGGCGGTCAACGGGGCTTGGCGCTAGAACAGGAAGGCGCAGACGACGTGGGGTCCTACATGCGCGCGGCAGAGGTTGTAGAGAAAGGTGATGGCTACTAGGAGGCCATGGACGGCACGCTCGGGCGCCGGTAGGGGACCGGGCGGCAGGAAGCTCGGGGAGGCGGGCCGGCGCGTGGAGGGGCCGCTGTGAGGGGCGGTGCCGGGGGAAAACGGGAGATGGCCGTGCAACCTCAGCGAGCGCGCCACTGCAGAGCAGCACCCGGCTGGAAGGAGGGCGGCCTGCTGTGGGGATGAGGCAGAGGGCGATAGCGGGAGGAGGCACGACCGAGGACGACGAGCATCGGTGGCACGGGGCGGACGGTGAGGCGTCCAAGAGCAACGGCGGTGGCGCCTGGGGAGGCTGTGCAGAGAGGCGACGCGAGATCGAGCGAGGCAGAGGAGATGGTGACTGGTGGCGGTGTAGGGCGGAGCGCGCGGGGCTAGGGGAAGGGATGCGGGCGAGAGAGGTAGCCTGGCGGCGGGGATGCGGCCGGAGGAGGAGGCGATGTGGCGGTGGGAATTGGGGGAGAGGGCGACAAACGCGAGGGCGGCGGAGGAGCTCGGGGCCGGAGGACCTCGGGCGCGGGCATCGTGGCCGTCCGTGGAGGCAGGGCCGAGCTTGGGAGGGAGATGAAGGTGGGGCTTCGGTGGTGGTGGTAGGTGGCGATGGAGGAGGAAGGCGAGTGCAGGGGAGGGATGCGGTTGGTGGGGGATGCGAGGCAGGTGGCGGGTGGGCCCGCCTGGTCGGGTGGTGGGTGGTGGCGTGCAGGTGGAGGTGGCGTCCGAAAGCGGCACGGGCGACGTGCGCCTGGTGGGGCCAGGTGCAGGTGGGCTGGTGGTGGGGGTGTGAGGAGAAGGTGGCGGCGGGGTGGAGGGAGTGGTGAGGCTGGGGTAGGTAGTATAGGATAGGATTAGTTTTTAGGGTTTGGAGGTGGCCGGCCGGGCTTTCGGGCCTGGCGGGCTACCTCCTAAAAATAATCTAACCTTTTATTTATTTTATAAAAGTCTTTTGTAAACCGTTTTTAGACAAAACAAAAATATCCGGAGAAGCCCGATTTTAAAATTTGAAAAGAAGACGGGGATATTTAGAAAACAAAACTAGGCTTTTCGATAATAGTTTTAGACAAAACATATGCATGAGGATGACGATGCTCAAATGCAATGTGGCATGATGACATGAGCATGCGGTCATGACGATGCAATGCACAAAAACACATCGATTTTCTAGTAGTGGTTTTAGCGGGATGCCACAGTATTCTTCTAGATGCAAAGGTAAATTCATAAAATGACTTTTATCACTTAGAAATATCATATAATTACACAATATTACAGCTCTAATTGATATGTTCATATATGACTCCATGATTTGGGATCCTGTTGAAACAAGAACAAAATAGTGCGTGTAGACGCGGTGAAATACAAAGATCCCTACTCTATTTATGCAAAAACAAAAGGTAAATATGCTTCAGTTTTGGACTCATCAGGTAACTAGAGACGTCGTTTGTTTGCATACCGCACGTGTATTAACGTTTTGTATTAACACAGTTATAGCACAGTATGAAACGTATTATGAACGTATAAGAGACATATCAAACAATACACTTTATTATTTGCCTCTAGGGCATATCTTCTTTCTCCCACTTGCACTAGAGTACAAATTAATCTAGTTTACAATAGGCAGGAACCTAACACCGATGGCATCTCGGTGTTGTTCGTGCTTGTCTTATAGGAGAGCTTTAGTCAGCGGATCTGCAACATTCAGATCCGTGTGTACTTTGCAAATCTGATTTCACCCTCGTCAACATTCTGCCAGATGACGTGAAATCGTATCTTGATGTGTTTAGCTGTGGAATGAGTTCTTGGTTCCTTTGCGTTTGCAATAGGACCTGTGTTGTCACAATAGATCGTCACGGGGTCTTGCGCACTTGGAACAACTCCCAGTTCAATGACGAAATTCCTTAGACAAACTGCTTCATTCGCCGCATCAGCAGCAACGATGTATTCTGACTCCATTGTAGACTGTGCAACAACTGGTTGCTTCTTGCTCTTCCATCTTATCGCCCCACCATTCACCAAAAACACAAATCTCGTCTGATACTTTGAGTCATCAAGATCTGAGTGCGAGCTCGCATCCACATAACCAGTTACATTTAGAGCTTCATCATCACCTCCATAGACTAGGACCATATCCTTTGTTCTCTTGAGATACCTTAGGATATTTTTCATTGTTTTCTAGTGATCCATTCCTAGATTACTTTGTTATCAACTTTCCAAACTAAGAGCCAATGCCACATCAGGTTGAGTACTTAGCATTGCATACATAATAGATCCTATTGCTGAGGCATAGGGGATGTAAGACATCCTTTCTCTATCAGCATCCATTACCGGACATTGAGTCAAACTCAATATGCTACCGTTTGTCATAGGCACCAAACCTCTTTTGGCATCCTCCATTTTGAACCTGACATGGATATACCCTATAGGTACTCGAGCTTGGCATATGTGGTCCAGATATGGCAGAAGCCCATGGCGTTGCTAAGGCCCAATATAGAAATCGGGTGACCCATGGACTCTTCGATTGCTTGCAACGCAAGATGAAGTTTAAGATAGAAAGTTCAAAGGGACGAACCCTAATCTGTAACCGACTTGACCTGCTACCTGAGACCTAGCCTATCTATATAAAGGCCAGGAGGGGCGGCGAGGAGGACAATCACAACCCTAGTTTTCACCACCATCGCCAGATTATATCTGCGCACCTCTGTAATCTTCGATTCCTTCGATAATTCCAAGAGCAGACAAGCAGGAGTAGGGACCTCTACGAGGCCTGAACCTGGATAAATCTTGCGTCCCTGTGTGCTTGTTTGCTAGCCGACTGATGCCTCCAACGCTCCCTCCTTCTCCAAAACTCAAGTCCATAACAATGGGCATTGATGAGATAAACCCCCGTCAATTGGCGCCGTCTGTGGGAATTGGGAGTGCTGATGTTGCGGCTTCTTCGGCCCCATCAACCGTGATCTACAACTCTGCAACAGCATAGATTCACCAGCTCTTCGGCGCCTTCGACTTCACTGTCCATACGCCGGCCACTCGCCCGACTTTCGAGTCCGTAGGTGATGGGATCAGCCTGGCAATCGGGAGCTTCCACTTCCAGGTCGGTCAGCTGGGCACGCTTCGCCTGCCTGACCAGCCGACGACACCCGCGATTGCTCCAGCATCGTGGTTCCCTCCACCAACCGGCACCCTCAGCGAGCTCAACTCCCCGACAACAGCTAGGCGCATGGACAGCGACATCTGTCGCAGATCCGATCTGGGTGATTTACACACCGAAGATGGAGCCTACGGCTCCGGATCTGAAAGTTGTAGGAGCAAGAGCTTCCCCAACCACTTCATGTGCGCCATCATCAACGCAGGTGATACCACCGCCAATCGTGAAAACGCTGGCAAGGGATCTGGCACCGGACCGCCTAACGACGGTATACCCAATGGCAGCCCCACCAATGGGATGGGAGGAGAACCATCTCTCACGGCAAATGAGAACACCGAAGAACGCATGTTGATCACGCTCAACGACAACGAGTGGGCCCGCTGTCGAGAAGCTCTACGGGTCAATCCTCTACCTCCCAACTCCTCGCAGGACATGCTGATGGGTTACCATTGGCTGCTAAAGTAAGAGTTCAAGCGCCAACAACAAGTAATCGCGCAACTCGACGCACACAAAAAGGTGGCAGATGAGTCGAGCCTCCGGCGAGCTAGGCTCTCCTCCCACGGAGGATCCTCTTCCAAGGGCAACGAGTACCTAGCCAATCAAAGGCGATCTCGATTGGCCCACCTCACCGAGCAAGAGCACATAGAAGCCGCGAAAGTCCTCGACTTTAGCTCCATAATGGTAGACACACGAGGCAACATGCTCCCGAAGACACCGCAAGCTGCGGTGACAGCGGCCACCATGTACCTCCTCAACAACCAGCCACCGGTTGGAGATCCGCGAGCTGCCATGCATCGATCTACGATCGTAGGCCTGGGGCTAGTCGAGGCCGCCCTCGATAAAGAGCCAACGCCAGAGCCGACAGTGACGACAGTCATGACCTCTCACGACGACGTTGCTCACGGCGGCATGATCACGATTACGACGCACGTGATGACATCACGCAGCGCATGGTCGACATGATGCGAGCAAGACGTTCTCGTTCGACTGACTCGGACGAGGACGAGACTGAGCTCTGCGGCGCCAGATGCTTCAGTAGGGCTATCAGGCAGAAACGAATGCCTAAGGGGTTCAAACTCCCATCGGAGAACCCAAAATTTGACGGCCTGCAGGACCCGAAAATCTGGTTGGAGGACCACATCTCCTCCGTCAGGCTGCACGGCAGGAGTCGAAGCATGGCTATGCAATGCCTACAGCTGCAGCTGCATGGTGCCGCTCGTGCATGGCTCAACAACCTCCCACGCGGATCCATTCGCAGCTGGGAAGACCTGGTCTACAGCTTCGTGCGTAAATTCAAGGGCACTTACAAAAGGCCCGCATCAATCGAAGAATTGAGAAGCTACCAGCAAAGGTCTGGCGAGTCGCTGCGCTCATACATCAAGAGGTGGTCCATCATCAAGAACTCCGCAGAAAACATATCGGAAGACTACGCATTCGACGTGTTCAATGGTGGCGTTCGCCGTATAGAACTCAGGGAGGAGCTGGGCCGCTCGAAGCCCAAAATGATCGACCACCTAATGGAAATCGTGAATCGGTGGGCTGACGGAGAAGATTCGGTGAAAAACCGCACCCACTCCAACGATGACGACGACCTTGGGCGCAGACGCGACCGCCGAGGCAAACATCGAATGCGCATCTATGATGACCGCGGCGAAGTCAATATGGTCGCAGCCAACTACACCGACAAACACGACGACAACCGCAACAACGGCTATCATAGCGGTGGATACCGCGACAATGGAAAAACCACGCAGGTGTGGCAACGCCGCACTCGCGAAGAGGCACCCGCAGCATCTATCAAGGACAAACTGTCCGGACCATGCAACGTGCACTTCTACATCGACAAGCATGATGGCAAGAAGAAATCCATCCACCTTCTCAAGGAATGCCGCGAGTTTCTCAAACTCCACGAGGGCCTGGCTCGGATGAATCGCGACGTGATCAACAGGGGCTACGGAACTACCCCAAGCGTTGTGGCACATGGAGCTCCTCCACCACCTCCTGGACCAGTACCACCGGCGGCCGCACCAGTCTAGCATCATGGAGGCGAGCCATACCCATGAGCTGTAGGCAACATGGGGATGATCCAAAAAGGACGTACCTCAAATCGAGCGCAGAAGGCCATCACTCGCCAAGTCAATCCGGCAATAAACTCTCCACCCTCCACCACTGAGTACCTCAGTGGAAGTGACTCCTGCATCACCTTCGACAAGCGCGACCATCCGCGTCAAATTCCTCATCCAGGCCACTGTCCCCTCGTACTCGAGGCACAGATCGGGGGCTTTGATATGAGTCGCGTCTTCATGGACGGTGGGAGTGGCATCAACCTCATGTTCGCGAGTACCTTGCATGCGATGAGGATCCCTCTGACTTGTCTGGAAGTCTCAGACACGACGTTCCACGGCATCGTCCCTGGCAAGGACATATATCCCTTGGGAAAAATTAACCTCGACATCATCTTCGGCATGCCGCAAAACTTTCGACGAGAGCACATCGACTTTGAGGTCGTCGACTGACCCTCACAAACCACTGCATCCTCGGACATGTCGCATTCGCTAGGTTCATGGCGGTGCCACACTACGCCTACCTGCAGATGAAAATGCTAGGTCCAAACAGTGTCATCACAATCAACAAAAGCTTTGAGAGGTCCGACAGCTGCGATAGGGAATTCCACAGGATCTCCCAGTCCTTCGGTATGCAGGAGGAACTCACAAGACTGAAGGAGTCGACATACAATAGTCTGCCTCCCCTGAGCAGGCCAAGTTCACCCGACCTTTCCTTCAACTTGTCGGTGCACACAAAGAAAGTCCAAGTCCACCCAACGGACATGACCAAGAAGGCCCTCATCGCCAACAACTTGAGTTCCACATAGGAACTCGCGCTCGTCGAATTCCTCCGTGAGCACTGGGAAATCTTTGCCTGGTGTCCAGTGGACATGCCAGGGGTTCCTAGGGACTTCACCGAGCACTCACTCAACGTGAATCCAGACGCAAGGCCAGTCAGGCAGACAATACGGCGACTGTCTGAACCAAGAGAAAAAGCAGTCGGAACGGAGATCAACAGACTCCTCGACGCAAACTTCATACGTGAGATCAAGGAAAGCACATGGCTCGCTAATACAGTGCTTGTTCCTAAAAAAGACACGGATATCCTGCGGATGTGTGTGGACTTCACCTCCTTGAATAAGCACTGCCCAAATGATCATTTCCCGTTACCACGGATCGATCAAATAATCGACTCCACTGCGGGATGCGAGAGCCTCTGCTTCCTCGACGCCTACTCAGGCTACAATCAGATTCGAATGAAGGAGGAAGACCAAGACAAAACAACGTTTACAACTCCCTTTGGTGTGTTCTACTACAACACGATGCCCTTCGGGCTAAAAAACGCAGGAGCCACCTATCAGCGGTGCATGTAGGCTTGCCTCAAAAATCAGCTTGGTGGCAATATCCAAGTCTATGTTGACGACATCGTCATCAAAACCAAAGAGGAAGCCTCGTTAATCGACAATCTCCACGAGACCTTCGCTAACCTCGACCGCTACCGGATCAAGCTCAATTTGGACAAATGCACCTTTGGCGTGCCATCTAGGCAATTGCTCGGGTATCTCATCTCTGCGAGGGGGATCAAAGCAAACCCGAAGAAAATAAAAGCCATACTGGCCATGGAGAAACCGAAGAACGTAAAAGGCGTCCTGCAGCTAGCTAGACGAATCACGGCGCAGTCAATTCATCAGTCGAATGGGTGAAAAGGCACTGCCCTTCTACCAACTCCTCTGCAAAGCTGACAAGTTCGAGTTGACAGACGAAGCACAAGAAGCATTCGAAGACCTCAAGCATCTACTATCCACTTTGTCAGTATTGGTGATGCCTCGTGCAAAGGAGCCACTACTGCTCTACATCTCCGCCACCAACCAGGTGGTCAGCACTGTGCTCGTGGTGGAGCGAGCTGAAGAAAATAAAGTCCATGGGTTTCAGCGCCCAGTATACTACCTCAGCGAGGTGCTCACCAACAAAGCAGCGGTACCCGCACTACCAGAAGCTAGCGTATGGCATCTTCATGTCAGCCAGGCGACTGCGCCACTACTTCTAGGAGCACCCAATCATGGTGGTAAATGATGCCCCACTCTGGAATATACTCAATAATCCTGATGCCACCGGACGAGTCGCGCTCTAGGAATTAAATTGTCTCCACGAGACATCACATACGAGAAGCGCGACGTGATCAAGTCGCAAGTTCTCCCGGACTTTCTCATACAATGGATGGAGAACCAACTCCACAACAAGCCAGATATGTCCTATCTCTGGACAATGCACTTCGATGGGTCCAAGCGAAAGGACGAAGTTGGCGCAGGTGTCATACTGACATCACCCCAAGGAGATAAGATGAAATACATTCTGCGAATGCAGTTCACTGCCTCCAATAATGAAGCCGAGTACGAGGCCTTATTTCATGGTATGCAGACGACGAAAGCCTGCGACGCGAAGAGGCTCATCATCTACGGCGACTCCAAGTTGGTGGTGAACCAAACGATGCACGACTGCGACGCATTGAGCGACAACATGATCGCCTATCACGACCTCTACGACACACTCGAGGGAGACTTCGACGGCTGCGAGCTGCGGCACGTAGGCCGCGAAAGCAATGAAGAGGCGTACACACTCGCTAACATCGGCTCCACCTGCGCCCCCATACCACCTAGGGTATTCGTCGAGCGCATCTGCGAGCGCTCCATCAAGCCCAAAGCTCCAGCAAAGAAAACAAGCACATCAATGGACTCGGGAGATACGCCACCCAACAAGCCAAAGGCACTCGATGACATGGAGCTTGATACGGGACTCGAAGGACCAATGGAGGTCATGATGATCGAACCATCTTGGACACAGCCGTACATCACATACCTACTCAGCAAGAGGCTGCCGGATGACCCGACTGATGCGCGAAACATTGCACGATGATCCAAGGCATTCGCCCTCATCAACGGCGAACTATACAAGCGCAGCATTACATGAGTACTCCAATGGTGCGTCTCCAATGGGGACCGAAGGGCCGTCCTCCTAGACATACATGAAGGCACCTGCGGGCATCATTCTGGTAGTCGTGCCCTCGTCCCCAAAGCTCTGCGAGCTGGATTCTACTGGCCCACGGCCATGCGCCATGCCAAGGACATCGTCCAGCGCTGCAACGCTTGCTAGAGATTCGCGGACAAACCTCACGCGCCTGGCACGGATCTCAGGCCAATACCATTGGCCTGGCCCTTCGCCCAATGGGGAATCGACATGGTCGGCAAGCTCCCAAAGTCCTCGTGAGGAGGTTATGTCTACCTCTTAGTCACGGTCGACAAATTCACCAAGTGGAACGAGGCCATGCCAGTGACGAATCAATCAGGAGCCAGCGCTGTCAAGTTCTTCGAGTCCATTGTCTACCGCTTTGGGGTGCCACATAGCATCATCATGGACAACGAGACGAACTTCACCTACAAGGAGTTCTAGGAATTCTGCGAAAACCTGGGAATCAACATAAGCTACGCCTCAGTGGCTCACCCTCAGACCAACGGTCAAGTCGAAAAGGCCAATGGCCACGTCTGCGGCAGAATCAAGAAATGGCTCCTTCGACCACTCGAACGAGCCGCAGGATGCTGGCTAGACAAGCTACAATCTGTACTTTGGATCCTACGCACAACTCCAAACAGTGCTATGGGATATACCCTGTTCTTCATGGTGCATGGTGCTGAAGCGGTATTACTCGCAGAAGTATGCTACAAAGCCCCACGGGTGGTCGCATACAACGAGAAGGAGTCAACTCTCGCACTCGAAGACTCCGTCGACCTCCTTGACAAGGCACGTGAAATAGCAGCGGAGAGATCAACGATCTACCAGCAGAGTCTCCGCAACTACCACAGCAGAAGGCTACACCCCAGATCCTTCGCCGAAGGAGACCTGGTCCTGCGACTGAAGCAACAAGGGCATCTCGAACTCGAGTCTCCTTGGGAAGGACCTTATGTAATTATAAAATTAATCCCAGGTGGCGCATATTGCCTTAAAGATTTCGAAAGTGGAGTCGCATACTCCAACCCCTGGAACGTCGTGCAGCTACGTCGTTTCTACCCTTAGTCGTTTTTACATTACAAATAAGGCTATTCAGCCAGGCTACTTAGCCACACATTGTACCTCGTACTATTCTGCGAATAAATAAAGCTAAGTGTGTATTTTTCTACTTTCCTGCAATTTCATCACTCGGGGGCTGCGCCACCCTTTACACTTCCGTTCTACGAACAAATCGCAGTATCCTGAGTAGTTGATGCACACATGTCAGGCTAACGACAAGGAACTGTAGAGTACAATACACTCGCAAAATATTCAAGCTAGCAAGCTCTTCACATATCAACGGGTGCTCAATACACCCAATATAATCATACGAACTTTACAACACTTATACAATTATGTGGAGGATACAAATCACGCTACTGCTGCAAAAGAAGAACGTTCGTTTGCTCCTCGAAGAAATCAACGATGTCCTCTTCTGGCCGATCAACCGCTTGATAGTGCGGAACCATGTTCTAGGTCATACCTTCTGGCGGAGGCGGCGGCCTAGCGGCAACAGACACAACATCTACATCTGGCCTATGCAGTCGCACTAGTGACAACACAGCTTTAGCACCAGCTACTAACTGCTGTCGCACGCACTCGCGGACCGCCCTCATATCCTAGAACTTCGCCAGAAGAGCCATCAAGCTTGAAGGCACCACGTCGAGAGGAAACATTGCTTCGTAAATGTGCCTAAGGCACGACTGCGCCTTCTTCAGGCATTGGAGCACTCGAGAAGAATGATCCTGCAGGGTCACCAATGCAACTCCATGGTCGTGGTCCACCCAAAAATACCCACTCGCTTGTAGCTGCTCCTGGGTCAGGTTGTTCATTCGAACGGCCACCCGGTCCTTCTCATCCTACGGATGACGAGCGCTAACAACTACACCAAGCAAGCAGCAAAGTGTGAAGACAAGGCATCGCCGCAATTGACTAAAATAAAAGATGAGAAGGCAGAAAGCTAACATTTAAAATGCTCATTCAATTGAGCCACTTCCTCCAAGAGATACTTCTCGCGGGCAGTGGCCTTCTCCGCCTTTAACTTCCACACATCTATGTTACCATGGATGATGGGCAACTCATGCTCCAACTGCTTAATGCGGTCGCGCAGTCGTGAAAGCAATGATAGTTCCTCCACCTTTGAATGCGGTTGCGCCATGGTTTCATCGGTGGCAGGAGAGTCACGAGGATCACTCGAAGGACCACTGGACGTACCCTATCACAATCAAGCAAGAAGCAAATAAGGGACCAAGAATACATTGATAAAAGCATGAATGCATTCAAGCACATCAAAGTCTCAACAGGGACACTCCCACAAAAGCATAGTTTCAATGAAAGGCAACTACGACTATTACAGATCGGCAGCTAAGGAGCAATTTTCTTCTTCGATTTGGACTTTGACTTCGGGGGCCTCATTGAATCTGTGGCAGCCTCTGATGCCATAGACTTTCTGGTGGTAGCCCCTGATGCCGCAGTCTCCGCCGCCTTCTTCGCTCGTTGTAGCTCCGTAGAATATTTTACGACTGTATCGATGAGCTGCGGCCCATACTTACCACAACCAGTAGCGAAGGGAGCAAACACTACTTGTTGGCCATCTGCGTCGACAGGCATCGTGTTGGAGATCACGGAGGGATCCAACTCCATGCCATGGGCCTGCGCCATCGCGAGTGCCATGCTAGCACCGACAGACCGCTAGGAGTTCTTGAAGTCCATGGGAATACCCCCAGCAAGGGATTTCACCAGGTCATCATGGTTGTCAATCAACTCAGCCTTGGGAGTTAGATCCTCACGGATGCGACTGAGCACACCCTTGGCCTTCCCCGACGTCTCCTGAAGGGAAACGTTGCGGTCCTCGACTGTGGCGACGGCACTAGCCAACGCATCCGCGTGGCAAAGGGATTCAGCCTCAAAACTCAGGCCAGCGGCATCTGCATACATAGAATGTCAGCGCATCTACAAGACGACAAACAAGTAGCAATGCAAATCAACCAGAAAATTGCCCGAGAGCGATTTGGCAATCGAAAAAAGTTGTTCTTCGAACAACTTCTCCCTCTCGGCATTGGAAGAGCGCAAGTCTTCCTCACGCTTTCGTGATTCTTCTAGAGTCGCGACTACCTCATCGTGCTTTTTCTCTGCCGTAGCAAGCCCCTTCTCGAGGGATGTAACATGACAGAGAAGCTCATTGTGCTCACCTATAAAAGGACGGGGCATATCAACACTTGAGTTGACAAATTTCTAAGAAGGCAAAGACAAAGTCAAAAACTAACCTTCGGCTGCACGATGGCGATTGTCCAGCAGGGTGTGCTGTCGACCATAGCAATTACTTGCTCTGCGAGGCGAGTAGCTTCCTTCACAGCGAGCTAAGCCAAGGAAAACAAAAAATAAACATCAGTTCAGTATGCCAAATTCGACTGCCATACAGCAAGGACACTCACATGTTCCTCTAGGGACGCCGAAGATGACTGCCGCGCAGTCGTCCCTGCAACCATCTAGTGCTCCCAGCATGTGGGGAACTTGAAGAATTGGTGCCGGAGTGGGCTGCCACTGGATGAGAAGGAGGCTGATCGGCCACCTCCTGGCCCTTGGAGTCTGCGACTCCGGATTCTTTCACAAATTGGACATCGTCAGAAGATGACGATGCCGCTTGACTACAAAACACGTCTAGCACTACTTCAGAAAAGCAACTCCAAAAAGAAAGCAAGACGAATTTCGCGAATGTAAAACTCACAAGTTAAATTTATCAAGGTCGAAGGATTCCTCCGATGACTCCTTCAGCAGTCGCAGCTTCTTCCGAGCGGGAGGAGCCACTTCGCGGATAAGAATGGCGGGGATGGGCTCCTCGACAACAGCAGCAGGAGAATCCTCTAGCATCGACAAAGAGGACGCATCCGAGTCCTCACTGCGAGAACGCGTGTGAGTTCCACGATCAGCAGACTCAGCGGCTTCCTCTTCTTCCTCCATGGGGACTATAGACCCCGACTCATCCTCCTCCTCTACTTCACGAGGGATAATCCCTTCAGGCTGATGAGGTAAACTGGCAGCCACACTCCAGTCTTGCAATCAGAAGATACATCATTATATATCAAGTACTAGGTGGCAGTCAACAAAGAAAACTACTTCGTAGTACAGTTCTACCTTAGGAGGAGGGTTAGAGGCGTCGAAAGGAGGCACGACTGGTTCGCCTGGGAGATCCTCCTTGGTGGTATACTTGGTCACCAATCGGAACCTCCTGTCTACCTCGCTCGTAGAAATGCCCTCCGCAGATATGCGATTGACATCGCCTGCATTGGCCCAACGGTACATAGGGTGGATTATGGCCTGCAGAGGCTAGATATGGTGGCGCAACCACGTGCGAATGAGTGCGGTGCCACCTTCTTCCTTCCCGATATAATCTTTGAGGTCGCAGACATGCTGGTACAACGTCTCCGTCTCCTCGGACTCGCCAGGCATGACGACGTTCTTCTAGGAACGCCTCCTCTTGCAAGCAGCCACGGGATCGAAGGGCGCGAGTCCATAGTGTTCTTCGTCGGCCTTTTGGTCATGGACGTAGAACCACTTATCTCTCCACCCTTGGACAGACGCAGTGAGCTTGATGTCGAAATAAACGGCGGAGGATTCGACATGGATTCCGCAACCTCCTACATCATAGACATACCGAACCGGACGCCGACTGCCGTTTAAGCTTAAAAAGCCTCTTGAAGAGGCCGAAGTGTGGCCCGATTCCGAGCCAGCACTCGCAGAGCGTGATGAAGCAAGAGAGGTGGAGAATGGAATTTGGGGACAGCTGATCCCGCTGGAGCCCATAGAAACAAGAACACCCCTGACAAAAGGATGTAGGGGAAGAGAAAGACCTCGAATGATGAACGCAAGGAACATCCCTCGGAAACCCGGAGGAGGACGCGGGATTACCTCATCACCAGGCACTCACGAATCATCTTCCGCGGACGGAAGAGCCCCATCTTGACGATGAAGATGTAGCTCAGAGGGCTTGATGATGGACAATTGCCAGGTGCCGTTGGTGACACGGGTGCCCGCACCCTTCTTCTTCCGAGCACCGGTGGTGCTGGTGCCCACGGTGGTGGTGCCGCCCTTCTTGGTGGTGGCAATATTGGCCGCAGATCTAGCGGCGACACCTCCCTTCTTCTTGCCCATCTTTCAATGGCGATGCGAGCAGAGAAAGTAACTGGGGAAAACACGGAGCTGGTCCAGTGCCACGAAGAGGAAGCATGCAAGGAAGCACAGAGAACATCAATGGCGAAGGAGGCATGAGCAAGAAGAGAGATGGGGAAAATTACCACAGCTGCGCTACTACTTAACCACCTCGTGGATGTCATCCAACGGCCAGCAAAAACCCTACTGAACGAGTGGCGCACATCGCCATCGACACGTGGCGAAGATGAACCACGAACTGTCCCCCACTACTCCCATTACACGCGGGAATCGAGAGGCGCAGTTCAAACAGAAGATTACACACACCCAATCAAGTCGAAGTTAGGAAGTGGGACCCATCACTCATCACGTCCCGTCAAAACCGCTCACGCAGGCAACTGAAGTCATCACGTCGTCAGCACTAACGTCATCAGCTCAACTAGAAGAAAATTTTGACTACTTTAGTCCTTTCTTGAGTCTTCAACTCAACCAAGCACTCGGGAGCTACTCCCATAGGGAGCGCTGGACGCGCACCCTATTCTTATTTTTATGTAGGTGTATGAGCATTCAAGACAAACCCATCACTCGAATCAACGTTCGATTGTGATTTACAGGTTACTCCCATAGGGAGCGCCGGAAGCATATTCGACTGAAACAAGCAACAAAAGACGACATCAGTCACAAAAGGTTTTTAGTCCCCACTCGAGTCTACGACTCGAATGGGCACTCGGGGGCTACTCCCATAGGGAGTGCTGGTCGCGCACCCTATGATTATTTTTCCTTGTGCATCGTACTGTGTGTCAATAACATCCACACTCAAAAGCTATGGAGAATCCACCTCATATTTTCCCTACAAAGAGACTGCATCTCTAGGGCCACCCGAATCATCTCCGTGATGACAAAAATTCGGATGACGCGCTTATAACGTGAAGATAGGACCTGAATAAGGCCTGGCAACACATCTGTTGCACACTACCAGAAATATATCTGTTCCTACATGTACGATGAACATGCCTTGACGGACGCATCAAGTGCTCACACTTATACACTGGAATTCGACTCTTTTAAGACCTCCGCGGCTTGAGTCGAATTACACCAACACTTCTCTAAATTCGAGTCCGGGGACTTGAGTTTGAGTAGATTGCGTTTCTTTGCCCTAAGGTAGTTCACTGATACCGATACATCAGATAAATCATGTAACATCCCAATTTCAGCAACCCTGATTAGTTGTCCAGAATGCAAAAGTTAGGGGGAACAAAAACTTTTCTTGCTCATGGGTGCAGTGTTTGCTTGTTGTTTGTTTGTACTTGTGCATATGAGTGTATACCATATGATACTCCTTACCTCACCCTCGGTTGTCAAAAATCTATTTAACAAAACTATCCTGGCTCATTATACATATTGTCAAATGTTCTGGCATTTCAAAGCATGAGCCAAGGTGCTTTCGTAACCAAAACTATGGAGAGGAATATAATATAATCTCCTTATGTTTTATAGACAGAACTTTCAACTATTCCTATCCCCAGGTTTCCCAAAACCTCCTTCTAAAGCTCTTGAATTCTACTCTTAGTAGGGATACCAAGGAACTTACCTTGTTCAACTCCAACCGATTCAAAATACCCATCGTTACCTCAAGCTAGGCTTGATGGTAACCCTATTAGTAGTTGATTTGTTTGTAAGATGAGTTGTCTAGATCTGCTGTTTGACTTGATTGCTTAGAAGTAGTATGAGCTACTCTAGGAGCTCATCCTCTAGGATCAAGATACTATAAGACCACCAAATCCTAAGAAAGAACACAAGATGTATCTGATCTCTAGCCACTAGGTGATCATCTAAAACCCTTAACCAGATCAATTCTGAAGATATCCCTTCTAGAAGCTTCCAAGTCAATGAAGACCAATATCAAGCAAGGATCCTTTCTACTCAATCTAAACCTCAACATCATCCACTTGATGATGCTTTGGAACCCTGCAACCCATCAAAAATATCCCCTCCCATACTCTAGTCAAAATCCTCAAAACTGCCAAATTTGACCAAGTCTGGAAACTGTTTCAACATCACCTTTTTGGATGTCTCCCTATGTCAACCCTGGTGCATTTCTGAAAATGAATCTAAAACATCTTGTTAAACATCCTAAGGACTACCAATACCCACTTTTTCCCTTGGATAGATCATCCTCCAACCCACTTGTTCTTGATGGTTTTGCAGGCAAGAAAATAATTTTTCCTGCAAATCTAGTCAACATGCCTAGTTTGACAGAAGCTCACACCATCATTCAACCTTCTATGGACCAAATCTTTGCATGGTTGTGTTCTACTCATATAGTTCTATCAATATCTACTTCACTTGTTCCAAGTGGATCTTTGTGCTTCTTAAACCCACAAGGTTTTGAAGGCTAGTTGATAATCTGCTTTGGCAGGCTTATTTTATTCAAAGTTTGAAAGGCTGTCTTGGTGAGATCAAGCAGGATCAAGATCAAACCCCTAAACCATTGCAATCTACATCACTTGGTCTATCCATCCATATATCCCATGCCCCAAGGGGAGCCCTGAGCTCCAAGATCCAGCAAGGTTTTGGTAGCTTGAAAACAAGCTTACCCAAGATCCTTAAAACTCTAGTTTCCCACCGAAATCAACTTGGATTCTCCAATCACAAGGTTGCAAATGCTTGATACACCTTGTATACCTCATCTACCTTGATCATCAAGATTTATCAATAATTCTCCATAATTATTATGCACCAAAACTATTTAATTCCTTTATTAGGCAAAACCTCCTCCATAAAGGAAAGTTTAGTTTGTGCCAAAACACTTCTCTAAGTTAGGTCAAATTTGATGCCTACCTATCCTACCCTATCTTCCCACTTCAAAAATAAATATTTTTGAAGAGTTTTATTATTTCTTCTTTCCTATTTTCTTAAATGGCTAAAATGGAATAATAAATGTTTTAAATACTTTTAAGACCCAATAAATCTATGGAAAATTCCCTAAGTGTGTATTCACATTTGGGACCATCTCAAATTAAAAACCAACCTTGTACAATGTAAATTTATCAAATGATCTTCCAAAAACCACTTATGCAGTTTTTGAATAAATGGATTTAAGTGGACTTTAAATCTTTAGAAAAATCTCAAATAATCCCTAGAGAGGTATCTTGACCTCACCCATCTACCAGTACCATCTCTCCCACTCTTTCCAACATAAATAAAGGAACTCCTTCACCAGCATTCTTGTGATCAAAATAGCACAACAATAAAAACCTTGTACAAATACCCCATTAAACCTCATCAAATCTTCTCCACCAAGCTTGTACAGCACCCTTCTCTCCCCCTGGTCAAAAACACTATAGCCCTAGCACTGTAGCACCCCCTTCCCCTTGTCCTTTAGTGCTTGGAGGAAGGAGGGATACACACATTGGTCACATCTTTACTTCTTGCAGCACTCCACCCCGCCTCTCTCTGCCTGCTGCACACACCAGAAACCACCCTCCACACCCACAACATCTCCCCCGCTGGTTTCCCCCTCCCTCCATATCCTCCCCATGGAACAAGTCCATCATGGACCTCTCCTCTCGGGTTAAATACCCCAGGCCACCCAGCTCTCCGCTTTCTGGCTCATTCGCCCCCTCTGCTCCCTTGTAGCATCCCATCTGTCTAACATATGTAATGCTACATGGTCTAGTAATATAATTGCTACTTCCTACATATAATTGTTGCATCATAATTATATCATGCTCATGTCATCATGCCACCTTGCATTTGAGCATCATATAAAACACTTTTCATTTGTTTCTTCTCTCATATGCATTAGTAATTGTATTTGGCTCTTGATATATTGTATTTGGTTCTTGATAAATGCTTGATGCCCAAGTTGAGTTGGGGGCATATCTTTTATTCAACTCCACCACCTTTTCCTTGTCACCACCTTATAATTCCACCATCCTAATTATCCATGAGCTTTTACACTTTTCCTTTGGCATTTAAATCTAGCTCATGTGGGTTGGGATGGATCCACTTCTATTTTCCACATGCCCTCACACTAGCATCATGTTGTTTTCACATTATTGATATGTGGGGCCACCTTTGCATGCCTTGTGAGTGGTACCCCTTTTTCTAGCTTCCATATGGATTGGTTTGGAATAATTGCTCATGTTGGAATATTTTGAGGATACTATGCACCTAGTGGAATATACACACTAGCATGTCCAAATTATATTCAAATTTGAGCATCTCCATACACTCCACATGGAACATCCATTTTAATTCCATTTTAATTCTTTTGGCTTGGCCTAGATCCATATTTTTGGAATGCATGTGAATAAGTGCCATGTAAATTTATCTATTGTTTTCACAAGAATAGACATGGCATTTAATGCTCATGCATGGGCCATGCAACCATCACCACCATTCTATTCTTTTGGGTTTTACTTGGTTTTTGAGTGATCTTCTCTTTAGAGCTCTCCTTCTCTCTAAACCTCACCACCTTGTGCTTTTGTTTTCCCTTACCCATCACCCCATCCTTGCATGACCATGTGTGGCCATATCTATCTTACACCCCAAACCCTAGCCTCTCTCTCCTTATCCATCACCACACCCCTCCACCCTTTGCTTGATCTTGTTGGCATGTGGAGTAAACTCTAACACCCTACCAACCCTCTCACCCTACCCTTTCTCTCTAATTCCTCTCTCAAACCCTAAACCCCCCATCTCCCTTCCTCTCTACCTAGCCGAGCCACCTCACCCCTCCTACCCTAGCCTAGGCTAGCACCCTCACCTTACCATCCCTCTCTAACCCGAGCCATCACCACCACCCCATGATCTACCCCATCTACCCTCCTCCTAACCCTAGCCGAGCCAAACCCTAGCTCCATGTCGAGCCTCCCCTCTCGGCCTCTCTCTCTCTCTCTCTCGCTGCAGGCCGGTCCCACCCGAGCCATCCACCACATCTGCCGGGCCCCACCTGCAGCCACACCACCCCTCTGTCCCGACCCACGTCGAGCACGTGAGCAGGGAGAAAAGGTGGCCGCCACCGTCCACCCCGAGCCCCATGTGCAACCCCCTCACCCCGTCCTTATCTACACCTCCCTTCCCTTTTTCTCCTCTGTGGCATCTCCCCAGGCCCCTGCGCCTCCCCTTCCCCCCTTCCACCCTGCTGCCCTTCCCTCCGTCACCCATCGTCAACACCACCGTCGGCATCTCCCCATCCACCAACCTACAGGCGGCGGGCGCGGTCGTTGAGGTGTCGAGGAGGACCGCAAGGACCACGGCATCGATCCGGTACACGTAGCGAGGAGGAGACGCCCCTGCAGTCGCCGATCGCCGCTGCACACCAACGAAACCCTAGCTCTCCGGCCGTCTGCTTCGTCGTCGATCCGCTGCTTCTCCGGCCGAGCCACCACCACCGGCGCCACTGCGGTGAGCCACCGTACCTCCCTGACATCCTCCCCTGGAGTTTTGCTTCCCGTACGCGTCGAGCCGCCGGACGAGCGCCTTCTGTGCATCGCGCTCGCTGTCGTCGAGGACCGTCCTCTCGCCGCTTACGCCTTACCTAGTCACGCCTGCGTTTCCTAGCAGCAACCTCACATAGCCACAGTGGTTCCGCCCCTCTACGCGGGCGCGATTGGTCGTGGGTTCGATCCCCCGTCGTGCCGCGCGTCCGTCTACGCGTCTTTTCGTCAGTTTCGTTAGAGAAGAAAAACAGTGCATGTGCGCACTTTGCAAATACCCCCCAAACCCTTTTCCCCAACCTGCAATCCATCGAGCCCCACCTGTCAGCCGCACTGGCATTTTCATAGAAAGGGACCTAAGTTTCCTAAATCTCAACCCGCAGTCCCCTGCTGTGCCGCGTGGCAAGCCCCCTCTCTGCCTCTGATGCGTGGGACCATTTTACCGCCGGACCCACTTGTCATGCACCGTGGCTAACCCCTTCCGCGGTGAGAAAAGTCCTGGCACGCGCAGTTACGCCAGATCAGCTTGGGCTCGCTTGTCAGCCGCTTGGGCTAAGTCCCTCTGTGTATAAAAAGTCTAGGTGTTTTTCTGTTTTAAATAAAACAATTTCAGAAATGTGTTAATATGAATTTAAATTCTGTTTTTAATAACTTTTAATTTGTAATTCCAAATAATACATATAATATATGTTTTGGAATCAGAAAAATGTGAGGATTTCAAATATGCCTTTTAAAATATTATTTGGGCACTTTAAATTTTTTCGAAATTATTTAAATGCAATAAAAATGCCTTTTCTTAATTAATTAATAACTTTAATTCTACAACTCCAAATTCGACAAATATTATGTCTAAGTCGATCAGCGTGATGAGCCCGTTCTAACTATGCATTCCATGTTATGAATTGAAGCATGCATCATGTCATTATTAAAAATCAGAACTGTTTATGGCAATAAAACTTGACTAAAACTCAATAAAATGCTTTATTCTTGTACCCCACACCTCACCCATGCCATGCTACTTTATTGCCATGTAAATTGTGCATCATTCATCATGGCATGCTTGTTTGCTTGTCACATTTTAATTCATATGCTTGTGCACTTTATTTATGTTGGTCCTTGTTTGTTTGGTTCTTCTTCGAATAGACGCAGAGTAGGGGAATTATCAGGAATCACAGGAGTTCTACCCAGATCCATCTCTCGCTTCAACTGAGCTACCAGGCAAGCACTACCACATGCTTGCATACATACAGTACCTATTGCCTCTATCTTATTCTTGCATCATTGAGTCGCGATTGCATTAAATTGAATCCCAAGTACTGCATAGCCTTTACTTTTAAACCCCACCGAAGCGGTTCCTCCATCTCATGAGCCATTACTACAGGAGTTGTTTGAGCCATGCGAGTCGTAGAACAGCATGTGTAGGGTATGTGAGTATCTGATGGATAACGAGGTACCTAAACAACTTAATCTGAGTAGTAATGGGATAACTAATGAAAGAGGTACCGGTGGGCAATATCAGTTATTTGGTTTTTCATGCTCACTTGTGTCCAGTAGGAACCCGAGTACTTGATTCCTGTTCCTTGACTATTCGCACTATCCACATCCGGGAGGCCTTATGGACCCCCCTGAGCTAGAGCTTGATTCATTTCTATTTCTTGGGGCCACAAACTAGTTTGGGGATTTATTTACTATCCTGTACTTATGCCATGTTACTGTTTATTAAGATTGTGCGTGGAGCACCTGTACTGTTTTGGATTGCGGAGTGTTTTCGCGGTATCGACAAGCCTAGTCACATTTTCGGGTTCCCAGTCATTTACAGCCATTGGCGCAAACCTTGGGTCCGTCTCGGAGTTGGCCAACTTCGTTGCGGGTAGCTTAATGGGGTGGCCCCCTGAAATATTTTATGGATCCTGTGATCGCTTTGTCATGAATGCCTCGTTGGGTTTTGTTTTGGTTTTTCCGAGGTTGATCGAGTGTGTGTTGCTATGTGTGCACCCCTGCAGGGTAAATCTTTCTGAAAGCCGTGTCCGCGGTTATGGACGACTTGGAGCATAGTTTCTCGATCATAGACAAGTATAACTAAAGTACCGCTTTTAATCTGACTAAATACCTGACTAGTAAATAGTGCAATACTCATGGAATGGTTAATAAAACTGCCAACGGATGGGTTGTTCATCCGCTTTCTCGTTGGTAAGCGAGAAGGAGGATGGATCTGTTAATTATACTGTTATAACTGTTGTTACTAATTAACGGACATCCGTCTATCATTGGTTAGGCGGATGGTTAGCGAGTATCTATAGACTTGTTAGTTATTCTCTTTTGCTGCAATTGCGTCACCCCAGGTATATGTCCCCTTTAGAGGCATAAAGACTTGCTGAGTACCCCTAGGGTCTCACACGATAAATTGTTTGATTCAGATGAACAGGTGTTTTCGCAAGATGGATACTGGGTGGAGGAGACAGATGATGTTCGCAACGATCACTCGGTGTAGAGATTCCGGGGGTGGGGATCCGTGAGATCTGTGGGCGGGATGTGTTTATTTATGTGGCATCTTATGCCGATTTGCTTCTTATCTGTACTCGGATCTTGTTTTCCGCTTCCGCCTGATACTCTGATGTTTGATGTATGAGGAGCTATCCTAAAATATTATCTCTATCTAGGGTATTTGAATCTTGATGTATGGCGTTGCAATATTTCTATTTCTTTTAGATGGAATGGCTCTGAAAACTGTTGTATGGTAGCTTGCATACATACTCACTTGTGTTTGTATTTGATCTCTTCGCCTGTTGCCTACGCCGCTCGCTCTTGTCCCGATGTCTTGGAAGTGGTTAGGACGGCCGACGGGTCTACACGTGGGCGGTCCTCTGGGCCCCCGCTGTACTATTTTAACCACTTACGCTTCATCCAGGCTTGAACTTAGAGCGTAGGGTCTGAGGTAGTTACATCCCTCTCACCACCCCAGCACCCCCACTCCCTCTCCCCTACTCTGTACTGCTCGAGAGAGAGAGGAGAGAAGCTTCGGCCTCCTTCCTCCCGCCGAGCTAAGCTCCCTCCCCACTACATCTCCCATGCTGCCTGTCACACTGCAAACCCCCTCTCCACCTCTCCGAGCTAACCCCGCTCCCTTTTCTCCCTGCAGCAGCCCCAGGCGGCGGCGCCGGTGAGCTCCCGAGCTCCCCCGCGGACGCGCACGCGCGAGCTAGATCCCGGTGTCAAACCCGATCGTGCTGCCCCTTGTTGAGCTTGGGACGGAGCTCCGCGTCACCCTGCATCACCCCTTCGCCGGAGGTCGCCCCTAGGTGAGCAACCACCTCTCCCCATCTGACCTAGGGTTAGGGTTTCTTTTCCCGGCGGCCGGAGGTAGGAGACGGAGTAGACACCGTCGATCTTATCTTAATCCAACGGCCTGCGCTGCTCCTTACCCCTTCGCCCTCCCGCGCTCACTGACAGACGGACCCCGCCCGCATGCGGTTTGAAACCCCTCCCGCATGTGCCTTCAATGCGAGTTGGGCCGGCCCGCCCCAGATCCGCCTCGCATAGTGGAATTCCGGCCCAGCGCTGCCCCATTTGCTTTATTTTATTTTTAGTAGCTCTTTAAAAATCCATAAGTTTGGCTGTCAGTTTAAATCATTCAAAAAATGCTAAACAACTCCATTTGCCCAGATCTAAAATTCCTAGGGTTCCTGAGTGTTTTCCTGAACATGTAGTACCAAAACTTTGACCAAGTTTATCTTGATAAATTTCTGAGATTTAATATACTAATAAGTATCCTCTGCACTAAATAAATTCCCTAGCAATTTTTATAAACCTAATTGGAGTAAACCCAATTGTCTTTGGTAGGTATTCCATATACCTATCTCATGACCTTGACCTCATATCAAGTGGGGCATTATCTTTTCTGTAGCCAAAATAACAAAACAGTCACAATCTGACTTTAGAAAATTCCCTAGGCATATCTACAACACTTATGAGTCAAATTCCAACTCCCAGAGAAGTGGTACATCAACACCTATCTAAAACCAGGAGATAAGGATTTATTGACCCGCTGTTAAATTTTAGTGAATTAAATACTTCTGTAAGTACTATTACCACTAGATAAATCATTCCAGAAGTTTGGCAACTCCAAAAATAGTGATTCCAATTTGTACTGGAAGGTATTTGCAATACCTATCCATTGCCCTTTTCTTCCTATCAAAAGTACCTGTATACTTAATCTAGTGAAAAAGACAAGTTGTCTCTAGAACTGCCTTTGGGAATTTCCTGAGGGCATTATGGTAATAATTTTGGAGTGATTCCAACTCTCAGCTATTCAGTACACCAAACTCCACCTAACCATCCAAGGAAATAATTTTTGGAGCTCCAGAACGTTTCTGGTGAATTATTTCCTAAAACTAGAGCTTTTCCCACTAGAATTTTCATTATAAATCAATGGAAATTGATAATTTGGTGAAACCACTTTTGTGGGTTTCATATTATCACCACCTACCTGATGGAATCATTTGATTACAATGATATCATCCAAAACCTAGCCTTGATCCAAAACCCCTCTCTCAAGTAGTTCCTAGACAACAAATCACCAAGGCAAATCCACAAGGGCAATAAAAGTATTCCCGAATGCTATGACCTTAATCCATCAAAACCTACTGAACTTAATGTTGTGTTTTGTGTTTGTTTGCTGTATTGCAAAGATGCTTGTATGCCTTGGGTTGATTGTTCTCCTTCTTGTTTGCATGTGTGCTCCCTAACGACGATAGTTGCGATTATCTCGGGGATCAAAAGAAGATGGTTATTATGGTTATTATTATGGTATTCTAAGGAGAAGTCCAGGGACATTTATGCCATGTTGCCGATCATCAGGAAAGCCACCTTCTTGCTCATAGGTATTGTCCTACTATTTTACTTATGCATGTTTTATCTACTATTTCTGAAACTGCATTGTTTTACTATACGATGTTGTATATCTGGTAGTGGCTTGGCTCCTCCAAACCATTACTCAATGGTACTACTAAGTACAACCCCCTTGATGATACCTATTTGTCCTTAGTGGAGTAGATGGTGTATTACACCATACCCCTTGGAGACCCTGTTTTAGCCGAAGCAAAGCTAGAGGATGGGAAGACCCCGGAAAAAGTTTTACCAAATGTTTTCTGATAAAAACCTTGGTGAGGTGGGACCTCCCAAGAGATGTTGAGAAAGAAAAATGTTTTGTTTTACAAAATGATGAAGGAAAACTGGAGGAAAAAGTTTTACGAAAACACACCCGGTTCTTTGCAGTTTAGCTATAACAACTTAACCATGTGTAACCACATTACTCTGGAATGGGACAGGGCTGGATTTGATGTTTGTTTACTCTCGTATAAGCTGCCTCGCAACAACTACAGGGGCTAAAAATCCCTGGAGGGTGGGCCTTCTCACATAAGGGTCCATGTGGGACATCGACCTAGAGAAGGAACGAAGGGTCTGCTGGCCTCCACGCATTACTATGAGACCCTCATTGAAAGCGCACACTTGGGAAGTGGAAAAATGCGCTTCGGTTGGTCCTCGGTACCCGACGTCCCGGTGTTGAGGGGAACAACACTCATAGGGTAGGCACTTATATTGGAGTGGGCATCCGGAGAGTCTTGATCGGTTACTCGACCCATGATCGGTGTAGATCAGGGTAGTGTACCCGGATAGTGTGGGTAAAGTGTACAACCTCTGCAGAGTGTAAATCTATTCAAATAGCCGTGTCCGCGGTTAAGGACGGGTTGGACAAACTTCTGTAGAGTGGTGCTGGTTTTGTTTTCAAAAAGGATTTATGAAAAGCAATGGTTTTGGAAATGTTTTGACCATGGGATGGTCGGAAAGGATACCTGCTTTGACCATGGGATGGTCAGAAAGGTATGGAAGGAGTTTGGTCGTGGGATGACCTGAAGATGGGAACAAATGGGTACCCCAATCCTAGTGTTTACAAAACTTTTCAAAAGGTTTCCAAAATGGTTTACGAAAGTTTTCAACAAAGATATGTAGATGCTATATCTACAAGAGAAACTATTTGAGAAAAGAACCTCTCTTGGAGCCCTCCTACTACCACAGCCATAATGCATATCCTCTTGTTATTATTGTTATCTTAAGGTGGTTTGTGAGTACATTCAAAGTACTCACTGGCATTGTCCCTGACTATTAACTTGGTCAGATATCGAGAAGAAGGTGCAGTGGACGACTATGCGAGCGAGGACGTTCTCCTAGTTAGTTGCCTATAGGTTAAGGCATGGCTCGGGCTCTACACTTAATGAAGTTCCATTGTTGTTGATCGATGTAGCCATAATGGCTAATAAGGTATGTCCTGTATTCGTTATGTATGGGATGTTTATTTTGATACTGGTCGGTTATGTGCCACGACTAACTGATCATGGGATCGTGGTTGTATGCATAACTGGGATTCTCGGAGGATTAATCCGAGGGCCCTACAAATCAGGCACGTATATCAACAATCCCTATGACATAAACAGAACACTCGAAAAAATGCTCAGTCATGCACTCGAAAGGCTTCATAAAGTCTCCAGTCGGATCTGCCATTCCACTGGACACTCGAGGGCTACTGACATTGATATACCCTATAGGTACTCAAGCTTGGAATATGCGGTCCAGATACGGCAGAAGCCCACGATGTTGCTAAGGCCCAATACAGAAATCGTGTGACCCACGGACCCTTCGATTGCTTGCAACGCAAGATGAAGTTTAAGATAGAAAGTTCAAAGGGGCGAACCCTAATCAGTAACTGACTCGACCTGCTACCTGAGACCTAGCCTATCTATATAAAGGCCAGGAGGGGCGGCGAGGAGGACAATACAACCCTAGTTTTCGCCACCATTGCTAGATTGTATCTGCACACCTCTATAATCTTTGATTCCTTTGATAATTCCAAGAGCAGACAAGCAGGAGTAGGGACCTCTACAAGGCCTGATGATGACCCACAAGTATAGGGGTGTATCGCATTATTTTCGATAAGTAAGAGTGTCGAACCCAACGAGGAGCAGAAGGTGCTGGCTAGTGGTATGGATCAGGAATTCTCTGCAAATACTTAGCAAACAGATTTTTAGGGGTTTTTGATAAGGCAAGCAAATAAAGTACGACTAAATAAAAGACAATAAGAATAAATGTAGCAAGTGGCCCAATCCTTTATGCAGCGAAGGACAAGCCGGTTGTATTACTTAAGATGACCAAACGTTCTCGAGGACACATGGGAAGACTGTCAAGTGCTTTCGCTTCATATAGTTGATTAATCTTCTTTAGCTTGCTAAGTGTTGTGTGGGTGAACTTGTGCTAATGTATCGACCTTCCTAGGACTAATACATACTTGTGATTATACCCCTTGCAAACATCCGTAAGTACAAGAAAGTAATTAAGGTAGAAACCTAACCACAGCTTTAAACTCTAAGACCCTTACGTCCCTTGTGCAATGCTTTCCTAACGGGGGTTCAGGTTTCTGTCACTCCGGAAACCCCTACGATTAGTAGCCAAATACACAATGCATTCACCTAGGCCCATATAGGTGAAGTGTCATGTAGCCGATGTTCACATGACACCACTAGAAGAAGTACACCACAACTTAATTAACAAACCATTGAATCTTCCTCAACACAATTCCACTACTAACAACATGACTTCTCCCATGTCCTCAAGAACAAAACAAACTACTCACAAGACCTCCTATGGATCATGATCAGAGATGGAATAATGATGTATAACAATCTGAACATAAACAATAATTGAAAGAACATTTCATGTTTTACTATGTTTTGCGTGTTAGATAACAATACTATGGAGATTTCTGATGTGCGCTAAGTGTGTAGAAAGTTTTGGGGGGACGGATTATCTGCCCCTTCAAGGGCAGGATAATTCGGCCTACCTCATTGCTCAAAGGATGCCAAGGCGCGTCGCTCGGAGTCTGGTCGGATTTTCTCCCGGAAAATCCGAACTGGGGCGGTTTTTCTTCCCAGGCCGGATAATCTGGCTGTCGCATGGGTGGATAATCCGGCCAGCAGATTTTGAGCAAATCATGCTAAGGCGCGTCGCTCGGAGTCCGGTGGGATTTTCTCCCGGAAAATCCGAACTGGGGCGGTTTTTCCTCCCCAGGCCGGATAATCCGGCCTTCACAAAGGACCGGATAATCCGGCCCCTAGAAGATGATCAAGGGCAAGCTCGGCGCGATGCTCTGATAGGGGGGCGGACTATCTGCCGGATATTACGAGTCTGGGGCGGAGTTTCCCCAGGCCGGATAATCCGGCCCTCACTTGGGCCGGATAATCTAGCCCCCAAAGTCACCAACGGCTTGGTTTTGGAAGGGGTATAAATACCCCTTCTTCCCCAACATTCAGAACTCTTGATTCACTCGAAATTGTTCAGACATTGTGCAAGAGCTCCCATTCTAGATCTCCCACTTCAACCACCCGAAGGCTTTGATCTTTGGGGGAATTGGAGGAGGAGAGAATCATCATCGTCATCACGAATCAAGCGCATCAACTCCTCTCCATTCATTTGGAGAAATCCCTGATCTAGTATTCTTGTCAATATCTAGATCTTGTTCTTTGTTATTTATAACTTGTTCTTGTGGCAGCTTGTTGTCATTACGGGAGCCTACAAGCTGATTGTGGAGTTGTGCCCCGCTAGTTGTCTAAAGGCACCAGTACCCGCCTCAAAGGGTCCCTATAGTGGAAAGGTGGATCAGGCCTTTGGTGGAGGGATCCATCGGAGAACAGGGTGAGGCCTATTGTGGCGTGGTGGTCTTAGTACCGCCCACCCCTCCAACGTAGATGTACTTCCCTTAACAAGGAAGGAACTGCGGTCAAACAAATCCTGTGTCTCCGCGTGCTTCACTACGGTTAACCCGTTACTCTTCCACTTGCTCTTTACTCGCTAGTAGATAGGTTTGCATATAGGGAAATTCCACCTAATAGTTTATCTAGAGAATTTAGCCTTTGTGCTAAGCTTAAAATTTAAAAAGCATTAAAATTTGAAGTAGCACCTATTCACCCCCCCTCTAGGTGCCCATATGATCCATTTCAATTGGTATCAGAGCCCCGGCTCTTTATTCGGGCTTAACCACCTAAGAGTAGTATGGGTACCAAGGTAGATGGGAATGAGGTTGTGGATAAGGTCACAATGGATAACCTCAAGACGTTGGAAACAACCTTGTTGAAATCCTTTGAGGCCAAGATGGAGGAGATGAATCAAATGATTGCTCGTCTCACATCATCCATAGCCCCATCTCCATCCTCCTCTGAGGCAGCCACACCATCATCTAAGGAAAAGGCTAACACCCGATCCAAGGATGATGATGCGGAAGGTGAAAAACTTAATGGTTCCACCTCCAAGAAGGGAAGTGGTAAGGAGGAATATAGTGAGGTTCGTCACATATATTCCCCTGACCCACCTATCCCTTATCCTCATATAAACAATAGGGGTGATCCACCCAAGCTCACTGCATCCTCTTTTAATCAATGGCAATTCTTAATGAAGTCTCATGTTTGCAGCTCCTCTATTGAACTTTGGAGGATTATTGAAGAGGGTATTCATATTGGAGATCAAACCAACCTGACAAGAAGAGAAGTCGTGGACAGCCAATTGAATGCCACTGCTCTCCACATGATACAGCTCAGTGTGGGTCCCAAGGATATGCCCCACATTGAACATCTCAACACAGCTAAAGAAGCTTGGGATGCCCTCACTGATCTCTTTGTTGGGAATGAAAGCATGAGAAGGAATAGGTATGATGCCCTTAGTAATGAAGCTGAGGGATTCTACATGTTGGATGGTGAAAACCATGAAGACATGTATAGAAGACTCAAGGGCATCGCAACAACATTTAGAAATCATGGAGCCACTCACATTGATGATGCGTGGATAAAAAGGAAATATGTGAGTGCCTTAATGCCTTTCGAGCTAACGGACTTGAAGAGCCTCCAAGGTAGACATAACTACCATCAAATGACATCCAATGAGGTCATGCAAGAAATGGCGTTATTCAAAGTGGCGCCAAAGAATGCTGATGATGCCCGTGCTCGGGCCATTGGAATGCAAAAGGGTGTCAACGTTGCTCTAAAAGCTAATGTTGTTGAGCAAGAGGAAGATGAAAGAGCGTTTGATGGGGCCTCCATAGACTACCCTGATGAAGTCAAACGTGCTCATGGTGAGTACATGGCATTTTACGCAAGGAACTTTTGGAAGGACCCTGCCAAGGCCAAGTCGGAACTCGAGCGCAAGAATGGGTCAAGTGGAAGAAGAGAAAGCGGCCCAAAACTGAGAACGTGCTACAACTATGGAGATAGGCTGCACTTTGTAGCCGAGTGTCCATATCAAAATAGACAAGACAATGGTGACAGGCTCATTCTTAAAGAAAAATCCAAAGCGCCTAAGAAGAAGCCATTTATTAAGAAGAATGCCCCTACAAGAAGCAACCCAAGATCGTCTTGGTGGCACAAGAAGAATACTCCTCTGCAAGTGAAGATGAAGAGGATAAAAATAGTTCTCGCGAGGTGGTTGCTATAGCCACCACATCGACTCCATCATCTCTCTTCGACTCGCCAAACGAGAACGTCATCAACAACAACGCCACTTGCATAATGGCAAGAGGGTCCGAGGTATCAAGTTCTAGCTCTTCATTTTCTAAGACTAACATAATTTTGGATATGGATGATCATGACAGTCTTAAAATGAAAGAAGAAGTTATTGCTTTGGACACTTTTTTCACTAACCTGCAAGGTGAGCACAAACTCCATTTTGAAGCTCTCTTATGAGTCAACTTGCTCAAGCCGAAGATCTTCTTGAAGAAAAGGGCAGAATCGAAAGAGAAGATGCCTTGGAGATAGCTATTGGGCCACGTAGAGATAAACAAAACATTTTCCCTACACGGTGATCCCAAGATCCAGCTAAGGTAGAAGGCCACGAGGATTACCACTAGACGTGCAGTTGCAGAATTGATGAAGCACGTTGCTTGATGCAGTGCAGTCCTCGCGATCCGTTCCGGTTCCACGATCCATGATCCGTACTTTCTTTACGATTGTCGAAGTGCTGAACGTACAGCACCTCCGCCGGTATCCACACGTACGAGGAGGAGCACCGGCGATGGACTGCTAGGTCCGGTACGGCGACGACAGGATAGACTGGGGCTAGGGTTTCCAACACATGGAGTGACCTAACCTTGTACTCTAAGCACCTGCGCCCCAGCTTATATAGGGAGTGAAAGTGGGCTCCACTCACTTGTGGCCCATTCACTAAAAAGGCCTATATTAGCCACTGCAAGTCTCACTTGCTGACTAAGTCCATGTCTCTATTTGGGTCCAACCCAAATAGGTTTCCTGTTTGGGTCTAACCCAAACTTGCTCCCACTCTTAAGTGTGTGACCCGATAGGCTCATGGTAACCCGGACACGATTCCGAGTCTCACTCATGATCGATCAGTTGGTAGCGGCTCCTAGCAGAACGTGCCAACTCCCAAGTACCAATAAGTCATGACGACATACCTTCCAATGCGACTTTCATCTGAGTCCCTTTTGCCTCACGATATACCTTGTCGGACTATAGGCGAATGATCGTCATCCCTTAAATAGTCCGACTCTCTTTCTCGATCCGAGATAAGTGATTCATCTGACTAACTCTTAGTCGGCTGGCTCGGTTAACACTTAACCGTGACGCGCATGGCCATGCTTTCCGAATCATATCTTCCGAGAGGGCCCAGAGAATATCTCTCCGGATGGAGGGGCAAAATCCCGTCTTGGTTATTCACATCACGCAGCTTGATTCTCATTCGACCCGAACTCCGCCTTTATAACTTCCCAGTGACGGAACAACGTTTGACAGAACCTAAGTCGGATTGTGCAATAACCTCAGGTCTAAGGATTACATTGATTGAGACATGCAAATGACGACTTGTTCGTTGCATCTTAATATGGGTCAGTCTGACTCGCTAAACTCTTTAGCCGAATCCGTGTAAGTCGGAATAGCATCTCCATGCCCATGACAAGTGGAACCTAGTCATCTGCCGACTTTCACATTGGTCTAAGTTGTGTGTCCGGCACAACCTCAGTGACCAAGGACAATTAGTATGAACTACATGAATATGTAGTTCCACAATCAAATCACATATTCGATGATACATATCAGCAGTTCATACATGGACCATAACCTTATGAATACACAGGAATATCATCATACATGATTGCCTCTAGGGCATATTCCCAACAGTCTCCCACTTGCACTAGAGTCAATCTTCCGACATCACATGTCCAGGCATCTGATGCCCATTGCTCTCAGGTGCGCCTCATGCTTCGGCTGTGGAAGTGGCTTTGTCAACGGATCCGCAATGTTTGCATCCGTGTGTACCTTGCATAACTTGATATCACCTTGATCCACGAACTGGTGAATAAGGTGGTACCGCATGAGTATATGTTTGTTCTTCTGGTGTTGTCTAGGTTCCTTGGTGTGTGCAATAGCACCATTGTTGTCACAATACGAGTCTAACGTATTGGACGAGCCCTGAACCATACCAAGATCCATGAGGAAATTCCTCATCCAAACGGCTTATTTTGCCGCCTCCGAGGCAGCAATATACTCAGCCGCTGTCGTAGACGCAGACACCGTTTCTTGCTTGGAACTTTTCCAGCTCACAGCCCCTCCGTTTATCACAAACACATATCCGGATTGCGAACGAGAATCATCCGAGTTAGTGAGATAACTCGCATCCGTGTAACACTTTACACTGAGTTCATCCTCACCTCCATAAACCAGGAACATATCCTTAGTCCTTCTCAAGTACTTGAGGATATTTTTATCCGCTGCCCAGTGGATCTCTCCAGGGTCAGCCTGGTATCTGCTCACAACACTTAGAGCATAGGAAACATCTGGCCTAGTACAAATCATAGCGTACATGATGGATCCGATTGCAGAAGCATACGGAATCACATTCATCCGACTTTGCTCATCAGTTGTCGAAGGACACTGAGTCTTGCTAAGTTCTACGCCATGGGACATCGGTAAGAACCCCTTCTTAGACGATTCCATGTTG
The DNA here is from genome assembly GCA_910589775.1 of Avena eriantha. NCBI lineage: Eukaryota > Viridiplantae > Streptophyta > Magnoliopsida > Poales > Poaceae > Avena > Avena eriantha. The sequence continues at coordinate 340,822,638 of OU342741.1, forward strand.
AACTTTTTCAACACTTTGTCCAAATATGTATTCTGACTCAAACCAATGAGCCGCTTTGATCTATCTCTATAGATCCGGATTCCTAGTATGTAAGTCGCCTCACCCAAGTCTTTCATCAAAAAACTCTTTTCCAATGATTCCTTGGTCTCTTGCAACATCTGGACATCATTTCCAATCAATAATATGTCATCCACATACAAGATCAGAAATTTTACTTTGCTCCCACTAAACTTATTGTATAACCAAGAATCATGATCGCTCTTGATGAAGCCAAACGATTTGACTACCTCATCAAAGCGAATGTTCCAACTCCGAGATGCTTGCTTCAACCCATAAATGGAGTTCCGAAGTTTGCATACCTTGTCAGCATTAGCCGAATCGACAAAACCCTCGGGTTGTATCATATACACGTCCTCGGTTAAATTTCCATTAAGGAAAGCCATTTTGACATCCATCTGCCATATCTCATAGTCGAAATAGGCTGCTATAGCTAACATGATCCGAACTGATTTAAGCATCGCCACGGGAGAGAAAGTCTCATTGTAGTCAACTCCTTGAACTTGTCGGAACCCCTTCGCGACAAGCTGTGCTTTATAGATAGAAACATTTCCATCCATATCAGTTTTCTTCTTAAAGACCCATTTGCACTCGACGGGTCTTGCACCGTTTGGCAAATCAACCAAGTTCCAAACTTGATTTTCATCCATGGACTTTAACTCGGATCTCATGGCTCCAAGCCATGACTCGGAATCAGAACTCACCATCACTTCTGAATAAGTTGTCGGCTCATCACTGTCTAACAGCAATACATCACGAACACTTCGCAATCTGGCCGATCTTCGCAGTGTCGGTGCAATTTTCGGCTCAGGTACCACGTTCGACTCAACCTCTAAGGCTTTTGCCGACTCGCTGCTAGCCGGTATCTCTCGAATTTCTTCGAGATGCACCGTACTCCCACTGACTCCCTGATTGAGAAACTCTTTCTCAAGGAAGACACCGTTTCGAGCGACAAACACTTTGCCCTCTTCTCGGTTGTAGAAGTAGTAACCCAAGGTTTCCCTCGGATATCCCACGAAAATACACTTATCCGACTTAGCTGTAAGCTTGTCCGACTGAAGTCGCTTGACAAAATCTTCACAACCCCAAATCTTAAGGAAAGACAAACTCGGCTTCTTGCCAATCCACATCTCATGTCGTGTCTTTTCTACCGACTTTGATGGTACTCTGTTTAGTGTGAACGCTGTAGTTTCTAGACAATAACCCCAAAATGATAAAGGCGGATCTGTCCGACTCATCATTGATCGTACCATGTCCAACAAGGTCCGATTCCTCCTTTCGGACACACCGTTTCTCTGCGGCGTTCCTGGAGGAGTGAGCTGGGGAACTATTCCACAACTCTTTAGATGGTCATCAAACTCATGGCTCATGTACTCGCCTCCTCGGTCTGACCGAAGAAACTTTATTTTCTTGCCAAGTTGATTTTGTACCTCATTCTGGAATTCCTTGAAATTTTCAAAGGCTTCCGACTTATGTTTCATCAAGTAGATATATCCATATCTACTCAAATCATCAGTGAAGGTAATGAAGTACTCATAACCACCTCTAGCTATCGTGCTCATTGGGCCACATGCATCCCTATGTACTAGTCCCAATAAGTCGGACGCCCTTTCACAACTCTTTGCAAAAGGTGTCTTGGTCATCTTGCCGAGAAGGCAGGATTCACATGTCTTGAACGACTCCAAGTCGAACGAAGTTAGGAGTCCATCATCATGGAGCTTCTTCATGCGTTTCCAACTTATATGACCAAGCCGACAATGCCAAAAGTAAGTCATATTCAGATCATTTGGTTTTAACCTTTTCACATTTATGTTATAGACAGATTCACAATCAAGATTCAAAATAAATAACCCATCCTGGACGGGTGCAAAGCCATGAAACATATCATTCAAATATAAAGAACAACCATTATTCTTAATATTCGACTCATAGCCCTGTCTCATCAAACATGAGGCAGAAATGATGTTTCGACTAAGCACTGGAACATAATAACAATTATTTAGCTCCATTATGAATCCAGAAGGTAAATGAAGTTGCATTGTGTTGACTTCCAACACAGCGACTCTCGCTTTATTTCCGACTCTAATGTCAACCTCGCCTCTTGCAACGCTCCTAGTTCTTACCAGTCCCTGCAACGAGTTGCAGATGTGAATGACTAATCCGGTATCATATACCCAAGAACTACCAGGTGCATCAGCAAGATAAATGTCTATAACATTGCAAACAAGCGTACCTGAGCCGGAAGTCACACCTCCGCTCTTGGCTTTATCAGCTAGATACTTGCTGCAATTCCTCTTCCAGTGGCCATCCGACTTGCAGTAGAAGCAAGTGGATCCGGCTGTAGGAGATGGCTTAGTCCCTGAGGAAGCGCTTTGGACTGGGTCCTCCGCCTTACCTCCTGACTTTGCCTTCTTCTTCTTAGTCCAAGAACTCTTCTTGAACTTAGCCTTGTTTTGTACCATCAACACTTGACTGGCACCTTTATTGAGATCCGCCTCAGCCTGCTTGAGCATCCCATGTAATTCAGTGAGCTTCTTATCCATACCATGCATGTGGTAGTTCGATATGAACTGGCCATACGCACTAGGAAGAGAGTTCAGAATTATGTCCGTAGCGAACTCTTCGCTAATGGGGTAGCCAAGCCTTTCCAGAGACTGCACGTAACCAACCATCTTGATCACATGCGGACTCAGTGGATTGCCATCCTTACGCTTGCAGCTCAACAAAGCCTGAGAGACTTGATACCTCTCAGTCTTTGCCTGAGCCTGGAACATACTTTTGAGGATTTTGATCATATCGTAGGCCTCAACATTCTCGAACTGCTGCTGCAAGTCCGGTTCCATGTGAGCAAGCATAAGACAGCTAATCTCCGTGGATTCATCACAAATCCGACGGTAGGCATTGGTGGCTGCGACAGTCGCATTCTCATCCGGCTCAGCTGGAAGTGGGTTGTCTAGGACACGATCCCTTTTTTCTTGTTTGAGAACAATTCTCAGATTACGATACCAGTTGGTGAAATTAGTTCCATTCAGCTTATCTTTCTCTAAGATGGTTCTCAAAGCAAAACCGGAAATATGAGGAAGACTGCTAGGTGCCATTGATCTACAACAGAAAATATGCAAAATACTTAAGACATGTATCCATAAAGAGGAAGCATATTAAACACTTTAATATTTATGCTCCCACTAGAACCAACACCCCTCTGATGGTTACTTAGTGATTTAGGACCCTAAATAAGATGGTCGACTAGTGAGCTTTAGCATCACCGCTAGCCGTCAAGTGATCTAGGTAGACAACTCCTTGTCAATCGTATCTCATACGACTCCTGTTGGATGGGTGGCATCACATGCCCCGGCTCCCATCCGACTTTTCCCCAAGTCCCACAACCGTTGTGATAGACCTGTCTAGATTACCAAGTGCTTCCGCTGTAAGAGTCCGACTCGAACCCACCTAGTCGGAAAGAATTGATAGCACCTCAATTTTATGAGCCCACTACCAAAAATGTCCGACTTGTGATGGTGCAGCACTGGCGGGGAAACCGACTAGACCTTCTTTGAGGGATTATATTCTACCAACTATCTAATAGAGGTAAAACAGAGACATAACAATAACACAAAATAAAAGCAATTATAATGTGAAATGGTATGGCTCTTTTCATGGCAATCTCCATCTCCATAAAGCCTGTAATCCGACTCGTGTCAACTCTTGTCATGTGCCGTCTTAAACCATGTAGCCGACTTGTAACCGACTTGCATGCCATCCGGATTCTCCAAACAGCTACACTAGCTAGTAATGCAAATTACACAGAGAATCTGACACGCAGGCCGTTATACAATAAGATGACAACACCTAGGCTCCAGCCGGCTGACAAAAACAGTGATACGCAGATCACGTATGGATTACACACATCACATGCACATAAGCCATACCATTCACAACATCATCCTGCAAAAACAAGTTATGCATAGATACGATATCTACTGGTGTTGTGAAACTCGCAACGACATCTAAGGCGCTACGACAGGGCGAAGCCGGCGGTCCCATCCGATCCGGACATGGATTTTTCCAAAAAACGCAGATCTCATCTACATTCCGGACATGGATTTCATCATCGGATAAAACAATTTTACCCAAATCCGATCCGGACTCTGATTCGATCAAACCCTTTGATCTTCGATCACCGCATCCAGGTTTACGTGTCACAGTCTACCCCGATGGCGGAAACCGACCGGTAGGGGAATGTCATTCCACGACCTTAGCAGTTAGATCACGGAAACCAGATCATCCATTCCCCCGAGTACAGTTGATCCAATCAACTTTGTACAAAACCGATCTATCTCATAGATCGACCACCAAAACTGCAATTAGATCCAATCTAACGCCAACCGCATATCACATATGCGCGATCTCGAGCCTAAAACCAGAAGCTAATGCTCTGATACCACTGTTGGGCCACGTAGAGATAAACAAAACCTTTCCCTATGCGGTGATCCCAAGATCCAGCTCAGGTAGAAGGCCACGAGGATTACCACTAGACGCGCAGTTGCAGAATTGATGAAGCACGTCGCTTGATGCAGTGCAGTCCTCGCGATCCGTTCCGATTCCATGATCCACGATTCGTACTTTCTTCACGATCGTCGAAGTGCTGAACGTACAGCACCTCCGCCGGTATCCACACGTACGAGGAGGAGCGCCGGTGATGGACTGCTAGGTCCCGTATGGCGGCGACAGGACGGACTGGGGCTAGGGTTTCCAACACATGGAATGACCTAACCTTGTACTCTAAGCACCTGCGCCCCAGCTTATATAGGGAGTGAAAGTGGGCTCCACTCACTTGTGGCCCATTCACTAAAAAGGCCTATATTAGCCACTGCAAGTCTCACTTGCTGACTAAGTCCATGTCTCTATTTGGGTCCAACCCAAATAGGTTTCCTGTTTGGGTCTAACCCAAACTTACTCCCGCTCTTAAGTGTGTGACCCGACAGGCTCATGGTAACCCGGAAACGATTCCGAGTCTCACTCGTGATCGATCAGTTGGTAGCGGCTCCTAGCAGAACGTGCCAACTCCCAAGTACCAATAAGTCATGACGACATACCTTCCAATGCGACTTTCGTTTGAGTCCCTTTTGCCTCACGATATACCTTGTCGGACTATAGGCGAATGATCGTCATCCCTTAAATAGTCTGACTCTCTTTCTCGATCCGAGATAAGTGATTCATCCGACTAACTCTTAGTCGGCTGCCTCGGTTAACACTTAACCGTGACACGCATGGCCATGCTTTCTGAATCATATCTTCCGAGAGGGCCCAGAGAATATCTCTCCGGATGGAGGGGCAAAATCCCATCTTGGTTATTCACATCACGCAGCTTGATTTCTCAGTCGACCCGAACTCCGCCTTTATAACTGCCCAGTGACGGAACAACGTTGATAGAACCTAAGTCGGAGATCCTCAACTCGGATTGTGCAATAACCTCGGTTCTAAGGATTACATTGATTGAGACATGCAAATGACGACTTGTTCGTTGCATCTCAATATGGGTTAGTCCGACTCGCTAAAATCTTTAGCTGAATCCGTGTAAGTCGGAATAGCATCTCCATGCCCATGACAAGTGGAACCTAGTCATCTGCCGACTTTCACATTGGTCTAAGTTGTGTGTCCGGCACAACCTCAATGACGAAGGACAATTAGTATGAACAACATGAATATGTAGTTCCACAATCAAATCACATATTCGATGATACATATCAGCAGTTCATACATGGACCATAACCTTATGAATACATAGGAATATCATCATACATGATTGCCTCTAGGGCATATTCCCAACAATAGCTTCTTTGAAGAATGCCTTGGAAGAAGAAGAGGAAGCTCGAGTATCTTTGGAAGAGAGACTCGAATCCATTGAGGATTCACATGAAGAAGTTGTGACTCAGCTCATCAAAGAACGTGACAATGCTCTTGCCAAGGTAAAGAAACTAAAGAAAGAAAAGATTGAATTTGGGGCTGTTCATGCTAGACTTTTGGAGAAGTTTGATAATCTTGAAAGTGCTCACAAGGCATTGAAGAGTGATCATTCTACTTTAAATGAGTCTCATGACCAGCTCCAAACTCAATTGAAGCTGTATGATGTGCCAAGTACCTCCACATCATCTTATGGAAAAGAAGATCTTGGAAAAGGTTCTCAACACAAAGGTAAAGAGGCTCTTGATGAGATACTGGGCAAGCAAAGGACAAACAATAGAAAAGAAGGTCTTGGCTACATTCCAAAGACAAAGAGCAAGAAAAACAACAACAAGAAGAAGAAGAGCAAGACCGCTCAACCAAAGACTAGCAACATTACCAATGACAAGTCTAATTATGATGGTTTTGCAGGGGCTAACAATCCTAACTTTGAATTATATTGCGATTATTATGGTGATGTTTATGATAGTTATGTAGGCTCTTATGATTGTTACATTCCTTGGTCTATTTGGGTCCCCAAGACCCTTGTCACTAACATGAGAGGACCCATTGAAATGGGTACCTAAACCAAGAAGTAACTTTCTTGCAGGGCTATGCTTCCGGTGGTTCTAAATGGGTACTCGATAGCGGTTGCACGAGTCATATGACCGGAAGCAAGGAGATCATCACGGAGATGCAGCCAAATCACGATCATATAACTGTCTCCTATGGTGACAAGTCAAAATCTGAGGTATTGGGTCTCATGATATCTCTCTCGTGGACGTCATGCTTGTTGAGACCCTCGGGTACAACTTACTTGTAGTTCGCGCCCTTGGTAAGATGGGCTTTGCAGTTTATATTGATGCTGATTTGGTGGTACTCTTGTGGAGCAAGTCTCTAAAAGTCGCTTTCGTGGGATATGTCAAAAATGACTTGCACGTGGTGGACTTTTTGGGGAAAACCACTACAGGCCCGATGTGTCTCTTTGGAAAGGTTGACGCGGGTTGGCTATGGCATCACCGACTAGCCCACGTCAATATGAGAACTTTGCAAAGTCTCCACAAGGGTGGCCACATCCTTGGACTAAAAGAAAATGTCTCCTTTGCCAAAGATCGTGTTTGTAGGGCTTGTGTTGAAGGGAAAATGCATGACTCTATTCATCGTAGGAAGACCATTATCTCGTCAAAAGGATCTTAGAGCTCCTACATGTGGACCTCTTTAGACCTCCATCTCATGCAAGCCTCGGTGGGAAGAAGTACTGTCTTGTGATCGTTGATGACTACTCAAGATACACTTGGGTTTATTTCTTCAAGTTGAAGAGTGAAACTCAACAAACGGTCATCGACTTCGCCAACGAGGTTCAACATCAACACAACGTCCCTATTTTGGCTATAAGAAGTGATAACGGATCTGAGTTCAAGAACTACACCTTAAATGAGTTCCTAAGTGAAGAGGGGATTAGACATCAATATTCTGTTGCGTACACTCCTCAACAAAATGGTGTAGCCGAGAGGAAGAATCAGACTCTAATGGACATGGCAAGGTCAATGCTAGCCGAATTCAAGTATCCATATAACTTCTGGGCTGAAGCAATCTCTACCGCTTGTCATTCATCCAACTGGTTATACCTCCACAAGATCTTGGACAAGACTCCGTATGAAATACTTACCGATGTTGAAATACCCCAAGATGCCATAAGAAGAATGGGCATGGGATTTTCCCGCCCCATTGAGGAACCCCTTGTGGCGGATCAGGAAGGACAATGCTCTACTCATGTAGAGCCCTCATCTACACATACTCAACATGTTCCAACCACGGGAGCAACTTCTACACCATCTCCATCAACAGCTGAAGGTCAAGAGGTTCCAGAAAGCTCCAGGCCCCTCTCTTGACGACCAAATTGCTCCAGATGCTGAAGAAATCACTGGAAGCTCCAGGCCGGATTTTCTGGGCAACCCCGGATTATCCGGCCCCTCGCCAGTTCATGCAAGCCCTAGGCAGCCTAATGAAGCTGCTACAAGAACTCCTAGGCCAGATTATCCGGCCTCTCCATCGGCCGGATTATCCGGCCCTGACTCACATGTTGTTTAGCAGTCTCCTGTTACGGCTGCTGACTCATCTCAAGGGCACGCTTCATCACCGCCTACTACTGCTATCCCAGATTCTAATCAAGGTCGAGCAAATGATTCCAATGAAGATTCAAGTGATGAAACTATTCCACCAAGAGACAATAAACTTATTGAACTTCGTCGCAAGGCTCGGGCTGATCGGAACCTCGAGTTAAGGGGTCACACCCTCGACAAGGTTGTTGGTGATCTTCGATGAAGGGTTTCTACAAGAAGAGAGTTGGCCAGTTTTGGTGAGCATGAAGCTCACGTCTCAATGGTGGAACCCAAGAAGGTCTTTGAAGCTCTTAAAGATCCGGACTGGGTTGTTGCTATGCATGAAGAATTGAATAATTTTGAGCGCAACAAGGTCTGGAAACTCGTGGAAAAACCCAAAGATTGCGGCAATGTTATCGGCACCAAATGGATATTTAAAAACAAGCAAGATGAGAATGGTATTGTTGTGAGGAACAAGGCAAGACTTGTGGCACAAGGCTACTCTCAAGTTGAGGATATTGACTTCGGTGAGACCTATGCTCCAGTGGCTCGCCTTGAGTCCATATGTATCCTTCTTGCTTATGCTGCCCATAACAATTTTAAATTGCAGCAAATGGACGTCAAGAGTGCTTTCCTTAATGGTCCTCTACATGAGTTGGTATATGTAAAGCAACCCTCAGGCTTTGAGGATCCTAAGTTTCCGAACCATGTCTACAAACTCGATAAGGCACTCTATGGCCTTAAACAAGCCCCATGTGCGTGGTATGAGCACCTTAAAGAGCTTTTGCTAGACCATGGCTTCGAAGTTGGGAAAATCGATCCCACTCTTTTTACTAAGAAGGTTAAAGGGGAGCCCTTCGTATGCCAACTATATGTAGACGATATCATATTTGGTTCTACTAATAAAGCTTTTAATGATCAATTTTCAAAGCTTATGACTGACAGGTTTGAGATGTCTATGATGGGGGAATTACGGTTATTTCTTGGATTTGAGATCAAGCAACTTAGAGAAGGAACCTTCATCAATCAAGCAAAATACATCCAAGACATGCTCAAGAGATTCAAGATGATGGATCTTAATGGTATCGCCACTCCGATGCAAAAAAAATGTCATCTTGAACTTAACCCACATGGTAAAGATGTGGATCAAAAGGTATACTGGTCCATGATCAGCTCTCTTCTTTACCTCTGCGCATCTAGACCCGATATTGTGTTGAGTGTGGGGGTGTGTGCAAGGTATCAAGCAGCTCCTAAAGAAAGCCACTTAGTGGCGGTCAAGAGGATCTTTCGATATTTGGTTCATTCCCCTAACTTTGGTCTATGGTATCCCAAGGGCTCCAATTTCTATCTATGTGGTTATAGTGATTCGGATTAGGCTGGTGATAAGGATGATCAGAAATCCACTTCTGGAGCTTGTCAATTCTTGGGAAGATCTCTAGTTTGTTGGTCATCTAAAAAGCAGAATTGTATATCTCTCTCCACTACCGAAGCTGAATATGTTGCTACTGCTAGTGCTTGCACTCAGTTATTGTGGATGAGGCAAACTTTAAAGGAATATGGTGTCAATTGTGACAAAGTGCCTCTTTTATGTGATAATGAAAGTGCAATCAAAATTGTGTACAATCTGGTACAGCACACAAGGACAAAGCATATTGAGATTCGGAATCATTTTATTCGAGACCATGTTGCTCGAGGCGATATTGATCTCTCTTTTGTGAGCACGAAGAACCAACTTGCTGATATTTTCACGAAGCCACTTGATGAAGCAAGATTCTTCTACTTGAGGAATGAGCTAAATATCATTGATTCTGGGAGTTTGTCTTGATTATCCATGCACTCACTCATACATCTCAGTCTTACTTGGTCTAGATGTGGGCATGGATATAGGGGAGTGTGGTCCTAATTCATTGGGCCAACCCTCTCCCAATAATGCCAAAAGCAAGAGAAATCATTTCTCTTAATATCATTTTGTGATATGTGAGCTTATTGATGAGTAGTGGTCGTGAACCCAAGATATATCTTCGCGGTGTCACACCATACACTCCAACAAGGTGGCTTCGGCCACCACCCTCTCCCTTGTGGAGAATTGGATTTTTATGGATCTTTTTGGTTGTTTTTGCTCTCTCATGTTCTTATGGGAATGACACTCAATCTTGGCTCTTATTTGATTTGGATCTTGCAATTTTGAGTGTCTAGTACCATCTCAGTTTCGTTCTCTTAATCCTAAGCCTTTCCCTACCCCTGAGACATCAACTCTTGCACACAAGTCCCTTGTACACCTTGTGGGGGTGTTGTTTGGGGACGCGCGGGCCTGAATCTGTGTACAACTCCCTGTTTGGGGACCTTCTCCTCCGTGTTCTTCCTCCAATGAGTGAGGGTAACTCCCTGTTGGGTCCGCAGCATAGAAAACTAAAAAATTCCTACTATGTGAACTACACGCCAAGATCTATCTACTAGGTACAAAGCAACGGGTGGACATACATCCAACGAGAACTTACCCTTGTAGACAACGAGCTTTGTTAACGAGTAGGAACTCGTGGTTGATGTAGTCGTACACTTGCCGATCTCCAGATCGTGAGGAAGTCCAGCAGGTCCGGCTCCAGCATGCCCATCAGATCCAGCTCCAGCAGCACCAAGTCCAGCACCGCAAAGCAGCGGTGCATCCGTGATCGCACACATGTCCGGTACCCCAACAATCTCCGTCCCTCGCTCCACCAAAGCAGCGGAAGCAGCAACTCCTTTCTAGATAAAGCCACTGGGAACATGTATCTCGCTAATCCGAGACCATGGGAGAATAATACTAGAGGGGGAGAGAGATCCTTCACAAGGAGGTGTGTGAAAGAAAGGGAGTGAGGGGGGCCTTTTATAGGATGAGGGGGGTGCCCCTCTCTCCATGGCCGGCGCATGGGGGGTGACTCCTCACCTCCCCCATTCATGTGGTGGTAACCCCTCCACATTAAAATGCCCCTTCACATTCTCTTTTAAAGTCTCCACTTTAAATGCATTAAATTTCTCCAAATTTAATGCTCTCTCATTTAATAAAACTCTTTTATTATTTTTATTCAGAATTTTGTTAATTACTTTAATTAACAAACATTCACATAAAACCCCCTTCAACATTTCAATATTACATGCAGAACCAATTTCAGCAATTTCACCCGAAACAGTTTCGGTGTCTATTGAAATAATTCCAGCGCTTTCTTAAATCTTTATCTGAAACATATTTGCTCCAAATGGTGTCAGTATCCCTTAAGTGTGTCACCCTATGGTTCACGAATAATGCAGACATGATCGAGACCCCTCTCAGATCAATAATCAGAAGCGGGACTTGGAGATCCATACTGACTCCTACACATTCAACAATGACTTCTGTGATCGTGAGAACCTTTAACGCTAGTAACTAAATCCCTTTGTCTCGTGATATATTACATGTCCGAGATTCGATCATCGGTATCTCCATACCTAGTTTAATCTCGTTGCCGACATGCACTCTTTTCTCGTTCCCGTGATATAACATTCTAGTGATCACATCACTTGCTTGCAAGCTATCTTAATGTGATATCACCGAGAGGGCCCAGAGTATATCTATCCGTCATCGGGATTGACAAATTCCACTCTTGATCCATGAGCCTCAACATAACACCTTCGTAGCACTGAACCCATCTTTATAGTCACCCTGTTACGGTGTGACGTTTGATGTTATCAAGATACTCTTCCGGTGTTAGCAATTAACATGATCTCATGGTCTAAGGATAAAGATTACTTCGTATGATGTTATAGTAATATAAACATAATGACTTTGATTGTAATGCTATATTTCGGATGAATGTTCATCACATCATTCCACCAATGGTGTGACCTTGTTATTAACAACATCCAATGTCCATGATCAGGAAACCTTGATCATCTTCTTAATCAAAAAGCTAGTCTATAAGAGAGGCATAACTAGGAACCCTTTTTTGTTTATTAAACACACATGTATTGATGTTTCCGATCAATACAATTCTAGCATGTAAAATAAACATTTATCATAAACATGGAATAAGATAATAACCACTTTATTATTGCCTCTCGGGCATATTCCCTTCAGTCTCCCACTTGCACTAGAGTCAATAATCTAGTTTGAAAAACTTTGTGTATTAAACACCTATGGCTTTCTAGTGTTGCATATGCGCAATTGCTAGTGGTTAACATAATCTGTGGATCTAACAATTTCAGGTCTGTGTGTATTTGCATGTCTTTGCATCTCTACGCATCACTCATTCTCAAATGAGATGGCATTGTATAAATTTGGTCCTTTGGTGAGACCTTTAGTTCGTTCGGGTTAAAATATGTTGATATTATTGTCACACAATATATCTTCATAGTATTAGCCCACTTTGAACCACACCTAGTTTGATAACAAACTACTTAACACAAAATACCCTCCTTTGCTGCTACTATAGCAGTTATATACTTAGCCTTTTGTTGTAGTATCCGTCACAATGTCTCAACTTTGGAACTCATCCAAATCCATCATGGAACATCCTTTCCATTATATTGTACCACCCATAGTTTAAATTGAGATAAATTTAATTTGTATCTTGTGACAAAAATAGTATCAATGTAACACTTTACAATGAACTACCTTTAACTATTTGTCACTTATACATGATATATTCTTAGTTATTCCAAAGCTCATAAGAATATCTTTACTATCGTCCAATGATCATCTTATGAATCATTCTGGTATATGCTCATAACATTTAGAGCATAGGACATTCTGGATATATACATATCATGGTATAATCGATAAAATATTCATGTGATTTTACTCACCAAGTGTTGAAACACTTGAATTTTGATACAATCCTTTCATGCAGCAAGAACCTTTCTTGTTGTTTCCATATTGAACCCTTTCAATATCTCATATATGTATGGCTGGCACAACCATATTAGCGCCTTAATCTATCCATATAGATATTGATGCCTAATATTCCGGTTTTGCCCAAGTCTTTCATCGAAATCTTATTTTAATGAAATTTTTAACTTGTGTCAATACAAGATACATCATTTCCAATCAACAATATGTCCTCTACATAATGTATTAGAAATATGTCTCAGCGCTCCCACTTAATTTCTTGCAAATGCAAGCATCTTCATCATCTCCGATGAATTTAAACTCTTTTAACAGTTTCATCATGGTGAAGATTCCAACTCCGCTATGCTTACTTCAACTATTGAAGTTTGCATTCCCTTTTAACACCCTTTGAATTAACAAAACCCTTTGGACCGTGTCATGTACATGTCCTAGGTAACCGTTCTATTAGAAGAACATTGTTTTGTTTATTCAACTACCATATACCAAATTATATGTAGTGGTCGCTACATTAATCCGTCAAGACTAAATATCACTATGAAAGATCAAATCTTGTCATAGTCAACTCCTTGAACATTGTCGTAAACTTCTTTCTGGCATGTCGACTATTTCATAGATGTTAAACATCCATGTCTATTTCTTTATAGATCCAAACACAACCGATAGGCTTCACGCCTTTCCGGAGGGTCTTCCAAGTTCAGAAACTTGATTTCTCGTGTATGGATACTATCACGGATTCTATGACTTCTAGTCATTTTATGGAGTCAGGGCCCATCATCGCTTCTTTGCATGTAGTCGGTTCATCATTGTCAAAACAATAATGACTTGCTTATCAAATCACACTATTTGATTCTTACCGACCCACATGGTTCTATAGGAACTCTAATCTCCGAGATCACACCTTTTGTAATCACGAGAGCCATGAGCATTGTGGACGCCACCGGGACACTTTCCGGCGCTGCGCTACTTAGCACATATAGCTAAGGTTCAACAACCTTATCAAAGTTCTATTGTCCTCCCACTTAACTTTTCATGAAAAGTTCCTTCTCAAGAAACTTGACGTTCCAAGCGACAAACTCTTTTGTCCTTGGTGTTATGGAGAAATTACCAACAAATTCTTTGGGATAACCTACAAAGACGTGCTTATCCGACTTTGGTTGTAAACATTTTACTTATGCATAGCATACCAAAATTTAAGAAAAGACAATTCGGGTTTTATCCCAAACCATAACTCATATGGTGTCATTTCAACGGATCACGATGGTGCCCTTTTCAGTGTAAAAGCGGTAGTCTCTAAAGCTTCAATCCTTAAAACATAATGGCAGTTTTATAAATGACACCTTTGATCTTACCATGTCAAACATGGTTTGATTTCATCTCTCGAATATGCCATACTCCTATGGTTTACCGGGAAATCCAAATTCATGGAACAATTCCTCAAATCTTAGGTGTTTTTCTAAACATGTAACTCAAATATCTTCCTTTATGATCGAATCATAAACTCTTTATTTTCTTGTTACAATGATTTTCCACTTCATCTTGAAAGTCTTTGAACAACTTTCAAATGTTTCATACTTCTTCCTTATTAAGTAAATATATAGATATATTCACTTAAATTTCTGGAGAAAGCATATGAAGCAAAAAGATCCATCGCATATGACTACACATAATGGACTATGCACATCAGCATGCACAATTTCAAATAAGCTAGTCATCCGTTCCTCTCTAGCCTATGGACGGAGTTTCAATTATCTCGAGGAAAGTCTCACATGCGTCAATTGATCAAAATCAAAGACTCTAAAAATCCATCAACATGGAGTTTCTTCATGTTTTCTTTCCAATATAATTTAAACAGCAATGTCACTTCATAAGTGACTTTTCAATCATTTGTCTTGCGACATTTTAGCAATAGTGTTTATGGATGTGATTTCTCCAACTAGACTTGTAAAAGTTCATCCATCCTTTATGGAATACGGTAATTATTTGAACAGCCATTGTTCTCATAATACCGGAACAAAATAACAATTATTTAAACAAATCTTGAAGGCTTGGTTTGATGACAACGAAAAACACAATAACACTTTATTTGTTTTCGATGAACATCATCACTCATTCTCTTGGTAGTTACTTAGGCCATTGTAGTTCATGAATTGCGTTGTCCTGTATGACACTTCATACCAACCAATTCGGTATCCAATACCTAAGAACCACATTGTTTAACAAGCAAGGAATATAGCCATAACATGTATATCTTCTATATACCTAAGTTGGACATCTCCAACCTTTTATTTTCTGCCAAATACTTTATAGATTCTCTTTCAGCAATCCCTTTTCTTTTAAAAGAATCTATCAACATCAATAGTGGTGTCATCAACATGACACATGGTACAAAGCGTATATAGTCAAATACTAATACCTTTGGACTTGCACTTTGAAGTGGATCACCATCATCAAATGTTTGGTGTTCTTTCAAAAATCCATTCTTTAGTAATCTATTAGTGTAGTAAACATTTTACTTACATATTCTATTCATCCTTATCATGACAACTTTCATGATCAAGCTACTATAGCCTATAAGGAAGAATCACGAGTATAATATCAGTTCCCAAAACCTTTTTGGTAGATTTGGATGCCTAGCATCTCCATCCTTCACAAATTCTCATACAATATGAGAACATGTATTTTGCTAAATTATACTCTATCATAATGCAACCAAAAACATTGTTTCAGATATCACAATATCTTTCACACATGATGGTTTCTGAAACAATTTTCAGCTCCAATATAATCTTGATATTAAAACAACTTTTTGAATATCAATAATCATGGAGGCAAACATGATACTTTAGATATTAACATTGAAATTCTTACTCTTGATTTAATACTACTTATTAAATTTCATGGAGTAAATAGAGTTTGCTGAAAGTTTGCAATAGTACTTATAAACTTTAAATTGACATTCAAAACAATACGATACCAGTTCGTAAAGTAAATATCCTGAATTCTATAGTTCTATTATCTCAAATAAAAACTAAGGCATAAGGTAGAAAACGAATGCCAATGACTACAACAAACTATGCAAATTCACTTTGATTTAATTTATGACAAACTTGGTTCGACTAATCCAAATTAGAAATGAACTCCCACTCAAAAAAGACATCCCTCGTGTCTTTTTGGTGATTACATGAACCAAATCCACTACACCAAGTCTGATCATCACGTGAGTCGGTGTAGCTTCAAAGGCGAGCATCAATATGGGCATCATATCAACTATATGACTCATGCTTAAACTTTCAGTCCGTGTTCCGAGGCCATGTCTGTACATACTAGGCTCGCCAAGTAAGAACCTTAGTACTCGCATGTGTAAAACTGTCTTACACCCGTTTGTATGAAAGCGTAGAGTCGAGTACACCCGATCATCACATGATGTCTCGAAATACGATCCACAAAACGGTGCATACTTAAGGAAGAACACATTTTTATCTTGATATCTAAATGAGGGATCATCTTACAATGCTACAGAAAACGCCAAACTAGCAGTATAAGATGCTAACATCTAATGTGTAAAGTGAGATGATATGGTCCATGCATTTGATCTCTATCACTTGCATTGTGGTATGATCTCTATCATTCCTTTGTGTGTAAGGCCAAGGTCTATGGAACTTACACGTTGCCTGTGTTGTAAGAGTATCTACCATACATCTACTTACAACAATACCATATCAATACACTAGCCCAGCAACGATCTAAACTAGACGCCTCTAATTTATCAATTGCAAGTTTTACGTGGCTTAGGGCTTTCGGAGATAGAACCGTTCTCACCTACGAACATGAACCACAACAAGGATAACTAAGTTATTAGCAACTTGTTGTAAATCAGATATTGACTATAGTAGGAGAGACAGACACCCGCCAGCCACTTATGCAAAACAAGTTGCATATCAGTCGTGGAACCGGTCTCATGTACGATGACATGTAAGGTTGGTCCGGGCCGCTTCATCCCACTATGCCACCAATATCCAAAATACATAGAAGATGCAATAACATGATCATCATCGCCCACATATCAACATATGTGTACTACCCGTGCTAAGCACCTACGCATAGATCAGGCTCTGATACCACGGTTGGGTCCGCAGCATAGAAAACAAAAAAATTCCTACGATGTGACCTACATGCCAAGATCTATCTACTAGGTACAAAGCAACAGGTGGACATACATCCAACGAGAACTTACCCTCGTAGACAACGAGCTTTGTTAACGAGTAGGAACTCGTGGTTGATGTAGTTGTACACTTGCCGATCTCAAGATCGTGAGGAAGTCTAGCAGGTCCGGCTCCAGAACGTCCATCAGATCCAGCTCCAGCAGCACCAAGTCCAGCACCGCAAAGCAGCGGTGCATCCGTGATCGCACACACGTCTGGTACCCCGACAACCTCCGTCCCTCGCTCCAGCAAAGCAGCGGAAGCAGCAACTCCTTTCCAGGTAAATCCACCGGGAACATGTATCTCGCTAATCCGAGACCATGGGGGAATAATACTAGAGGGGGAGAGAGATCCTTCACAAGGAGGTGTGTGGAAGAAAGGGAGTGAGGGGGCCTTTTATAGGAGGAGGGGCATGCCCCTCTCTCCATGGCCGGTGCACGGGGGGGTGACTCCTCACCTCCCCCATTCATGTGGTGGTAACCCCTCCACATTAAAATGCCCCTTCACATTCTATTTTAAAGTCTCCACTTTAAATGCATTAAATTTCTCCAAATTTAATGCTCTCTCATTTAATAAAACTCTTTTATTATTTTTATTCAGAATTTTGTTAATTACTTTAATTAACAAACATTCACATAAAACCCCCTTCAACATTTCAATATTACATGCAGAACCAATTTCAGCAATTTCACCCGAAACAGTTTCGATGTCTATTGAAATAATTCCAGCGCTTTCTTAAATCTTTATCTGAAACATATTTGCTCCAAATGGTGTCAGTATCCCTTAAGTGTGTCACCCTATGGTTCACGAATAATGCAGACATGATCGAGACCCCTCTCAGATCAATAATCAGAAGCGGGACTTGGAGATCCATACTGACTCCTACACATTCAACAATGACTTCTGTGATCGTGAGAACCTTTAATGCTAGTAACTAAATCCCTTTGTCTCGTGATATATTACATGTCCGAGATTCGATCATCGGTATCTCCATACCTAGTTTAATCTCGTTGCCGACATGCACTCTTTTCTCGTTCCCGTGATATAACATCTAGTGATCACATCACTTGCTTGCAAGCTATCTTAATGTGATATCACCGAGAGGGCCCAGAGTATATCTATCCGTCATCGGGATTGACAAATTCCACTCTTGATCCATGAGCCTCAACATAACACCTTCGTAGCACTGAACCCATCTTTATAGTCACCCTGTTACGGTGTGACGTTTGATGTTATCAAGATACTCTTTCGGTGTTAGCAATTAACATGATCTCATGGTCTAAGGATAAAGATTACTTCGTATGATGTTATAGCAATATAAACATAATGACTTTGATCGTAATGCTATACTTCGGATGAATGTTCAACACATCATTCCACCAATGGTGTGACCTTGTTATTAACAACATCCAATGTCCATGATCAGGAAACCTTGATCATCTTGTTAATCAACAAGCTAGTCTATAAGAGAGGCATAACTAGGAACACTTTTTGTTTATTAAACACACATGTATTGATGTTTCCGATCAATACAATTCTAGCATGTAAAATAAACACTTATCATAAACATGGAATAAGATAATAACCACTTTATTATTGCCTCTCGGGCATATTCCCTTCACTCCCTCTCTCCCCATCTTTGGCTAGATGTTTTATTTGTTGGGTGGAATGTTGTCTAGAAGGATGTTGTTTCGCATAGAAATCGTAGTCTTGCAGTTTTTAGGCCCGATCTACCTTTTTGCATTCAATCTAGGTGAAATCGAAAATTTCTGCCAGGGCCGGATTATCCGCCCCTGGCCAGGCCGGATAATCCGGCTTGACAGATTCAACTCTGGTTCAATTTCACGATGGTGAGTGCATTGAGTAGATTTGCCTTATGAACTTTTTGGCTAATTTTTCCATGCTCTCTCCTGGACTTGTGTGTATGCTTATCCCCATGCTATCACCCTTGTTCTCCTCACAGGTGGTTCCAGTGTTCCCAAGACCTACAAGTGCCGCCCTCGCGGTAAATACTTTCGGGACGACGGATAGGGTAACTTAGTGGACGAAATTGAGTTGAGGAGAAGAAAGAACGAAGAGAAGCGCATGGCTGAACAAGCAAAGAGGACTAGAAAGGGTGTGTCCAAAAGGAAGGGCAAGGAGCCCAAGATCAACTACAAGGCTTTGGATGCAGTCACCTATTCCTCCATCCGTCACCGTGATTTGTTTGCTAAGTTGCCTCGTGATGATGAGCTCAGGGATGCTTGTTTTTGGTGTGCTGAACAGAAAGGTATTTATGAAGATGTGTATGCCAGGCTGAATATTAGGCCTATGCACCCACTGGTTCTTGCTGAGGCTTTGGAGAAGGCCCACCTTGTGGATGCCATGTTTGTGGCTGAGCGGATGGGGCTGCACCATCTCATGTCTCTCTAGTGCTCATATGACTCTGAGTTGGTGAAGCAGTTCTTTCCCACGTTGGTTATTTGTGGAGATGAGCGTCGCACTATGAAGTGGATGACTCATGACTGGCCTATTTCTGCTGATTTCCATGTGTTTGTTGAGGTTCTTGGATACTCTTTCCGCAGCAGGGATAGGGCAAGTGGCCACCGTATCATCACTCAGCTGAAGCCCAACAAAGATGCAGCTCTCTCTCCTTGCACTGTAGACAATGGCATTGTGGGCACTCTTGCCGGTCTGGCTCCTATCTATGCTGCTTTGGTCAGTCTCTTCCGTGATTCCATTACTCCAAGTGGAGGCAACAATGATAGCATACGTGGTCACCTTGTCCATCTCCTTCAATTCTCTCATGAGGTTGCCTCGTGCGAGGACGAGTCCGTGCAGTACAGGCTGGATGTCATGGACTTCATCTACCATGAATTGACTGATGCTATGTTCAACCGTTTGTCCATCCCCTATGCACCCTACATTATGATGCTCATCAGGCACCTGCTTCCTTCTGAAGAGTTCAACATTGATAATGTGCATAAGGCCAAGAAGATCTACACCAAGGTTAGGAAGACCTCTCACCCATCCTCTGCTAGTGAGGGTCTCATGAAGGATGCTCGCAGGCCTCTAGTGCCTCCCGTTGCTCGTGAGATCAAGCAGCTGAACTGGTTTCAGCGACACATCCTTTGCATGGGTGTGGACACACGCAAGGGTCAGTACAAAGTGTACAAGTAGTGCCATGAGTTGGCTCACTCCCAGCAGCTCATCCTTCACCATGTCTCCGGTGCTTCTGGTGACCCCCCGGCTCCTACACCTCCCACACCATATGCTCGGTGGAACTCTTCTTTCGGGCTGAACTATGGAGAGCTGGAGCGTCACTTGTTCCCCTCTGCGGCCACTTCTGATGATGAGTATGATGACACCGAGGAGCTTGAAGATGAGGACGAGGACGAGAATGAAGGCGAGGATGAGGACTACGAGTGATCCCTTGGGGCGCTAGCATCGCTCTTCTTCCTTTTTGGCGTCTCGATGCCAAAGGGGGAGAAGTAGTTCTATTAGGATCATTCGAGGATTTGCATGGGTCGGGCATAAGCACTTGCATTTTTCTATTCGTCGTTTTCTCGCTTATGCCCATTTAGCGTTGAACTTTAAATTTGTGATTTGTGGTTTGTTTGAGACTCTATGTCAGTGGTTGTCTGGATTTATATCATGGATTATGCTTATGGATTCATCTATTCATATCCTATTATGCTGGAAATCTTTATCAAGGAAGGCGCTTATATTGGTTATCACGGTGATAATTGAGGCTATTTCAAGGATGCCTCCCTTCTACCTCGGTGGTATGATTATGTTGCTCATTTGTCTATGGAATAGATTCACCTATTTGTGTGCATTTGTATTCAAATGCAAAATTCTAATATGCACACATTGAGGGGGAGTCTCTTCCATGTTTATGGCTGGTTGTCTTGTGATCCTTTCCTGCAAATCCTAGTATTGTCATCTAACACAAAAAGGGGGAGATTGAAAGAACATTTCATGTTTTCCTGTGTTTTGCGTGTTAGATAACAATACTGTGGAGATTTCTCATGTGCGCTAAGTGTGGAGAAAGTTTGGGGGGCGGATTATCCGCCCCTTCAAGGGCCGGATAATCCGGCCTACCTCATTGCTCAAAGGATGCCAAGGCGCGTCGCTCGGAGTCTGGTCAGATTTTCTCCCGAAAAATCCGAACTGGGGCGGTTTTTCTTCCCCAGGCCGGATAATCCGGCTGTCGCATGGGCCGGATAATCCGGCCCCCGGATTTTGAGCAAAGCATGCCAAGGCGCGTTGCTCGGAGTCCGGTCGGATTTTCTCCTGGAAAATCCGAACTGGGGCGGTTTTTCCTTCCTAGGCCGGATAATCTGGCCTTCACAAAGGACCGGATAATCCGCCCCCTAGAAGATGATCAAAGGCAAGCTCGGCGCGACGCTCTGATAGGGGGCGGACTATCTGCCGGATATTCCGAGTATGGGGCGGAGTTTCCCCGGGCCAGATAATCCGGCCCCCAAAGTCACCAACGGCTTGGTTTTGGAAGGGGTATAAATACTCCTTCTTCCCTAATGTTCAGAACTCTTGATTCACTCAAAATTGTTCAGACACTGTGCAAGAGCTCCGATTCTAGATCTCCCACTTCAACCACCCAAAGGCTTCGATCTTTGGGGGAATTCAAGGAGGAGAGAATCGTCATCATCATCACGAATCAAGCACATCAACTCCTCTCCATTCGTTTGGAGAAATCCCTGATCTAGCATTCTTGTCAATATCTAGATCTTGTTCTTTGTTATTGATAACTTGTTCTTGTGGCAGCTTGTTGTCATTACGGGAGCCTCCAAGTTGATTGTGGAGTTGTGCCCCACTAGTTGTGTAAAGGCACCGGTACCCGCCTCGAAGGGTCCCTATAGTGGAAAGGTGGATCAGGCCTTTGGTGGCGGGATCCATCGGAGAACAGGGTGAGGCCTATTGTGACGCGGTGGTCTTAGTACCGCCCACCCCTCCAACGCATACATACTTCCCTTAACAAGGAAGGAACTGCGGTCAAACAAATCCTGTGTCTCCGCATGCTTCACTACGGTTAACCCGTTCCTCTTCCACTTGCTCTTTACTCGCTAGTAGATAGGTTTGCATATAGGGAAATTCCACCTAATAGTTTATCTAGAGAATTTACCCTTTGTGTTAAGCCTAAAATTGAAAAAGCATTAAAATTTGAAGTACCACCTGTTCACCCCCTCTAGGTGCCCATACGATCCATTTCAATAATTCAATGGTTCACTCAATAGCATCAACTACAATGAGTAATCAACACCGGGAAAGTTTCCCTTAAGAACTATGCAAGATTCAACCCAATTGTTATAGCAATATGAAGATGGTGATGAGGGTTCTAATGATGATGGTGGTGGTGATGATGATGATGATCCCGATGAAGTCCAGCTTGATGGTGGTGTTGATGGTGACGATCTCCCCTCTCCAGGAAGGAATTCCCTCGGCAGAAATCTGTCTGCTGGAGAGATCTTTCTCTCTCGGTGTTTTCCGCCCTGCATAGGCGGCGGAATCTTTCTATGGTCGCTCCCCGAGTCTTTGGGTTTCGGGGGGATAATATACGCCAGAGGGGAGAGCTGGAGGTGGACCAGGGCGGCCACACCACCTGGTGGCGCGGCCTAGGGTGGCCCGCTCCAGGGGTGGTGTGGGCCCCCTGTGGCCCATCTCCACTCCTCCTTCTGGTAGCCTTCGTCTTCTGAAAAATAGGATTTTCCATGTATTTTCCTGGATTTTCTGATGTTCGCGAATTTCACCTCCAAACAGCACCTTTTCCATCAGAATCCTGACTGCAGCGGTCCATGCTCCAAAAGTCATCAACCATGCAAAACAGATGAAATTACATAAGTATCATCTCTTAATATGAAATATATCAATGAATAACAGTAAATTATGATATAGAATAGTGATGCAAAATGGACGTATCAACTCCCCCAAGCTTAGACTTCGCTTGTCCCCAAGCGAAACTGAGCTCAATAAACATGACCTCAGGTTTATGGTGTGAAGAGTCGATAAAAGAATACGGACAAGAAGCATCACATTCATCAATACATAGATCATAAAAGCAGACAACTCACCATTATATAACTTAACTTGCAATAGGTAAAGGAAACACAATAAAGATGCATAGAGTAAATCATAATTGGTAATGGCAAACTTAGCTCTTAGTCGAAGAATAGTTGATAATTTGCTTTAGTTCACAAATAACTGGTTTTCAATGATAGCTTTCAAAGTAGTAAACACCAAGATAAGAGCAATATGCAAAACAAGGAACATAAGAAACATGAATGAATAAATCATCATATGAATGAATGAAACACAACAACTCAAAATACTTGTTGAGATAGAGGGGAATAGGTTTACTAGCTCAACTGGAAAGTAGAAGAAAGGCCCTTTGTAAAAGGGAAGCATGGATTTCAAGTTTCATAAAGAGCTTCCAAAAATTATGGTACTTACTAGCTTTCACCTCTCATTGCCCCTATCATAGGCATCTTTTGGTGATTAAGGTTAAAGTGACACAACTAAGAGGATATGTTTGACAAGTTATAAATTAAAGTCCCATGCCCTTTACTTACGAAGGCCGATCCTCATGCTACTCAACTTCAGTCACGAGCAAGCTCTTGTCATTGTAAGTACATATGTATCATAGAGAACCGCCAACGGGGTACCCCTTGCACCTGACACAGGAGCTTTCCCATAATCAAAATGACAAGGCAAGCAGACAATGAGCATCTCAGCGATCTTTTTATTTGCTATTTTCATAGGTTTTTATTGAGGATGCTTCATAGAATGCTCATTATAGTTATGCTGCAAGTTTCCACCATGATTAGGCATGGCTTAGGCTAGCGGCCCAGGCGTTTCTCTAACACATATACGAACTCCATGATCTTACAAGTTCCACTTTTATTTCACACCGCTAGGATCCATAAGCAAAAGAGCATGATATCAACTAGGTACAAAAGTACCAATGTAGTGCTGAAAGCGTTCCCCATGATACATGGTTCTGCTAACTTCAACTCATAAAGCGCAAGCATATACGCAACAAAGAAGGATCCAATGGTTCAAGTTTATTAAATGCAAGAAAGTAAAGTGTGCCATCAAGTTTGTGAGAGCATAATCACTGATTTTCACATAACAAGTTTAATTTGGAAGGTAGATAAAAACAGGAATTTACTTGGAATAGCAATAGTGCTAATAGGTAGGTATGGTGGACACAAATGGCATAGGTTTTGGTTTAAGGATTGGATGCACGAGAAGAATGCCTCTCAGTACGGGTTTTTGGCTAGCAAGGCTGGGTAGCAAGTATAAGAGTTGAAGGAAACAAACAAACATACAAGTGATAAAAGCAAACATGCAATCTTCCTTGGAAGCACAAAAGATCTTAACTAGAGAATACTAAGCTTATGAGCAAATCAAGAAAGAAAGATGATGATATTATTTTTTATTTAGAGTACTTTTATCTTTTCGTTCAACTCTCAAAAATAGTGTTTCTACTGACCGAGCCAGGTTTGCCAAAACCAACTAAATTAACTCAATGATCCCAAAGTGATACCAATACTAACAACAAGATCAATCATATAACCACGAATTGAAAACTAATATAAGATATGCAAAAGAGTAAATGATAGAACTTCTCATTAATATTCCATAACGGCAAATCACACCAAGGGATACATATCTAACGAGAGAGGGAACACTTCCATAATGCAAACCATCCTACATGATAACTCCTCTATTCATGATATGACTCTACTAAAAAGGTAAAAAGATAGAAGATAGTGATGTGATACCGCGACACTCCCCCAAGCTTGGAACAAACCAAGGGCATGCCAAACCTGATGACGAATTACTCCTTCGGTGGTGGTGGTGTTCTCTCATCGTTGTCTGACTTCCAAGGTAAAGGCTCCCCATCAACAAAAGACATCCTGGTCTCCATCATCCTGAAACTAGCAGCAGCGCTTATGCGTTTAAACCTAACCTCATACTCACAATTTTGATTTTGAATGTCGTAGAGTTGTGCTTGCAGTTGGTTGGTTGTTTGGTGGAGTGAGAGGATTTCATCCTTGAGCTCAGCAGTCTCCTTTTGGTGCTCGGCGATGAGTTCGGAACAAATCTTATGGATGATATCCACTTCGTGTTCCGCCATCTTCTTGTACCTAAAGACTTCTTGCTCCAGCGCTTCCATCCTGTCCTCCAGACTTCCTTCACCTTTAGGGCCTTGACCTTCTTTCATTCATACCTCTCCATCTTCAAGCAACAACTCCTTGGGATGAATCTTCAACTCACGCATGTATGGGTTGATGATATCGGCTGAGGAATCTTCCTTGGCTGATCCAGAGGAAGAAATTGTGGCTCCAAATCTGGGACTCTGCCTGTCTGAAACAGATCGAAACAAAAATACGATGAGAACACGATATACGAACCTCGGGAGATCTGGAGGATTATATATTATGAAGTTTCACAACAAAAGGAAGGTACTAGGAGAAAACGGGTCGGAGACGGAGGCCGAGGTGGCCTCACCACCTGGTGGCGCGGCCAGGGGTGGGCTCGCGCCACAAGGTGGTGTGAGCCACCCTGGCTCCGTTTCCGTTGTAGCAACTCCTTTCGAAAACCCAAAAGGAATTCAAAAATGAAACTGATTTAAGAAGCAAATGCAAGAATGGCAAAATCTGTCAAAACAGACCAGCAGGTAAAGATCAATTTTTTCGAAAATCTTATGTTGCTCAAATAAAAAAGTGCAAAACTAACGAAAGTTAGATAAAAACCTGGGACAGAAGCACAAAAAATTACAGCTCAATCCGACATACATAGATCTCTCACGAAGTTTTACGGTGACGCACAAAAATCTGTTTCGGGACAGCAACTTCCCCAAATATTACTTCTCTCTCATTAGAGGTTGAATCTTGACACAAAACCAAACAAAACGGATAAGGAGAGGTTATTACCGAAGTAATAACTTCCAAGACTCAAAGAAACAAACACAAACTGAAAGCAAAAATAAAGTGGGTTGTCTCCCAAAAAGCTCTTTCTTTATAGCCATTAAGATGGGCATGATAATTTTGAAGATGCTCACATAGGAATATGAATTAAAGTGAAAGAGAGCATTAAGAAGCAAGAATACACACGTTTAAGTCTAACCCACTTCCTATGCAAAGGAATTTTATAAGCAAACAGATTATTGAAACCAGAAACCGCAAACATAAGAAGGCAAAACAAGTGCAACATAAAGACTTTAAGCATAAAACGAGGAAACTTGATATTATTGAGATGCATAAGAACACTTTTCCCTCTCTCATAATAACTTTCAGTATCGTGCATAAACTTAACAATATAGATGTCACAAGAACGATCGTAGCAATGATCACTTATTCTAACAAAAAACCAAGGAATACTAGTTCTCATAACACTACTTTGTGAGACAATATTAGAGGTATCCTTACAAAGGACTATGTGCCCATCTTCTACACTTTTACTGACAAGGTCTTTCACAATTGCTACAACAGGTTCAATGCTTATTTGTTCATCAGGTTTTACAGTTCACTTTGCACTTCTAGTGATTACACTAGTTATCATAGGATGATCCTTTACCTTATCCGGGAAGGGTATTTTCTCGATATAAGGTTCAGGTAAGATGTGATCAATAGTGTAAAACTCAGTACCCCCAACAAGAACACAGTCAACAATATGTTTATAAGGTGCATGGTATTTGCTCCATCCCTTTTTTGGAATTTCAATATAAGAAGCAAAAGCCTTAAAACAATTCGTAATAACTTGTAAATCAAGACCATAGGCATTACTAATATTTGAAAGTCATCAGTTCCCATAAAAGATTCAATGCATTCAAAATCATAATTTATACCTGACTTTCTTCCTTTGTCATTCTCCCATGCTTCAGCATTATCTTGAATACGGTCTAGAAGATCCCATTTAGCTTCTTCTTCCATGCGAGTGAATGATCCAGCACAAGAAGCATCCAATAAATCCTTATCATGTAGAGGGAGCCTTGCATAAAAGTTATTGATAATAATATTATTTGGGAGCTCATGAATGGGACATTTGAGCATTAGTATCTTCAATCTCCCCCAAGCTTGAGTTATACTCTCTCCATCAAGAGGCCAAAAGTTGTAAATTTGATTTCGATCTTTATGAATCTCACTAGGAGGATAAAACTTTGAATAAAAGAGAGGCACTATTTCCTCCCATTCAAGAGCTTGACCATTCTTCAGCAGCTTATACCATTCCTCAGCTCTTCCTTTCAGTGATAATGAGAATAACTTCTTCTAACTTGATCTGTAGTAATACCTGCACACTTGAACAACCCGCATAATTCGTGTATAAAGAGCAAATGATCACTGGGATGGACAGTTCCATCCCTAACATAGTAGTTATCCATAACATGATCAATAACTCTTGTAGGTATTTTAAAAGCATCATTCTCAGCAGGCGGTGGTTCATCTACTACCTTAGCAGTGGTAGTAGCATTACCAAATAAGAAACTCAGTGAATTATCCATAACAAAAATAAAGCAACTAACAGAAGTAAACAATACTCACAGTAGAAGTTTCCTTTACCAGTTCCACTCTCCAATAGCGCTTCACTCCCCGGCAACGGCGCCAGAAAATAGTCTTGATGACCCACAAGTATAGGGGTGTATCGCAGTATTTTCGAT
The DNA here is from genome assembly GCA_910589775.1 of Avena eriantha. Taxonomy (NCBI): domain Eukaryota; kingdom Viridiplantae; phylum Streptophyta; class Magnoliopsida; order Poales; family Poaceae; genus Avena; species Avena eriantha. The sequence goes on from OU342741.1 coordinate 340,850,466, forward strand.
AAGTAAGAGTGTCAAACCCAACGAGGAGCAGAAGGTGCTGGCTAGTGGTATGGATCAGGAATTCTCTGCAAATACTTAGCAAACGGATTTTTAGGTTTTTTTTATAAGGCAAGCTAATAAAGTAAGAGTAAATAAAAGACAATAAGAATAAATGCAGCAAGTATCCCAATCCTTTATGCAGCAAAGGACAAGTTGGTTGTATTACTTAAGATGACCAAATGTTCTCGAGGACACATGGGAAGACTGTCAAGTGTTTTTGCTTCATATAGTTGATTAATCTTCTTTAGCTTGCTAAGTGTTGTGTGGGTGAACTTGTGCTAATGTACCGACCTTCCTAGGACTAATACATACTTGTGATTATACCCCTTGCAAACATCCGTAAGTACAAGAAAGTAACTAAGGTAGAAACTTAACCACAACTTTAAACTCTAAGACCCTTACGTCCCTTGTGCAATGGTTTCCTAACGAGGGTTCAGCTTTCTGTCACTCCGGCAACCCCTACGATTAGTAACCAAATACACAATGCATTCCCCTAGGCCCATATAGGTGAAGTGTCATGTAGTCGACGTTCACATGACACCACTAGAAGAAGTACACCACAACTTAATTAACAAACCATTGAATCTTCCTCAACACAATTCCACTACTAACAACATGACTTCTCCCATGTCCTCAAGAACAAAACGAACTACTCACAAGACATCATATGGATCATGATCAGAGATGGAATAATGATGTATAACAATCTGAACATAAACAATAATTCAATGGTTCACTCAATAGCATCAACTACAAAGAGTAATCAACACCGGGAAAGTTTCCCCTAAGAACTATGTAAGATTCAACCCAATTGTTACAGCAATATGGAGATGGTGATGAGGGTGCTGATGATGATGATGGTGGTGATGATGATGATGATCCCGATGAAGTCCAGCTTGATGGTGGTGTTGATGGCGACGATATCCCCTCTCCAGGAAGGAATTCCCCCGGCAGAAATCTGTCTGCTAGAGAGATCTTTCTCTCTCGGTGTTTTCCGCCCCGCAGAGGCGGCGAAATCTTTCTATGGTCGCTCCCCGAGTCTTAGGGTTTCGGGGGGATAATATATGCCAGAGGGGAGAGCTGGAGGTGGACCAGGGCAGCCACACCACCTGGTGGCGCGGCCTGGGGTGGCCCGTGCCAGGGGGTGGTGTGGGCCCCCTGTGGCCCATCTCCACTCCTCCTTCTGGCAGCCTTCGTCTTCTGGAAAAATAGGATTTCCCATGTATTTTCCCGGATTTTCTAATCTTCGCGAATTTTGCCTCCAAACAGCACCTTTTCCATCAGAATCCTGACTATAGCGGTCCATGCTCCAAAAGTCATCAATCATGCAAAAACAGATGAAATTACATAAGTATCATCTCTTAATATGAAATATATCAACGAATAACAGTAAATTATGATATAGAATAGTGATGCAAAATGGACGTATCACTTGAACCTGGGTAAATCTTGCGTCCATGTGTGCTTGTTTGCTAGCCGACTGATGCCTCTAGTGCTCCCTCCTTCTCCAAAACCCAAGTCCATAACAATGGGCATTGATAAGATAAACCCCCGTCAGAACCTCTTCAAAATCTTCTCAAGGTAAGTACTTTGACTTAATGCAGTTAGGCGCCTTGATCTATCTCTATAGGTCTTGATTCCTAATGTGTATGCATCTTCACCTAAGTCCCTCATGGAAAATTGACTACTCAAATATGCTTTCACGCTTTTCATAAGTTCCACATTATTTACTATGAGTAATATGTCGTCCACATATACTACTAGGAAAACCACTAAGCTCCCACTCGCTTTCTTGTAAACACAGAACTCTTGTTGATTTTGGACAAATCTAAAACTCTTGATCACTTGATCAAAATGTTGGTTCCAACTCTGAGATGCTTGCTTCAGTCCATAAATGGATCGCTGAAGTTTGCATACCTTACCAGCATCCTTAGGATCAACAAAACCTTCTGATTGCATTTTATACAACTCTTCATCAATGTGTCCATTGAGGAATGCGGTTTTGACATCCATCTGTCATATTTCATAGTCAAAATGAGCAGCAATTGCTAGTAGCATCCAGACAGCTTTAAGCATCACTATGGGAGAATAAGTCTCGTCGTAGTCAATTCCTTGGATTTGTCGAAACCCCTTTGTGATAAGTTGAGCTTCGTGAATGGTCACATTACCATTCGCATCTATCTTTTTCTTAAAGATCCATTTATTTTCCACGGCCTTGCGGCCTTCTGGAAGATCTACCAAAGTCCAAACTTGGTTTTCATACATGGATCCTATTTTGGATTTCATGGCTTCTAGCCATTTCTCGGAATCAGCACTATCCATAGCTTATTTGTAGTTTGTAGGTTCTTCCTATTCATCTAGTATGACAGACATCACAAGGCTACTATACCAATCAGGAGTGGCACGAACTCTTGTAGACTTGCGAACCGCGGGAGTTTTAATGTTGTTGTTTTGATCATCATCATTGGGCTCTTCTTCCATGTTGGAGAGAGGTTTCGGAACAGCTTCCGTTGCGTTATTCAGAATTTGGAGAGAAGGGTCAACAACTTCATCTAAAGCAGTTTTTCTTCCACTAACTCCTTTAGCAAGAAACTCTTTCTCAAGAAAGGTGTCGTTCTTCGCGACAAAGGTTTTTCCTTCGGTCTGGTTGTAGAATGTATACCCAATAGTTTCCCTTGGGTATCCCACAAAGATACATTTTTCCGCCTTAGGTTAAAGTTTGTTAGGCTGTAGTTTCTTGACGCAAGCCTCACATCCCCAAACGTTTAGAAACTACAACATTGGCTTCTTGCCATACCATCTCTCAAATCGGGTTGTCTCCACGGATTTGGATGGTGCTCGGTTTGAAATAAAAGCGGCGGTTTCTAACACATATCCCCAAAATGATACAAACAAATCAGTCAAAGACATCATGGACCATACACGATCCAATAGAGTACCGTTACGTCGTTCTGACACACCATTACGATGTGGTGTTCCGGCTGGCGTTAGCTGTGCTATGATCCCACAGTCCTTCAAGTGCATGTTAAACTCATAAATCAAATACTCTCCTCCCCGATGTGACCGAAGAAGCTTGATATTCTTGTTAAGTTGATTCTCTACTTCTTTCTGGATTTTTTTGAACTTTTTAAAGGTTTTAGATTTGTGCTTCATTAAGTAGATATATCCATATCTACTCAAGTCATCAGTAAAGGTAACAAAATAACAATAACCACTGCACGTTGAGACACTCATTGGTCCACATACATCCATATGTATGATTCCCAGTAGGTCTGTGATACATTCGATCTAGATTACGGTTGTAGTATAGGTCTTTTTACCTAGTAGACCTAGGTTTATCAAATCCTCGGGAAGCAGAAGCATAGTGCAGTTACTTTAACGGACCTTCGGGAGTTTTAGAATTCCTTTTGTGTTTTACCAGACCAAGAGTTTGTGTCTTTTGTTGTTGTCGATGATGGAGAGAGAGGGCCTAGGGCATTCGGTTTCACCTATAGCTGTGTGCTTTGTTGGCCCAAAATATCTTGAGCTCATTGGGGAACACCAAGAGGAAGGTATGATGAGCACAGCAGTAAGTTTTCCCTCAGTTATGAAACAAAGGTTATCGAACCAGTAGGAGCAAGGAAACACCTCCAAGGTGTTGTTTCCAACTTGGAATCCTATACAACACAACCATAGAACTTTGCCCCAAACTTACAGTGAGGTTGTCAATCTCACCGGTTTTGTGGAAAACAAAGGATTAAATGTATTGTGTGGAAGAAAGTGATAGCTTTTAGAAAGTAAACAAAAAATAGTAAACAATTGTAGATTGATGGTAAAAGAAAGGACCGGGGTCCATAGTTCACTAGTGGTGATTCTCCTTAAGATAGATGACATGTTGGGTGAACAAATTACAGCGGGGCAATTGACAAACATCGAGAAAGCATACATGCATATACTAATCATCTTGACTCCTTTGAGATTTGATTGGGCATTACAACATTATACATAGACCATAATCCAACTGCATCTATGACTAATAATCCACCTTCAGGTTATCATCCGAACCCCCTCCAGTATTAACTTGCAAGAAACGGATAATTGCATTAAGCATTGCGTGTAAAGTAAACAATATGATTGTTCTATGAACAAAGGATTGTTGTTTTCTCCCTAGTAGCAATAGCACATCTAGTACCTTAGAGATTTCTGTCACTTCCCCAGATTACTAGAGGCATGAACCCACTATCGAGCATAAATACTCCCTCTTGGAGTTGCGAGCATCTACTCGGCCAAGATAGCTACTAACAACAGAAAGCATGCAAGATCACAAATAACAAAGACATGATAGAATCAATAATCAATCTGAAATAGCATCTCAATATCCATCAGATCCCCGCAAACACAACCTGTAGAATTACAAATAGATGATCTTGATCATGAACGGAGCTCACAAGATCTAAACATGATAGCACAAAGGAGAAGAACCAACCATCTAGATACTACATGGACCTGTAGTCCAAGGATGAACTACTCACGCATCACACCAGAGGCTTGCATGGTGATGAAGAAGGCCTCCAGGGTGAATTATCCCCTCTGGTAGGGTGCCGGGAAGAGCTTCAGATCCCTCCTGATCTAGGGATGGAGATGACGGCGGCTACAGACTCTTTCGTGGAATTTTTGATCGGGTCTTTAGGGTTTCTGTATCAGAGGCAATATATAGGCAAAAGCGGAGGCCGTGGGGTGCCCTAGGCGGCTACACCACCCCCTGGCATGGGCCAGGCCTAGCTGCGCGGTCAGGTGGTGTGGCCAGCCTCTGGCCCCTCTCCGTCTCATCTTCTGGCTCCATGTCCCCCTCGGTGAAATATTGACTTTGGCTTTTGTCCCATCCAATTCCAAGAATATTCATTTTCTGACTTTCCTGGAACCAAAAATAGCAGAAAACGGGCAGCTGGCACTATGGCATCTTGTTAATAGGTTAGTCCAAGAAAGTGTATAAAAATACTCCAAAGTTGGGAAAAAACATAAGAAAGTAGATATAAACCAAGCATGGAACATCAAAAATTATAGATACGTTAGCAACGTATCAACATCCCCAAGCTTAATTCATGCTCATCCTCGAGTAGGTAAGTGATAAAAAGAAAGAATAATTTTTTAGGTGACATGCACCATCATAGACTTGATCAAAGTATTTGTAAAACATTGATAGTTGGGATCATAGTACTTCAACATAGCATGAAAGATATAGTTTACAATAAGACATAGCGACTATGTTGTAACATGAAAAGGCACAAACAAAAGATTCATGAATAACAATGCTTTATAAGACGTTTATTTGTTTCACATAAAGAAAGCATAATGAGAATGGTATTCAGCTTGTCCCTCATAGTGTAGCAAAACATAAATGCATAGGACACCTTCAAAGTCCATAAGGGTGACTAGAGACAAATAGTTTACGAACAAGCAATACCAAAGTTATGCATCAATCAACAAGTCTTGGGACAATGCACATTAAACTAAGAATGGCCACTATGCTCTCTCAATAGGTGCATAAAGATAGAAGATGGAGACTGAACATAAAAGTAAAAGAAAGGCCTTCATAGAAGGAAGCAAGGATTCAAGTCTCAGGAAGAGCTTCCAAAAATTATGGTACTTATTAGCTTTCAGCTCTCATTGCCCCTATCATAAGCATCTTTAAGTGATTAAGGTTAAAGTGACACAACTAAGAGGATATGTTTGACAAGTTATAAGCTGACATCTCATGCCCCTTACTTACGAGTACCGAACCTCATGATACTCAACTTTAGTCACAAGTAAGATCTTGTCATTGTAACTACATATATATCATAGAGAACTGCCAACGGGGTACCCCTTGCACATGATACAAGAGCTATCCCATAATCAAAATGACAAGGCAAGCAGACAATGAGCATCTCAGCGATCTTTTTATTTGTTATTTGCATAGGTTTTTATTGAGGATGCTTCATAGAGTGCTCATTATGGTTATGTTGCAAGTTTCCACCGTGATTAGGCATGGCTTAGGCTAGCAGCCTAGGCGTTTCTAGAACACACATACAAACTCCATGATCTTACAAGTTCCACTTTTATTTCACACCGCCGGGATCCATAAGCAAAAGAATCATGATATCAACGGAATATAAGTGCAATGTTGAAAGCATTCCCCATGATACATGGTTCTGCTAACTTCAACTTATAAAGCGTAAGCATATACGCAACAAAGATGGACACAATGGTTCAAGTTTATTAAGTGCAAGAAAATTAAAGTGTGCCATCAAGTTCATGAGAGCTTTAATCACTAGTTTTCACATAACAAGTTTAATTCAGAAGGTAGATAAAAACATGAATATATATGGAATAGAAAATGATAATAGGAATGTATGGTGGACTCTTTGGAATAACTTGGTTTTATTTAGAGTTGGGTGCATGAGTGGAACTCATACTTGGTTATGGAGGCTAGCAAAAGACTAGGAGCGACCAACTAAGAGAGCAATAATGGCCATAATCATGCAAAGTGACAAAACATCATTGATTAAAGCATAAAGTGATATTACAAGTCAAAAACTAAAGGATCATAAGGCCATGGTGACTTGGGATAGTCATAACATGGTGTGAGCATGCGCCAAGTCAACCCAAATAAAGCATCAAAGGAGAATACCACAATGCTATGCTTTAATATGCTAAAACAATGCATGATTCTTTCAAGGCACATTAAGAAATCTCAAATGTTTATAACATGTCATGCTACAACAAAAATCACTAAGCATAAATACAAAACAATATCAAGCATGACATGACAAAGCATAGGCCACAGTAAAAAAACAAGCTCCTTTTACCACTTAAGCATGAACTTTTCATACTCTTTCCAATTCAAACCAAACTTATTTGAAAACTAATGTATGAAATACGGGGGTCCAACCAATTTATTCAAGAAAACTAAGCAAACCAAGCAAACAAAAACCAAAAACAAAAACAAAAACGAAGACGCTCCAAGAACAACACAACTGTGCATGAAACAATAAAAATGAAGTGTTTGGAAGGAACCTAAATTTTTTATTGATGAAGAAGGGGATGCCTTGGGCATCCCCAAGCTTTGACGCTTGTACTTCTTGGATATTTCATGGGGTGACATGCGTGGCATCCCCAAGCTTGAGCTTTAGTCCATTCTTCATCTCATTACATCATCCTTTCCATACACCTGAAATTTTTCCTTCATACAAAACTTCACACAATCTTCATTAGTAACATTAGTGCACTCAAGATAATAAGTCTTTGGGTTCAGTTCAAACACCAATAAAACTTCCATTAAAACACAAGCTACTGTAGCAATTCCCTCAAAAAGCTCAATTATCCAAAGAGAACCCAAAAAGGAATCAACAAGAAGCAAATGCAAATAATGGCAGAAATCTGTCAAAACAGACAAGCAGGTAAAAAACAATTTTTTCGAAGACCTTATGTTGCTCAAATCGAAAAGTGTTGAACTAACGAAAGTTAGATGACAACCTGGAGCAGAATTACAAAAAATTACAACTCAAACCGACGTATAGAGATTTTACACGAATTTTTACAGCGAAGCACAGAAATCTGTTTTGGGACAGCAACTTTTCCAAGCATTACTTCTCTCTAATTAGAGGTTACTCTTGGCACAAAAAGCAAATAAAAAGGATAAGGAGCGGTTATTACAGAGGTAATAACTTCCAAGACTCATCTAAAACTTTTGGGTTATCTCCTAATAAGTACCTTTCTTTAACGCCTTTAAGTTAGGCATAAGAAGCAAGAAAAGAATCAAGTGTTCTTAAATGAAGAAGCATTAAGATCAAATTTTGTTTTCATAGGAGAAGCAAAAGGGATCTTCTCTATCTTCTTGGGGAAGTGTTCTATACCTTTATTGAGTGGAAATTGATATTTAATTGTGCCTTCTTTCATATCAATAATGGCACCAACAGTTCTAAGAAAAGGTCTTCCCAAAATAATAGGACAAGAGGCATTGCATTCAACATCCAAAACATAGAAATCAACGGAGAGATAGGCATTGTTAACCATAATAAGAACATCATTAACACTCCCCATGAGTTTCTTTTTAGCATTATCATCAAGTGGGACATTTAAATAACAATCTTCTAATGGTGGCAAATCAAGCATATCATAAATCCTTCTAGGCATAATAGAAACTACTATTAAGATCACATAAAGCTTTGAAATCAATATCATTCACTTTCATATTAATGATGGGTTCCCAACCATCTTCTAGTTTCATAGGAATAGAAGCTTTATGTTTCATATTTCCTTCTTTAATTTTTATGAGAGCATCAGTAATGTGTTTTGTGAAGGCCATATTCATAGCACTAGCATTAGGACTTTTAGCAAGTTTTTGTAGGAACATAATTACTTCAGAAATATTGCAACCATCAAGATCAAAATCATAATTATTATCTAAAGTGGTAGAGCTATTGTTTCCCATATTTTGAAGGATTTCAGCATTTTTATTAGAAAATGTTCCATTAGGTTTACTAGCTTCAACATTAGTGGAAGTGATAGTAGAAATACTAATACTTCTAGCAATTTCATCTTCTCTTTGCCACTTAGCATGAAATTCAGCTAATAGTCTAACATTTTCATCAATTCTAACTTGTATGGCATTAGTAGCAGCAAAGGATTCTCAATAGTTTCAGGTTTAGCAGCCATTTTATTCAAAGAAGATTGTGCTTTAGCCAAAGACGCTATGTTTCTTTTAGCATTAGAGAGTTTTTCCTCAATAGTTTTATTGAAAGCAGTTTGTTTACTAATAAAATCTTTAAGCATAACTTCAAGTTCAGAGGGTGCACTCCTACTATTGTTGTAGGAATTTCCATAAGCATTACCGTTGTTGGGAGGATATGGCCTATAATTATTATTGCCAAAATTATTCCTGTAGGCATTGTTGCTAAAATTATTATGTCTTATAAAGTTCAGATCAACTTGCTCTTCTTGAGAAACCAAAGAGGCTAAGGAAACATGATTTGGATCAATATGAGCTTTCCCATTAACAAGCATAGACATAATAACATCAATTTTATCACTCAAGGAGGAGGTTTCCTTAACAGAATTTATTTTCTTACCTTGTGGAGCTCTCTCAGTATGCCATTCAGAATAGTTAACCATCATATTATCCAGAAGCTTCGTTGCAGCACCCAAAGTTATGGTCATAAAGGTACCTCCAGCAGCAGAATCCAGTATATTTCTTGAAGAATAATTCAGTCCTGCATAAAAGGTTTGGATAATCATCCAAGCAGTCAGTCCATGAGTGGGACAATTCTTTACCAAAGATTTCATTCTTTCCCAAGATGGAGCAACATGTTCATTATCAGATTGTTTAAATTTCATTATTTCACTTCTCATAGATATAATCTTAGCAGGATGATAGTATTTTCCAATGAAAGCATCTTTACATTTAGTCCAAGAATCAATACTATTCCTAGTTAGGGATTGCAACCATTCTTTAGTTTTTCCTCTCAAAGACAAAGGAAACAATTTAAGCTTAATAATATCCACATCTATATCCCTATTCTTTTGCATCTCACAAAGTTCTACAAAGTTATTTAGATGAGCAGCAACATCTTCAATACCAATTCCAGAAAATTGTTCTCTCATAACAAGATTAAGCAAAGCAGGTTTAATTTCAAAGAAAGTAGCTTCAGGAACAGGTGGAGCAATAGGTGTGCACATGAAATCATTGTTGTTGGTGCTAGTGAAGTCACACAAGTTATTGTTTTCAAGAGTAGTCATTTTTTGTGTTTTTAATATAAAGAAAGCAAACTAGTAGAACTAATTATGTTTTTATGTTTTTGCTAAAGAAACAAACAAACAAAGCATAAATAAACTAAGCAAAACAAAAACAACAAAGTAAAGAGATTGGTTATGAGGGACTCTCCTTGTGAAGATGTCCTTGACTCCCCAGCAATGGCGCCAGAAAAAGTCTACTTTGTTGGCCCAAAATATCTCGAGCTCGTTGGGGAACCCCAAGAGGAAGGTATGATGAGCACAACAGTAAGTTTTCCCTCCGTTATGAAACCGAGGTTATCGAACCAGTAGGGGCAAGGAAACACCTGCAAGGTGTTGTTTCCAACTTGGAATCCTATACAACACAACCATAGAACTTTGCCCCAAACTTACAGTGAGGTTGTCAATCTCACCGGTTGCCCCAAACCAACCATCTAGATACTACATGGACCCGTAGTCCAAGGATGAACTACTCATGCATCACACCGGAGGCTTGCATGGTGATGAAGAAGGCCTCCAGGGTGAATTCTCCCCTCCGACAGGGTGCCGAGAAGAGCTTCAGATCCCTCCCGATCTAGGGATGGAGATGACAGCGGCTACAAACTCTTTCGTGGAATTTTCGATCGGGTCCTTAGGGTTTCTATATCGGAGGCAATATATAGGCGAAAGGGGAGGCCGAGGGGGTACCCTAGGTGGCCACACCACCCCCTGGCGCGGGCCGAGGGCCTGGCCGCGTGGCCAGGTGGTGTGGCCGGCCTCTGGCCCTTCTCCGTCTCGTGTTCTGGCTCCGTGTCCCCCTCGGTGAAATATTGACTTTGGCTTTTGTCCCGTCCAATTCTGAGAATATTCATTTTCCGACTTTCCTGGAACCAAAAACAGGCAGCTGGCACTGTGGCATCTTGTTAATAGGTTAGTCCAAGAAAGTGTATAAAAATACTCCAAAGTTGGGACAAAACATAAGAAAGTAGATATAAACCAAGCATGGAACATCAAAAATTATAGATAAGTTAGCAACATATCACTGTGCAAAATATCTGATGGGAATAAAAGATAATAATAAAGTATGCATGTAATTGTTAGAGCAAGATAAATTATATGTACGCAGTGCATCCATAATTTCTATTGCCTCCGCAACCGCTTATAGCAATAACCTACTAGTCTCATCCATAGAAGAAAGAGAACTAATGATATGCATAGTGACGTCACCGTTAATCCCAAGTAAATCCCGCACATATAGCCGTACTACCCCTTCTGTCACTGGGGTTCCCAACCTAGAGATTAGTCATTACTTATACTCCCTATACCTGGCTCAATCTCGGGGTCTTGTGACAAGTCCTTAGATTGAGGCAAGAGAGGATACAATAATCATCATGTCATACAAACTAGTACATGATCCCAGCTATGATAAATAACACGCACAAAAGCTACATGGCTAGGCCGAAGCCCTTAGCCCAAGGAGAATTACTCACACATAGAGATGAGATCAAAGATCATAAGCATTGTAGTGGAAATCATGAGATTGATAGCAAATAGTCTTAAAATGTCATCAATCAAAGATGAGATCTACTATTACAAGTGGTGGAATATGGCTATGGTGGTGGAGATGGGTTTAGAGATTAGATCTAAGTCTATTCCTCTAGCGGCTCTTCAGTGTTGTGGATGGAGATCTAGGGGTGGCTGATGATCGAGAAGAGCTCTCTTTTCTCCTCCCCCGAGGCCACTTTATATATGGGTCCCTTCATGAAAGTTGTTATGTTTGACCTAGTGGTATCGATGGCAACTATACGACCGGAACTATATGGCCAGAATTTTATTCCCGTCATATAGTTGGTCGTTAAAGCATCTGTCTCCACTTCATGACTCCTGGTTTCTTCGGGTTGTTAGAAATCTTGTATCTTCGACTTTAATGTTGTGATTCCCATCATCAAACATCATTATCTGCGTAGGGAAAAATAGAAAGAAAGGATTGCATACCCCTTTTATCATTAGGCATTAGTGGCAGGGTTTAGAGAGATATTTCATCAAAAATATGAATAATATCCAGTTTAAATGTGGACGTAGATGGCTATATTTCAGAGCCATCAGTCTGCAGCTCTCTCTCCATTATGCCGGAGAAGGGTGTCCTAGTCATCTTGCCCATGAGGCATGGCTCACATGTATCAAGAGATTCGAAATCTAATGATCCAAGAAGTTCATCTGAATGAAGCTTCTTCATTCATTTTACGCCAATGTGACCAAGACGGCAATGCCACATAAACATGGAATTATCATCATTATGCTTACAACGTTTAGCATCAATATTATGGATGTGAGTATTGCAATCAAGATCCAGTAAGAATAAACCATTACACACAGGCACATGAACATAGAAAATGTCATACATGTAAATATAACAACCACTTGTTCCATATTTAAACGAGTAATGATCTTGCAACAAGCAAGATCCACTTATAATATTCATACTCAATGCGTGTGCATAGTAGCATTTATTCAAAACTAGAATTAATCCTGATGGTAGATGTAGAGGTAATGTGCTAACTTCCACCACATCAACTTTCGTGCCATTACTAACGCGCATCGTCACCTCGTCCTTCCCCAGTCGCCTCTTACTCTGTAGCTCCAGTTGAGAGTTACATATGTGAGCAACAGAACTAGTATCAAATACCTAGGTGTTTCTCTTGGCATTGGTAAGGAACACATCTATAACATGTATATCACATATACCTTTGTCTTTGGCGGCTATCTTGCCGGCTTTCTTGTCCTCAAAGTACTTGGGGCAGTTGCGTTTCTAGTGCCTGCCCCCTTTGCAGTATTAGCACGTGGTTCCGGACCTAGGTCCACGCCTAGTAGCCTTAGAGGTGTTCGCAACTGGTTTACCATCCTTATTTGGCTTATTTCCCTTGTCCTTTTTCCCCTACCTTTAAAGTTGGTGGTCTTACTAACCATCAACACCATGTGCTCTTTCTTGATTTCCACCTCAGCAGCTTTGAGCATGGTGAACACTTCAGCAATGGTCTTAGTCATCTCTTACATGTTGTAGTTCATCACAAAGCTCTTGTAGCTAGGGGAAGCGAGTGCAACACCCTATCAATTGCTAGCTCTTCCGGTATTTTGCAATCCAAGGTATTCAAGCGCTTAACATAGCCAGACATTTTGACTACGGGCTCACTAATACTATTGTGCTCTTCCATCTTGGTGGAGAAGAAGAGCTCAGAAGAATCATACCTCTCCGCCCGAGCCTATGGAGCAAAGACAACTTTGATATCTTCAATAATCTCAAAAGCATTCATCTTCTCAAAACGCTTTTGAAGCTCCGGCTCCATGGCATAGAGCATTCCACTTTGGATGAGGGAGTAATCATCCACCTTGGACTGCCAGACATTCTTTTCGTCCTGGGAGGTGGAATCTTCAGGCTTAGCTGGAAGCTTAGCCTCGATGACATAAGTCAACTTGTAAGGGACTAGGAGGATCCTCAAATTGCGGAACCATGCGGTGAAGTTAGTGATGACTGCAAGTGCACAGATTGTTTGTAGCTAGTTTCGGAATAAATATATCAATCCCATAGGGAGCAGTAGGCGAAAGACTAAAATGCTTTTAACTACAACTAGACGAAGTACTTAAGGAATAAATTTAAGATGCAAGAATAGTATAGTTGTTTTTGGGTTTTTGGTTGAATGAGGCAATTTAAAGTAAAGTAACACTTAATGTAGAAAGTAAGAATCGCATGTGTAAAAGAACTAAGAACTACAATAGGGAAAAAGGCATTCTCAGGGAGTGGTGGATACACTGCTAGCAATTTAGACTAAGCAATCAACATTATTATAACGAATATTCTCATGATATGTATATATGTGGGAGGAGCTCCATGTATGGACAAATAGGCAGCAACCGCTACTCACATCATCCTTCATAACCACAGCTGACGAATAAACGACATCAATCGTATTATACCGCTATTAAGGGATTTCGCCCATGGCATGGACATGGCTTAATGAGTTCTCCTTGATTCCCCAAGTTAGTACGTAAAGGATGACAACAGCTTTATAGTCACAGTAAGTGCTAACATCCCTCCGTCTACCAACAAGTAATCCCCTTCATCGAGTCCCCATAGGAGGCAAATATTAAGGAGGTGCACAACCCCCAACATCAAGATGAAGACAATTAACACATACACATAATGATGTATAACATAATAATCTCTATCTCATCTCAATCATATGCTAGGGTTTCTCCATCTCCCCGAGAACTAGAGGTCTACTCAGACATGGAGGTAATCAACATCATGACAATGGTAATGGAAGCAATCATCGATGAATAGTACGTGTATGAATCCACAAAGAGTACGGAAATTACAACAAGATCTAGATGGATGAGATGGGATGGATGGAGATGGTGATGGTGCAGCGGTTGATGAAGACGGAGATCGATGCCTTGGCCTCCTAGATCTGCGTAGGGCGAAGATGGATCCCTTGGGAAAGTTCCCCCTCCAGATGCCTTCCGGAGGTGAGATTTTCGCGATTTATGGGTGTTCTGTATGTCGTCTCCCTGATTCCAGTTGCATAGGGTGAAACTATTTGAAGAGGCAGAGGCAGCGCCAACTATACGACCGGAACTATACGACCAGAAAAAGTATTCTGGTCGTATAGTTGGTCGTTGAACCGTCTATATGCCTCGATTGCTTCGGGTTTTCTTCTGGTATTATTGATATTTCCCAAGTAAGCGATTTACATTGTTTTTTACTCCTTTTCTCCCTAATACAATTGCTCTAAGAACTGTGTCCATTGGATCCATCATCTGTCCTGATCCTGGTGAAAACAGACATAAAATGTGCGGACGAGCGCCATAAAATACCAAGATCCTACATCTAGAATGCAAAATAATAATGTAAAACATGATGCAAATATGCACTCATCATCTTCCCCAAGCTTAGACTCTTGCTCGTCCAAAGCAAGTTTAGCTTAATGGATGTGATCCTCATATTCATGAAGCTGAGTCGATAAAATAAATGAGGCAGTTGTAGCATGTGTTTATCATATATGATACATAGGAATAAGTTCATGAATAGTACCTTACTCGAACCATCTGAATAGTATTAGCAGGCTTCCACACATTAGTGATCAACAATTCATAAAAGATGAATCTCAACATAATGTAAAAGTATTCGGTTCAACCGAATGAGTTAGCGAGGTAGTCCCAAGTGTTTTTAGGATTAACATATTCACTTGGGATTCAAAATCTCAAAGGTGTCTCTTTGTCATACTACATTATAGTGGTGTATGCCTATTTTTTCTTTGCACATTCGCTCTTTTTCTTCCTTATTTTCTTCTCTTTTGTTTATATGCTCACACTTTTGTTTAAGTGATGTGCAAAGGAGCTAGCCATACATTCCACTTCATGTAGGAATTCAAAGTTTAACGATCTAAATTATCAAATTCCAATTGTATATGAAGCATTCTTATGACTTGAAGATTCTACCTCGACTTGTTCTCACCCTATTTTGATAGCACTTTTATTTTCCTTGGTTCAAGGTTTCTTTTTCAATTTAACTTCATAGATAATTTTCTTTGTAAATCAAACCGTAGACTTACAACATGTTGATCAAATTATCTTTATATGTTCCATTAATACCAATGGTGTGGAAGACTACTATTGCTACCATCAAGTGCAAGTAAAATTGTACTCAAGCCATTCATATATCCAATAAGATAAGCACAAACTCAAAATTGCTCCATATATAATAGTAAACTCAGAATTTCATAAAAGGGATCGACTATTCCTGAAGAGAAATATAATGATGCAATCTTTATTTCTAGTTTGAACTAATGCAAAACAAAATAGTGATATAAAACTTATAAGATAGTTTAGAAGGTCTTTAAAGATCTCCCCAAGCTTGGAATCAAGACAGGCGGGATCAAATAACTCCTTGTTGGTACCTATTCCTCTTCCTGGGTAGGAAGAGTGTTGCCCTCTTCTTTGGTGTTGCCATCTTTAACTATGCTTGCAAAGCAGATGCTGAGCTCGGCCATGTTGTATTGAAGCTTCAACATTTTATTCTTGAGGAATTTCTTCTCATTTCTCAACTCAAAGACAATTTTAATCAAGAAACCAACTCTACCATCGATGCCATTGACCCTCTTCTCAAGGTCGTTGCTCATCATCCAGTAGGAGTCAATTCCTTCTCCAATTGTTTCAACACATGCCTTCGAAGCTTTTTCCAACTCATAGATCTGATCATGAATCTCTCTTGCTGCACCTTCTTAGGTTTAAGAGGTGATGGACCAAGAGGAGGTTTATAATAGGATTCTATGTTGTGACGATAAGGATTAGGGAGATACTCATCCTTGTTCTTTCCCCGCTCAGCTTGCCTCATCATCTCCATCCTTTGCGGGAACTGAAGGAAATATGCCCTGAGAGGCAATAATAAAGTTGTTATTATATATTCCTTGTATATGATAGATGTTTATTTTGCATGCTATAATTGTATTGATAGGAAACATCAATACATGTGTGTTTAATAAACAAAAAAGGTTCCTAGTTATGCCTCTCTTATAGACTAGCTTATTGATTAACAAGATGATCAAAGTTTCCTGATCATGGACATTGGATGTTGTTAATAACAAGATCACAGCATTAGTGAAATGATGTGATGAACATTCATCCGAAGTATAGCATTACGATCAAGTCATTATGTTTATATTGCTATAACATCATACAAAGTAGTCTTAGTCCTTAGACCATGAGATCATGTTAATTGCTAACACCGGAAGAGTATCTTGATAACATCAAACGTCACACCGTAACAGGGTGACCATAAAGGTGGGTTCAGTGCTATAAAGGTGTTATGTTGAGGCTCATGGATCAAGAGTGGAATTTGTCAATCCCGATGACGGATAGATATACTCTGGGCCCTCTCGGTGATATCACATTAAGATAGCTTGCAAGCAAGTGATGTGATCACTAGAATGTTATATCATGGGAACGAGAAAAGAGTGCATGTCGGTAACGAGATCAAACTAGGTATTTGGATACCGATGATCGAATCTCGGACATGTATTATATCATGAGACAAAGGGATTAAATTGTTAACGTTAAAGGTTCTCACGATCACAGAAGTCATCGTTGAATATGTAGGAGTCAGTATGGATCTCCAGGTCCCGCTTCTGATTATTGATCTGAGAGGAGTCTCAATCATGTCTGCATTATTCGCGAACCATAGGGTGACACACTTAAGGGTTGCCGGACACCATTTAGGAGCACATATGTTCCAGACAAAAGGTTTGCAAAGCGCAGGAAATGTTTCGATAGAAACAGGAATTGTTTCGATAGAAACCGGAATTGTTTCGGGTGAAATTGCAGAAAGTGGTTCTGCATGTGATATTGAAATGTTGCAAGGGGTTTTATGTGAATGTTTGTTAATTAAAGTAATTAACAAAATTCTGAATAAAATAAATAAAAGAGTTTTACTAAATGAGAGAGCATTAAATTTGGAGAAATTTAATGCATTTAATGTGGAGACTTTAAAAGGGAATGTGAAGAGGCATTTTAATGTGGAGGGGTTACCACCACATGAATGGGGGAGGTGAGGGGTCACCCCCCCCCCCATGCACCGGCCATGGAGAGAGGGGGCACCCCCCTCCTCCTATAAAAGGCCACCCATTCCCCCCTTCATCCTCACACCTCCTCGTGAAGGATCTCTCTCCCCCTCTAGATATTTCCCCATGGTCTCGGATTAGCGAGATACATGTTCCCGGTGGCCTTGCGCCTGGAAGGAGTTGCTGCTTCCGCTGATTCGCTGGAGCGAGGAGGTGGAGGTTGTCTGGTGGCTTGAACGTGTGTGCGAGGACGGATGCGCTGCTGATTTGCGGCGCTCAGACTTCCACACGATCTTGAGATCGGCAAGCATACGACTACATCAACCACGAGTTCCTACTCGTTAACAAAACTCGTTGTCTTCGAGGGTAAGTTCTCCATGGATGTATGTCCACCCGTTGCTCTGTATCTAGTAGATAGATCTTGGCGTATAGTTCTCATCGTAGGAAATTTTTTGTTTTCTATGTTGCGGACCCAACAGGAACATGTCCTCCCAATTTGGGATAGGCTTGATCTCCGGGTTGGATGATGACGATGATCCTTTAGGTTCTACTTCTTTGATCCTCTTCAAGGGCTTCTCTTATTTCTTCTTCTAGATCTTGTTGATATGGAAGGGCTGCATGGCTTCGTTGCACGGCTATTGTTAGAGGGGCTTGTATAAGGGTGGCAAGGATTTTTCAAGGCTGGAGGCTGTAGCTCTGCGAAAACTTAATGAAAAAGGTTAGATGCGATCAGCTTTAAAAGGGGAGGTCAAAAACCCTAGCCGCCTTTCGTAACGAGCAACTATACGGGCATGACCCGTATAGATCCTGCCGTATAGTTATGAACTGGCTATAGATTACAACTACGGTGGAACCAACTATACGGCCAGAACTATACGGTCGGGAATTTTTATTTCCGCCGTATAGTTGGTCGTTAAACTCTCTGTACTCCGAATAATTTTTTTGGAGATGGGTCGATACCTATACGACGACAACTATACGGGCAGAATTTTAATTCTGGTCGTATAGTTGGTCGTTAAACTATCAATACTCAGAAAATAGTTTTGTCAAAGGCATCAATATCTATACGACAGCAACTATACAAGCGAAATTTTAATTCTGGCCGTATAGTTGGTCGTAAACTATCAGTACCTTTCGTGGGCGGAAGGGGTGATGTAGAAATAACTATACGACCGCAGCTATACAGTTGGAATTTTTATTCCCGCCGTATAGTTGGTCATGAAACCTTCTATGTCCACCAAAAATTTTCTGCTTCTCCAAGGATTCTTTGTTAATCTGAAACTTAACGAAATATCAAGTTTTGACAGAAAAATAACAGCTTAAATTTTTGACCAATTTTGGCATTATCAATCTTCCTTCTTCTTTGCTAGAGCATCAAATGTTCCTTATTTAACAAAATGCTAAAATTTTACTCAAACCTTTACTTTGCATGGGTTGTCTCCCATGAAGCACTCTTTTATGGTAAATAGCTTGACCGTAGTGCTGCTCCTTCTATCTCGAGTCCATTCTTCTTGCAGTTGCCATTCCTTGTATATCTTTGCTTAATCAACTCTTCTAGGGTGATCACTTCTATGGTGACTGCACTTATATATTCTTTTACTCGATAATGCTTCAATCGTTGTCCATTTACCACCCATGCAAGAGATGGTGTTTTTCCCTGGAGCTTCACTACTCCCGATGAATAAGCTTCTTCAAATATATATGGGCCTTCCCACTTCGATCTGAGCTTTCCCATTGGATTTTTAAACGCGGTACGGTATGCCCATAGAGTGTCGTTTAACTTGGATGGCCAATCTTTCCTTGATTTGTCCACCGTCTTCTTGAGTATGGTCTTCATTTCTCTATTAGAGAGTTCCACTTGACCACTTGTTTGAGGATGATATGGTGAAGCAACACGGTGAGTTACTCCATATTTGCTGAGGATTTTCCTGAAAGTCCCTTTCATAAAATGAGAACCACCATCAGTGATTAAAAATCTAGGAACTCCAAACCTGGGGAATATGATATCCTTGATCATGTTCACTGAGGTAGCTACATCTGCATGACTTGTTGGAATAGCTTCAACCCATTTAGTAACATAATCAACAACAACAAGAATATGAGTATAACCATTTCATTCTATAAAAGGTCCCATGTAATCCATTCCCCATACATCAAAGGGTTCCATTACGAGACTATAATTCATTGCCATTTATTGTCTCCTACCTATATTCCCTCTTCTTTGGCAAGCATCGTAGTATTCCACATACATGTGTGCATCCTTGAGCAAGGTGTGCCAATAGAATCCAGATTGAAGTACCTTCGTTGCAGTTCGCTTACCTGCATGATGTCCTCCATACGGACTGTCATGACAAGCTTTCAATATTGCATTCATTTCATGGTTAGGAACACACTTCCGAATCATTATGTTGGGTCCATGATGATATATATACGGATCATCCCAAAAGTAATATTTAAGATCATTCAGGAATTTCATTCTTTGATTTCTTGTCATACCAGGAGGTATAAATTTTGTTACGAGATAATTAGCATAATCTGCATACCATGGATCATCAATTTCAACATTTGCTAAATATTCTCCCAGAAATGATTCATTTATAGGTACAGGGTTAGTAATTGTTCCCTCCATCCTAGAGAGATGATCTGCTACAGGATTATCTTTACCCCTTCTATCTACTATTTGTAAATCATATTCTTGTAGTAATAAAACCCACCTAATCAACCTAGGTTTCGCATCCTTTTTAACAAGGAGGTGATGCAAAGCTTGGTGATCCGTATGAATTATTACCTTAGAATTAATGATGTAGGATCCAAATTTGTCACAAGCAAAGATTATAGCTAGGAATTCTTTTTCTGTAGTAGCGTAATGTTTCTGGATCTTATTAAGAGGTCTACTAGCGTAATAAATAACATTTAAATTCTTTCCGTCTCGTTCTCCCAATAGAGCCCCTAAAGCATAGTCACTAGCATTACACATGATTTCGAAAGGTTCATCCCATTTTGGAGATTGCAGAATAGGTGCTAAAACTAATTTATTCTTAAGGTTCTCAAAAGATGCAATGCAGTCATCATCTAAGTAGAATGGAGTTTCTTTATCAAGAAGGTTGGTGAGAGGCATAGCTATTTTAGCAAAATCTTTTATAAAACGCTTATAAAAACCTGCATGTCCCAGAAACAATTTTAAGTTTTTAGTGTCCTAAGGTATTGGAAGAATTTCTATAGCATTTATATTAGTTTTATCTATTCCTATTCCCTTCTCCGAAACCTTATGCCTGAAAACTTTACCTTCTCTTTCCATGAAACAGCATTGTTACCAATTCAAAACCAAATTTGATTGCCTACATCTCTGCAAGACTTTGGTTAGATTGTAGAGGCAATTATCAAAGGTTGTTCCACCAACAACAAAATCATTTGTTAGAACTTCCATAGTCTTCTCAACAAAATCATCAAAGATTTTTAGAACATATTCTTGAAAAGTTGTTGTTGTGTTACATAAGCCAAACGGAATTAATCTATAAGCATATGTGCCATAAGGGCAAGTGAAAGTTGTTTTCTCTTGATCTCCCGGTTGTATGGCAATTTGACAATATCCAAAATAACCATCAAGAAAACAGAAATAAGAATTACTACTAAGTCTTTCTAAAAATTTATCCATGAATGGTATAGGTTTATGATTTTTCTGTGTCTCTCGGTTTAGATTCCTAAAATCAATGCACATACGATATCCTACAACAGGCCTTACAGGAACTATCTCACCTTCCCCATTCATGGCAGCATCAAGACCACCTTGTCTTGGTATGCAATGAGCTGGGATAACCCACTTACTGTCAGAGATAGGACATATTATGCCAGAATCTAATAAGCGTATAACCTCTTTTCTTACTACTTCCTTCCTTTTCGAATTAAGTCTTCTTTGCATATCCACTACAGGTTCAGCATCATCAAGCATGGTAATCTTATGCGTTACTATAGATGGATCTATTCCTTTGATATCACTTAGAGTGTATCCAAAGGCTTCATGATGCTTAACCAAGACCGAAAGGAGTTTATTTGTTTCATTCTCTGATAATTTTTTACTAATAATAACAGTACATTTATTTTCATTATCTAAAAACACATACCTCATATCGTCTAGAAGTTGTTTCAATTCAATTGGTGGAGGTTCTTCATCTCCTTTTCTTACCAGTTCTTCATAGTCATGTGGATTTTGTGCTTTCGGAACTAAATCAAGGTAATCCATGTCTTCTCTCTCCTCATCATTTGATGCTTCCTCCCAATTAATTAGGTTCCTCTCTAATTCATCTTGTGGAGTACTAAATTGAACTGCCGCTAGCTCGGCAATTGTTTCTCTTCTTTGATATCTTCCACTTCATATGGCCTCTTCTTTAGTTTGGCGAAGTGGAATGTCATTTCCTCTTCTCCAAACGTCAGTGAAATAGTCTCCTTATTATCAACTCGAGCTTTGGTTATGGAAACAAAAGGCCTGCCTAAAAGAATAGGACAAAAAGAATCTCGAGGCATATCAACAATATGAAAATCAAGGGGGTACATGAGTGACCCAATAAAGACATAGATATTTCTGATTACAGCTTCCGATTTGATATTGGCCCTATTAAAAAATTTAATAGTAGTGTCTACCGGTTCCACACCTGGATTATTTAAACTGTAGCGAAGTTCCTCATAAAGTGATGAAGGCATAATATTTATAGTGGAAATCGGCTCACAAATTCCGCATAAGAAAGTTTCTCCATAATATATAGGAGTCATAGATTTAGAAGTTTCATTACCTCGTACCTTACCTTCGATAAACTCTGAGGTTTCGCGGTCTAGCATAACCACTTCATCATCCACTATTCGTGCTTCCATAAGATCCTTTAATATAACATTATTTATATTGGTATCTTCGGGGTTCTTTTCTGGTTTCTTCGGTCTCTTCTTCATTTTGTTCTTCCTTATTTTGCCTTTTCTTGATGATATCTTGAATAGGTATTGAGGAGAATTCTTCCTTTAGTGCTCTTGCACGCTTCTTCTCTTCGAGGGGTTTATGTGGTTCCCATTCTATCGGTACCTGCAAATGTCCTACATAATTCTCAATAATTTTCTTTATTGAGTAAGAATCAATACCAAGGGTTTTAATCATTGCACCAGTCCTTTCATCTGCAAGGAAATCGTTAACGCAAGCATAATCAGAAAAACTATTTGTAATGTTCTCCTCATTTCTAAGATTTTCCGTTGCCTCCCTCATTTTTATTATTAGACTCCAGGCTTCATCATATGTATAAGAAAGAAAGCTGCCATTAGAAGTAGTGTCTAGATTTATTCTATTTTCAATATTAAGCCCTCCATAAAAAGTATGGGTGATTAACCAATCAGGCAAACGATGATGGGGGCAATTATCTAGGTAACTTTTGTACCTTAGATATCCTTCATATAAACCCTCACCGAGATTATTTTTGAAACTGATAATAATACCTCTCATCTTGTGAGCTTTTCTTTCTGGATAATATTTTGATAGAAAATTGGTTGTCAATTCCTTCCAAGTCCCTAGTGCTTCTGCACAAAAATATCTGTACCAGTCGCAAACATTATTAGAGAGAGTTTGTCTAAACAACTGGGTTTTAACCATATCAAGATTACAGTCATCAAATATAAAGGAACTGAGAATGTCTTCAAATAATTGTAAGTGTCCATATGGACTCTCTTCATTGGATCCTGCAAATTTTTTAGAGTGCAGTAGCTCAAATAATAAAGGGTGGATCTCAATTCCATCCGGATTTATGCTTTTATTGATAGTTATAAAGGCGTCCATGGGCGAACCGATTTTCCTTACTGCCTCAAGCTGGTTTAAATGTTGAGTGTTGTCCATTGTTGTGGTCCTTCAACTTAAATAAAAATTAGTACAACGAAAGTAAATAACTAAAAGTCAAGTGACATATAGCGCTAAGCTCCCCGGCAACAGCGCTAGAAAATAGCTTGATGACTGCAAGTGTACAGATCGTTTGTAGCTAGTTTCGAAATAAAGATATCGATCTCACAGGGAGCAGTAGGCGAAAGACTAAAATGCTTTTAACTACAACTAGATGAAGTACTTAAGGAATAAATTTAAGATGCGAGAATAGTAGAGTTGTTTTGGGGTTTTTGGTTGAACGAGGCAATTTAAAGTAAAGTAAAACTTAATGCAGAAAGTAAGAATAACGTGTGTAAAAGAACTTAGAACTGCAATAGGGAAAAGGCATTCTCAGGGAGTGGTGGATACACCGCTAGCAATTTAGACTAAGCAATCGGTATTATTATAACGAATATTCTCATGATATGTATATATGTGGGAGGAGCTCCATATATGGACAAATAGGCAGCAACCGCTGCTCACATCATCCTTCATAACCACAGCTGACGAATAAACGACATCAATCGTGTTATCCGGCTATTAAGGGATTTCTCCCATGGCACGGACATGGCTTAATGAGTTCTCCTTGATTCCCCAAGTTAGTACGTAAAGGATGACACAGCTTTATAGTCACAGTAAGTGATATCATCCCTCCGTCTACCAATAAGTAATCCCCTTCATCGAGTCCTCGTAGGAGGCAAATATTAAGGAGGTGCACAACTCCCAACATCAAGATGAAGACAACTAACACATACACATAATGGTGTATAACATAATAATCTCTATCTCATCTCAGTCATATGCTAGGGTTTTTCCATCTCCCCATGAACTAGAGATCTACTCAGACATGGAGGAAATCAACATCATGGCAATGGTAATGGAAGCAATCATAGATGAATAGTACTTGTGATGGATGGAGATGGTGATGGTGCAATAGTTGATGAAGATGGAGATCGATGCCTTGGCCTTCCAGATCTGTGTAGGGCGAAGATGGATCCCTTGGGAAAGTTCCCTCTCCAGATGCCTTTCGTAGGTGAGGTTTTCGCGATTTCTGGGTGTTCTGTATGTCGTCTCCCCGATCCAGTTGCACGGGGTGAAACTATTTGAAGAGGCGGAGGCGGCGCCAACTATACGACTGGAACTATACGGCTGGAATAAGTATTTCGGTCGTATAGTTGGTCATTGAACCGTCCGTATGCCTCGATTGCTTCGGGTTTTCTTCTGGTATCATTGATATTTCCCAAATAAGCGATTTACGTTGTTTTTGACTCCTTTTCTCCCCAATACGACTGCTCCAAGAATTGTGTCCATTGGATCCATCATCTGTCCTGATCCTGGTGAAAACAGACATAAAATGTGCGCGCAAGCGCCGTAAAATACTAAGATCCTACATCTACAATGCAAAATAATAATATAAAACATGATGCAAATATGCACTCATTAGTTAGTTCCATCAGTTTTCAGCTTGTCCTTCTCTAGGAATGAGCTAAGGTTGAAGGTGGGTGAGCGAGACATCTACAATTGATTTGCAAAGTGTTTAGACCATGTTCATAATAATGAGTTCAAGTTTTAATTTATGTTATTAAACTAAAACAAGCAGAACTCCCACTCAAACAAACATCCCTCTATTCGTTTTAGTGATCAAATGATCCCAATCCGCTACACCACCCCCAATCGTCACGACCGACAATGCAGTTTCAAAGGTGGACATTCTCTAAGGTCGATCACATCAACCATGTGATTCATGCTAAACCTTTCGGTCTCTTGTATCCCAAGGCCATGTCTACACATGCTAGGCTCGCTAGTTCTAACTTGTGTGTATCTGTAGTGCAACATGGCTTAAACCCACTGTATGCGAACACAGGTATGTCTGACACCCGATCGTCACGGTCTGCCTCATAATGGAGAACTTTCTTGGGGATGCACACACAAGGGGGATACAAAGACTGGAATTATATGAGGGATTATCCTATTATGCTACTATCGTACATGTTAACCTACTAGCAAGATAGGATGCACAAAGTGACACTTCACAAAGTAAGGTGTTATGACGTGGTCGCAACATCTTGATCGCCATCGAGAGCTCCAATGAAAGTTTCATAAACTCGTCATAGCCATGTCACAACACATGCCCCTATGCAAAATAAAGATAAACGACTCTACTTTATCTATTGCAAGTTTTACGTGGCTTTAGGGCTTTCGCGGTAGAACCCCTTCCTACCTACGAATGTGGAGCCACAACATGGATTCAATGATTGCCGTTTTATTTCCCTTTTTAGGGCCCTCCAATGTCGATGCCATATCAACTACCATAGAGAGATAGACACCCCAAAAGCCACTTAACTGTGGACCAGTCTCGTGAATCACCACGTGAGGTTGGTTGGGGGCCGCTTCATCAAACAGTGTCGTGATATGAACCAGAACATAAAAGAGGGTAGCAACTAGAAAATCAATGCCCACATATTGCTATGTGTTCTATCCATACAACATGTCTACCCATAGACCCGCTCTGATACCACTGTAGGGTTCCGTAGCAGGAAACAAAAAAATTCTAACTATGTGAACACTAATACCAAGATCTATACTATGTAGACATAAGTAACGGAAAGATAGAGACGGTATTCATACCCTTGAAGACCGATGAATGCCTTACGCAAGAAGGCGTATATTGATGAAGACGAGCAGCTCCAAGCACCCCAAGTGTGGTGCCTTCGGAGTACTACACACGTCCGGTGTAGGTGATGTCTCCCGGGCTCCGATCCAGCAGCAATAGAAGAAGAAGATGGCGGACCGAAGATCACACGACAGTAGTGTGAAGGTGGAGAACTCAAAACCCTAGAGGTCCTCTCCGATATTATGGAGAAGTCCTCAATGGAAATGAGAGAGAGAGAATGAGAGAATTGGTTGATTCCAAAGGGGAGGGGTGACCCCTTTATATAGTGGGAAGGGGAGGTGCACCACCCAAGGGGCAGGCGGTGTGGGACTAATCCCCATACCAGCCGACCAGCAAGGGGGAGCCGCTGGTCCTAGGTGGTCCCCACTTGGGTGGCCCACCAAGCCCTGGCCGGCTGGCCCCTCTCCCTAGGCGCCTTGCCCCTTTGGGCCTCCCCTCCGAGTGAGGCCCATTAGCAATGGGTTACCTATAAAATTAAAATAAAATATATATTTAATATTAATTCTCCAATTAATATACAAATACACATATTATTATATTTCTTTACTCCAGAACACCTTTCGGACCCCCTCTGATCAACATCGGATGTTACCTGGAACTATTTTGGTTTCTCTCTCTCTATTTTGGTACCACATCTATCCCTAAGCGCCCCCACCCTTAAGCGTGACATCCTTCGGTTCGGGAACACTCCGAACATGATTGAGACCTCTCTCATATCAATGATCATCAGCAGGACCTAGATGCCCATGATGATCCCCGTGCATTCCACGAATCTTATCAGTCGAACCGTAAACGTCGTTTCCCATTCCCTTTGCCACTTGATACCTAGTTCATCCGAGACTTGATCTTCGGTATCTCCATACCTTAGTTCGATCTCGTTACCGATGAACTTGTTTACTCGTTCCCATGTCATTGCATTTCGTGACCAAGTCACAAGCTTGCAAGCTCCGTTAATGCAACGTCGCTGAGATGGCCACATATGTATCTATCCGTTACATGGACTAACAAATCTAGATCTTGATATGTACTCCTCTACACGCCCCTTTGAGAAACCCAAGTGTAGTCACGGTATGATACTTGATACCATCTAAGCTCCCTCCCGAACAGTTATTTGCATTATCTCACAGTCTAAGGATCAGGTTGCAAGGTTTCCTTTGTTTATCATTATAATGGTGAACTTCATAACTGGATCTCATTTATGATACAATAGTCGGATGTTTGTCTATCACATCATTCTACTAATGATATGACCTCATTGTCAATTGACATAAATGCCCATGATCTCGAAACCCTAGATCATCCTCATGACCAATGAGCTAGTTCACTAGAGGTAACTAGGGACGTGGTTTGTTTGCATACCACACGTGTATTAATGTTTCGTATTAACACTGTTATAGGACAATACGAAACGTATTATGAACATATAAGAGATATATCAAACAATACACTTTATTATTTGCCTCTAGGGCATATCTCCTTGAGGGGCAGGACTGGCCACTACTAGGTAGGGAAGGGTTAGGTCTAGGTCGAGTCACATGTGTGGAAGGTTGAGAGATAAGACAGAGGGTAGAGGTGCATTTATGTTCATGTGTATGCATGCATTTGTCCTTCTCTCCCTCTCCTTCTCCGTGTACCAAAGGGCACTAGGTATACATGTGCAGTAGTGCACGGCCAGGGAGGAAGAGTGGAGAGGTTGGTTTTAAAAGGTTTGAGAAATTGAATTTAAACATATTGAATAAGAGAGTTGAAAGAACATTTCATGATTTCCAAGGTTTTGTGTGTTAGATAACAATACCATGGATTATTCTAATGTGCACTAAGTGTTGCAGGAAGTTTTGAGAGTTTTGGGGGTCGGATTATCCGCCTCCATCATGGGCTGGATAATCCGGCCAGACCACCTTGGGCAAGGATGGCTCTGCGCAAGTCTCTGTCTGGGGGCGGATTTTCCCCCGGGAAATTCCGGCTCTGGGGCGGATTTTCTCCCTGGACCAGATAATCCGGCCCTCTTGTTGGGGCGGATAATCCGGCCCCAGGGAAATCGCCCAAGTGAGCTCCTACGCAAGCTTCTGTCTAGGGGCGGAATTTCCCCCGGATATTCCATGGCTGGGGCGAATTTTCCCCCAGCCGGATAATCCGGCCCTTCCCTAGGCCAGATAATCCGGTCCCCGAAAGAAAGTGTGAAGGGCAAGTCTCCGTGAGCTTTTGTCTGTGGCCGGTTTTTCTGTCGGATAATCCGAGTCTAGGGCGGAGTTTTCCCCAGGCCGGATTGGAAGGGGTATAAATATACCTTCTTCCCCAACAAGCAGAACTCTTGATTCACTCGAAATTGTTCAGACCCTTTGAAAGAGCTCCCATTATAGATCTCCTACTTCAACCACCCGAAGGCTTCGATCTTTGGGGGAATTGAAGGAGGAGAGAATCATCATCGTCATCACGAATCAAGCACATCAACTCCTCTCCATTCATTTGGAGAAATCCCTGATCTAGTATTCTTATCAATATCTAGATCTTGTTCTTTGTTATTGATA
The DNA here is from genome assembly GCA_910589775.1 of Avena eriantha. Classification (NCBI taxonomy): domain Eukaryota; kingdom Viridiplantae; phylum Streptophyta; class Magnoliopsida; order Poales; family Poaceae; genus Avena; species Avena eriantha. The sequence continues at coordinate 340,878,936 of OU342741.1, forward strand.
ACTTGTTCTTGTGGCAGCTTGTCATTATGGGAGCATCCAAGTTGATTGTGGAGTTGTGCCCCGCTAGTTGTGTAAAGGCACCGGTACCCGCCTCGAAGGGTTCCTATACTGGAAAGGTGGATCAGGCCTTTGGTGGCGGGATCCACCAGAGAATAGGGTGAGGCCTATTGTGGCGTGGTGGTCTTAGTACCGCCCATCCCTCCAACACAGACGTACTTCCCTTTAACAAGGAAGGAACTGTGGTCAAACAAATCTTGTGTCTCTGCGTGCTTCACTATGGTTCACCCGTTCCTCTTCCACTCACTCTTTACTCGCTAGTAGATAGGTTTGCATATAGGGAAATTCCACCTAATAGTTTATCTAGATAATTTACCCTTTGTGTTAAGCCTAAAATTGAAAAGGCATTAAAATTTGAAGTAGCACCTATTCACCCCCCCCCCCTCTAGGTGCCCAATCGATCCATTTCAATTGGTATCAGAGCCCCGACTCTTTATTCGGGCTTAACCGCCTAAGAGAAGTATGGGTACCAAGGGATATGGGGATGAGGCTATGGATAAGGTCACAATGGATGATCTCAAGACGTTGGAAACAACCTTGTTGAAATCCTTTGATGCCAAGTTGGAGGAAATGAATCAAATGATTGCTCGCCTCACATCATCCATAGCCCCATCTCCATCCTCCTCTGAGGCCGCCACACCATCATCCAAGGATAAGGCTAACACCGGATCCAAGGATGATGAAGAGGTAGGTGAAAAACATAATGGTTCCACCTCCAAGAAGGGAAGTGGTAAGGAGGAATATAGTGAGGTTCGTCACATATATTCCCCCGACCCACCTATCCCTCATCCTCATATAAACAATAGGGGTGATCCACCTAAGCTAACTGCATCCTCTTTTAACCAATGGCAATTCTTAATGAAGTCTCATGTTTGTAACTCCTCTATTGAACTTTGGAGGATTATTGAAGAGGGTCTTCATATTGGCGATCATACCAACCTGACAAGAAGAGAAGTTGTGGACAGCCAATTGAATGCTACGGCTCTCCACATGATACAACTCGGTGTGGGTCCCAAGGACATGCCCCACATTGAACATCTCAACACAGCTAAAGAAGCTTGGGATGCCATCACCGATCTCTTTATTGGGAATGAAAGCATGAGAAGGAATAGGTATGCCGCCCTTAGTAATGAAGCTGAAGGATTCTACATGTTTGATGGTGAAAACCATGAAGACATGTATAGAAGACTCAAGGGCATTGCAACAACATTTAGAAAGCATGGAGCCACTCACATTGATGATGCGTGGATAAAGAGAAAATATGTGAGTGCCTTAATGCCTTTCAAGCCAACGGACTTGAAGAGCTTGCAAGGTAGACACAACTACCATCAAATGACATCCAATGAAGTTATGCAAGAGATGGCATCATTCAAAGTTGCTGCAAAGAATGCTGAAGATGTTCGTGCCCGTGCCATTGGAATGCAAAAGGGGGTCAATGTTGCTCTAGGCTAATGTTGTTGAGCAAGAGGAGGATGAAAGAGCTTTTGAGGGGACCTCCATGGACTGCCCCGATAAAGTCAAACGTGCTCATGGTGAGTACATGGATTTTTATGCAAGGAACTTTTGGAAGGATCCTGCCAAGGCCAAGTCAGAACTCGAGTGCAAGAATGGGTCAAGTGGAAGAAGATAAAGTGGCTCAAAACTGAGGACATGCTACAATTGTGGAGATAGGCTGCACTTCGTAGCCGAATGTCCATATCAAAATAGAGAAGACAATGGTGGCAGGCTCATCCTTAAATAAAAATCCAAGGCACCTAAGAAGAAGCCATTTATCAAAAAGAATGGTCCCTACAAGAAGCAACCCAAGATTGTCTTGGTGGCACAAGAAGAATACTCCTCCGCAAGTGAAGATGAAGAGGATGAAGATAGTTCTCGTGAGGTGGCTGCTATAGCCACCACATCGACTCCATCATAACTCTTCGACTCACCAAACGAGAACATCATCAACAACAACGCCACTTGCCTTATGGCAAGAGGGTCCGAGGTATCAAGTTCTAGCTCTTCATTTCCTAAGGCTAACATAAACATGGATATGGATGATCATACTAGTCTTAAAATGAAAGAAGAAGTTATTGCTTTGGAGACTTTTTTTACTAACCTGCAAGGTGAGCATAAACTTCATTTTGATACTCTTATGAGTCAACTTGCTCAAGCTGAAGATCTTCTTGAAGAAAAGGGCAGAATTAAAAGATAAGATGCCTTAGAGATAGCTTCCTTTTAGAATGCTTTGGAAGAAGAAGAGGAAGCTCGAGTATCTTTGGAAGTGTTGGGTCCGCAGCATAGAAAACAAAAAAATTCCTACGATGAGAACTATACGCCAAGTTCTATCTACTAGATACAGAGCAACGGGTGGACATACATCCATGGAGAACTTACCCTCGAAGACAACGAGTTTTGTTAACGAGTAGGAACTCGTGGTTGATGTAGTCGTACGCTTGCCGATCTCAAGATCGTGTGGAAGTCCGAGCGCCGCAAATCAGCAGCGCATCCATCCTCGCACACACGTTCAAGCCACTGGACAACCTCCACCTCCTCGCTCCAGCGAATCAGCGGAAGCAGCAACTCCTTCCAGACGCAAGGCCACCGGGAACATGTATCTCGCTAATCCGAGACCATGGGGGAATATCTAGAGGGGGAGAGAGATCCTTCACGAGTAGGTGTGAGGATGAAGGAGGGAATGGGTGGCCTTTTATAGGAGGAGGGGGCGTGCCCCCTCTCTCCATGGCCGGCGCATAGGGGGGTGACCCCTCACCTCCCCCATTCATGTGGTGGTAACCCCTCCACATTAAAATGCCTCTTCACATTCCCTTTTAAACTCTCCACTTTAAATAAATTAAATTTCTCCAAATTTAATGCTCTCTCATTTAATAAAACTCTTTTATTTATTTTATTCAGAATTTTGTTAATTACTTTAATTAACAAACATTCACATAAAACCCCTTGCAACATTTCAATATCACATGCAGAACCACTTTCTGCAATTTCACCCGAAACAATTCCAGTTTCTATCGAAACATTTCCTGCGCTTTGCAAACCTTTTGTCTGGAACATATGTGCTCCTAAATGGTGTCCGGCAACCCTTAAGTGTGTCACCCTATGGTTCGCGAATAATGCAGACATGATTGAGACTCCTCTCAAATCAATAATCAGAAGCGGGACCTGGAGATCCATATTGACTCCTGCATATTCAACGATGACTTCTATGATCGTGAGAACCTTTAACGTCAGCAATTTAATCCCTTTGTCTCATGATATAATACATGTCCGAGATTTGATCATCGGTATCCAAATACCTAGTTTGATCTCGTTACCGACATGCACTCTTTTCTCGTTCCCGTGATATAACATTCTAGTGATCACATCACTTGCTTGCAAGCTATCTTAATGTGATATCACCGAGAGGGCCCAGAGTATATCTATCCGTCATCGGGATTGACAAATTCCACTCTTGATCCATGAGCCTCAACATAACACCTTCATAGCACTGAACCCACCTTTATGGTCACCCTGTTACGGTGTGACGTTTGATGTTATCAAGATACTCTTTCGGTGTTAGCAATTAACATGATCTCATGGTCTAAGGACTAAGACTACTTTGTATGATGTTATAGAAATATAAACATAATGACTTGATTGTAATGCTATACTTCGGATGAATGTTCATCACATCATTTCACAAATGTTGTGACCTTGTTATTAACAACATCCAATGTCCATGATCAGGAAACTTTGACCATCTTGTTAATCAACAAGCTAGTCTATAAGAGAGGCATAACTAGGAACCTTTTTTGTTTATTAAACACACATGTATTGATGTTTCCTATCAATACAATTATAGCATGCAAAATAAACATCTATCATATACAAGGAATATATAATAACAACTTTATTATTGCCTCTCAGGGCATATTTCCTTCAGTCTCCCACTTGCACTAGAGACAATAATCTAGTTCACATAGTGATAAATCTAACACCCATGGAGTTCTGGTGTTGATCATGTTTTACCCTAGGGAGTACTTTAGTCAACGGATCTGCTACATTTAGGTCCATGTGCACTTTACAAATCTTTATATCTCCATCCTTGACATGCTCGCGGATGGAGTGAAACTGGCGCTTAATATGCTTGGAATTGTTGTGAGACCTTGGTTCCTTGGCGTTGGCTATGGCTCCATTGTTGTCACAATAGATCACCATTGGGTCCAACGCACTGGGAACCACACCCAGTTCTGTCATGAACTCTTTCATCCAAACTGCCTCCTGCGCTGCTTCTGAAGCAGCAACATATTCCGCCTCCGTTGTTGATCCAGCCACCACAGGTTGTTTGGAACTCCTCCAACTAACTGTTGCTCTGTTCAAGAGAAATACGTATTCGGATTGAGACTTAGAGTCATCCGGATCGGTGTCAAAACTAGCATTGACATAACACTTAGCGACTAGCTCTTCTTCACCTCCGTATATAAGAAACACATCCTTAGTTCTTCTCAAGTACTTGAGGATGTTCTTTACCGCTATCCAGTGTTCCGAACCTGGATCAGATTGGTACCTACTAGTCAAACTAATAGCATGTGCCACATCCGGTCTTGTACATAGCATGGCATACATTATAGAGCCTATGGCCGAGGCATAGGGGATCTTATCCATCATCTCTCTTTCTTCCGCCGTAGCCGGACTTTGAGTCTTACTCAATGTCTTGCCTTGCAACATAGGTAAGAACCCCTTCTTACTTTCGTCCATATTAAACTTCTTTAATATCTTATCAAGGTATGTACTCTGCGATAGCCCAATTAGGTGTCTTGATCTATCTCTGTAGATTTTAATGCCTAATATATATGAAGCTTCACCAAAGTCCTTCATCGAAAATTTGCTGTTTAGATAACTTTTAACACTGTTTAAAAGATCTATATCATTTCCAATCAATAATATGTCATCCACATATAATATCAGAAATGCCACATTGCTCCCACTCACTTTCTTGTAAATACAAGCCTCTCCATAAGTTTGGACAAATCCAAACTCTTTGATCACCTCATCAAAGCGGAGATTCCAACTCCGGGATGCTTGCTTCAGTCCATAGATGGATCGCTGAAGTTTGCACACCTTATCAGCATCCTTAGGATTGACAAAACCCTTTGGTTGTATCATATAGAACTCTTCTTCAATATTACCATTGAGGAACGCAGTTTTGACATCCGTCTGCCATATTTCATAATCGAAATATGCAACAATTGCTAACATAATCCTAACCGACTTAAGCATCGCTACGGGAGAGAATGTCTCATCGTAGTCAACTCCTTGAATTTGTCGAAACCCCTTTGCGACAAGTCGAGCCTTATAGATGGGTACATTACCATCAACATCAGTTTTTCTTTTGAAAATCCATTTATTCTCAACGGCCTTTCGATCGTGAGGTAAGTCCACCAAGGTCCAAACCTGGTTTTCGTACATGGATTCCATCTCGGATTTCATGGCTTCTAGCCATTTGTTGGAATCAAGGCTCATCATCGCTTCTTCATACGTCGCAGGGTCATCTATTTCATCAATCATGAAATTCATAACAGGATTGCCGTACAGTTCAGGAGCTGCACGTGTCCTGCTTGACCTGCGAGGTTCGGTAATGTCCTCTTTCGGTGTTTCATGATCAATATCATTAGCTCTCTCTTCATTAGGTGAAGTCAACTCCGAAACAACTTCCGGTGCTACGCTACTCGCCATTTCATGAAGAGAAGGTTCAATAACCTCTTCGAGTTCTACCTTCCGACTACTCACACCTTTCGCGAGAAACTCCTTCTCAAGAAAGGATCCATTCTTGGCAACAAAGACCTTGCCCTCGGATCTGTGATAGAAGGTATACCCAATCGTTTTCTTAGGGTATCCTATGAAGACGCATTTTTCCGCTTTGGGTTCGAGTTTATCCGGTTGAAGTTTCTTCACATAAACATCACATCCCCAAACTTTAAGAAATGACAGCTTAGGTTTGTTTCCAAACCATAATTCATACGGTGTCTTTTCAACGGATTTAGATGGTGCCCTATTTAAAGTGAATGTAGCGGTTTCCAGTGCATAACCCCAAAATGACAGTGGTAAGTCAGTCAGAGACATCATAGATCGAACCATATCCAATAAAGTACGATTACGACGTTCTGACACACCATTACGTTGTGGTGTTCTGGCAGGCGTGAGTTGTGAAACTATTCCACAATCTTTCATGTGTGTGCTAAACTCGTAACTTAGATACTCTCCTCCACGGTCAGACCGTAGAAATTTGATCTTTCTATTACGATGATTTTCCACTTCATTCTGAAATACTTTGAACTTTTCAAAGGTTTTAGACTTATGTTTCATCAAATAGATATACCCGTATCTACTCAAATCATCCGTGAAAGTAACAAAATAACGATATCCACCTCGCGCCGACACACTCATTGGTCCACACACATTAGTATGTATGATTTCCAATAAATCTGTCGCCCGTTCCATTGAACCGGAAAACGGCATTCTAGTCATCTTGCCCATAAGGCATGGCTCACATGTATCAAATGATTCAAAATCAAGTGATTCCAAAAGTCCATCAGAATGGAGTTTCTTCATGCGTTTAACGCCAATATGACCTAGACGGCAGTGCCACATATATGTAGATATATCATTATCAAGTTTAATCCTTTTAGCATCAACATTATGAATATGCATAATACTACTATCGAGATCCAATAGAAATAAACCATTCAACACAGGTGCATGACCATAAAAGATATTATTCATATAAATCGAACAACCATTGTTTTCAGACTTAAACGAATAACCACTTTGCATCAAACATGATCCGGATACAATGTTCATGCTCAGTGCAGGCACTAAATAACAATTATTCAGGTTTATAACTAATCCCGATGGCATATGGAGAGGCAGCGTTCTGACGGCGATCACATCAACTCTTGATCCATTGCCGACCCGCATCGTGACCTCATCCCTTGCTAGTTGTCGCTTGTTCCTCAGCCCCTGAACCGAGTTACATATATTAGCAACCGATCCCGTATCAAATACCCAGGTGCTACTGCGAGTACTAGTCAAGTACACATCAATAACATGTATATCACATATACTTTTGTTTGCCTTGCCGGCCTTCTTGTCCGCCAAATACTTGGGGCAGTTGCGCTTCCAATGGCCAGTCCCCTTGCAATAGTAGCACTCGGTGTCAGGCTTAGGGCCAGCTCGGGGTTTCTTTTCAGGCGCGGCAACAGATTTGCCGCCCTTCTTTCCCTTCTGCTTGCCTTTCTTGTCCTTCTTGAAACCGGTGGTCTTATTGATCATCAACACTTGATGTTCTTTCCTAATCTCCACTTCTGCAGTCTTAAGCATTGACAGAAGCTCGGGAAGAGACTTCTTCATGCCCTGCATATTATAGTTCATCACGAAGCTCTTGTAGCTAGGTGGCAGAGATTGGAGAACACGATGTATGTCTAAGTCAATGGGAATCGTTATTCTCAAGGACACAAGCTTATCGGCGTACCCAGACATTTTGAGTACGTGCTCACTAACGGAGCTGTTCTCTTCCATCATGCAGCTAAAGAACTTCTCAGAAGCATTATAACTCTCTACGGCAACATGGGTATCGAAAATCATTTTCAATTCTCCCATGGTATCAAAGGCATTGCCATTTTCGAAACGTTTTCGAAGTTCTGGCTCTAGCCCATACAGTATGCCACAATGAACTAAGTTGTGGTCCTCCTGACGAGTTATATAGACGTTCTTTTCTTCGTCAGGGGCATCAGGAGCTGGTGGGGGGCCTAGCGGTGCCTCTAGCACATATTGCTTTTGTGCAGCAGTGAGGAGAATCCTCAAATTCATAGCCCAGTTGGTAAAGTTGCTACCATTCGCAGCAAGCTTCTCTTTCTCCATGAACACATTAAAATTAAAAGCAGGTGGTGCCATCTACAACAGAATTTGTAAAATATATTTAGACTAAGTTTATGATAGATTGAGTTCAACTAATCCAAATTACTAATGAACTCCCACTCAAAAACGACATCCCTCGTGTCCTTTTGGTGATGACATGAACCAAATCCACTACACCAAGTCCGATCATCACGTGAGTCGGTGTAGCTTCAAAGGCGAGTATCTATATAGGCATCATATCAACTATATGACTCATGCTTAACCTTTCGGTCCGTGTTCCGAGGCCATGTCTGTACATGCTAGGCTCGTCAAGTAAGAACCTTAGTATTCGCGTGTGTAAAACTGTCTTACACCCATTGTATGAAAGCGTAGAGTCGAGAACACCCGATCATCACGTGATGCCTCAAAACACGATCCACAAAACGGTGCATACTTAAGGAAGAACACATTTTATCTTGATATCTAAATGAGGGATCATCTTATAATGCTACCAAAAGCGCCAAACTAGCAATATAAGATGCTAACATCTAATGTGTGAAGTGAGGTGATATGGTCCATGCATTTGATCTCTATCATTTGCATCGTGGTATGATCTTTATCATTCCTTTGTGTGTAAGGCCAAGGTCTATGAAACTTACACGTTAAGTGAGTTGTAAGAGTATCTATCATACATCTACTTACAACAATACCATATCAAGACACTAGCCCAACAACGATCTAAACTAGACGCCTCTAATTTATCAATTGCAAGTTTTACGTGGCTTAGGGCTTTCAGAGATAGAACCGGTCTTACCTACAAACATGAACCACAACGAGGATAACCAAGTTATTAGCAACTCGTTGTAAATTAGATATTGACTATAGTGGGAGAGACAGACACCCGCTAGCCACTTATGCAAAACTAGTTGCATGTCAGTCGTGGAACCGGTCTCATGTACGATGACATGTAAGGTTGGTCCGGGCCGCTTCATCCCACTATGCCACCAATATCCAAAGTACATAGAAGATGCAATAACATGATCATCATCGCCCACATATAAACATATGTGTACTACCCGTGCAAAGCACCTACGCATAGATCAGGCTCTGATACCACTGTTGGGTCCGTAGCATAGAAAACAAAAAATTTCCTACGATGAGAACTATACGCCAAGATCTATCTACTAGATATAGAGCAACGGGTGGACATACATCCATGGAGAACTTACCCTCGAAGACAACGAGTTTTGTTAACGAGTAGGAACTCGTGGTTGATGTAGTCGTACGCTTGCCGATCTCAAGATCATGTGGAAGTCCGAGCGCCGCAAATCAGCAGCGCATCCGTCCTCGCACACACGTTCAAGCCACCGGACAACCTCCACCTCCTCGCTCCAGCGAATCAGCGGAAGCAGCAACTCTTTCCAGACGCAAGGCCACCGGGAACATGTATCTCGCTAATCCGAGACCATGGGAAAATATCTAGAGGGGGAGAGAGATCCTTCATGAGGAGGTGTGAGGATGAAGGAGGGAATGGGTGGCCTTTTATAGGAGGAGGGGGGTGCCCCCTCTCTCCATGGCCGGCGCATGGGGGGGACCCCTCACCTCCCCCATTCATGTGGTGGTAACCCCTCCACATTAAAATGCCTCTTCACATTCCCTTTTAAAGTCTCCACATTAAATGCATTAAATTTCTCCAAATTTAATGCTCTCTCATTTAGTAAAACTCTTTTATTTATTTTATTCAGAATTTTGTTAATTACTTTAATTAACAAACATTCACATAAAACCCCTTGCAACATTTCAATATCACATGCAGAACCACTTTCTGCAATTTCACCCGAAACAATTCCGGTTTCTATCGAAACAATTCCTGTTTCTATCGAAACATTTCCTGCGCTTTGCAAACCTTTTGTCTGGAACATATGTGCTCCTAAATGGTGTCCGGCAACCCTTAAGTGTGTCACCCTATGGTTCGCGAATAATGCAGACATGATTGAGACTCCTCTCAGATCAATAATCAGAAGCGGGACCTGGAGATCCATACTGATTCCTACATATTCAACGATGACTTCTGTGATCGTGAGAACCTTTAACGTTAACAATTTAATCCCTTTGTCTCATGATATAATACATGTCCGAGATTCGATCATCGGTATCCAAATACCTAGTTTGATCTCGTTACCGACATGCACTCTTTTCTTGTTCCCGTGATATAACATTCTAGTGATCACATCACTTGCTTGCAAGCTATCTTAATGTGATATCACCGAGAGGGCCCAGAGTATATCTATCCGTCATCGGGATCGACAAATTCCACTCTTGATCCATGAGCCTCAACATAACACCTTCATAGCACTGAACCCACCTTTATGGTCACCCTGTTACGGTGTGACGTTTGATGTTATCAAGATACTCTTCCGGTGTTAGCAATTAACATGATCTCATGGTCTAAGGACTAAGACTACTTTGTATGATGTTATAGAAATATAAACATAATGACTTGATCGTAATGCTATACTTCGGATGAATGTTCATCACATCATTTCACAAATGTTGTGACCTTGTTATTAACAACATCCAATGTCCATGATCAGGAAACTTTGATCATCTTGTTAATCAACAAGCTAGTCTATAAGAGAGGCATAACTAGGAACACTTTTTGTCTATTAAGGACACACATGTATTGATGTTTCCTATCAATACAATTATAGCATGCAAAATAAACATCTATCATATACAAGGAATATATAATAACAACTTTATTATTGCCTCTCAGGGCATATTTCCTTCAGGAAGAAAGACTCGAATCCATTGAGGAGTCACATGAAGAAGCTGTGGCTCAGCTCATCAAAGAATGTGACAATGCTCTTGCCAAGGTAAAGAAACTAAAGAAAGAAAAGATTGAATTTGGGGCTGCTCATGCTAGACTCTCGGAGAAGTTTGATAAACTTGACAGTGCTCACAAGGCATTGGAGAGTGATCACTCTACTCTAAATGAGTCTCATGATCAGCTCCAAACTCAATTGAAGTTGTATGATGTGCCAAGTACCTCCACATCATCTTATGGAAAAGAAGATCTTGCAAGAGGTTCTCAACACAAAGGTAAAGAAGTTCTTGATGAGATACTGAGCAAGCAAAGGACAAACAATAGAAAAGAAGGTCTTGGTTACATTCCCAAGACAAAGAACAAGAAAAACAACAAGAAGAAGAAGAGCAAGACTGCTCAACCAAAGACTAGCAACATCACCAATGACAAGTCTAATTATGATGGTTTTGCAGGGGCTAACAATCCTAACTTTGAGTTATATTGCGATCATTATGGTGATGTTTATGCTAGTTATGTAGGTCCTTATGATTGTTACATTCCTTGGTCTCTTTGGGTCCCCAAGACCCTTGTCACTAACATGGGCTTTGCAGTTTATATTGATGTTGATTTGGTGGTACTCTTGTAGAGCAAGTCTCTAAAAGTCGCTTTCGTGGAATATGTCAAAAATGACTTGTACGTGGTGGACTTTTCGGGGAAAACCACTACAGGCCCGATGTGTCTTTTTGGAAAGGCTGACGCGGGTTGGTTATGGCATCGCCGACTAGCCCACGTCAATATGAGAACTTTGCAAAGTCTCCACAAGGGTGGCCACATCTTTGGACTAAAATAAAATGTCTCCTTTGCCAAAGATCGTGTTTGTAGGGATTGTGTTGAAGGGAAAATGCATGACTCTCCTCATTGAAGGAAGACTATTATCTCGTCAAAAAGGATTTTAGAGCTCCTTCATGTGGACCTCTTCGGACCTCCATCTCATGCAAGCCTCAGTGGGAAGAAGTACTGTCTTGTGATTGTTGATGATTACTCAAGATACACTTGGGTTTATTTCTTCAATTTGAAGAGTGAAACTCAATAAACGGTCATCGACTTCGCCAACGAGGTTCAACGTCAACACAACGTCCCTATTCTGGCTATAAGAAGTGATAACGGCTCCGAGTTCAAGAACTACACCTTAAATGAGTTCCTAAGTGAAGAGGGGATAAGACATCAATATTCCGCTGTGTACACCCCTCAACAAAATGGTGTAGCCGAGAGGAAGAATCGGACTCTAATGGATATGGCAAGGTCAATGCTAGCCGAATTCAAGTCTCCATATAACTTTTGGGCTGAAGCAATCTCAACCGCGTGTCATTCATCCAACTGGTTATACCTCCGTAAAATCTTGGACAAGACTCCATATGAAATACTTACCGGTAACAAGCCAAACATCTCATACTTTCGGGTATTTGGGTGTAAGTGTTTCTTTCTCATTAAGGGAGTTCGTTTATCTAAGTTTGAATCTAAGGCTCTAGAAGGTATTTTTGTTGGTTATGGTGTCGAATCCCACACTTATAGAGTCTACAATAAGCTCTCCGGAATTGTTGTAGAGTCTTGTAGTGTGGTGTTCGAAGAAAATGACGGCTCCCATGCGGGGCAAGTTGATGTTTGTGATGCAGATGTTGAAATACCCCAAGATGCCATAAGAAGAATGGGCGTGGGATTTTTCCGCCCCATTGAGGAACCCCTTGTGGCGGGTCGAGAAGGACAATGCTCTACTCATGAAGAGCCCTCATCTACACATACTCAACATGTTCCAACCACGGGAGTAACTTCTACATCATCTCCATCATTTGATGAAGGTCATGTTGTTCCAGAAAGCTCCAGGCCGGATTATCCGGTGGACACCGGATTATCCGGCCACCCACATCTTGACGAACAACCTGCTCCTGGTGTTGAAGAAATCGTTGCAAGCTCCAGGCCGGATTTTCTAGCCAACCCCGGATTATCCGGCCCCTCGCCAGCTCAAGCAAATTCCAGGCAGCCTGATGAAATTGCAACAAGTTCTCCCAGGCCGGATTATCCGGCCTCACCATCAGCCAGATTATCCGGCCCTGAATCACCAGTTGTTCAGCAGCCTCCTGTTATGGTTGTTGACCCTCCTCAAGGACATGCTTCATCACCTCCTACTTCTGTTAACCCCGATTCTAATCAAGGTCGAGCAAATGATTCCAATGATGATTCAAGTGATGAAACTATTCCACCAAGAGACAACAAGCTTATTGAACTTCGTCGCAAGGCTCGTGCTGATCGGAACCTTGAGTTAAGGGGTCACACCCTCTACAAGGTTGTAGGTGACATTTGACGAAGGGTTTCTACAAGAAGGGAATTGGCAAGTTTTGGTGAGCATCAAGCTCACATCTCAATGGTGGAACCCAAGAAAGTATTTGAAGCTCTTGAAGATCCGGACTGGTTTGTTGCTATGCATGAAGAATTGAATAATTTCGAGCGCAAAAAGGTCTAGAAACTCGTGGAGAAGCCCAAAGATTGCCGCAATGTTATCGACACTAAATGGATATTTAAAAACAAGCAAGATGAGAATGGCATTGTTGTGAGGAACAAGGCAAGACTTGTAGCACAAGGCTACTCTCAAGTTGAGGGCATTGACTTCGGAGAGACCTATGCTCCTATGGCTCGGCTTGAGTCCATCCGTATCCTTCTTGCTTATGATGCCCATAACAATTTTAAATTGCAGCAAATGGACGTCAAGAGTGCTTTCCTTAATGGTCCTCTACATGAGTTGGTATATGTAAAGCAACCCCCGGGATTTGAGGATCCTAACTTCCCGAACCATGTCTACAAACTCGATAAGGCACTCTATGGCCTTAAACAAGCCCCACGTGCGTGGTATGAGCACCTTAAAGAGCTTTTGCTAGACCGTGGCTTCGAAGTTGGGCAAATCGATCCCACTCTTTTTACTAAGAAGGTTAAGAGGGACCTCTTCATATGCCAACTATATGTAGATGATATTATCTTTGGTTCTACTAATAAAGTTTTTAATGATGAATTTTCAAAGCTTATGACTGACATGTTTGAGATGTCTATGATGGGGGAATTACGGTTCTTTCTTGGATTCGAGATCAAGCAACTTAGAGAAGGAACCTTCATCAATCAAGCAAAGTACATCCAAGACATGCTCAAGAGATTCAAGATGACAGATCTTAATGGTGTCGCCACTCTGATGCAAACAAAATGTCACCTTGAACTTAACCCACATGGTAAAGATGTGGACCAAAAGGTATACCGGTCCATGATCGGCTCTCTTCTTTACCTCTGCGCATCTAGACCCGATATTGTATTGAGTGTGGGGGTGTGTGCAAGGTATCAAGCAGCTCCTAAAGAAAGCCACTTAGTGGCAGTCAAGAGGATCTTTCGATATTTGGTTCATTCCCCTAACTTTGGTCTCTAGTATCCCAAGGGCTCCAATTTCTCTCTATGTGGTTATACTGATTCAGATTGGGCTGGTGATAAGGATGATCAGAAATCCACTTCTGGAGCTTGTCAATTCTTGGGAAGATCTCTAGTGTGTTGGTCATCTAAAAAGCAGAATTGTATTTCTCTCTCCATCGCCGAAGCTAAATATGTTGCTGCTGCTAGTGCTTGTACTCAGTTATTGTGGATGAGGCAAACTTTAAAGGATACGGTGTCAATTGTGACAAAGTGCCTCTTTTATGTGATAATGAAAGTGCAATCAAAATGGCATACAATCCGGTACAGCACACAAGGACAAAGCATATTGAGATTCGGAATCATTTTATTCGAGATCATGTTGCTCGAGGCGATATTGATCTATCTTTTGTGAGCACGAAGAACCAACTTGCTGATATTTTCACGAAGCCACTTGATGAAGCAAGATTCTGCTACTTGAGGAATGAGCTAAGTATCATTGATTCCAGGAGTTTGTCTTGATTACCCATGCACTCACTCATACATCTCAATCTTATTTGGTCTAGATGTGGGCATGGAAATAGGGGGAGTGTGGTCCTAATTAATTGGGCTAACCCTCCCCCCATAATGCCGAAAGCAAGTTACATCATTTCTCTTAATATCATTTTGTGATATGTGAGCTTATCGATGAGTATTGGTCATGAACCCAAGATATATCTTCGCGGTGTCATACCATACACTCCAACAATGTGGCTTCGGCCATTGCCCTCTTCCATGAGAAGAGTTGGATTTTTGATAGATATTTTTGGTTGTTTCCGCTCATCTCTTGTTCTTATGGGAATCACACTCAATTTTGGCTCTTATTTGATTTGGTTCTTGCAATTTTGGGTGTATAGTACCATCTCAGTTTGGCTCTCTTAATCCTAAGCCTTTCCCTACCCCTAAGCCATCTATTCTTGCACACAAGTCCCTTGTACATCTTGTGGGGGTGTTGTTTGAGGACGCGCAGGCCTGAATCTGTGTACAACAGAAATTTAGATTTGAGGCCGGAGAATCCGGCCCAAGTGTAGGCCGGATAATCCGGCCCTGGCGGATTTTGTCTTTAAGGGCGGGGATCGGGGGGAAGGGCTCATAACGAGCAGCACTTCTCCCCCAACCCTCTCCTCCTCCTCAACCGCCGCCTGCCGTTCCCCACCCTCCCTGGAGCCTCTCCGGCCACTGGATTTTCTGGGCCTCCCTAGATCTTCTTCTCCGCGCCTCCGGGTACCTTCTCCTCCGTGTTCTTCCTCCAATGAGTGAGGGTAACTCACTCCCTCCCCATCTTTGGCTAGATGTATCACTTGTTGGGTGGAACGTTGTCTAGAAGGATGTTGTTTCGCATAGAACTCGTAGTCTTGAAGTTTCTAGGCCCGATTTACTTCTTTGCACTCAATCTAGGCTTGTTGAAAAATTTCTGCCAGGGCCGGATTATCCGCCCCTGGCCAGGCCGGATAATCCGGTCTGATAGAATCGAATCTGGTTCAATTTTGCCATAGTTTGTGCATTGAGTAGACTTGTCCTCTGAACTTTTTGACTACCTTTTCACCGCTCTCCCTTGGACTTGTGTGTATGCTTATCCCCATGCTATCAACCTTGTTCTCTTCACAGGTGGTTCTAGTGCTCCCAAGACTTACAGGTGTCGTCCTCATACTATCTATTTTGGGGTAGACAGTGAGGGTCATACTATGGACAAAGTTGAGCTGAGGAGAAGAGAAAAAGAGGCTGAACGCATGGCGGAACAAGAGAAGCGGGAGAGATCCAGGAGGGGTGTGTCCAATAGGAAGGGCAAAGAGCCCAAGATCAACTACAAGGCTATGGATCCTGTCACTTATTCCTCTATCTGTCACCGTGATTTGTTTGCAGAGCTGCCCCGTGATTCTGAGCTGGGGGATTCTCGCTTTTGGTGTGCTGAACAGAAAGGGATATATGAAGATGTGTATGCCAGGCTGAACATTAGGCCTATGCACGCGCTGATCCTTGCTGAGGCTTTGGAGAAGCCCCACCTTGTTGATGCCATGTACGTGGCTGAGCAGATGGGGCTGCACCACCTCATGGCTCTCTAGTGCTCATATGATTCTGAGGTGGTGAAGCAATTCTTTTCCACTTTGGTTTTTTGTGGAGATGAGCATCGTACTGTGAAGTGGATGACTCATGAGAGGCCTATGACTGCTGATTTCTGTGTGTTTGCTGAGGTACTTGGATACTCTTTTCGCGACAGGGATAGGGCCAGTGGCCACCACAACATCACTCAGCTGAAGCCCAACAAAGATTCAGTTCTCTCTCCTTGCACGATGGACAATGGCATTGTGGGCACCCTTGCTAGTCTTGCTCCTATCTATGCTGCCTTGGTGGGTCTCTTCGGTGACTCCATCACTCCGAGTGGAGGCAACAATGATAGCATCCGTGGTCACCTTGTCCAGCTCCTAGCTTTCTCTCATGAGGTGGCCTCGTGCGAGGATGAGTCCGTGCAGTACAAGCTGGATGTGATGGAATTCATCTACCATGAACTGACTGATGCTATGTTTAACTGGTTGTCCATTCCTTATGCTCCCTACATTATGATGCTCATCAAGCACCTGCTTCCCTCTGAAGATTTCAACATTGATGTTGTGCATCAGGCAAAGAAGATCTACAACAAGGTTCGGAAGACCTCTCACCCCTCTTCTGCTCCTGAGGCTCTCATGAGGGATGCTTGCAGGCCTCCAGTGCCTCCCGTTACTCGTGAGATCAAGCAGCTGAACTGCTTCCAGTGTCACATTCTTTGCATGGGCGTGGACACACGCAAGGGCTAGTATGAGGCCTACAAGCAGCGCCATGAGTTGGCTCATTCTCAGCAGCTCATCCTTCACCATGTGTCTGGTGCCTCTGGTGATCCCCCGGATCCTGCTCCTCCCACACCTTATGCCCAGTGGAAGTCTTCTTCTGGGCTGAACTATGGAGAGCTGGAGCGTCACTTGTTCCCCTCTGCGACCACTTCTGATGATGAAGATGATGACACTGAGAAGCTTGAGGATGAGGACGATGATGGGAACGAGGACGAGGACGAGGACTACGAGTGATACCTTGGGGCGCTAGCATCGCTCTTCTTCCTTTTTGGCGTCTCGATGCCAAAGGGGGAGAAGTAGTTTTATTAGGTCTTCGAGGATTTGCATGGGTCGGGCACAAGCATTTGCACCTTTTCATTCGTCGTTTTCTTGCTTGTGTCCATTTAGTGTTAAACTTTATTTGTGGCTTGTGGTTTGTTTGAGACTTTGTGTCGGTGGACGTCTGGATTTATCTCATGGATTATGCCTATGGATTCATTTACTCATATCCAATTATGATGGTAATCTATCTCAAGTAAGGCGCGTATTTTGGTTATCACGTTGATAATTGTGGATATTTCAAGGATGCCTCTCTCATTATCTCGGTGGTATGATTATGTTGTTTATATTTCAATGGAATAGGCTTTCACTTACTTGTGTGCATTTGTATTCGAATGCAAATCTCTAATATGCACACATTGAGGGGGAGTCTCTTCCATGTGTTGTTGGTGGTCTTTTGATCCTTCTTGCAAATCCTAGTATTGTCATCTAACACCAAAAAGGGGGAGATTGAAAGAACATTTCATGATTTCCCAGGTTTTGTTTGTTAGATAACAATACCATGGATTATTCTAATGTGCACTAAGTGTTGCAGGAAGTTTTGAGAGTTTTGGGGCCGGATTATCCGCCCCCATCATGGGCCGGATAATCCGGCCAGACCACCTTGGGCAAGGATGGCTCTGCGCAAGTCTCTGTCTGGGTGCGGATTTTCCCCCAGAAAATTCCGGCTCTAGGGAGGATTTTCTCCCTGGATCGGATAATCCGGCCCTCTTGTTGGGGCGGATAATCCGGCCCTAGGGAAATCGCCCAAGTGAGCTCATGCGCAAGCTTCTGTCTGGGGGAGGAATTTCCCTCGGATATTCCCTGGCGGGGGCGGATTTTTCCCCCAGCCGGATAATCCTGCCCTTCCCTAGGCCAGATAATCCGGTCCCCAGAAGAAAGTGTGAAGGGCAAGTTTGCGTGAGCTTCTGTCTGTGGCCGGTTTTTCTGCCGGATAATCCGAGTCTGGGGCGGAGTTTTCCCCAGGCCTGATAATCCGGCCCTCACTTGGGCCGGATAATCCGGCCCCCAAAGGCTCCAACGGCTTGGTTTAGGAAGGGGTATAAATATGCCTTCTTCCCCAACGAGCAGAACTCTTGATTCACTCGAAATTGTTCAGACCCTTTGAAAGAGCTCCCATTCTAGATCTCCCACTTCAACCACCCGAAGGCTTTGATCTTTGGGGTAATTGAAGGAGGAGAGAATCATCATCGTCATCACGAATCAAGCGCATCAACTCCTCTCCATTCATTTGGAGAAATCCCTGATCTAGTATTCTTGTCAATATCTAGATCTTGTTCTTTGTTATTGATAACTTGTTCTTGTGGCAGCTTGTTGTCATTACGGGAGCCTCCAAGTTGATTGTGGAGTTGTGCCCCGCTAGTTGTGTAAAGGCACCGGTACCCGCCTCGAAGGGTTCCTATAGTGGAAAGGTGGATCAGGCCTTTGGTGGCGGGATCCACTAGAGAATAGGGTGAGGCCTATTGTGGCGTGGTGGTCTTAGTACCGCCCACCCCTCCAACACAGACGTACTTCCCTTTAACAAGGAAGGAACTGCGGTCAAACAAATCATGTGTCTCCGCGTGCTTCACTATGGTTCACCCATTCCTCTTTCACTCGCTCTTTACTCGCTAGTAGATAGGTTTGCATATAGGGAAATTCCACCTAATAGTTTATCTAGAGAATTTACCCTTTGTGTTAAGCCTAAAATTGAAAAAGTATTAAATTTGAAGTAGCACCTATTCACCCCCCCTCTAGGTGCCCATACGATCCATTTCAAGAGTGTGTGCAGAATATTGATCAGAGTGCAAAACCTTGATGAAAAGGTAGTTTTCAAACCTTCAGACTCCCCAACAAGTGAATATGTTGAAGAGTAGGTTGGGTAGGAGAGAAATAAGCCTTAAGATAGTCTCTACAGGTTTGAATTCAAATTAACAAACTAGTGCCAAAATTAAATCTGTTAACTATGGTATGGTCATTGTTTTGATTGGGGTTGAAGACAAGGATAGATAAATAGGATTATGGCCTCAATGATCATGATAAGAAGCATTCCATACAAGAGCACATCACAAAGATGAAATCAGAGCAGATGCATTGCCTTGCATGCATGGCTAAGTGTTTAAGAAATGTCTCTCAAATTGCATCTATTAACATAGTAGAAGATGAGGGTTTTGCTATTTGATTTGATTCCAAAGGTTTTGGTGTTCTACAATAGATGAATACTATTCATCTTTCAAACAATTCAAAGCAAAACATCAATATTTAGTTGTATCAAGGCAATTTAGCTTACTAAAGCAAAACAAAGCAATCCATAATTTGTTAAGCAGATCAAGGCAATTAATATTAGTGAAGCATATCAATGCAATGCATGTAAACCACACAAGGAAGGTTCCATTAAACTAATCATAAAAAATGTATCCCCTAGATTTTTGCATAACTCACACTCAGTCCTATTTATAAAATATGGGTGTTATAGTTATCCAAGTTTGGCCCCTCTCTTTGGAGGTAAAGACCTACTCCTGCTTTGTTGTATTGATTGTAAGTCGATTACACGGTTTCGTTGTCTAAGACTCTATGATCATACGATGACTTTTACCCCTATGCTTGCAATTTATTCGCGTGTGTAGGGTGTACCTCTATGGACGACCCTAGCCAACCTTATATACACGACTGACTTAGGGCTTACATGTCTCTCGTGTCGGTACATGAGTCGGGGTCCTAACAGATACCGTATAGCATGCATTGGACACTAAGTCTTGGACACTAGATCGCTCTGCGACTCCCCTGAACCGGCTATGCCTGAGATAGCCGGCCCAAGCCTTGTTCTTGTGTAAGCCCATTAGGAAGCGGCCATCACTCGGCCACAACCTCCTTTAGTCACGTGGGGTCTTCTAGTCTTGTGGGTCATTTTCTCTAGTGATCCTACCCGACTTGACATATCACCGACACCCGTGCACGTCCACAACCTAGAGATGCTAGGTTGGACTGTGCTGGCCCCACCATCTGGCGAGTATAGAGTTCTAACACACACAAAACTCCTCTCATAAAGGATGACTGCACACCCCGGATGGCTCCATGTGTCCACCCGACATGCGCTCCAAGCCACCATCATACGACACACTAATTTTGAAACATTTGAGAACTCTTATAGGAGGTATTGGCGTCCCGGGGGATAGAACCCAAGTATACCCCGGGTCCCTGGCCTGACACATGTCCTTGAAATATTCTAGAAAATCATGCTTTTGTTATGGATGTCCCGTATTTGCTACAAAATGTCCCGCTTTTACTACATTTAGTGTGTTGTAGCGAAAAATGATTCGTCACAAAAACAGAATAACAAAATCTCACATTGGAACCTTGCCGAAGACCTCACTTGAGACTTTGTAGTAAGAAAATTGTGCTCATGCAGCGAAACTGATTTAGTCGGAGAATCATCGACCTCTCCCCGGATACATTGTAGCAAAACCTTTATACTCTTGAAGGAAACAAAATGTGCCATTGTAGCAAACCCTGCTTTGCCGGAGATATCACCGCAGACATCACCGAATACTCTCGTTGGAGACCTCGTAGCAAATATTTTTCTCTATTGTAGAAAATCAGGAGAACAATGTAGCAAAACATTTGTACTAGTGTAGCAAAACCCGACTTCTCCAAAGATATCATCGGAGACTCATGTCGGAGACCCCGTAGCAGAAAATTTATTCTATTATAACAAAAACACAATATGATTGTAGCAAAAACTAACCTCGCCTGAGAATCTCATCTGAGACATAGTAGCAAAAACATTCGGAAACCCCATCAACACCCTAACATACACACATTTTGAAGGCACGTGATAAATTTCAGCAAAAAATACAATGTATTTTGGGAAATAAAAAAAGATAAATCTCTGACAGAAAATGTGCTATTTACCCCTACTTATAGTCAGAATTTTTTTGCCCCAAAAACAAGATTTATACATAAATTTTCTACGGTTATTTGAACCATACACATGTATAACCCAAAAGTACAAATTATAAAAATTTCAAATAAAGGACACAGTGGTGTCTGGGTGCCACAAATCCTCTCTCCATTGCACTGTAATAGAAAAACCACAAAACAAATGTAGCAAAAAAGTTATACTATTTTAATCATGGCCTGTTGACGGTCTATGGCAGCACCACCTCGCACCGTCGCCATCCATGGCAGCACCACCTCACATGTCAGGCGTGTTCAAAGATGTGGTATTCGATGGCGGGGTATCTAGTGGAGGTGCACGCGTGCTCACGGGAGATGGGGCCGATGGTGAGGCAAGCTCACGAGATGGGAGGACGAAAGGAGGTCCCATCTGGGGCGGCGCGGGCGCTCTCATAGAGGTGGTAGCCAACGCGGGGTGCTCGCATGGAGGTAGCAGACATGGGCGGCGCATGAGGTGGTTGGAGATGGAAGGCCGGAAGCGTGCGAGGGAGTTGGCGACGAAAGAGATCCGACGACGCGCA
The DNA here is from genome assembly GCA_910589775.1 of Avena eriantha. Taxonomy (NCBI): domain Eukaryota; kingdom Viridiplantae; phylum Streptophyta; class Magnoliopsida; order Poales; family Poaceae; genus Avena; species Avena eriantha. Next base: position 340,900,751 of record OU342741.1, read on the forward strand.
ACAGAGATCCGGCGGAGTGTGGCGGACCTTGTCGGTGGCGGTGGCTCGGTCCGACAATGATTACAAGCTCTGGTGACGGCGAATTTTCTTGGATGAGAGGCGCAATGTTGGGGAATAGAATGCCGAGTACATGTTGGGCCCCGTCTACATCACGCACGCGAGGAGGAAAGATCCAGACGATGGAAATGCGCGAGGAGCAACTCCACTCGTTGGGCATTCCCATACCGAAATCTTGTAGGGGTTCCGCGCATAAAAACAATAAATTTTACTCTATGCCCCTAAACCCCTGAAGCTGCCAGGACCTATCTATTAGTAATACAGTAACGGGAGGGGCTTTTGGCGAACTTACCCTTAAAGACCGAAAAGCGTTGTCAACGCTCAGGAGAGCGTGGTTGATGTAGACAAGCCAAAGCCGACCTCAAGGTCGTGATGAAGTTCTTGCGCTCCTTCTGGCTCCAACGACTTGAGTGCCTCAAGTGCGACACCTCGCGGGGAGTTACACACGTCCGGTGCCTGACGATGAATCCCTTTTCCCCGATCCAGCATCAGTTGCGGAAGTAGAGCTCCCGGATCCGAATCCCGCAGCGCGACGGCGCTCCGCGGTGAAGATGTCTCTCGCTCGCGCAGTCCAGACTTGGGACCACGGTCACGAGAGAGAGAGGAGGAGAGAGAAAATATCAATTGGAGGTCCTCCCAAAAGTGGGGAGACCTTTATTGATTATTGGTTGTATTTTTTAGGCCAAATACCCCACTTTATATAGGGGGAGGGGAGGTACTACCTCCCCTCAAGTCCCGGGGTGGGACTAAAGGAGGAGGAGGTGGGGGGAGGCGCCGCCGGCCACCCCTCCATGGGCCCCACGTGGGGGGCTGGCCTAATAAGGCCGCCGGCCACCCCCTTGGCCCCTCCTAGGGGTTCGGCCCCCTCTCCTTTCCCTAATGGGCCCTCTCCCCTCCGGGAATTGGCCCATTAAGCCTTTTGACCTTTTAATTAATTTTCTCTTTATTAAATAATTATGAATAAATGATTAAATCAATATTTAACATTCATTCACACATTATCTAATCTCCGTGGCCATGGAACACCTTCCACCTCCACTCCGGACATCCTCCGGACTTACCGAAACTCTTCCGATTTTCTCCCTTCTTTTCTTCGGTAATTCTATCGATCCTATAAATGCTCTCTAAGCATCATCAAGCCCTTAAGCGTGATACCCCACGATTCGGGAACACTCTAGACATGGTCGGGACACTCCCACACCAATGATCAACAGAGGGACCTGGATGGCCATGTGACCCCTGTGCGTTCTATGAAGATCTTTCGTCGTTTGAATCGGGACAGTCGTGTCTTATTCCCTTTGTCTCTCGATACTTGTATTGCCCGAGATCTGATCAATGACATCACCATGTCATGTTCAATCTCGTTACTGAACAATGCTACTTGACTCGTTCCGACAAGTGATATCCCCGTGATCTAATCACACGCTGCGCAGCTATTGGATATAACTTCTCCGAGTGGGCCCTTGAGTATCTTCCCGTCACATGGACGGACAAATCCTGCTCTTGACATATATTGCCTCTACAGTTTCCTCTGAGTACCTGAATACACCTTTATAACCACCGTTTTACCAGATGGCGTTTGATGCTATCTAAGCACTCTCGGGAGACAGTGATTGATATAGCCTCACGGTCTAAGGAATAGTCTACGATGATCCATTTCTAATCATCGTAACTTGAACTTCGTGACATGATCGAATCACGATGTTTAGGTTGGGTATTGGTTCATCATCTCATTCTCAGAATGAGATGACCTCATTTCCAACTGGCGTAAATGCCATATGATCAGGAAACATGATCATCTGTTGACCAATGAACCAGTGACTAGAGTTTTACTGGGAACCCTTGGTTTGTTTGTATATCACATGTGTATTGATGTTTCCACTCAATACAGTTATAGCATGATATAAAACTTAATCATAAACTATATGAAATATGATAATAGTCCTTACTACTATTTGTCTCTAGGGCATATTTCCAACAAATCTGGTGCTAGTTTTTGCTGGATAGATGAAACTTTCGGCCTAGGAAGTGTGAACGATCAGTTTTCCACTCGCGTTCCTAGGTTTTGTTCGTGAAATTTTGAAAACTCATCCAAAATTCGACAAAACCTAGCAAATTCGGTATTAATTCAGACGATAGCATTAGATTATTAGCAAGTTCGTACATATTATGTCGAATTCGGACATATACCCAAATTCGACTTATAGTAGGCGAAAAAATAGAAAAAACTTAAACGACGAGTAGATGCCGAGGCGGTGACCGTTCACATGCCGAGGCGACGGTAGAACACCATATAATTGCCGTCGTCGCTGCCATCCTCCTCGTCGTCACTCGGCGGCTGTTGTGGCTGGGAGCTGCTCTGGCCCATGTCGTTGCAGCGCCACGGCTACGACAAGGGACCGACCTCGTCTTCGTCGTCGTCGCCGAGGACGACGAGTGGCGCGCCCTAAAGGCGCGCTGTCGGCGAGCGGCGCGCTTGGCTTGGCGCTCGACCTACAGCTGCAGGAGGCGGACGCGCTCGGCCTGCTCCCGCTCCTAGTCCAGCCTGGACCAGGCGCACGTGGTGGGGCCCGTCATCGACGAGACGTCGTTGAACGACGCCTCTATCGCCATCTTGAGAAGGAAGTCCTCCGCGTCCGCTGGCTAGGCCCACTTCGTGGTCTCCTGCTTCGGCGTGCGCAGGCTGGGCTCCTTCTTCAGCCTCACGAGGAGGTGGCCGCTCGGCGGCGACGCGGCATGTCGCTCATTGATGACGAGGCCGCGCAAGCGCGACCACGGTGGAGAGCGCGTCGGAGACTCCGACTCCCTCTTCACCGAGCGGAGCGACGCTGTGAAGCGTGGCGAGGGAGCCGAGCCGGACGAGTGTGAGGCCGACACCGATGACGAGGACGACGTGCCGACCATCCTCCTCGGCATCCAGGAGGCCACCCTACGGTGCCACGAGAACGACGACGGCGAGCGTGGCGGGTAGCCTAGCCGCAGGGTGTTGCCGACACTGATGTACTCTAGGACGACAGCAAGGGTGCGACCGGGAGCGCTCCACCACCATCGCAGTCCTTCAACGTTGTTGCGCGCCAGCGGCGGGCCTTCGCCGTCGTGGTAGGCCAGCTGGTTTTCTCGGCGGTCGATGAAGAATTGGTCCCAGTAGGCGTGGTTGTCGGGGTGCTCGTCCATCTCGGGGTCGTCCATGGTGGCGATGGCTGCCTGAATCTCGTCGACTTGTTCGGCCCCTCCAGCACCGGTAGCACGGACACGCCGGCCGCGCTCAGCTTCCACTTTGGCGGGCACCGGAAGTCTGGCGGCGCCGGGTAGCCGGCCTCGTGGAGAAGGCGAGCCTCCCACAACTGCAGGGATCGGTGACTGAAGCCATTCGCCACCGCCGGGTCGCTAGGAAACAACTCTGCCATAGCTTCCGCCGAGCTTCTCTTTGCCTAGAACTTGGTGGTTTAGGGTAGAAAATGGAGGAGTGGAACTGGGTGCTCCGAAGATGCCAAGGCTGTCGGCTTTTATAGCCATTTGGGGAAAGACCCGTAAGGGCGGGAGGGGTGTAGATGCGAGGGCGGGAAATGGGAAAGGGCGGGAAGGTGGGCGGCCGCGACAACCATTAGTCGTCGCGTGGGCGATTGGGCCGGCAGTTTCTCGACGGTCCGACGCGGAAGTCGATGCAAAGAGATGAAGACGACTCGCCTTCACTCGTTGACATGAAGGGTCCACCGGTATAGATATTTTTTCCCACCGATTCAGCTTCATCCGGCATTCCAAGCGACGCACAACATTTGAATTTGGCATGTGAACGCCGGATGTAATTTGGAAAATTTGGCGAAAATTCGTTTCCTAAAAACGCGAGTGGTCGAGTTTTCGCTGTCCGGATTAAAAAAAGGGTACGGGAGGCCCTCTTGGAAATGCTACTCTAGAAAAAAATAGAGCCCAAGTCAACGTCTAGGAATGTATGCGGACACAGACGGGCGCACCCCCACCACGGACACCGGAGCGCAAAACCTCCGCAGAGTCCACACCCCTCGTACCCTCGCCGGAGTAATTAAACCCTAAACGATGGGCGCAACCGGTGTAGCCCCCCTCGTCATCTTGGTGTTCTTCCTCCCCGTCCGCCTGCTCTCCCTCACCTTCGGCATCTGCCTCCCCACCTTCCCATCCACCGCCCCGGCCCACCGCGCCCGCTCCGCCGCGGTGCTGTTGACCACAGCGGCCCTTCTCACCGTCATATGTGCCATACCCGCCGCGGGATCCAGCCTCGCTTCCGAAGCCGAGGTCCTCCGGTTGGAGATCAGCGAGCTCAGGCTCAAGCTCACGCGGTTGGGTGAGGCACTTTCCTGCTGTCACTAATGCTATCGTTCTCCCTGCTCGGGGTTCAGTTTCATTTCAGAGTAGCAGGACGTTTAAAATGGGTTGTCTCATATGCATGTTTTCGCTTGGAGAATTTACAAAGCCATACGTTTGGAACAAACCGCATGATAAGGAAGACATGTATATTGTCACACCACTGAATTTCGGAAGTTCCACTGTTGACATTTTTCAACTGAAACTTTTTAAAAATAGTTCTGACTTCGCTAAATACAACTATATCTCACTTATAATTTCAATATACGTTTGGAAACAACCGCATTATAAGGAAGACATGTACATTGTCACACCACTGAATTTCGGAAGTTCCACTGTTGCCATTTTTCAACTGAAGCTTTTTAAAAATAGTTTCGACTTTGCTAAATACAACTGTATCTCGTTTATAATACCAAAATTAGTACTCCCTCCGATCCATAATACCTTTCATGTTTTTTAGTTCAAATTTGAACTAACAAGTAATATGGATCGGAGGGAGTAGCAAGTTTCCATGTACTTCTGAATTCTTAATTGTCCCATAATGGTGTTGTATGTGCATTATAAGTTTAAAAATCAGATTTTTTGTTGGGTATCTGACTGAGAATTCAGAGTACTCTGTGCGAGGGATTTCTGAATGGTTGCAGACTGACAACTGGTTTTCAAACTGTACATTTATGTTTCTGGTTCTAATTTCTAGGAAGTCCTTTAGCACGTAGATTTCCTGATGCATCGTGAAGCACACAAAGACGATGCTTATGATTTACTGTAATATGTCAATGAGAGTTGATTTTTTTAATTTTTTTTCACTTTATAGTTGTGATTATTAAGTGTATTGGTTATGCTTTATGGTGCAGAAACAATTTCAACCTAATTTTTAATCTGTCACCCTCTCAAATATATACAGTGGTTTACAAATTATGCATCTTTTGGCCATTTATTTTCTACTTTCTACTTCAAGGGTACAATTCACAAGCTTCCAAGCTGTACTAAAAAAGATAATTTATTTGTTTCTGAAGCTTTTTTACTAATTAATCCAATGGTCTTTGTGCATTTTCATTGATTAATGTATTATCCCTCAATCTTTACAAAATTCATTCGCATCATAGAATCTATTTTGGAGGAAAATACAAAAACTTTGAGGAGTAAACCTTTCATTTTGGAAGTGGACAACAAACTTACTGAAGCAATGGAATATGGCGTCCAGCTTTTAATGAATGAAGAAGAGAGTTCCGAGGTATGTGGTTTGATCAGTAAGTGTCGAGGTGTTGAATTAGTCTGCAATGGCAACCTCATACCACTTAAAATAAGTAAACATTACATGTGCAGTTATATCTTATGAAAAATCATTTTATTTGAGGTGGAGTTCGTTTAATTATACTTATAAATTAGATAACAGATACACCATGTTTCCTCTGTAGCAAATGTATGCAGTAGAATTTTCATATTGCTTTCCAGAGGGAGTGTGAGTTTGTCACAGGAGCTACATTAGCTTCAGCAAGATAGTACAAGCACACAAACATGTACTCGTCCGAAAAAGGATATCGGAGATTTGTCTAGATTCGCATGGAACTAGACGCGTTTTAGTGTATAGATACATGCAAATCTACACAAATCTCCGACAACATTTTTTGGACGGAGGGAGTAGAAGATTTTTCTTCTTCTAAAAACAGTTTTATGGATGTATATGATAGATTGATATTCTGGTGTGCTATAGTCTTTTGAAACAATATGATCTCAACACTATTTTTTGTTTTCTATTGATGTTAAAAAATTCAAGTGCATTTCAAGACGCCGTGTTTATGTGAATTTGATACATCAATGAATGTGAATTTGCTGTCTTGTGCTTGATACCATCAAGCATCACTCTTCAGCGCTTGCTGTGATGGTTTTTATGCTCTCTCATAAAGAAATATTTGCGTGAGATGATAACTACTCTTGTTTCTGGATCTTTCTTGTCAAATGATGTCTATAGTTAATTTACATCATTTTCTTGCATGCACTAATATCCACACTCTCCGTGTACAGAAATTTCAAAGCAAATTCTACTCAGAAAGCAACATTTATATAATGGAAGATGAGGTACATCTCTCCCTCTCTCTTGTGAATCAGGTTTAAAATTGATATGAAATGGGAGATGTGTATTTTCCCACATGGAGTAGCTTCTTACAGATAGAAGGGTATACTACAGATAATAATGTATGCATCTGTTCCGTTGGCCATTTTGGAAAGCTGGCTAAGATCATAATGTTTTTTATACTAATAAAATACATAAGCCAGTTGCAGTGAACTATCTCGGAGAACTCTTCATTCAACTCATGGCATATATGCTGTACAGGTGGAAATCCTGCAGCAAGAGGTCAGAAAGATAAACACCATTGCTTACACCATAGAATCACTGGCAGTTGATGCCGAGAAAAGGGTAGAGTTCCTGAGCTCAGAAATCAAAAAGGTATGCCCTAACTGATGTTCTTGTGTAGACAACTTAGTTTATATTTCTCCACTCATGCTTCCTGATATTTTCATGGGGGAACATCACCTATAGCAATGGTATTAAAGAAATCTGAAGTGTCTATTTGTAGCTGTAAGATGTTATATGCTATGATGAACAGATAGCTACTTCCATAACTACAAAATTTGTTCTCACAGGACTCTCTTTCCTGTTTTTTTATATATTGTGAAATAGGAGATTTAAAACTATGCATGACATTAGAAGGAAAATACATATGCAAACAATTCAAAATAGGACTAGTATTGGCTGGAGAAATCGTAATTAGCCCCTTCCACCTACATCACACCAGTCTGTTCTGTTGCCTCCACCTTGACATTTCAATAATCGCTGCTGTCAATTTGTATTTTTTTTCCAAAAAGTGCTTGCATTTCTGGTCCTTCAATGTTCTTAGCAGTCTAAGATCACCACTGCCACAGCTCACATTGTCCCAGTTGTTGTGCTTGACAGGAGTGATAGGAAACTATGTCAGTTAGAGGATCATGATTACTAGTTGAAGGGCAAAATTATATGTGTGGTGGGGTACCTTCTATAATAGGTTATCTACTGCACTAGATTAGAGCGTATTTAATAAACTGATATACATTTTCCTGCATGATTGATCACCTCAGTTTTTATGTATGTTACTACGCCTTTTTTAAACAAATGACAACATTTATTTTTGCTATTTTCAAACCAGATTGATAATATAATTGCAGAGCAATGGATCCAAATTCGGCAATTTGAACAAGCATTTGTGTTAACTAAGGTATTCATGATTTGTTTTCTTGTGCTAGACATGTTTTGAAAAACTGTTCATTTGTTGAGTGAAAATAACGCAGACGATGACTTCAGAAGTTTACGCAAGAAGGTTATCTGCGAATGCCTACAAGTGGTCAGCAAAAGACATAGTTTTGAAGGTACTTTTGCAGTTTGTACAAATTAGTGTTATTATAATGCATGATTGCAATCCATTTGTAGACAGTAGCTGCTACATCTTGGAGCTCAACTCTAATCTACATGATTTGCGGAAAATAACTCCAATCATATGTATAGTAGTAGTATAGTATGTTTTCTTTGCTGAATTTTGTGCTTTTGCTGCATCATTTAAATCCTGTAAGTATTTCAATAACTTAGATGCAAAGAGGCTGAAGGAAGTTCTCTTTCCATCCCAACTAAACTAAGTGAAAAAAGGGGTCTTGAATGCGTCTTCTTGCTCCAGCATTCAAGTTCCATTTCAAGGGAGGACGTTGTACCATCATACTTTCTGTTTTGTCGGGTGTGAACCAGTCTTTTGAGAGTAAAATATAAAGTAATATCTTGAATCATGTTTAACTGTTTCAAAAAGCACGATGAGCATCACAGAAGGACACATCCCCAAACAAAACACTAGCGACCATAAGGGACACCAAGCCATGTGGCCAACAGAGCAAACAACAGGACACGGCCAAGCACCACAATCAAGGACACCCTTGCCACGCTGAGACAGCTACACATGCTCGTCAAGTAGGCCAAATCTAGTGATACAATAGTCTCAACAAACATTACATTGTTGAGTTTTACACCAAGTTCTCCCACCTCCATAAAGGCACTGGAAGCTCTGTTGGACTCTGGATTCTCCAACACCTACTACAAAAAGTTCTTCCACCACGAGGCACCAAAACCTCCATTGGACCTTCCAACACCTATTGCTCCCTTGGCAAGGGGTCGAGCTAGAGCTTTACACCAAGAGGTTGATCTTTTCCCTGAGGCCTGTGCATTTCACATAGAAAAGGATGGTGGGCTACCCAATGGATGGACACTTTCTTTGCTCAGGTGTGAAGGAACACACATGGGGAGAGTAAGAAGAAGCAAGTCCTCCATCCGGTACTTCTGGACATACCTGGGAATTATCAAACTCGACTGTGAGCCCCTGCATCTCCAATCCTACTTCTGAATCTTCAGGCCGCGCACCTGGAGCGAACGGAATGAACAGAGGCCCTCCACGACCACAAGCCCCCTCGGAACCTCCGAGTCGCCTACACGGAACCACAAGACATTAGTGAGCCTCCCCACCTCCCAGATCTTTTCAGAACGTCCGAACCACACACTTGCAATCACTAACCACATCTTGAAGAATCCCTATGTCAAGAACAACCGGACCACCGCCCGGAACCTCCAGATCGAGCCCTTCCGCTTCTTCCCTTAGACACAGATATGATGTTTAAACTCGTGAGAGCCAAGTACCTCGACCTCCAGGACTAAGACCTCTAAGGAGAATAACTCTTCCTCTTGTTCAACTTCCGCTCTTGGATTTGATTGGATAAACGGATCGGTTGAGGGGATTTGTTTTCAGTTAAGAGCTTTTCTTGACTTGACTTCATCTCCGAAAGGCTATCGAGTTGGAGTATGTTGTCGGTCGGTCTTGATTTGCTAGTCTAGTTATCCTTCCAATTCGTGAAGATCAAGAGCCCCTCCGTAGCATACAACGTGACCCGCACAACTGTTAAGGAGTACTAGTATTGTTCTAGGTCTCTAGGAGTCCGTATTTGTCTAGATTTACTTTCTTCTACCTCAAGTCAGATGTACTATATATTGTAGCCTTTGCCCCCCTGGTAATACAAGTTACTTATTTCTAACATGGTATCAGAGCCAGGTTAGGGTTTTTACCGCACGTCGCAACTCCATGCTGAATCTCGACCAATTTTTTTCCATTCCGTGCGTCATGGCTGCGCTGCTTATTGCACTGCTTCTCCTTGTCACTCCTTGCGATTGCTCTGCTGGCCTACTGCCGGTTCTGGTTCCTTCTGCCCCATCCAGATCGACTTGGTCGGTAGTTCCGCTCACCCAGATTTCTTGGTCAATTCCTCATAAGCTACATACACGCAATCTTCTTTGGCTGCTGCAGATTCCACATGGCCGTCCTCCAGGTTGTGGTATGCTTGTCTCTTGCTGGACGTGGCCCGTTGTTTATTCTCTCCGCTGCTTCTAGCTCATTGTTGTAGTGTATAAGTGGATTGTCTACCACTTTCCATCAGATCGGTCTTTTGGAATAGTTGGTTAGTGCATGAAGCTTGACATGGTATCAGAGCCAAGGTCTCGAGTTCGAGTCCTGTGTGGCGCAAATTTTCCTATAAATTGCTGGTGCCCCCTCTGTCCACATATTGGCCTCTTGTGCCATACCTCTGAGTTTACACGTGTTGACTTTTCTTCCCTTCACACATGAGGAGGGGTGTTGAAGTGTATAAGTGGATTGTCTACCACTTTCCATCAGATCGGTCTTTTGGAATAGTTGGTTAGTGCATGAAGCTTGACACTCATGACATCCAGTTCGATCTTGTATGCACTGTGGCTGTTTTTGCTGCTTTCATTTTTTGGGCCGCTTGCTGTTTCTTTCGGCAGTTCTGTCTCCAGATTGATTCGGCAGTAAAAAATAGTGTCAGTTTGTGTCGTCCGGCACGTCTATTTCTTCACTCTCCGGTGATTTTCGATGGTGTCCGTTCCAACTTATCTTTGCACGTTTGCTTCCATGCTCCGTGCTGTGTTTTCCGCTGTGTCCACCAAGTTCGTTGTTATCTTGTGTTTCTCTTGTCATGCGAGTGCATCATACCTTTATCGTCAGCCTGTTTTGCATTGCTGGTTGATCTACGCCCTTTGTCTTGTCGTCGAACTTCTTTCGCTGCCGGTTTTCTTGGGTTATGATCTGGTGCGCAATGCTTGATTCTCTTGATGTGCCATCTTTTAACAACCCATCTTCTCTTTATGTGTGTGTCTTTCTTTTGATGTGCCGTCTGTCTCATTGTCTTCATTGATCTACGCACATTCTTTTGCCTGTTGAGTTTCTATTGCTGTTGGCATCTTGTGCTGTGATCTTTTGTGACATGTTGTTCTTCTGACCGTCTTTCGGTCTGTGTGGTCTCGTCTTCAATTGAGGTTTTGAAGACTCTTGATGCTACGCCAACACTCTCAAGACGCGGATTCTGGATTATCATTTTTTAGTTTTACACCTTCAAATGTATGCTACTGCATACGCTTTGCATTGCATTTGAGGAGTATTAGTATTGTTCTAGGTCTCTAGGAGTCCGTATTTGTCTAGATTTACCTTCTTGTACCTCAAGTCAGATGTACTATATACTGTGGCCTTTGGCCCCCTGGTAATACAAGTTGCTTATTCCTAACAACAACAACAGTTAGAGACACCGACAAGCTGGAGCCTGGAGGAGGAGCACAAGGGACACAAATGCTGTGAAAGCACCTGTCAAGTACCTCAAAACCCCTTTTATGCCCAAGAATCTGCACGACCAAAACAATCGCGGCCGCCACCATAACAAGGAGAGAGAAGTTGTATACCATGGGATGGATGGATCTCATCTCCTCTATTTCTGATGGCGTTGACAATACACCACTTCTGTTTTGCCGTTAAAAATCCTCGATATTGTCGTTGATGCTGCTTCGGACCGCTTTTCTGGTTCCCACATGACTCACCAAGCACATGTAGCCTGCTTTAACTTTTGGAGCTTCAGCTCCAACTTCCACTACCTGCATGCTAGCGGCAACGCAGCATGGCCAAGCCACCCACAACCATAGCTATACAATACAGCCATACACATCCCACGACTGCCAATCCCAATATCCATGCAAGTCAACCCTTCTTGTTCGCACAAGCGAGTCAAAGGCCCTGCCATACCCTCGGTCCAGGACATCCGCAATACCAGGTCGCTGGCCCGACATCTGAATCCGTTGTAGACACCGCCTTGCTAACCCTTCAGGCTGCCGCCTCGTCCTTCAATGCTCGATGGATCCAATGCGTGCACCATTGTCAGCCTGCCCTGACGTTGCGAGAAGGCACAGTAGAAGCCTCCCTAGATCTGCATGTTATTGGCCTGGAATTAGTTTGTTTAGCCAGCGTTGTCGACCTAGAATATTGATTTGCCCTTCGACGAGGTGCTGGCCTGTTTGGTTTGTCTCCTTTTCTTCCTAGGCATGAGGTCCATTCATTGATTGGAGGTATATATACTCATAGCGGCGTGAGCCATCACGTCGACCACTGCTCCCTGAAGTGTGCTAGGAGAAAGACCCTTGGCTTACGAGAGCTGGTAATAACTTGTCTGCGATCACCTTCTTTTTTTGGTGGCGGATCTGCTGGTTTAATGTGCCACTTGATTGGTGGATTGATTGGCATGTTGTGCCCAAAGCATAGATCTTCTTTGTTCTTGCCGCCAAACTGTGGGCATGTTTGTTTCAGTCTAAAAGAGGGATGTTTGTTTCTAGCTCTAGCTCCAAACTTTGGCCAATGGATGAAGTATCTTGGTCTCTGGCCCAGGGCCATGATGTCATCTCTAGGCGGGAGGGCAATAACATGCTCTCCCAGCCCTGCGGCAGTAAAGCTAGCACATGCACAGTTAATCCCTCGTCAATTGGATGGGCTCAGCCATGTACAACCACTTGCTTGATGCCGGGTATCAAAACGTAAGCTTGCATTTAGTGGGCACCTATAATAGAAATATTGTGATCCTACTTAGAGTCTGCAAAATGTAACTAAGCAGGATTTGTACGAAGTATTTCATCAAAGTGGTGAAGTTGTACATCTTTGCCGCTAAGTGGGTTTTAGTGTTAATGACAAGTTATTAGAGACTAATTCTACTCATGAGCAAGTTTTAGTCCGATGAATTGTAGAAGAGGAAAATAAGACGATGCTCTAAATATATGCATCTTTTCATCAAGATTGGGTCATAAAGAAGCTATACTAATGATAGGGTTTTCGATGAAGTACAAGGAATGGGGATCTATGCCTAAACACAATCCTGGATACACTCAAAATAAATGTGAGAAACCACCAAAAAGGTAATCTATGTGCTGTTGTTATACAAATTCCGTGGCCTGGAGTTCGGCACAGAGCCTCCAGGTGACTCTAGAGCCAAATTAGAATCCTCCGCCAAGTTCTGCATCGTGCTTGTTGCTCTTGGAGTTGTGACCATTCCTAGACTATACACCGAGAACATGATTTCCACCTCAAATGTTGCTGTTCTTTTCGAATGTTGGGCATTTGACAATGTTCATAGACCGTCATACTTATGCTTAAATGGAGTTCAGTGGCTAGTTTGGAGAGTGTGTATATAGACTGGCTCCACAAACCAACAGAAGTCCTTCCAACGCAGTTTGTATTCACTCGTGTGCACCATGTGAAACTTCTCAGGAGGTTTTTCCAGAGCAGTTTGAATTCACTTATGCTCACCATGGGAAATATCCCAATATTGCTCCCAGCAAAGCACGATTAACTGAGAGGTTCTTAGAGATGAGCTTCCGGAAAAAAAGATACATCTTGTTATTATGATAGTACTATTAACCCTTTCGAGCCTTGGGCCAGGATGTCACAGATTGTGGAGACAAGGAGATTGATAGATTATGAAAAATAGATTAAGGCATTGTGTGTGATATTGAGCTTTGGGCAGTTAATATAGAGTTCAAGACTTGGAGGACACGAAGCCTCTCTTAGAGAAGGTAGGAGATGGATTAGGAATCATATACTACCAAATACACATATCTCAAATATGAACAGAGATCACATGGGGAGTAAGCATGTGGGGATTTAATACTTATTTTATCTTGAAGCAAGCATGGTTCTGTTGAAGACTAACTTAGTGTGTACTTTTCTAGCTTTACAAAACTTTGTTTTTATTGAAAATGACGCCTTTCAACAAGTTAATTATGCGCTGTAATATGTTAGTTACATTATTTTGAATTTGGTCAAATAGTTCATGATATAAACAACATTGAATAGGTCAACAGAGTCTGTGTCAAAAAAAGAAAAGAATAGGTCAACAGAGAAAATATCCGCCTATAATCAGAATCCTACGTGGTTATGTACTTATATAGCATATCGAGAAGTCATTTGTTCCTATTCTAATATTTCTATCTTGTTTCTTGACGTTTCCATCTGCAGTATATGAGAAATATTGATCTACATGATATGTTTCTTGCCGGGGCGTCACACTCAAGGACCTGTGTTTCTTATACTTATAAACAATGCAAGAATTTCAATGAACCAGTGAACAGATGCTACCATAAGGTACCTAACCGACTAGTTTGCCATCTTTGTGCGACTATATATGCGTTCGCTGCATATTTATTACCCATGTGCTTTGCTAATATTAATAAGCATGAAGTACAAAATGCATGTGCTCAGTTGTGCATCAAAGATAGACAACATACCGTTAAGATAGAACCTGTCAAGATTGTTGGATAACCTTGAACATCCTTCTCTGCACTCATGAAGTTTGTTTTCCATAACTCAAACAGTTACAGAACACTTACTGTTGCTGTTCTAGCAGTAGTGGAGGGTTAGCAGTAACTATTGATCTCTTGCAAAATAGTTTTGTGCCACACTTTTTTGGGGATTGTGCCATGCTTTCTGAAATATCTTTACTCCTTATAGGCTTCCCAGTTCAACAAAGCGATACGGCGCCAGTGCTCTGCTGATGTTGATGATAGGCCTAATGCCTTCTTCTTGGGTGGATCCATCTCAAGATCATGCATTTCTCTTCCTTACAAGCAATTCAAGATTTCCATTTCATCAGCACAAAAATTCCACCATAAGGTGCCAGTTTCTTCTCTTTATTTAAACAATTACCGTATGTGTTGTGGCATTAGTAGCACAGAAGTTGCCATAGCTATAGTTACAGTCCAGTTCAATTATTACTGCAGGATTAAACAATTAGGGAAAATAGGGTAACGTGAGTTAGTTTAAATAGGGTCCTAGTAGTTGTGTACTACAGGTCTTGGAGTCGGTAATGTGCACCATGCCCCCTGGCGGCTGGTCCTCCTGTAATAGGATGTGTATCTCGTCATCTCAGTGTGTTTCCATTGGACTGGAGATTTTATCCCTCGACAGAAGGTTCAGTTATGCTCACAGAAACTCTGTCACAGTTTGTACAGTCTGGTTTCCAAATTTAAGTCATCCTAGAATGCATTTCTTCAAACAATATGGAAGCCGCGTCATTGTGTAGGAATTGGTAAGCTACAATTTCTGTATACTATTGGCGTTGGGTAGGATTACACCTGGAATACGTTTGTATTCAGAAAATCAGTTGTAGCTATAGAATTCGACCTGGATATTTGTGTGATGTATACTTGACTAATTACACAACATACAACTCAGTCATCTGTTAAGTCATTCGTCATATTTATATTTGCAGGTCCAAGTGTGTCTTGAAGGTGCAATGAGATCCAACAGATATAGTAGACTTTTAGCAAGCGAGGTGATCACATCCTTGTTGGTGAGTATTTTGCATATCCACTCTGGTTTGGCGTATTCTGTTGAACCATACTAATAGGAGTCCTTGATCAAACTGCAGGCTTATCTCGTCGTAATATCTCCAATCTGGATTGCATGGTTCCTTTTTTCATGGCGATTTGGCTCAAAAATGTGAACATCTTGCTGGAGTTGCGCAGTTTTGTCTCTCTACTTTCGCCTTGGATAGGTATAGAAGAGTTAAAAAACCATGTAAACATGAACTATAGGCTGGCTTGGTCTTGCAATTTTTTCCCCTAAATCCTCGAAGAAAAGAGAATTATTCAAAGTAAACTGTGGCAAAAAATCAAGGTGAATGCAATAGAGGGCAAATCATTGAGTACCCCACTTAATCCCCTCTAACCCAGCCCAGCCGTCCGTCGTCGAGGGCCTCGACGTCGAGTGCACCGCCCTTCAGGTGCTGGGCAAGGCTGCCCTTGGTGGGGACCAGCACCGTGATGCCGTCTCGAACGCGCTGTTCCCCGTGGCCTCATCATCCTAGTGGCTTCTTGGAGGTGGACATGCCATTGAAATGTGGACATGCATCGCTCTCGGCTGCACGGCAGCTAGCTGGCTTGCAGCTCACGAGACCCTCGCTTGTTGAGGTACAATTACAAGTGGAACACAAGTCCCTTTAGCTTCATGGCTGCTCGTCACCGCACACAAGGCGGTAGACGAGATGCCAGAAACTTGCAACCCGGCCGCGCGCTACCGTATGTCTTTAGCATGTCCGAACTTTTCCGTTGGTACGTGGTTGTTTCCTATGATTTGCTCCTAAACTGGATCATTACGATATGATGATGACTTGTAAAGACTCTATCAAGTTGGTCTCAAATTGTATCCAGATGATTACACTCCATTTCCAATGAAGAAGATGGGGAGGAGGAGCAGCGGAGGGTGACCGAAGAGGAAGCTGGGGAGAAGAATCGGCTGAGGAGAAGTTTGCCGGCCGGTTCCATGCGTGCGGCGCGAGCGAGAATGGCAGGGAGCTGCGCAGTCGTCTGCGTAGGAGAAAAGAAAAGTAAAGTCTGCAGCGTTGTTGCGCGCGTGACTCGGCCCCAAAACGATCGGGACGTGGGACCTTCCACCCGGGGTGAACCGTAGTCTTTTCCTTGGATTTATGGTTATCGTTTGTTGACGGAAGGAAGGAGGCTGGTTCCCTTGGTCTCAAAACGGAATCACGTCTTGGTGTAGCGTACTCATACGTGACGCACCCAACCACCATCACCACCACTACATGTGTGTACAGCTAATACCCCGACGCGTGCGACCCAGAAAAATCCCAAAAGAAATGGAGAGAAAAGGACAGGCAAGGGCAACCGCCGACGACTGCAGCCGCCAACCGCGCCACGCAGTTTGGTTCCGCCGTCCAGATTGCGTCGCCAGTCGATCTCCAGTCGGTCGGTCGTTCAGCCGCGCAGACAATTTCCCTTCCCTGTGAAGCCACGAGCCCAACAACCCCTCCTTCACCGGAACGCGGTTTTTATTAGCACGACTCTCACTCCACGTTTAAAAGACGCCACTACAACACAAAACCACCACGCCATGCCAGCATCCGGCACCAAGCACGACTACTCATTCCCTCCTTCTCGTACGTGCTGAATTCTGCTCGATCGGAGGAGGGTGACATGGTGCACCACCACCGGGCGACCCTCCTGCTGCACCACAACCACCACCACCACCACCAGCACAGCAAGGCCGGCGACGCGCTCCTGCTCATGCTCGCCGGTTTCGCCATCGCCTCATGCCTACTGCTGCTCCTCCCCAGCAGCCCCTTCTCCGCCGCCATGGACGACCTCCTGTTGCAGCTAGGGAGGACGCGGTGTGACCAGGAGTCCACGGCGCCGACGCCCTGCTCGGCCGTGGCCAACGGCACCATCTGCTGCGACCGCACCGCGCCACGCACCGACGTATGCGTCATGCGCGGGGACATCCACACCCACGCCGCCTCCAACTCGCTCTTCTTGCTCCTGCCCGCCAACTCTTCCTCCTCGGCCGCCCGCGCCGGGGCCGCCGACCAGCGCATCCGGCCATACACCCGCAAGTGGGAGTCCAGCGTCATGAGCACCATCGACGAGCTCCACCTCCGGGCAGTGACAGAGGCCGAGCCGGAGCGATGCGACGTCCGGCACAACGTCACGGCCGTCGTCTTCTCCACCGGCGGGTACACCGGCAACGTCTACCACGAGTTCAACGACGGCATCATCCCGCTCTACATCACCGCGCGCCGGTACAACAAGAAGGTGGTGTTCGTCATGCTCGAGTACCACGACTGGTGGATCACAAAGTATGGCCACATTGTGGAGCAGCTCTCCGACTACGAGCCCATCGACTTCGCCAACGATACCAGGACGCACTGCTTTCGGGAGGCCGTCGTCGGTCTGCGCATCCACGACGAGCTCGCCATCGACGCGTCCAGGATGCCAGGAAACCAGGGCATCCAGGACTTCCGGCACATGCTCGACGACGCCTACCGCGCCCGTATCAAGGCGATCGTAGAGGAGGAAGAGGAAAAAGATGCGCTCCCTCCTAGCAGCAGCGTTGGCGCAATGAAGCCCCGGCGCGCCATGGAACCGGTCGGGGACGACAAGCCGCGGCTGGTGATCGTGTCCCGGAACGGGTCGCGCGCGATCGAGAACGAGGCCGAGCTGGTGCGCGCGGCAGAGAGGGCCGGGTTCCTCGTGGACTTGCTGCAGCCGCGCCCGGACACGGAGCTCGCCGAGATGTACCGCGTCCTCAACGGGTCGGACGTCATGGTGGGCGTGCACGGCGCCGCCATGACGCACTTCCTCTTCATGCGCCCGGGCTCCGTGTTCATCCAGGTGGTCCCGCTTGGCACCGACTGGGCCGCCGAGAACTACTACGGCCAGCCGGCACGGCGGCTCGGCCTGCGCTACATCCCGTACAAGATCCTTCCGTCCGAGAGCTCGCTGTACTGGCGCTACTCCAGCGACGACCCGGTGCTCACTGACCCGGTCACCGTGAACGCCAAGGGCTGGCAGGTCACCAAGAAGGTGTACCTGGACGGGCAGAATGTGCGGCTGGACATGGCGCGGTTCCGGCGCCGGCTGCGCGAGGCATACGCTCACTGGGCGACACAGAGGCGGCGCCAACAGAGCAGACCGTTGTAGTAAATGGTTTGGTGTGAGTACAGCTTTTTTTCCTTTTCTTTTTGGGGTCGAGATGAATACTGTATAGACAAATTATTTTGTTTTCCGCAAGGTATATAAGTGAGTTTTTTTTTTCACATGTGTGAAACAGAGTAGAGGTTTTTTTTTTCTGTTTTTGTGGGGGAAACAGAACAGAGGCGTTGTGGTGTACAAAGTAAATGGAGACACATAATAAGCCTAAAGAAATAGGAGAAGCATAAACAATTTATTTATGTGGATATGTAGACCCGTAGTGCAATTTATACCAATCCATACATTTTGCAGGATATGCGGGGATCCCGCTTTTTCAACCCTAAACAAAACTGAGCCAGGTCTTGTCCAATATAAAGTGATTGGCATTAGCAAATCCCACGGCGGTCTCCTTTTCAAGAAAAATATTTAGCAGAAAGTTGCCATGGCTCGAAGCATGCGACCCGTGCTGATTTGTTTCTTTTTACGGGACCCGTGCTGATTTGTTGGTTGAGAAAAACAATCTAAAGCACCAACTGCTTTCTTGACGTTGGTTAACACGCTAACCTCGGTGTTAGAGAGAGACATCTGAACAGTCTCACGATGCTTTGAGTTGGAGATTAGAAGGTGTGGTGTCGATCGATGTAGGAAAGCCAACGTTGACGGACACCATCAGAAACAGAAAAACAACGGTGTACATGCGGGTTGTTCAATCTCGTGTTGATGGGAAGGTTCGTGTAGATTTAGCTAGCCATTACCAAACTTGAAAGTGCCTGCTGTTCCAGCTTTTTGTTCGAGATGTAACACCTCCACTGACGCATGCTGCGGACGTGTTATCAGAAGATAGCTTCAGATGCCAACCTTTGCTTGCCAGCAAGTCTTTCTGCTCACCAAGCAACTAGGGGATAAATATGTTAGTACGAAGTACTGTACGGAACTTGAACGGATTTCACGAAAGAAAAAATAGCATGGTATTTTCTGAAAGAACAGAAGTTTAACAAGAAACAAGCGACTAATTCTCCATCGAACTTAATTCTCGATGAGTGGAGACCCACATGAACTCACCGCCGACATGAATTACGATGTCCTCAATTACATCCCACTTGTAACCTCACATGACGCACGAATCACGATGCAAATATAACGTCCCTAGAAGAGACCGAGCTCTAAATTGATTATCGGTCGGCCGAGGCTCATAATGTCACACACACGTTTGTAGTTGGATCCCGATAACATGTGATCGAGATTCGTTCCATCAAACACGACACAACAACATGGTGTCATGTCATGTGATAGCCGCACCAACATTTTAAACCTATATAGATCTTGTGTCACATTAAGTCTAGCCTACATGCTATTATTTGACCCCCAACAACTTCATTAGATCGGGATCGGCAAAACGGGAGAAAACCCAAAATACGAGATCCAAATTAAGCTAAATGCGAGAACTTAGATTAACCCAATGTAGGCGTGCATAAGCCGGCTGCCTTGCACATGCAGCTCACCCCCATCCTTCGCATACTGCGCATGTCCGTCCACCCCTGGATGGTAGGGCTAGAGCCAAGTGTTGAGAATCCCTAGTGAAGCAAGAGAGTTCGGGAAGGAGATGGGTAGGGGGACGCGCTTGACCAGCCGAAAAGACGTGGTTGACCAGTCTAGTGTTTGGGAAACGGGGGAGGGGGGTGTTGCAACTATTGCACAATAAAACTGTTTCTACCCCGCAACACGGAGATCTTTAGGCCACGAATTTACCAATAGAAGCACATATGCATAACTTAATGAAGTGCGTCGGGGCAGTGCAGTCCGATCACATGAACAACTCCTCGAATCCACGAACTCCTTCATGAGTGTCTCACGTGCAACGCCTCTACGGTATCCATAGGTACAATAGGAGCAACGAGCAATTGACTAATAAATCCAATCTTTCCTGGTCTGGGAGTAGAGTGAGTGACGAATAGGCTTAGGAAGCTCTCCATACCACTCCACTTATATAGTCTTTCTCAGTGGGCTTAACGCTTAAGGCACACTTGACCATATCTCAAATGTCCACATGGATCCAGTTGACTTCTTTCCTTAAGTGTGCGACCATGTAGGTTCATGACTTGGACACTACTAGAGTTACTCATCCAAGTATCCCGTCATGAATCCAAGTCTAAATCGTTTCTATGAATACTAGGACTCAGGTCGATAGTCGGCAGTGGTTTCTAGCAAAACTTGGCAACTTCCAAGTGCGCAGACATAAGATGAACTTTCATCCAAATCCCTTTGTTTTACGATATACCATGTCATTTTTTATAGAAATGGACTCTTTATTACTTAAAAGGTTTAAAAATTACACCTGTCCTCTGTATAACTAGGATGCAAACAGCCGACAACATGTTCGATCACAAAAAATAAAAAAATAAAAAGCAGCATACATGAAATCATCAGATACTGCATAACGCCTAAGGAGATGGAGGGACAATCCTAAGATCATGTTGCCATCATGCTGGGTAAAAACATCCCTCGTCATATCCTCCAATCGTGTATAGACCTCCATAACTAGGTCGCAAAACTCCATATTTTGTAGAGGCAACTATAAAAAGAGCGTAGCAGTGCTTTGCAGATAACCTGTAGAAGACATTTTATTATTAAAATCTTGTCATTTCTACATAGTCGTAGTGACCAAATAACGACGAGCACTCTTACCCTAAGAAGAACTCTGAACTTGTAGTCAATCATGTGTAACCAATTGCCAAATACGTTGGAACACTACGGGAAGGATATAACCCAGAAGCTACTTGAATGACTAACAATATAACGAGCAAATTTTTACTGAAAGAATAAATGCTTAACTGTCTCATCAAGGTGTCAAAGTACACATTACTTACTTACATGTCAATTCCTTTTAACAAGGTTATCTTTTGTAAGAATCACCCCACGACACAGGTACCGTGCGAATATTTTCGTGTTATATTGTCTAGCAGATAAAGTTGGACCAACGCTCTATGCACAAAATCTACAGATCATTTTCCACTCTCGTGTAAATTCCACCAAAACTCAGGACCATTTGATAGTTGCACTCTGGTTAAACGTTGTAACAACGTGTTCCACGATGCAAGTATGGATCCAATTAGGTCTCTCATGAACGTCAAGTTTGGAGGAGAAAATTCTAGCACCGTGGCAATGGTATCCCCTTGTGACGAATAATGTTGTATAGAGTTGGATATTGTTCCCTAAGTATAGCATTTCTGAGCCACTTATCCTCCTAGAAACTAATCTCCAGGCCATCCTTAATAGAAAATATGCCCAAGCGGAAAAAGTGCTTCTTCGTTGCCATCAATCCATCCCAAAAGTGCGAGTCTCTTGGCTTCCAAAGCACTTGAGACAACGGCTTCAAGCCAACATATTTCCTCCTTAGGAGGGTTTTCCATACACCATCCTCACTAAGTAGATTGAAATGCAATTTACCCAATAGAGCGGTATTCTAACCTCAATATCATGAATCCCTAACCCACCTTGGTCTTTGGGACGACAACCCACACTCCATTTGACCGGTCAATATTTCTTTTTCTCGCTATCTCCTTGCAAAAATAATCTTAATAGGAAATAATCCAATCATGCAAGACTCCTTTAGGAAGCTATAAGAAAGAGATCATATATAGTACCAAATTACCTAGTATTGAATTTATGAGCACCAACCTCCTGCCTAAGATAGCAATTTTCATTTCTAACACTTAGCCTTTTTTGTAGTCTCTCGTTGACGTGTTTCCACTCAGCATTTTTGAGTCTCCCATAATGAATCAGTATCCCTAAATAATTGATTAGAAACTGGCCTTATCCGCAACCAAAAATTTCATCATACATGGGAGCCTCGTATTGAGTCTCTCCAGAGCAAGACAATTCACTCTTATAGAAATAGCTTAACTCTCTTCTCGTCCATGATATGTGACTCACTAGATTAACACTTAGTCCAACTCCTTGGTTAACACTTAACTGAGTCGAGCATGACCATGCTTTCTAACCATATCAAGCGGGAGGACCCAAAGAATATCTCTCCATCACGGAGGAGAAATATCATCCTACTTATCAACATCATGCAACTTGATTCACAGCTAACAAGAAATCTACCTTTATGACTTCCCAATTGCAGTATTCACAGATGCTAAGCTATCTGATCGATAACTCAAATAGTGTGATTCCCTCGGGTCTAAGGATTCCATTACTTGAGACTAAATGACAACTTGCATGTTTTGTCTTAGTATGTGTCTATCTGATTCACTAAACACTTTAGCCGAGTTAGTGCAAATTGGATTAGCATCTCCATGCCTATAATTAGTGAAACCGAGTCATCAACCAACTCACACATTACACTAGGTTGTGCCTCCAACACAACCATATGACTAAGGACAATTTAGAACATATCAATATAGCACACAGATCCACAAACGGATCATGTATTTGATGACATGAACCATTGATATTTGTTCAAGGACATTACAAGATTATGAATACACTTGCAAAATATATCATATATGATTGTCTCTAGGGTATATTTCTAACATCTGGGATCATTTAACATGTCATGTAGAATTTACAACATAATGTGTGCCTCCTTTCACTTACCGTGGCAACCTCGTAAACCCTATGTTGCGTCAAAACTGAAAGAACATTTCATGTTTTCCTATGTTTTGCGTGTTAGATAACAATACTATGGAGACTTTTCATGTGTGCTAAGTGTGCAGGAAGTTTTGAGGGGGGCCGGATAATCCGCCCCTCCAAGGGCCGGATAATCCGGCCTACCTCATCTCTCAAGGAAGCCAAAGCGCGTCGCTCTGTGTCCAGTCGGATTTTCTCCCGGAAAATCCGAACTGGGGCGGTTTTTCCTCCCCATGCCGGATAATCCAGGTTTCGCAAGGGCCGGATAATCCGGCCCCCAGTTTTCGAGCAAAAGGAGCCAAGGCGCGTCGCTCAGTATCCGGTCGGATTTTCTCCCGAAAAATCCGAACTGGGGCGGTTTTTCTTCCCCAGGCCAGATAATCCGGCCTTCGCATAGAACCGGATAATCCGGCCCCCAGAAGTTGATCAAGGGCAAGCTCGGCGTGATGCTCTATGAGGGGACGAATTATCTGCCGGATATTCCGAGTCTGGGGCGGTGTTTTCCCTAGACTGGATAATCCGACCCTCACTTGGGCCGGATAATCTAGCCCCCAAAGGCTGCAACGGCTGGTTTTTGGAAGGGGGTATAAGTACCCCTTCTTCCCCAACGTTCAGACTCCTTGATTCATTCGAATTTGACCAGACCTTGTGCAAGAGCTCTAAATTTCGATCTCCCACTTCAACCACCCGAAGGTCTTGATCTTTGGTGGAATTGAAGGAGGAGAAGTTCATCATCATCATGAAGAATCAAGCGCTTCAACTCATCTCCATTCACTTGGAGAAATACTTGATCTAGTATTCTTGTCAATACCTAGATCTTGTTTATTGTATTTGATAAGTTTGTTTTTGTGGCAGCTTGTTGTCATTTCGGGAGCCTCCAAGTTGTTGTGGAGTTGTTGCCCCGCTAGTTGTGTAAAGGCATCGGTGCCCGCCTCGAAGGGTACCTATAGTGGAAGGTGGATCAGGCCTGTTGTGGCGAGATCCATCGAAGAACAGGGTGAGGCCTTTTGTGGAGTGGTGGTCTTAGTACCACCCACCCCTCCAACGCAGACGTACTTCCCTTAACAAGGAAGGACCCGCGGTCAAACAAATCCTGTGTCTCCGTGTGCTTCACTTCGGTTTACTCGTTCCTCTTCCACTCACTCTTTACTCGCTAGTAGATAGGTTTGCATATAGGGAAATTCCACCCAATAGTCTATCTAGATAATTTACCCTTTGTGCTAAGCCTAAAATTGAAAAAGTATTAAAAATTGGTGTAGCACCTATTCACCCCCCCTCTAGGTGCCCATACGATCCATTTCAATTGGTATCAGAGCCCCGACTCTTAATTCGGGCTTAACCGCCCAAGAGTAGTATGGGTACCAAGGAAGATGGAAATGAGGCTGTGGATAAGGTCACAATGGATGATCTCAAGTCGTTGGAAACAACCTTGTTGAAATCCTTTGAGGCCAAGATGGAGGAGATGAATCAAATGATTGCTCGCCTTACATCATCCATAGCTCCATCTCCATCCTCCTCTGAGGCTCACACACCATCATCTAAGGAAAAGGGTAACACCGGATCCAAGGATGATGACGTGGAAGGTGAAAAACTAAATGGCTCCACCTCCAAAAAGGGAAATGGTAAGGAGGAATATAGTGAGGTTCGCCACGTATATTCCCCCGACCCACCTATCCCTCATCATCATATAAACAATAGGGGTGATCCACCCAAGCTCACTGCATCTTCTTTTAACCAATGGCAATTCCTAATGAAATCTCATGTTTGTAGCTCCTCTATTGAATTGTGGAGGATTATTGAAGAAGGTCTTCATATTGGAGATCAAACCAATCTAACGAGAAGGGAAGTTGTGGATAGCCAGTTGAATGCCACCGCTCTCCACATGATACAGCTGGGTGTGGGTCCCAAGGACATGCCACACATTGAACATCTCAACACAGCTAAAGAGGCATGGGATGCTCTTACGGACCTTTTTGTTGGAAACGAAAGCATGAGAAGAAACAGGTATGATGCCCTTAGTAATGAAGCCGAGGGATTCTACATGTTGGATGGTGAAAACCATGAGGACATGTATAGAAGACTCAAGGGCATCGCAACAACATTTCGGAAGCATGGGGCCACTCACATTGATGATGCATGGATAAAAAGAAAATATGTGAGTGCCTTAATGCCTTTCGAGCCAACGGATTTGAAGATCCTGCAAGGTAGACACAACTATCATCAAATGACATCCAACGAAGTCATGCAAGAAATGGCGTCATTCAAAGTGGCGGCAAAGAATGCTGAAGATGCCCGTGCTCAGGCCATTGGGATGCAAAAGGGTGTCAATGTGGCTCTCAAAGCCAATGTTGTTAAGCAAGAGGAAGATGAAGGAGTTTTTGAGGGGGTATCCATGGACTGCCCCGATGAGGTCAAACGTGCTCATGGTGAGCACATGGCATTCTATGCAAGGAACTTTTGGAAGGACCCTGCCAAAGCCAAGTCTGATCTTGAGCGCAAGAACGGGTCAAATGGAAGAAGAAAAAGTGGCCCAAGATTGAGAACTTGCTTCAACTGTGGAGATAGAATGCACTTTGTTGCCGAGTGTCCTTATCAAAATAGAGAAGACAATGGTGGACGGCTCATTCTTAAAGAGAAATCTAAAGCTCCTAAGAAGAAGCCGTTTGTTAAGAAGAATGGCCCTTTCAAGAAGCAACCCAAGATTGTCCTTGTAGCTCAAGATGAATACTCCTCCGTAAGTGAAGATGAAGAGGATGATGATAGTTCCCGTGAAGTGGCTGCTATAGCCACCACATCGACTCCCTCCTCTCTCTTCGACTCACCAAACGAGAACGCCATCAACAACAACGCCACTTGCCTAATGGCAAGAGGATCCGAGGTATCAACTTCTAGCTCTTCATTTCCTAAGACTAACATAATTTTGTATATGGATGATCATGACAGTCTTGTAATGAAAGAAGAAGTTATTGCCTTGGATACCTTTTTCACTAACCTACAAGGTGAGCACAAACTCCATTTTGATGCTCTTATGAGTCAACTTGCTCAAGCCGAAGATCTCCTTGAAGAAAAGGGCAGAATTGAAAGAGAAGATGCCTTGGAGATAGCTTCTTTGAAGAATGCCTTGGAAGAGGAAGTGGAGGCTCGAGTTTCTTTGGAAGAAAGACTCGGATCCCTTGAGGAGTCACAAGAAGAAGCTGTAGCTCAGCTCATTAAATAACATGATCATGCTCTTGCCAAGGTAAAGAAACTAAAGAAAGAAAAGATTGATTTTGGGGCTGTTCATGCTAGACTTTTGGAGAAGTTTGATAATCTTGAAAGTGCTCACAAGGCATTGAAGAGTGATCATTCTACTCTAAATGAGTCTCATGACCAGCTCCAAACTCAATTGAAACGGTATGATGTGCCAAGTACCTCCTCTTCATCCTTTGGAAAAGAAGATCTTGCAAGAAGTTCTCAACACAAAGGTAAAGGGGTTATTGATGAGATACTGAGCAGGCAAAGGACAAACAATAGTAAAGAAGGTCTTGGTTACATACCCAAGACAAAGAGCAAGAAAAACAACAACAAGAAGAAGAACAAGACTGCTCAATCGAAGACTAGCAACATTACCAATAACAAGACTAATCATGATGGTTTTGCAGGGATCAACAATCCTAACTTTGAACTATATTGTGATTGTTATGGTGATGTTTATGCTAGTTATGTAGGGACTTATGATTGTTACATTCCTTGGTCTATCTGGGTTCCCAAGACCCTTGTTACTAACATGAGAGGACCCATTGAAAAATGGGTACCTAAAACCAAGAAGTAATTTTCTTGCAGGGCTATGCTTCCGGTGGTTCTAAATGGGTACTCGATAGCGGTTGTACGAGTCATATGACTGGAAGCAAGGAGATCATCATGGAGATGCGGCCAAACCTTGATCACATTACCGTCTCCTATGGTGACAAGTCAAAATCTGAGGTATTGGGTCTCGGCAAAGTTGTGGTGGCTCACAATATCTCTCTCGTGGACGTCATGCTTGCTGAGACCCTCGGGTATAACTTACTTTCAGTTCGTGCCCTTGG
The DNA here is from genome assembly GCA_910589775.1 of Avena eriantha. Lineage (NCBI taxonomy): Eukaryota > Viridiplantae > Streptophyta > Magnoliopsida > Poales > Poaceae > Avena > Avena eriantha. Next base: position 340,927,724 of record OU342741.1, read on the forward strand.
TAAGATGGGCTTTGCAGTTTACATTGATGCTGATTTAGTGGTACTCTTGTGGAGCAAGTCTCTAAAAGTCGCTTTCGTGGGATATGTCAAAAACGACCTGTACGTGGTGGACTTTTCGAGGAAAACCACTACAGGCCCGATGTGTCTTTTCGGAGAGGCTGACGCAGGTTGGCTATGGCATCGCCGACTAGCCCACGTCAATATGAGAACTTTGCAAAGTCTCCACAAGGGTGGCCACATTCTTGGACTAAAAGAAAATGTCTCTATTGCCAAAGGTCGTGTTTGCAGGGCGCGTGTTGAAGGGAAAATGCATGATTCACCTCATCGAAGGAAAACCATTATCTCTTCAAAAAGGATTTTGGAGCTCCTTCATGTGGACCTCTTCGGACCTCCATCACATGCAAGCCTCGGTGGGAAGAAGTATTGTCTAGTGATTGTTGATGATTACTCAAGATACACTTGGGTTTATTTCTTCAAGTTGAAGAGTGAAACTCAACAAACTGTCATCGACTTCGCCAACGAGGTTCAACGTCAACATAACGTCCCCATTCTGGCTATAAGGAGTGATAACGGCTCGGAGTTCAAGAACTACACCTTAAATGATTTCCTAAGTGAAGAGGCGATAAGACATCAATATTCCGCTGCGTACACCCCTCAACAAAATGGTGTAGCCGAGAGGAAGAATCAAACTCTAATGGACATGGCAAGATCAATGCTAGCCGAATTTAAATATCCATATAACTTTTGGGCTGAAGCAATCTCTACTGCTTGTCATTCATCCAACCGCTTATACCTCCGCAAGATCTTGGACAAGACTCCGTATGAAATACTTACAAGTAACAAGCCAAATATCTCATACTTTCGGGTATTTGGGTGTAAGTGTTTCTTTCTTATTAAAGGAGTTCGTTTATCTAAGTTTGAATCTAAGGCTTTAGAAGGTATTTTTGTTGGTTATGGTGCCGAATCCCACACTTATAAAATCTACAGTAAGCTCTCCAGAACTGTTGTAGAATCTTGTAGTGTGGTGTTCGAGGAAAATGACGGTTCCCGTGCGGAGCAAGTTGGTGTTTGTGATGCAGATGTTGAAATACCCCAAGATGCCATAAGAAGAATGGGCGTGGGATTCTTCCGCCCCATTGAGGAACCCCTTGTGGCAGACCGGGAAGGACAATGCTCTACTCATATAGAGCCCTCATCTACACATACTCAACATGCTCCAACCACGGGGGCAACTTCTACACCATCTCCATCAAATGCTGAAGGTCAAGATGTTCCATAAAGCTCCAGGCCAGATTTTCCGGTTGACACCGGATTATCCGGCCACCCCGCTCCAGCTGATCATGCTGCTCCTGGTGGTGAAGATATCAATGCAAGCTCCAGGCCGGATTTTCCGGCTAGCCCCAGATTATCCGGCCCCTCACCAGTTCAAGCAAGTCCCAGGCCTCCTAAAGAAGCTGCGGCAAGTACTCCTAGGCTGGATTATCCGGCCTCTCCATCGGCCGGATTATCTGACCCTGACTCTCCAGTTCTGTAGCTTCCTGTTACGGCTACGGATCCACCTCAAGGGCATGCGTCTCCACCACCTGCTACTGATGTTCCAGTTACTGATCTAGGCGGAGAAAATGCTTCCAATGAAGACTCAAGTGATGAATCTCCTCCTCCAAGAGACAACAAACTTATTGAACTTCGTCGCAAGGCTCGGGCTGATCGTAACCTTGAGTTGAGGGGTCACACTCTCGACAAGGTTGTTGGTGATCTTCGACGAAGGGTTTCTACAAGAAGAGAATTGGACAGTTTTGGTGAGCATCAAGCTCATATCTCCATGGTGGAACCTAAGAAGGTCTTTGAAGCTCTTGAAGACCCAGACTGGGTTGTTGCTATGCATGAAGAATTGAATAATTTCGAGCGCAACGAAGTCTGGAAACTTGTGGAGAAACCCAAAGAGTGCCGCAATGTTATCGGCACCAAGTGGATTTTCAAGAACAAGCAAGATGAGAATGGCATTGTTGTGAGGAACAATGCAAGACTTGTGGCACAAGGGTACTCCCAAGTTGAGGGAATCGACTTCGGCGAGACCTATGCTCCTGTGGCTCGCCTTGAGTCCATCTGTATCCTACTTGCTTATGCTGCTCATAACAATTTTAAGTTGCAGCAAATGGATGTCAGGAGTGCCTTCCTTAACGGTCCTCTACATGAGTTGGTATATGTAAAGCAACCCCCGGGGTTTGAGGATCCTAACTTCCCGAACCATGTCTACAAACTCGATAAGGCACTCTATGGCCTTAAACAAGCCCCACATGCGTGGTATGAGCACCTTAAAGAGCTTTTGTTAGATCGTGGCTTCGAAGTTGGGCAAATCGACCCTACTCTTTTTACTAAGAAGGTTAAGGGGGAGCTCTTCGTATGCCAACTATATGTAGACGATATCATCTTTGGTTCTACTAACAAAGATTTTAACGATGAATTTTCAAAGCTTATGACTGACAGGTTTGAGATGTCTATGATGGGGGAATTACGGTTCTTTCTTGGATTCGAGATCAAGCAACTTAGAGAAGGAACCTTTATTAATCAAGCAAAGTACATCCAAGACATGCTCAAGAGATTCAAGATGACGGATCTAAATTGTGTCGCTACTCCGATGCAAACAAAGTGTCATCTCGAACTCAACCCTCACGGTAAAGATGTGGACCAAAAGGTATACCGGTCCATGATCGGCTCTCTTCTTTACCTCTGCGCATCTAGACACGATATTGTGTTGAGTGTGGGGGTGTGTGCAAGGTATCAAGCAACTCCTAAAGAAAGCCACTTAGTGGTGGTCAAGAGGATCTTTCGATATTTGGTTCATTCCCCCAACTTTGGTCTCTGGTATCCTAAGGGCTCTAATTTCTCTTTATGTGGTTATACTGACTCAAATTGGGCTGGTGATAAGGATGATCGGAAATCCACTTCTGGAGCTTGTCAATTCTTGGGAAGATCTCTTGTATGTTGGTCCTCCAAAAAGCAGAATTGTATATCTCTATCCACCACCGAAGCTGAATATGTTGCTGCCGCCAGTGCGTGTACTCAATTATTGTGGATGAGGCAAACTTTAAAGGAATACGATGTCAATTGTGACAAAGTGCCTCTTTTATGTGATAATGAAAGTGCAATCAAAATTGCGTACAATCCCATTCAGCACACAAGGACGAAGCATATTGAGATTCGGAATCATTTTATTCGTGACCATGTTTCTCGAGGCGATATTGATCTATCATTTGTGAGCACGAAGAACCAACTGGCGGATATTTTTACAAAGCCACTTGATGAAGCAAGATTCTGCTATTTGAGGAATGAGCTAAATATCATTGATTCCAGGAGTTTGTCTTGATTACCCATGCACTCACTCGTACATCTCATTCCTTGTTTGGTCTAGGTGTGGGCATGGATATAGGGGGAGTGTGGTCCTAACTCATTGGGCTAACCCTCCCCCATAATGCCAAAAGCAAGATAAATCATTTCTCTTAATATCATTCTGTGATATGTGAGCTTATTGATGAGTATTGGTCGTGAACCCAAGATATATCTTCCCGGTGTCACACCATACACTCCAACAAGGTGGCTTCGGCCACCGCCCTCTCCCTTGAGGAGAATTGGCTCTTTTTGGATGTTATTTGCTTTCTCATGTTCTTATGGGAATCACACTCAATCTTGGCTTTTATTTGATTTGGATTTTGCAATTTTGAGTGTCTAGTACCATCTTAGTTTGGCTCTCTTGTCCTAAGACTTCCCACCCCTCCTCAGCTCCCGAGGGCCTCATGAGGGATGCTCGCAGGCCCCCAGTGCCTCCCGTGGCCCGTGAGATCAAGCAGCTGAACTGGTTCCAGCGTCACATTCTCTACATAGGCGTGGACACGCGCAAGGGTCAGTATGAGGCATACAGGGAGCGCCATGAGTTGGCTCACTCCCAGCAGCTCATTCTCCACAACATGTCTGGCGCTTCGGGTGCTCCTCCGACTCCTACACCTCCCACTCCGTATGCTCGGTGGAACTCTTCCTCTGGGCTGAACTATGGTGAGCTGGAGCGTCACTTGTTCCCCTCTGCGCCTGCTGCTGATGCTGAAGATGAGGAAGGTGACACCGAGGAGCTTGAAGACGAGGATGAGGAAGAGAATGAAGAAGAGGACGAGGACGAGGACTACGATGAGTGATCCCATGGGGCGCTAGCATCGCTCTTCTCCCTTTTTGGTGTCTCGATGCCAAAGGGGGAAAGTAGTTCTATTAGGTTGTCTGTGGATTTGCATGGGTCAGGCATAAGCACTTGCACTTTTCTATTCATTATTTCTTGCTTATGCCCATTTAGCGTTAAACTTTTAAATTCGTGGTTTGTGATTTGTGGTTGAAACTTTATGTGGTTGTCTGGATGATACCTATGGACTTCATATCATGGATTATGCTCATGGTGATATCTATTCATATCCTATTGCTAGAGGTTTATCACGGAAGGCGCGCGCTCATAATGGTTATCCAATAATAATTGTGATTTATGTCAAGGATGCCTATTCTCTACTTCGGTGGTATGTGTTTTTGCCCTTATATCTATGGAATAGATTCACCTATTTGTGTGCATTTGTATTCCAATGCAAAACTCTATTATGCACACATTGAGGGGGAGTCCCTTTCATCGTTATCTCTATTTGTCTTGTGTCTTTCTCCTGCAAATCCTGGTATTGTCATCTAACACCAAAAAGGGGGAGATTGAAAGAACATTTCATGTTTTCCTATGTTTTGTGTGTTAGATAACAATACTATGGAGACTTTTCATGTGTGCTAAGTGTGCAGGAAGTTTTGAGGGGGGCCGGATAATCCGCCCCTCCAAGGGCCGGATAATCCGGCCTACCTCATCTCTCAAGGAAGCCAAGGCGCGTCGCTCTGTGTCCAGTCGGATTTTTCCCCAGAAAATCTGAACTAGGGCGGTTTTTCCTCCCCAGGCCGGATAATCCGGGTTTCGCAAAGGCCGGATAATCCGGCCCCCAGTTTTCGAGCAAAAGAAGCCAAGGCGCGTCGCTCGGTATCTGGTCGGATTTTCTCCCGGAAAATCCGAACTGGGGCGGTTTTTCTTTCCCAGGCCAGATAATCCGGCCTTCGCATAGGACCGGATAATTCGGCCCCCAGAAGTTGATCAAGGGCAAGATCGGCGCGACGCTCTGTGAGGGGACGGATTATCTGCCGGATATTCCGAGTCTGGGGCGGTGTTTTCCCCAGACCGGATAATCCGGCCCTCACTTGGGCCGGATAATCCGGCCCCCAAAGGCTGCAACGGCTGGTTTTTGGAAGGGGGTATAAGTACCCCTTCTTCCCCAATGTTCAGACTCCTTGATTCATTCGAATTTGACCAGACCTTGTGCAAGAGCTCTAAATCTCGATCTCCCACTTCAACCACCCGAAGGTCTTGATCTTTGATGGAATTGAAGGAGGAGAAGTTCATCATCATTATGAAGAATCAAGCGCTTCAACTCCTCTCCATTCACTTGGAGAAATCCTTGATCTAGTATTCTTATCAATACCTAGATCTTGTTTATTGTATTTGATAAGTTTGTTTTTGTGGTAGCTTGTGGTCATTTTGGAAGCCTCCAAGTTGTTGTGGAGTTGTTGCCCCGCTAGTTGTGTAAATGCGCCGGTGCTCGCCTCGAAGGGTACCTATAGTGGTAGGTGGATCATGCCTGTTGTGGCGAGATCCATCGGAGAATAGGGTGAGGCCTTTTATGGAGTGGTGGTCTTAGTACCGCCCACCCCTCCAACGTAGACGTACTTCCCTTAACAAGGAAGGAACTGCGGTCAAACAAATCCTGTGTCTCCGTGTGCTTCACTTCGGTTTACTCGTTCCCCTTCCACTCGCTCTTTACTCGCTAGTAGATAGGTTTGCATATAGGGAAATTCCACCCAATAGTCTATCTAGAGAATTTACCCTTTGTGCTAAGCCTAAAATTGAAAAAGTATTAAAAATTTGTGTAGCACCTATTCACCCCCCTCTAGGTGCCCATACGATCCATTTCAAATACAACTTTTTTTAGAAAAGTTTATACTATAACGCTTTACGTACCGTTATGATATGACATACACTCTTTTAGTGATAGAAAGTGATTTAGCGTAGCTAAAAACACTTTCTAGGAGTCACAATACACCGATAGCATTCAATATTGATTAAACTTACAATGGAAGAAACATGCCCCCTACCAGAATGATTAGTAACTTCAGTTCCTTTCTTGGGTGCACAATATTTAGATTCCACCTAATGATGATTGGCTCTTGGTTGGATACTTTAATCATATAAGGTCTCCACATGATAGGAATAGGCCAGGAGGGAGTGCTAATGAAATGTTACTCTTTAACGAGTCTATTAGCAACCTTGGTCTAGTTGAGATTCCTCTAAAAGGGAGACAATTTGCTTGGAGAAATATTCATCAAACTCCCCTACTGCAGAGATTAGTTAGTTCTTTACCTCTAGTTCTTGGAAAGATTCATTTTCAAATATTATGGCCTTTCCTTTGGCTATGAGTATATCAGACCATGTGCCTTGTGTCATATCAATTCAAACTTCCATCCCAAAATCTACTATCTTCAAATTTGAGAACAAATGGTTAGACATGGATGGGTTTGTTCGTGTGGCGGAAACACACTAGACGTAGTCTATACATTATGTAGGTGCAACTAGAAGGACATCATCCAAATTCAAGATTATTAGAAAATCCCTCAAGACATGGTCTACGTCACTCTCTTATTTGAATGGAGAAATTATTGACTTGAACTCTCTTTTTTCCTTACATGATTCGGTCCAAAATTTCATAGATTTGACAAATAGGGAGAGAGGGCTCAGGTCTGCACTAAAATCGCATCTAGCCATTTTATTGCAACAACAATTAGCTTACTAGAAGCAAATATGAAAAATCATATGGGTAAATCTAGGAGACTCTAACTCAAATCTCTTTCACTCAATGGAAACTATCTAGAAGAGAAAAAAATCACATAGCGATCCTTCAAAATTCACATGGAGAAAATGCTAGCGATCATGGTCTCAAAGCTTCTTTGTGTTAGAATCCTATAAGGATAGATTGAGACAAACCATGCCAAACCTCTCAGGCCTTAATTTGCATGATTTGCTCTCCAATTCAGTTAATCTCCAAGCCCTTGAGGAAACTTTTACTCATATTGAAATAGATGTAGTGGTAGTAGACTTATCCCATAATAAATCTCCTAGCCCAGATGGCTTTAATGAAGAGTTTCTCAAAAAATGTTGGCATGTCAAGCAAGACTTCTATGAACTTTGTGAGTAGTTCTTTAGAGAAGATATATGTATTAAGAGTATTTATTGGACCACGCACAGAAAAACAAAACTTTTCCTACGCGGTGATCATAAGATCTAGCTGAGGTAGTAGGCCACGAGAATTACCACTAGACGCGCGGTTGCGGAATCGATGAAGCACGTCGCTTGATGCAGTGCAGTCCTCACGATCCGTTCTGATCCACGATCGTCGAAGTGCTGAACATACAACACCTCCGCCAGTATCCACACGTACGAGGAGGAGCGCCGGCGATGGACTGCTAGGTCCGGTACAGCGGCGACAGGACTGGACTGGACTGGAGCTAGGGTTTCCAACACATAGAGTGACCTAACCGTGTGCTCTAAGCACCTGCGCCCCAGCTTATATAGGGAGTGAAAGTGGGCTCCACTCACTTGTGGCCCATTCACTAAAAGGCCTATATTAGTCACTACAAGTCCAACTCACTGACTCTGTCCGTTTCCCTTTTGGGTCCAACCCAAATACGCTCCCGCTCTTAAGTGTGTGACCTGACAGACTCATGGTGACCCGGACACGATCTGAGTCTCACTCGTGACCGATCAGTTGGTAGCGGCTCCTAGCAGAACGTGCCAACTCCCAAGTACCAAAGAGTCATGACGACATACCTTCCAATGCGATCAGTTGGTAGCGACTCCTAGTAGAACGTGCCAACTCCCAAGCCTCACGATATACCTTGTCGAACTATAGGTGAATGACCGTCATCCCTTAAATAGTCCGACTCTCTTTCTCGATCCAAGATAAGTGATTCATCCGACTAACTCTTAGTCGGTCGCCTCGGTTAACACTATAACTTTATTTTCTTGCCAAGTTGATTTTGTACCTCATTCTGGAATTCCTTGAACTTTTCAAAGGCATCCGACTTATGTTTCATCAAGTAGATATATCCATACCTATTCAAATCATCAGTGAAGGTAATAAAGTACTCATAACCACCTCCGACTGTCGTGCTCATTGGGCCACATACATCACTATGTACTAGTCCCAATAAGTCAGATGCCCTTTCACAACTCTTTGCAAAAGGTGTCTTGGTCATCTTGCCGAGTAGGCAGGATTCACATGTCTCGAATGACTCCAAGTCGAACGAAGTTAGGAGTCCATCATCATGGATCTTCTTCATGCGTTTCCAGCTTATATGACCAAGCCGACAATGCCAAAAGTAAGTCATATTTAGATCATTTGGTTTCAACCTTTTCACATTTATGTTATAGACAGATTCACCTTCAAGATTTAAAATAAATAACCCGTCCTGGACGGGTGCAAAGCCGTGAAACATATTATTCAAATATAAAGGAAAACCATTATTCTTAATATTCGATTCATAGCCTTGTCTCATCGAACATGAGGCAGCAATAATGTTTCGACTAAGCACTAGAACATAATAACAATTATTCAGCTCCATTAAGAATCCAGAAGGTAAATGAAGTTGCATTGTGCCGACTTCCAACGCATTGACTCTCGCTTTGTTGCCGACTCGAATGTCAACCTCGCCTCTCGCTACGCTCCTAGTTCTTACCAGTCCCTGCAACGAGTTGCAAATGTGAATAACTGATCCGGTATCATATACCCAAGAACTACCCGGTGCATCGTCAAGATAAATGTCTATAACATTGCAAACAAGCGTACCTGAGCCCGAAGTCACACCTCCACTCTTGGCTTTATCAGCCAGATACTTGCTACAATTCCTCTTCCAGTGGCCATCCGCCTTGCAGTAGAAGCAAGTGGATCCGGCTGCAGGAGATGGCTTAGCCCCTGAGGAAGCGCTTTGGACCGGGTCCTTAGCCTTACCTCCCGACTTAGCCTTCTTCTTCTTAGTCCAAGAACTCTTCTTGAACTTAGCCTTATTCTGTACCATCAACACTTGACTGACACCTTTCTTGAGATCCGCCTCAGCCTGCTTGAGCATCCCATGTAATTCAGTGAGCTTCTTATCCATACCATGCATGTGGTAGTTCGATATGAATTGACCATACGCACTAGGAAGAGAGTTCAGAATTATGTCCATAGCGAACTCTTTGCTAATGGGGTAGCCAAGCCTTTCCAGAGACTGCACGTAACCAACCATCTTGATCACATGCGGACTCAGTGGATCGCCATCCTTAAGATTGTAGCTCAACAAGGCCTGAGAGACTTGATACCTCTTAGTCTTTGCTTGAGCCTGGAACATACTTTTGAGGCTTTCGATCATATCGTAGGCCTCAACATTCTCGAACTGCTGCTTCAAGTCCGGTTCCATGTGAGCAAGCATAAGACAGCTAATCTCCATGGATTCATCACAAATCCGACAGTAGGCATTGGTGGCTGCGACAGTCGCATTCTCATTCGGCTCATTCGGAAGTAGGTTTTCTAGGACATGGTCCCTCTTTTCTTGCTTGAGAACAATTCTCAGATTACGATACCAGTTGGTGAAGTTAGTTCCATTTAGCCTATCTTTCTCTAAGATGGTTCTCAAAGCAAAACTAGAAATCTGAGGAAGACTGCTAGGTGCCATTGATCTACAACAGAAAATATGCAAAACACTTAAGACATGTATCCATAAAGAGCAAGCATATTAAACATTTTAATATTTATGCTCCCACTAGAACCAACACCCCTCCGATGGTTACTTAGTGATTCAGGATCCTAAATAAGCAAGTCGACTAGTGAGCTTTAGCATCACCGCTAGCCGTCAAGTGATCTAGGTAGACAACTCCTTATCAATCGTATCTCATACGACTCCTGTTGGATGGGTGGCATCACATGCCCCGGCTCCCATCCGACTTTTCCCCAAGTCCCACAACCGTTGTGATAGACCCGTCTAGATTACCGATTGCTTCCGCTGTAAGAGTCCGACTCGAACCCATCTAGTCGGAAAGGATTGATAGTACCTCAATTTTATGAGCTCACTACCAAAAATGTCCGACTTGTGATGGTGCAACACTGGCGGGGAAACCGACTAGACCTTCTTTGAGGGATTACTTTCTACCAACTATCTAATAGAGGTAAAACAGAGACATAACAATAACACAAAATAAAGCGATTATAATGTGAAATGGTATGGCTCTCTTCATGGAGATCTCCATCTCCACAAAACCTGTAATCCGACTCGTGTCAACTCTTGTCACGTGCCGTCTTACTCCATGTAGCTGACTTGTACATTGACTTGCATGCCATCCGGGTTCTCCGAACAGCTACACTAGCTAGTAATGTAAATTACATAGAGAATCTGACACACAGGTCGTTATACAATAAAATGACAGCACCTAGGCTCTAGCCGGCTGACAAAAACTATGATACGCAGATCACGTATGGATTACACGCATCACATGCACATAAGCCATACCATTCACAACATCATCCTGCAAAAACAAGTTATGCATAGATACGACATCTACCGGGGTTGTGAAACTCGCAACGACATCTAAGGCACTACGACAGGGCGAAGCCGGCGGTCCCGCTAGCCGGATAGCGGGCGGGGATCGAAAGGGCAGCGCCCCTCGCGGGTGCGGGCAGCGCATGACGATTTTTCTGAAAAATGCAGATCTCATCTACATTCTGGACATGGATTTCGTCATTGGATAAAACAGTTTTACCCAAATCCGATCCGGACTCCGATTCGATCAAACTCTTTGATCTTTGATCACCGCATCCGGGTTTACGTGTCACAGTCTATCCCGATGGCGGAAGCCGACCGATAGGGGTATGTTGTTCCACGACCTTAGCAGTTAGATCACGGAAACCAAATCATCCATTCCCCGAGTACAGTTGATCCAATCAACTTTGTACAAAACCGATCTATCTCATAGATCGACCACCAAAACTACAATTAGATCCAATCTATCGCCAACCGCATATCACATATGCACGATCTCGAGCCTAAAACTAGAAGCTAACGCTCTGATACCACTATTGGGCCACGCAGAGAAAAACAAAACTTTTCCTACGCGGTGATCCCAAGATCTAGCTAAGGTAGTAGACCACGAGAATTACCACTAGATGCGCGGTTGCGGAATCGATGAAGCACGTCGCTTGATGCAGTGCAGTCCTCACGGTCCGTTCCGATCCACGATCGTCGAAGTGCTGAACGTACAACACCTCCGCCAGTATCCACACGTACGAGGAGGAGCGCAGGCGATGGACTGCTAGGTCCGGTACGGCGCCGACAGGACAGGACTGGACTGGAGCTAGGGTTTCCAACACATGGAGTGACCTAACCGTGTGCTCTAAGCACCTGCGCCCCAGCTTATATAGGGAGTGAAAGTGGGCTCCACTCACTTGTGGCCCATTCACTAAAAGGCCTATATTAGTCACTGCAAGTCCAACTCACTAACTCTGTCCGTTTTCCTTTTGGGTCCAACCCAAATACGCTCCCGCTCTTAAGTGTGTGACCCGACAGGCTCATGGTGACCCGGACACGATCCGAGTCTCACTCGTGACCGATCAGTTGGTAGCGACACCTAGCAGAACGTGCCAACTCCCAAGTACCAAAGAGTCATGACGACATACCTTCCAATGCGACTTTCGTCTGAGTCCCTTTTGCCTCACGATATACCTTGTCAAACTATAGGCGAATGATCGTCATCCCTTAAATAGTCCGACTCTCTTTCTCGATCCGAGATAAGTGATTCATCCGACTAACTCTTAGTCGGTCGCCTCGGTTAACACTTAACCGAGTCATGCATGGCCAGTCTTTCCGAATCATATCTTCCGAGAGGGCCCATAGAACATCTCTCCATATGGAGGGGCAAAATCCCGTCTTAGTTATTCACATCACGCAGCTTGATTCTCAGTCGACCCGAACTCCGCCTTTATAACTGCCCAGTGACGGAACATTGTTTGACAGAGCCTAAGTCGGTGATCCTCAACTCGAACTGTGCAATAACCTCAGGTCTAAGGATTACATTGATTGAGACATGCAAATGACGACTTGTTCGTTGCATCTCAATATGGGTCAGTCCAACTCGCTAAACTCTTTAGTCGAATCCGTGTAAGTCGGAATAGCATCTCCATGCCCATGACAAATGGAACCGAGTCATCTGCCGACTTTCACATTGGTCTAAGTTGTGTGTCCAACACAACCTCAACGACCAAGGACAACTAGTATAAACAACATGAATATATAGTTTCACAATCGAATCACATATTCAATGATATATATCAGTAGTTCATACATGGACAATAACTTTATGAATACATTGGAAATAACATCATACATGATTGCCTCTAGGGCATATTCCCAACAGTATTAATGGCTGCTTCCACTGTTCATGACTACAAACCCATCTCTCTACTAAACGACACTCTCAAGTTATTGACTAAGCTTCAAGGCAATGGGCTCATGTTAGTCATCATGCGGCTTATTCATTAAAATCAATATGGATTTATCAAGACTAGAACCATTCAAGATTGTTTGGCATGGGCCTATGGCTACATTCACCATTGTCATAAAGCTAAAACAAGGATGTGATTTTAAATTTGTACTTTGAGAAAGCTTTTGACAAAGTAGAGAATTCTTTTATCTTGGAGGTTCTTAAGCATAAGGGTTCTGGGCCTAAATGGATTCATTAGATTAAGATCATTTTATCTTCTGCCAATTTTCCTGTGTTGCTTAATGGTATTGCAAGGATACTTTTAGATGTAGGAGAGGGGTCAGGAAAGGGGAGCCACTCTCCCCTCTTCTCTTTGTCCTTGCTGCTGATGTTCTCCAATCCATGATTAATGAAGCCACGAGACAAGGACACTTGCAGAGGACAATCCCACTTCAATGCACTCCTGATTTTCCTATAGTGCAATATGTAGATGAGACTTTGGTCATTATGTAAGATGATACACTAGCAGCTGAATCATTTGAAAGCTCTCTTGCATAATTTTGGGGATGCTACTAGCTTAAGGGTCAATTATGCAAAATCAAATCTTATTGATCCTAATCATTGAACCCCCTCATGTTCCGTCCCAGAATGCTAAGCAACACCTCTCACATTGCAAACCTATAGACCTAATATCTGTCCAAGTAGAGTCATAAACACAAATACATAGACCAACTTAAAACTAAGCTGATAGAGCCAAGAGACAATTCTGAGAAAATCGAGAAGGCACTAGTAGATATTAATGCAAACTCCATAATGGAAAATATAATTTGAACCATATTTTCTAACATTTGGTAAACTAGTAGTACCCAAATCAGCTGGCAATAGAAGTTGTTCAAACGTTAGGGGAAAGACCACACCATCATTTGCCTTGTTGTCCAGAGTTGTGTTGCCACCGTAAGCAAGCATGGCATGCTCCATTGCTTCATCTTTTGGAGAATCAACCTTGAACATGATCTTAAGCGCATCAAGAACCTCATCTGAAACCCACCCTCAAAACACTTGGAAAATTCAGCCATGGACACCTCTGTGATCTCTTCCCTGTTTTGGATGATACCTATCAAGCGACAGACTGCCGTCTCCGCTACACGGGCCACCTGAACCACCTTGTGCCTTGCCTTAGCATGGATGCTCGTCCTCCTGATAGAGAGTCCCATGGTATGAACCATGGACATGCCTACCAAGGTTTTCCGGCAGTTCACTAGTCACAGAGGTGAGGAGGTCAATGGTGGTGACAACAACAGCTGCTGTCCCATAGTGAAGAGGAGATCCATGGCCTCCGTAGTAGAGTTTGTCACTAGCACACGCGAGGGAGATAGGGTGTGTGCCATTGGGTGGTCGGAGACAAATAGAGGCATGGTTTGTGATGGGGAGTTGCCAAAGCCGAGCTAAAGCATAGGGGATGGCTCGAAGACCATCGAAGATGCCACCAAAAATGCTAGAGTGTGACATGTGTTGTCACTGATTGATTCATCGGTACCTGGCGATAGGGAGGTCATGGAAGGCGTGGTTGTGCTCTCATGCATGAGCAGAAGAAGAGGTTGGCCGTAGCCCTTGGATATTAGGGACAAAGGGTAGACTACGGTGGGCAATGATGGCAGGTCGGGCATAATCGACAGCGTCCGCAGGGCCCTTGATCGATGCCTGGTGGAGACTAGAATTTTGGAGCATCCACAAAGTCCTCAATAAGGATGGAAGGCGGCAAGCTGGAGCAGGCAATGCAGTGATCAGACTTGGCGGGGGCTCGAGCGGATGCTGCTAGAACCGCATGTGATGGCCTCAGCGGAAGCAGCGACAACACTTGACTTGGTCTCTGCACTCCTCCGCTTGGTTACCTCTTCTCTCTTTATATATATATAGTGGAAGATGCGACCCTTGAGCCAAGCTGGAAGTAGGGGTCGACACCCGACAGTGAATGCTCCATGTTTTGAAGCCAAAGCCACGCGGCGCAGTAGATAGGATTGCTTGACTAGCCATTGCTCTTGATGTCCTTGCTTTTCGGCCTCAAGCTCAGCGCCGAGGCGCCATGAATGCTGAGACGAAGTCTAGGATGCGTCATTGAAGGCTAGGCACCATCTACTCCACCCACCTGCCACATTCAAGCGGGAAGAAGCATCTTCCCACCGGCGCAGCTGGAGCAGGGGGAGCGGGATTTGCATCTAGGAGTAGATCATGAGGCGGTTCAGGGACCTCCTCTTCATAACCTTGAGTGTTGTCACGATGTGGAAACGGTGGTGGCGAATCCAGATCAAGACTACATGAACAGGTTGGGGGCAGGACGACAATGATGACAATACCTGGGGCATGAAACCTTGGGGAATCTGAGTTGGAGGAGGCTGGAGGAGGACATGGAGGGCCACAGCCGCAACAACGACAGACAACATAGTGGCTGGGGTGGGTGCCGCTGCAAGGTGCCCACGGGTCTTAGGAGCACACGGGAACTAATCAGTTAGTCGTTTTTTCCTCTCCTCTCTAGTGTGTGGTGTTAATTACACCATCGTTTGTTTCCTATTCCACTTCCTGTAATTATGGCCACTTCATATACTATCCACGATGGGGGCTTCTCCTATCTACTTAACGCGTAACCATGCAAACTGATTGGGGCGGTGAGTATGAGAAACTTAATACTTTCTTTCAAAAAGTTGTTATTACACATCATGTGTCTTGTCTTCATGCTCATCAACAAAATGGTTTGGCCTAATGAAAACACCGCCATTCGTTGAGGTTGGTCTTGCCTTACTCGCTCATGCATCCATGCCTCTAAATTTTTGGGATAAAGCCTTTTTAACTATTATTTATCTTATTAATTTACTTCCCACTAAAGTACTTAATCACATGAGTCCCACTAAAAAAATTCTCACTATTAAGCCAAATTATGAGTCTCTTCGTGTGTTTGGGTGCACGTATTTTCCGAACCTTCATCCCTTACCAACGAAAACTTTCCTTCCGTTCAAAACGATGTGTTTTCCTAGGTTATAGTCCTCATCATAAAGGAGTCAAATGTTTAGATACATCTACTGGTTGTGTTTATATCTCACGAGATGTTTTGTTTGATGAGAATGTTTGCCCATTTTCTTCTCTTCATCCTAATGCCGGTTTCCGTCTTCATGATGAAATTATCCTATTACCTCACACTACCACTACATCTGAACATGAGGGGATGCAAAATAATGATGATCATGTTATTATTGTTTCTACCACTAATCCTCAACATGTCGTCGTACTTGAAGAACCAGCTGAAGCAAATGCATATACATATGCAAAAAATACCATCACACAAGGAAAATACAATATACCAAAAAATTTAGAAACCGGTGAAGAATCGAGTTAGTTTAGCAATACTCTTGAAGGTTCCAATCCCGAAGAAAATTCTGTCCAGGGATTTGTCTCAGATTGTACGCAGGACTCGTCCTCGAAGCCAACCCAGGTGGCTAGCCCTTCCTACGTAGCCACATCGCCCTGCCGGCAGACCGCCAGGATGATGACCCCTACCGCGGATGCGACCACGCCTGCATTGGGCGCGCACTCACCTACCTCCCACCCGCACGCGAGTTCCCGCGAACCACGCATGATCGGTCGCCATCAAGATCTCCCCCATCCGGATCTTCTACACCATGATCTAGTATCATCTATGCCAGGAGAATCTAGTATCTCAGATCATATGTGGTCAACATGGACTTCCCTGGATTTTTTGTGCCACCTGATCCTATAGCACCTCATGTTGCTAACCTCGCACATGTCTCCAAAAGAGAATAAGATAGCCAAAAATCTACATTGATGGTACAGTTCAGTATGGCTTAATCACCACTATAGGAGAACCACATAATCTCTCTGAAGCTCTTGCGGACAACAATTGGAGTCATGCTATGAAATAAGAATGTGATGCACTTATGCACAACAAGACATGACATCTTGTACCACCTAGTTCAAACAAGAATGTGATTGATTGCAAGTGGGTCTATCGCATCAAGAAAAATTCTGATGGTACTATTGGCAGGTACAAAGTTCGTCTTGTTGCAAAAGGCTTCAAACAACATTATGATATTGATTATGAGGATACATTCAGTCATGTGGTTAAATCAGCTACTATTCACCTTGTGCTAGCTATTTCTGTTTCTCGAGGTTGAAGTCTACGACAACTAAACGTCAAAAACATGTTCTTACATGGCGTTATAGAGGAGGAAGTCCACATGAGATAGCCTCCTGGGTTTTAAAATCCTCAAGCTCCGCATCATATTTTCAAACTTGATAAAGCTCTATATTGTTTAAAACAAGGTCCCCGTGCCTGATATTAACGACTTAGCTCCAAACTTTATGAACTTGGCTTCACATCATCCAAAGAAGATACATCTCTGTTTATCTATAGTAAGTCCGAGGTTACAATTTTGCTATTGATCTATGTGGATGACATGATTGTGACCAGTTCCTCAGACAAGGCGATTTCTGCCCTCTTACATGATCTTCACTTCTTTTTGGTTATTGAAGTCAACAAATAGCATGGCACACTCATCTTAACACAAGAAAAATATGCCATTGATTTTCTTACACGACTGGGAATGAGTAAATGTACATCATGTCCTACACCATTATCTTCTTCAGAAAATTGTTTATTACTGATGGCACACCTCTTGGTCCTAAAGATAGTACTCAATATATAAGTATCATTGGAGCATTGCAATATTTAATTCTTACACAACCATACATCTCCTTCTCAGCTAATAAAGTCTGTCAGTTTCTTCATGCACCTACCACTGCTCACTGGACAACAGCTAGTCGAATATTGTGTTATATCAAGGGTACATTGCAAGTTGGTCTTACTTTTAAAAAGACCTATTCCACCCTTCTTAGTGCCTTATCTGATACAGATTGGGTTGGGGATGCCTTGATGATAGACGCTTTATGGGTGGCTTTGCTATATTTTTTGGTCCTAACATAATTTCTTGGAATGCTCGTAAACAAGCAATAGTCTCTCATTCTAGTACCGAGGCTAAATATAAAGCACTTGTCAATGCTAGTGCTGAATTAATATGGGTAGAAGCTTTACTCAAATAACTGGGGATATGCCTCAAAGAACAACCTTGTTTTTGGTGTGACAATCTTGGAGCCACATACTTATCAGCCAATCCAGTTCCATGCTCGTACCAAGTTGATATGGGGATTTGGCCCGATCTTTCACGATGCACCTCCTGATCCAATAGATCTCATAGATCTTCCAATCATGTGAGTGGAACACGTAACCTAGAGATTGGGGAACACCAATCCTGCGAGCAACACGACGACGAACGATGAACCTCATGCCAAAATAGACACGCCAAAAAGCTCGACAGCCCTTGACAATTCAAGGACCTTCACACACACACGATTACTCTTGACAATTCAAGAACTCTCTTGTCTTTATTCATGGATAACTGGACGAACATACGAGTTGCCGTCACACACGTCGATCCTAGAGGGACGGTGATAATATGAACTTCAAGTTCTACATTATTCTGAATAAACTCAAAGCTCCCCTAAACCCTAGCCGACTGACTCCTTTATATAAGAAACCTGAACCTAGTCGGTTGGATAGGCCCAAAACAACATCTAAACTAATTGGACTCGAAATAGGATACATCCGGTTCAGACTGATCCGAACAGGGCTAGACACTCCGGTCGGCACATGCCGGACTATCCAGGGCAACCGGATATTCTGGGGTGATTAGACTGGATACTCTGGTCTTGGTCCCTCATCCTCCTCCCTTTCTTCAAAAGGCATTGTCCTCAACGCCAGTGGTTCGTCTCCAAAACATGGCGTCAGATTAGCAACATCGCCACTCTTCGTCTTCAAGCCTTGTCAGCCTTCCACACCTCATCCTCCTGTTCGACTAGCTGTCTTCAAGTCTTGCTCGCCTTCTATGCCTCATCTCCTCTCTCGGCTTGCTTGACTTGATACTGCCCTTGTCGCTCTTTGGTCTTTGACACCATCAACCTGACCGAGACACAAACATCCTCCAACTGCAACTGACGTAATACCATGCATATCATCCACAACAGATAGAACAAATTCCTATACACTATGGATCTAAATAAGCTGAATACACCTGAGTATGCACTCAACTGAAACAAGTGTCTATAGACTATTTGACAATATCCATAGACTGTTTCACGAACTAGCATAAAAATGGTGCGACTCCCTTGTCCACGTACTTCCTCTCCTGCAGCTTAATCTGTTGGAACCGATCGGTGCTGACCGAACTTAGGCGGACCGAATATTCCGGTCGGCAGACGCCGGAGATTCCGGCCCACCGGATACTATGGTTGGTTGACGTTGGAGATTCTGGCTTGGGTCGGTCAGATCTTCCTAGACTCTCCACGCGCCGCCACAGAAACCAATCTGAGATGAACGCCTTCTTCTCCCTTGATGCTGTTGACCACCTCCGCACGAACGAAGGTCTCCTCGATCTTCACCAAAAGTATGGCGACGGATTACCCAATGGTACCCACTGCAAATCGAGCAAAAACAGCCAAACAACAAACCAATCTGCACCATGATCAACCTAGAGCTCTCATACCAAGATGATACAGATAGTTTGGCCCGATCTTTCACGATGTACCTCCTGATCCAATGGATCTGATAGATCTCCCAATCACGTGAGTGGAATACGTAACCTAGAGGTTGGGGAACTCCAATCCTACGAGCAACTCGACGACGAACGATGAACCTCACGCCGGAATAGACACGCCAAAAAGCTCGACAACCTTCGACAATTCGAGGACCTTCACGCACACACGATTAATCTTGACAATTCAAGAACTCTTTTGTCTTTATTCATGGATAACTGGACGAACGTCCGAGATGCCATCACACACGCCGATCCCAGAAGGACGGTGATAATATGAACGAACGTCTGAGACTCCGACACACACGCCGATCCCAAAAGGACGGTGATAATATAGACTTCAAGTTCTGCATTATTCTGAATAAACTCAAAACTCCCCTAAACCCTAGCCGACTGACTCCTTTATATAAGAAACCTGAACCTAGTCGGTTGGACAAGCCCAAAACAATATCTAAACTAATTGGACTCGAAACAGGATACATCCGGTTCGGACTGATCCGAACAGGGCCGGACACTCCGGTCGGCACATGCCGGACTATCCGGGGCAGCCGGATATTCCGGGGGTGATTAGGCCGGATACTCCGGTCTTGGTCCCTCATCACAAGTATATTGAGATCGATTTTATTTTTTTTGCGAAAGAGTTGCATATAAGCTATTTGACATCCATTCTATCTATAGCAGAGATCAGATTGCAGATGGCTTCACCAAGTCACTCCCTACCAAGGATTTCGAGGACCTCAAGCATAATCTAAATCTTTCTAGGAATTTGAAGGTTTAGTTTTAGAGAGGGTGTTAGTAGATTTATTTCCTCTCCTCTCTAATACGTGGTGTTAATTACACCATCATTTGTTTCCTATTCCACTTCTTATAATGATGACCACTTCTTGTACTAGCCATGTGAGGGGGATTACCCTGGGTAGGCTCAGCCGGGTCAATCCGGCTGACTAGGCCAGATGGCCATCAACCAGAAGATCAAGTCGGATGGCCGCCAAGCATGAAGACTTAGCCGGTTGGCCTGCTCCAACCGGCCAACCCTCAAGAGCACCCTAGCTGGTCCGTCTAGCCGGTAAACCAGAAGATCAAGCCGGGTGGCCAGCTCCAACCGGTCACCTCGGAATTAGTACCGGTAATCCAGAGCGTGTGATGATGAAGCTGTAGCACGCCTCCGGATCCGCCGGCTTTGCGTCAGCCAAAAGCATAACGGCTATCCACTGTTCGATGGGACGTCCATCTGGCGCGGGGTAAAGCCGTAGTAGGCGGTACCGCGGAGCACTATAGCGCTGACTATTGCACCGGGTCCCACCAACTCACCCCCACCAGCCGACCATGTCTTGTAGTATGCACCCCTAGCTAGTATACAAGGGGGGACTACACCTCTGTTGGGAGGATCGATCTCTCTTCCTTCTCTAGTTTCCTCCAATTCACCTGGGATACAGCTCCAGGAGCCTTTGTACTGGACACATAGCCCTCATATATTGAGTTCTTGCAGGAGCAGGGGTGTTACCTCGTCGAGAGGGCCCTGAACCTGGGTATATCGCCGTGTTTGCAGTGCTTGTGCCCAATCGTGCCTGTGGAAGCCACCGCTAACATTGTCCCCTTTTAAGCCATCCTTGGTGGTACTACCGTGTTCCACACCACGACAAACCATGACGGGGGCTTTTCCCATCTACTTATGGGCTATCTTGTCTCTTTGCAGTAATATGATTTCCTGCAGGGGTGTGTGTGGCATGCCCAATATGTCAGACCCTCCATCGTTAGTTTGTTAGGTTGACCAAATGCTCGGCAACCAAGCTGAGGCATGACCTCATCCGTCCAACCAAGTAGGCAAGCAGTCCACCTAGATGCAGCGGAAGCTTAGTTGCCACAAGAAGCAAAATGCTGCTTCATAACCTACAGCAATCTCCAGTCTCCATCTCCCAATCCTGACAACACATCCAGAAGATCCAGAGAAGTTGCATGCAGCAGTCGAGCATGGCAGCTGCTTCTTGGCATGCCAAGCTCCTCCTTACCTTGGTGCTATTGCAAGCTCTCACGCATTCGGCCGCGCCGGCCTGCTCCGTCGACGCCATCTACAGCTTTGGCGACTCCATCGCCGACACAGGCAACCTCCTCCGAGAGGGCCCCGTTGGCTTCTTCTCCTCCATCGGCAGCTTCCCCTACGGCCAGACGTACCGGAAGCCGACCGGCCGCTGCTCTGACGGCCTCCTCATCATCGACTACTTGGGTAAGCTAACTTGTTGTTCTGTAACGTCATGCGCTGCGTGATCCGTGGTATGATATGATGACTTGATGAGACGATGTGTTTGGGCGCGTGGGCGTGCAGCGATGGCTCTCAACCTGCCTCTGATCAACCCGTACCTGGACAAGGGCGCCGACTTCAGCAGCGGCGTCAACTTCGCGGTGGCCGGCGCGACGGCGCTGGACCGGACGTACCTCCTGCAGAACGCCATCATAATGCCGCCGGGGAACATGCCGCTCAGCTCCCAGCTGGACTGGTTCAAGTCGCACCTCAACGCCACAGCATGCCCTTCGCAGGAAGGTAATTAGACAGTCACGCGAGAAGCAGGTCGTGAAAGAAAAACAATGGCAAACGAGATAGCCGCAAAATGCCTTGTTTAACTTTTGAAATCGCAGATTGTGCCAAGAAGCTGGCCGGAGCCCTGTTCTTGGTCGGGGAGATCGGCGGGAACGACTACAACTACGCGTTTTTTCAGAAGAGGTCCATTGAGGCCGTGAAGGCGTACGTGCCACAGGTCGTGAAGAGCATTATGGACTTCACAAAGGCAAGTTCGTTGAGTAAAGATAGTTGTAGTATATTCACTTTTATGAGTGAGTGTTCGTTGAGCACACCCAACATCAGCCTAAGAAAGATAAATTAATCGATCTAATCTAACCCGCACGAGAAAACAATTGCATTATTTCATATGACTAAATTAATCAGGAGGTGATCGAGCTGGGAGCGACACAGATCATCATCCCGGGAAACTTCCCCATCGGGTGCTCGCCGAGCTACCTCTCCCTCTTCTCCGTGGCCGGCTCGGCAGACCACGACGAGATGGGTTGCCTCACTAGCTACAACTCCTTCGCCGCATACCACAACGGGCAGCTCCAGGCAGCCATCGACAACCTCCGGAAGGCTAACGCCGACATCTCCATCGTCTACGCAGACTACTACGGTGCCTTCCTGCACCTCCTCCACCACGCTTCAGTCCTGGGTTCGTGTTTTTACATTTTTATTAGACGCTAGCTGTGCTAGGCAGTTAGTTAACCTAACTTGCCAAAAATGTCCGAGAGAAGCTAGCAGCTGACCTGGCGCGCGCGTGTGTCTTCCATCGCAGGGTTTGACGAGGGATCGCTGCTCAAGGCATGCTGCGGGGCGGGCGGGGAGTACAACTTCAACATGGACCTCATGTGCGGCGGGCTGGGAGCCAGCACGTGCGCTGACCCGGCCAGGCACGTGAGCTGGGATGGCATCCACCTCACCCAGCAGGCATACAGGGCCATGGCGCTGTCGCTACTCATGGAGGGCTTCGCACAGCCTGGCGAGACCGTCCAGGAGATATGGAGGTGCTGATCATATTCATCCATGGGTTAGCGGTCGCTTTAGTGGCCCTTCGGAAATGATAATTGACATTTGTAGTAAGTACATGTCGACGACCGGATCGCGTTCGCGCGCCTACTGCCTGCGCTGCGCTACGCGCTTTGTTGCGCCGACTTCTTGTTGTTCGTGTCTTTTATTTTCATGACGGTGTATGCTTTTGGCTTCACCTGTGATTTTCATTAGGCACCCATGGTCTCTTGTTTTCTTGGTAGAATGGAGTGAAGCAGAACTTCAAAGTCCGGCCGGTAGGAGCAGTCTCTGACACAGGCGGCAAGCAAAAAAAAAGGCACCCTGGCACCAAAGGCCACAACAAATAAACAGCTATAAAAAACCAAGCATGCGGCTAATAGTAGTGACCATTCAAAAGGGCAAAAAAATGGCTAGCAAACAACTGTGTAATGACGGGGAAACCAATTCATAGAACAGCACCAAACCTTCCGTCGGTCATAACTCATAAGTAAGCTCCTCTTTGATGTAGCTTTGCCACAGCCATGAAAAGTCGCAACATCGGGTATCCCACTAATAAGTCCTACAACATCTGCAAGACACACGAACGAAATAACAAAGTTTTTCGTTAGAATCTAGGAAGTGGTTACAGAAAATGGCATGCTGGTTTTGTACTATCCAACTCTGTAATATGCCATGCAAAGGGTTATTCCTTGATATATAACACACAACCGGCGACCCTAAAGGGTACGACCGTTCACTCTAAAATTCTACATGGTATCATGCCCCTCCTTTCCACCCTTCTAGCCGCCGCCTCCGGAGCTTCTCTCCCGTCGCCGCCGCCAGGACTACCGCTCGTCGGATCATCTTCCCGATCAGCTACACCAAAAGCTAGTTTGCCGATTACCCATAGTCTTTTCCGGTGATCGTGCCCTCCAAACAACCATACAACCAAAACCCTAGCTTCTCAGAACCACGACCTAGATCGCCACACAACAAACCCTAAAACCCTTCCACCAAATTCCATGGATCCCATGGCTTCTTCGTCGACATCTGCTGGGGTGGTCTCCATCGGTGCCCCCCCTGCTACTAAGCTCACGCGGGAGAATTTGCTCTCGTGGCAAGCACAAGTTCTGCCTACCCTTCATGGGGCTCGAGTCATGCGTCTACTAGAAGGTACAAATCCTGCACCGCCCGAGTACCTCGATGGAGAAGATACAGACAAAAAGAAGATACAAGTTCCCAACCCTGTATATGATGTCTGGATCATGCGGGACCAGCAAGTTGTTAGTTACATCGTCAATTCTCTCTCGGCGGATATTCTCTCTCATGTCTATGGTGTTGTTCATGCGGCTGAAGTCTGGCGTGCTATCCACGAGTTGTTCTCCTCTCAGTCCAAGTCACGGGTCTCCAATATCCGTGGTGCCCTTACCAACACCAAGAAACTCGACATGACTGGTCAATAGTATATCACAAAGATGAAAGGCTATGCCTCTGAGCTTGCCACTACAGGAAAAACAGTTGATGATGATGAGCTTAAGGATTATATCATGAATGGACTTGATGGTTCCTACAATGGCTTTGTTGCTGCTCCTAAAGTTGTCCCATCTACAACCCTCAACGATATGTGTTCTCAGGTGCTCTCTTATGTGAATCGTGACGCCATGCTCTCCACCAACGACCAAACTTCGAGATCTTTTATGTCATCTGTTAATGCTATTCCTCGTGTCCCAAACCCTGTTTATGGGGGAGGTCCGCCCGGCCACCAGCGCCCGCGACATACCTGCCTCCTCACCACTTTCAGCAATACCAGTCAGGACCGCCTCCATACATGTCGTACCAGCCGGCCCCTCAGTATCACCCGCCAGTACCTTACATGCCTCCTTATCAGCCACCGTTTGCACCTCCTCAATACATGCCGGTCTACATGCCTCCTCCCCAGCCGCGCCTGTCAACACCCGGATTTTTAATCCCAGATACCCGTTATGCCATCCCTCGCAATCCCAGGATTACCATTTTTGCGAGACATAATGGATTGGATATCACAGTACATCATTCATTACAAACCATACATAAGGTCTTACACAAAAAAGGGTCTCATGATCCAGTCTTAATAGAACTAGCAGCGGAAATAAAAGATAAGCGTAGCGGTGGGGTCCATCTTCAGGGGCACAGGCAATGCTGACGAAGATAGATAGTCCTAGTTATCATAGCCGTCCTGCTGGCCATCATCTTGACAGTCTCCTTCATAGTCTGGCCATGATAATAGCCAGGGACAAAAGCCATGAGTACACTTTAAGTACTCGCAAACTACCACTAACAAGTAGGATAGTTCTAAAGTAAAGTGCTAACTCTAAGTTTAACTATAAGGTTAAGTTTGAAACCTAAGCTGAGTTCAAAAGCAAAGAAAGATAAAGTAAAGTTCTAGAATCACTTAAGTTGGGAAGCTAATGTCATAAACACAACTTCTGTTGTGGTCAAGTCAAGATTCATCATTCATTTCAAGTTATTTAGAAAACATCTGACAACGAAACAGTATGGCCATTCCAACTGTCCATAACCGCGGACGCGGCTATTCGAATAGTTTGACACTCTACAGAGGTGGTACACTTTCACCACAAGATTCGATACATCTGTCAGGGATAACCCTGAATCATCATACTTAGTATGCAGATAATCAAACATAACCTTCCCTTTACACACCCTAGTATAAGCACCTCTCCTATGAGCATGGCCTCCCAACCATGACCATCAGTCATCTTGGGCACTACATAGGTGGACATCATGAGAGGTAGCCTCAGCTCAAACCTCTCCCGCGAGGGAACTAATACTAGTGCATATAAATTTCCAGCTAAGCCTTACCCAATTTAGGTAGTGTGGTTGTACGGTAAATTTGGAATGGTATCGCATCCGAATCCAACCATCAGTTTTATAAAAAGGGTTAAGGCTCATGCCTCAACATTTTCATCATCATAAACCATTTGTGTTTCTCAACACATGTCAAAACATCTCAATAGAATGACTCGTCATTCCAAGGTTTTCATAATTCATTTTCACCAAGTGTTCCCATCTAAAGTGACTCAAGTTTTTGATCTACTCTAAACTACTAAGTTAAGAGTGTTCACTAAGGTTGAAAAGATGGGTTCAATCTCATGCCATAGAATGACATCTAAAGGGTTCTAAATAGGTCAAGTTTTATACTCTTTATGCTACCTTCAAAAAAGTAAAGAACTTTGTGTAAGGTAAAGGAAGTAAAGCTTGTAAATAAGACTTGGGGTACTAATAGTCAAAGTAGTGTGACCAAAGCATGCCTAAAGCATCTTTGCTAACCCATCTAGTTTAATCCTAGCTTGCCAAGCATTAAACTTGCAAGTGTTAGCTTGCATTGTTAATGGTGGCTTGCCTTGGTTGGTGTAGTGGTTGAAGTTTTCTTCTTCTTCTTCTTCTTCTTGGTAGAACTCCTCCTCCTCGTAGACTTGGTCGGTACTATCGTCTATAAAGACATACGGAGTACACAATCACCAAACAATACTTAACTAGTCTAAATAGCATTCTAAGACATATTTGATGATCTATTATCATCACAAGCATCACAAGTTTAAATCACTAGTTTCATTCCTTTTAAATTAGAAAAGTAATTTCTACTCATTGAAAAATTAACTAAGATTTAATATTCACCACTTAAAATATGGGATCATGTTGACATATGTCATCACCACATATTCTAACATGTGGGAATGAGATTTAAAGGTTGGATCATAATTACTTTGGTTTAAGTTCATTATTTAATGATTTAAAGTGACTATAAATGCCTATATAGCATTATTTTGGTACTAGTCCAAAGTCACTGCATTTAAACCTTAATATTATTACATATTCAGATAGGTATGGTGAAATGTGATTTTTGAGAGTTGTAATCAACTCAAAACCTATCTTAGTTGATTTTATAAAAATGTTGCAAGGTGCAAATGCTTCTGTTTTATTTATTTTTACTAGGAGAGATGTATAACTCTAATTGAATTAAATCCAACGGGCTTGGATAGATCATTTCAATACCTTTCATGCAAAATTGGTTTCATACAAAATGGATTTGTCAAACTCCCAGAATTGAATTTTAAACTAGTGGACAGAAACTAGATTAACTCTAAATAGAAAAAACTAGATTTGAAATTCTAACTCGCGCGGGAACTAACTGGGCTGGCCCAGCTACGCACAGTGAGCGCAACGGGCTACCTAACAAGCGGGCTCCACCAGTCAGCGGCACAAAAACACCGAAACGGTATCTAGCATTCTAGGCCGCACGATTAAAAGGGGATCTAACGGTGGGAGTTCATCGTCGACGACGGATTACTCCGGCGAGAGTCTGACCTAGACGCGGCGGTGGGGGTCGATTGGGGGCATACCAGGGCTCCAGCAAGATCGGTAAGGCGGGCAAACGGGCTGGAAGACGACGGCGAGGCGAGGCGTGGTTGCGGCGGAGCTTGGGGTGCCCTAAATCGCAGGCACCCTTCTCCTCCTGCTGCGGCAGCTTCGGCTCCAATTCTGGCGAGGCAGAGCTCGAGCGGTGTCGACAAGAGGTGGGTGAGGTTCAGTGAGAGGTGGGGAGTGTGAGGATTTCGTGCTGGGGAGGCCGGCTTATATAGGCTCGACGGTGAGACCGAGCGGTGTGGGCAGGCGACTCCGGCGAGGGCGGCACAGGGGGCTAGCAACGTGGCTCGAGGTAGGGGATGGTGGCCTATCTCCTTCTTGTGCTCTGAGGCTTAAAGGCGCGGCAAGGCGAGCTCTGTGCTGGTCGGGAGCGTCACGCGCTCTAGGCGACAGAGGCTGCGGGTTTGACGGCGAGCGGTAGCTGTGGCATGTTGGGCGGCCAACGGGGGTGTCTGGGGTGTTCCCTGGGTCATGGCGAAGCGGTGGGCGCGGGCTGCGGCCGAGGGGAGGTCTGTGCACGCGGGGACAGGGCGTGCTCTGTGGGCGGCGTCGGCATGGTTGACCAGATCCGGGCGCGGCGGTTCCTGGCCGTTCTGGTCTCTTTCTCTGGGCTGGGGCTGGTTGGACGGTGGCGGTGGACCACGGGCTAGCGTGTAGACATGGCGAGAGAGGGGGAAGCGGTCTGCTGCTGCGAGGGCCAAGTTGGCCGGCAAGGTGCTCTTGGCATGGCCTTGCAGTGCAACTAGGAGGTAGCGGATGTGTTGGTGTTGGTCTGGTTAGACTTGGGGGAGACAAGGGTGATCAAAGCACCTCAATTGGCTAGACAAGATCAACCACAAAACAGTAATAGTGAGGCCACTTTGATCTTGCCCACAAGGTGTTTGAAAAAATGGCCGAAAGAGAAAAACTTTTGAATTTTGAGTTCAATATTTTTGAGTGTTCTCCACTGGTACTAGGTAGTCTCTGGTTGCAAGGGTTTTGAAAGGGGAGCTCAAATTGATGGTTTTTGAAAAAAGTGGGATCTTCCCATATGAAATAGATTCAACTTTCCAATGCCTTTTAAATATAGTGTTTGAATGTTTTTAGCATATCAAAAGGTGGGACTTGGTACCTCATTATGTGTACTAGCAAGGGGTGTAAAGATATAGAATTATATCTGTTGAGAAATGAGTGCTAGGAACACTCAAAGTAGTGTAGTGGATTAAAATGGTCAAAATGACCATTCCTCCTTTTTAATTGTTTTTGATTTGATTTTCTTTGGGAAAAGTTTGGGAATGATGTAGATGCTGTTTAAATCACCTAAGAAACATTTTACAACCAAAGAATCACAGAACCATGGCAATTCAAATCAATTCCTAATTTAAATGCTCATACACATGAATGCTTTCATTTTTAATTTGGAAAAGTTTTTGTTAACCCTAATTTTGATGATTTGGATCTTGATAAGCTTGGATTGAAGTTTTGGGATGTTACAGCGCCCTACACACCCTCCTCCACCTCCTTCCTAGCACCAGCGTCCACCTCGCCAAGATCGTCATTCAAAAGGAGGGCGCAAGGACAGGTGTGCTACTCCTTGGCAGGATGGAGTTTTTTGTCAAATATGCAAGAAGGAGGGTCATCCGGCCAATGAGTGTTGGTGGAGTTATGGTGATGATGATGACGAGGACAAGCCTCCCAAGGAAACTAAAGGCGCTTATGGTGTTGATACGAACAAGTACCTAGATACAGGAGCTATCAGTCATGTCACTGGCCAACTCAACAAGCTCAATGTTCATGAACCATACCAGGGTCGTGATCAGGTTCATAATGCAAGTGGACAAGGTATGAATATTGCACATATTGGTCATTCTGTTTTGCACACCCCTGATAGCTCTATCCAACTTCGTGATATTTTGCATGTTCCTGATGCATCCATGAGTTTACTTTCTGCTCATAAACTTAGCCTAGACAACAATTGCTTTATGGAAATTCACCCGTTCTTTTTCTTGATTAAGGATTAGGCAACACAGCGCATCGTGTTTAGAGATTCTTGTCATGGTGGCTTGTATCCTCTTGTTCCAGTGTCTTCAGTGTCCTCAAAGCATGCTCTTGTCACCATCAAGCCTTCCTCCTCCATGCGGCTCGTCGTCTAGGCCATCTATCATCCCTTATTGTTTAGCAAATTCTTAGGAAGCATAAACTTTAATATTCTCTAGAAATAAACCCTGACATATGTGATCCATATCAACAGGCCAAGAGCCATCAGCTACCCTATCATGTTTCCACTAGTGTGTCCACAGTTCCATTGGAACAAATCTTTTCTGATGTATGGGGTCCTGCCCCTCTTCCTGTAGGAAAACATTCATACTATGTAAGCTTCATTGATGAGTTTAGCAAGTTTACTTGGATTTATTGCTTAAGAAATGTTTTGAAGTGTATCAAGTTTTTCTTGATTTCCAACAATACGTTGAGCGCTAGTTTGGTCGCAAAATTCTCACCACGCAAACTGATTGGGGTGGTGAATATGAAAAATTGAAGCATTTCTTTCGACGTGTAGGCATTGTTCATCATTTGTCATGTCCTCATGCTCATCAACAAAATGGTTCTGCTGAACGCAAACACCATCACATAGTTGAAGTCGGCCTTGCTCTCCGTGCTACTGCTTCCATGCCTCTCAAATTTTAGGATGGTGCTTTTATCACTGCCACCTTTCTTATAAACATGCTTCCTACCAAAGTTCTCAATTTTGACACCCCCATAGAAAAACTTCTTCAAGTTAAACCCAATTATGAGCCTCTACGAGTCTTTGGTTGTGCTTGTTGGTCCAACCTTCGTCCATATAACAAACACAAACTTTCTTTTTAGTCCAAACAATGTATCTTTCTTGGATATAGTCCTCGTCACAAAGGAGTAAAATGTCTTGATGTGACCACAAGTTGTGTTTATATTTCTCGAGATGTTGTCTTTGATGAAAATATTTTTCGTTTTGCATCTCTTAATCCTAATGTTGGTTGCCGCCTACGTGAAGAAATACTTCTTCTTCCTGAAGATAATTCTTCCTCGGCCACTATTGATAGGGGTGTGCATGCTAACGATCACTATTTGCATATTATTCCTGCTGCTACTCCTACACAGGTTGTTGCCGACGAGCCACCTGCTACTTCTCCTCCAACATCTGGCCAAAATTCTAGCGACGATGTTTCAAACAACACATCAAATGATGATACACAGCTGGAGAATAGGTCAGAAGAGGACAACAACGTTCCCCATGTAGATTCTGCACCTGGATCCCCCTCAGGATCGACGCATGCTGACTGCAGCAGCATCGATGGAGGTTTTCCTGCGCATGCGTGGTCCCCCGTGTCCCTTCCCTCCACGTCGCATGCGGAGCGGTCCCTTGCATCCCTGACCGCCACGTCGCCTGCGGCCCCTACCCCCGTCATGTCTTTACCAGGAGTTGCGTCACCCACGCATGCAGAGCCACAGTTCCCGCCTGTCGCCAGCACCGACCAGCTCAATCATGAGCACGTGATGACCCTACCAAGTGGCAGTAGCATGGATTCCATTATTGATTCGCCTGGATCTTCTTTGCCTCCCATCCATGCACCTCCTCATATGGTTGGAGTTCAGACTAGGCTACAAAAAGGTATTCGACAACTGAAAAAATATACCGATGGCACTGTTCGATATGCTCTTTTGACATCTACAGGCAAAGAAAAAAATCTTACTGAGGCTCTCACTGATACAAACTGGAAAAATGCTATGCAAGAGGAGTATGATGCTCTCATGGTTAACAACACTTGGCACCTTGTGTCTCCCAGCTCTAATAAAAATATAATTGATTGTAAGTGGGTGTATCGCATCAAGAGGCACTCTAATGGAATTGTGGATAGATACAAAGCTTGTCTTGTTGCTAAAGGTTTCAAACAACGGTATGGTATATACTATGAGGACACCTTCAGTCCTGTTGTTAAGGCTACTACTATCAGACTTGTTCTGTCTATATCTTTTTCACAAGGATGGAGTTTATGGCAGCTAGATGTCAAGAACACATTTTTACATGGTGTTCTAGAAGAGGAGGTTTACATGAAACAATCACCTAGTTTTGAGTCTTCTGCTACTCCAAATTATATTTGCAGACTTGACAAGGTTTCATATGGTTTGAAACAAGCTCCTTGAGCATGGTACTCTCGTCTCACTTCCAAGTTACACACTCTTGGTTTTCTTACATCCAAGGTTGATACCTCGTTGCTTCTTTATAAAAAGCCAGATCTTACAATGTTCCTCCTAATTTATGTTGATGACATTTTTGCTAGAAGCTCTTCTGATTCGTCCATCACAACTCTCCTTCATATTTTGAGTTCCAACTTTACTCTTAAAGATCTTGGAGACCTTCATTATTTTCTAGGTATTGAGGTACACAAACAGTCCAATGGGTTGCTCTTGAATCAAGAAAAATATGCTACAGATCTTTTGAGTCATGTTGGTATGAGTTCTTGCACGCCATGTCCAACACCTCTCTCCACTACAGATACCCTGAATCTAACAGATGGTTCTCCTCTTGGTCCTGAGGATATTACACACTACAGAAGTATTGTGGGGATAATTCAATATTAACCTTGACTCGATCCGATCTTTCTTTTTTAGTTAATATGGTCTGTTAGTATCTTCATGCTCCTACTAGTGCACATTGGATTGTTGTTAAACGGATTTTGAGGTATATTCATGGCACAAGAAAGGTTGGTCTTACTTTTCAAAGGTCTCATTCCACTCTTCTTAGTGCATGCTCAGATCCATACTAGGCAGGTGATTTAGATGATAGACACTCTACTGGAGGTTTTGCTATCTTTTTTAGTCCTAATCTTATTTCTTGGAGCACCAGAAAATAGCCGACTTTGTCCAGGTCAAGTACAAAGGCGGAATACAAAGCTCTTGCAAATGCCACTGCTGAACTTATTTGGGTTGAAGCTCTTGTCTAAGAACTTGGTGTTTCACTCAAGGAGAAACCATGTATATGGTGTGATAATCTTGGTGCCACCTACCTGTCTGCCAATCTAGTTTTTCATGCTCGTACTAAACACATTGAGATAGATTTTTATTTTGTTCGAGAAAGAGTTACTACCAAGCAACTTGATGTTAGGTTCATATCTAGCAAGGATCAAACTGCAGATGGTTTTACCAAAGTTTTGTGTACCAAGAAATTAGATGAGTTTGAGCGTAATCTAAACCTCTCTTGGGTCTAGATTAAGGGGGGTATTAGAGATCTAATATCCGATGTGTAGTACACCAACATGTATGTATCCAACTCTGTAATATGGCACACAAGGGGCTATGCCTTGATATATAACACGCAATCAGCGACCCCAAAGGGTATAACCGTTCACCCTAAAATTCTACATGGGTCAGGCATTGCTTATGGGCAGAATAATACGATGATTAATTTTAGTGAGGATATGGTTGGATCCAATAGCTCTCAGCTTAGGCCTCAAGTGGGGGGTTACAAGCGTAAAATACTCAGACGGGAGGATTGTAGGCTCAGAACGTTCACTCAGGTGGGATCCAAGTCCAGCATTCTTAGGGGAGGGTTGGCACAGCTGATGGTTCTGCGACAGTGGGGAAGAATTGTTGCAGATGTGATCAGCCTGGACATGGGGTTCAAAGACTGTAAAACTGAGTTATTTTTGTGCATCATGGTAAGATCTCTCACATATGTGGCAAATGCTTATTGCCATCTCAACCAAAACCAGTTTCTCCTTTGATTGGTGGAGGTGTAGATGGCCTGTAGATGTTTATTTCCTTAACCAGCAAGAAGGTGGAGTCAAAATAGTCAAAACAAGCAGTTGCAATATTGACAGTTCATTTGGGCAGTGATATAGCACAATAACTTATATATGCCTACAGCAGACAGTTTCAATGGGGATGGACTTGGCAGACAAAACCTTATCTAAATGATATTTTTCTAGTGAAATTCCCAAGTGTTCAAACGATTGATGAATGAAAGATTTCACCTACTTTGGCCTGCTGGGACATAGAGCTACTATTAGGGTGAACAGATGGGCCAACAACTACATGGCTAGGTACAAGCTATATACAGTGTGGGTCAAGATGTCTGGGGTTCCTAAAACTATGTTAGAGCATCCCCACTTGTTGGGCATTCCTAGGCTGAAATCCGGTGCTATTTAGCACCAGACGGACGTAACTTTTGGCCTAGGAACGACCTTTTCTCCCTCACGTTCCTAGGCGGCATTTCCAGGGGAGGCAAAATCGGCGAGTTTTTGCCCAAATTCGGCTCGAATTCAAACAAAGTTTGGCATTGTTCGGCATATAGAGGACTTTTCGGCATAGTTCGGCCTTAACTTAAACATGGTTCAGTATGAAATTAAACACAGGTCGACATAGACGGAATGCACAACATATTTTGGCCTAGTTTGGCCAGATCATGCTCGGAATCTACGTGTTGCCCTTGTGTATCCATATGTGCTCAACAAGATCATCCTGCATCTGTTGATGCACTACCGGGTCTTAGATCCCTTGACGCATGGCGATGAAGGCAGCCTAGGTTGGCGGCACCTGGTGATCAAGCTATGGAAGAGGCCCCTGTCTATAGTATGGCTCGTTCTGCTTGACCAAACTCACTGGGTCCTTCCTCTCATCATCAATAATCATTTGTGCAAGGTCACACAACAATTCATCACTTCCCACATCTGATCTTTCGACTAGGTCATAGCAGGGAACCAGACAACTACAAACCTCTGTTGAAGCACACCAAATGCCCGCTCCACGTCCTTCCTGCAAGCTTCCCGTTCCTTGGAAAACTGAGAATGCTTGGGGAGCATCAGGCTTGAGATAGTCTTCACAAATATTGGCATCTTTGATAGATGCCATCTGCAAGATAGTATCCCTTGTTGTAGTGGTGTCCATTGATCTCAAAGTCCATAGGGGGAGCATGACCCTCAACAAGCTTGGCAAAGACATTTGAGGACTAGAGGACATTGATGTCGTTGTTCGATCCTGCCATGCCAAAGAAGGAGTGCCAAATCCAAAAATCCTGTGTAGCAACTGCCTCGAGTATCACAGTGCAACCTCCTTTGTGGCCTTTGTACATTCCTTGCCAAGCGAATGGATAGTTCTTCCGGTTCCAATGCATGCAGTCGATGCTTCCAAGCATTCCAGGAAAGCCTCTACTTTCATTGACCGCGAGGATCCGAGCAGTGTCTTTAACATTGGGAGTTCTCAAGTACTATGGCCCAAACAATGCAATCATTGCCCTATAGAACATGTATAAGCAATCAATGGCGGTGGACTTGGCCATGCGAAGATAGTCATCAGCACTGCCACCCGGAGCTCCATATGCAAGCAACCTCATCGCCACTGTGCACTTCTGAAGTGAGGAAAACCCTACCATGCTGGTATAGTCCTTCTTGCATACGAAATAGGGGTCAAACTCCCGAATGGCGTGCATGATGTGGGGGAAGAGTTTCTGGCTCATCCTGAAACAGCGCCGAAACACGTCCTCTTCGTGCAACGGCTGGTCAGAGAATTAGTCGGCATACAGCATGCAGTAGCCCTCCACTCGTTGCCTTGCTTTGCACTTCTGGTGACCCTTCGCCGAGCCTCCATGCTTTGGCGCTGCTGTCTGCGTGTACAACCGGGCCAGGGAGGCGAGGATCTGCATATGCTCTTCATCTTCGGTGGATGTGGCATTCTCTTCCTCTAGCACTAGGGCGAACATTGCCTCGTCATCAGAATCCATGGCCGAACAGGCGAAACGCCGAACACTTGGCGGGCGAGGTGGCGGGAGCTCGGAACAAAGCCGAGCCGCGACAAAGATTGGATGGTGAAGCGAGGCCTAGGCGGAGGAGAAAGGATATGGAGTAGGCGGCGGACCTATCTACAGACGTGGTTTCGTCTTTGCGTGGTGGGTTCTCGCTGGCGATGGCATGGCAGCGACAAAAGATCTCTACCACGGGAGAGCCGAGTCGGGGTGGGGAATGGGGCTATCTCGCTAACAGGGTTGGCCCACCTGTTTTTCACTGCGTCCGGTGTTCCCAGGCAATTCCCAAAACCCTGGGTTTGGCCTAGGAATGGCGGACATAAGTTGGGCCAAATCCGGACCAATTCGGTGTCCTGGGAACGGACTGGGCAAAATTTCGTTGTCCAGATGAAAAAATTTCCCTGGGAACGCCTTCTTGGGAACCCGAGTGGAGATGCTCTTACACATCATCTTGGCTTTTGTGAAGTTGCTTCTCTTATAGGGAAAGTTCTTGCAATAGATAGAGAAACTTACAAAAGTTGTGATACTATTAGAGCAAAAGTGGTTCTTAAAGACCCCATGAAGATTCCGTTTAGTGCACCACTAAATGATGATGAGTTCATTTAGGACATTTTTATTGAGTTGGAAGATATTTTGGAAGAGGGAGGACCCCTTATAGGTGGAGTGTTGGTTAGCAATAGTGAAACAATTAGAGGGTCACAGGAAAGCACTAGTCAGAGTGGAGAGTTGAAGAGACCAAGAGATAATATAATGCCTGAGAATTCTCAAACAAGCAAATCTCCTAGGAAAAGTGGGACTGAGGGAATAGATGAAGAAATGGGAATAAGTATGTCTTAAAGATAAAAAGGTAAAACATTTTGACAACATTGGAGAAGGACCTGATTGTGGAGAGGGAAACCAGAGAAAAGTTACCTGCTAAGAAAGATAGTGAAAATGAAGGAGAAACAACATTTGGCCAATTAAACAAGGAATTTGCTAAGGATATTGCTCTGATGGGAGATTTGAGAATGGAAGAAGAGGATAAATGGGAAGAAACTAAAGCTGAAAAACAATTTGATTGTACTCAAGATCCTAAAAAACTTTGCCAAGAAATTGGGCCTAGGAACTCATACCATTAAATAAATTGAGGAGAAGCTGGCAAAAGAAGTAGAGGAAGAGGGAATATGAAAAACAAATTTGGCAACAAAGAGAACCTTGGGCCTGAATTTTTTGAGAACATGGCAAATAAAATACAAGACAAAGGGTTTGGCAAAGGAGTGAAGGATTCATCATTGGACTAGCAGAAGAACCTCCCATGAGATAAGGCAGTTGGCATTACAGCAAAACCTACTGAAGCAGAGATTAGATCAGAAGGCTAGGGCAAAGGCTGAGGCTGATGAAGCTAAATTGTAACATCCCAAAACTTCAATCCAAGTTTATCAAGATCAAATCAATCAAATTTGGGTTTAACAAAAACTTTTCCAAAGTTAATATGAAAGCATTCATATAGGTGTGCATTTAATTTAGGAGTTGTTTGAATTGCCATGATTGTGTGATCCTTTGCTTCTAAAATGTTTCTAAGGTGATTTAAACATCATCTACATCATTCCCAAACTTTTCCTAAAGAAAATCAAATAAAAAAGAATTAAAAAGGAGGAATGGTCATTTTGGCAAATTTCACTCTCATGCCTACTTTGGCTATTCCGAGTACTCAAAACTTAACAGAAACAATTCTTGATCATTGCACCCCTTGCTAGTACACATAATGAGGTACCAAGGCCCACCTTTTGATCTACTAAATACATTCTGTAAACTAATTTAAATGACAATTTAAAATTGAATCTATTGCATATGCATAGATCAACCCTATTTCAAAACCCATCTTTTTGAGCTCCACTTTCAAAACCCTTGCAACCAGAGACTACCTAGCACTAGTGGAGATCACCCAAAAAAATCTGAAACCAAAATTCAAAACTTTATCTCTTTCGGCCATTTCATCAAACAGGTGGCAGACACAAATCTTGCCAAATTTCAAAACACTATAGTGTGCAGTGATTTGTGTCACCATTTGGGCCTAACTTGGTCCCCTTGTCCCCCCGGCTAAAACCCCAGCCCTAGCTCTCTCTCCCTCTCCCCTAGCTGCTCCAGTGCCAAGCCGCCCGACACCATGCGCCAGGTCGACCATGGACAACTCGCACGAAGCCGCCCCGCGCTCTCCTTCGCCCGCTGGCAGACAGGCGCCATCACGCCGCACCACTTCGACCAGCCCCCGACTAAAATCGAGTAGAGGACTAGCCCCAGTTGCTCGCGCCCATGCCTCTGTCCGCCATGCCGATCACCCTGGAGCGCCACGCCCGCCAGAGCAGCACCGGCCTCGGCAAGCCCTAGCCTTGCGTGGCAGCACCCGCAACAGGCCCATCAACCGCCCAGACATCCTCGTTCACAGCCTCGCGACCAGAAGCCCAGAGGAACCGCGTCGAACAATGCCGCCCGCGCTCAGTGCACTGCCCGCTCCTGACCCGTAGAACCCTCGCCTTACCGCGCCTTTAAGCCCCAGAGGACCGCCAGGGGACAGAGAACCCATCGTAGCCCTCGCCCATGCCGAGAGTGCTCCGCATCATCGTCACCGATGACCTCACCGGAGCCCGCTCTGCCCTCTCGTCGACCCTATATAAAGCGACCACCCCAGCCTCAGTTCTCCACACTCACTCACTCCCCTCACCTCTCTGAACCTCCCCACCTCTAGCCGGAGCAAGTGGAGCAGCAGCTCGCCGGAATTGGAGCCGGAGCCGCCGCCTCTGGAGGAGAAGGGCGCCGTTGATTTCGACCGCCCCAAGCTCCGCCGCGACCACGCCTCGCCGTCGTCTTCCAGTTCGATTGCCCGCCTCGGCGACCCTGCTGGAGCCCTGGTACGCCCCCAGCAGACCCCCACCGAGCCGCTAGGGTTCGAGCTCGCCGGCGACCTGTTTGTCGTCGACGACGACCCTCAGCCGTAGATCTAGCTTCTAATCGCACGACCCACAGCGCGCGTACCGTTTCACGTTTTAAGTGCCGCTAACATGCGGGACCCCCCTGTCAGCTGAGCCACGCGCCGCGGAGCGCCACTGGGCCGGCCCATTCCTTTTCCCGCGCTAGCCCACACTTTCAAATCTAGATTTTTCTTTTTAGTTAAATCTAGTTTTTGTCCAGTATTTCAAAAATCAATTCTGTGAGTTCTACAAATCCAAATTGCATGAAACTAATTTTGCCTGAAAGGTATTGAAGTAACATCCAAGCCCGTTGGATTTAATTCAATTACAGTTATAGATCTCTCCTAATAAAAATAAGAAGACAGAAGCTTTTGCAACTTGCAACATTTTTACAAAATCAACGAAGTTAGCTTTTGAGTTGATTACAACTCTCAAAAATCACATTTCACCATGTCTATCCAAATATGTAATAATATTAAGGTTTACATGAAGTGAGTTTGGACTAGTACCAAAATAATGCTATATAGGCATTTCTAGTCACTTTAAATCATTAAATAAGGAACTTAAACCAAAGTAATGTTGATCCAACTCTTAAATCTCATTCCCACATGTTAGAATATGTGGTGAGGACATATGTCCACATGATCCCATATTTTGGTGGTGAATATTAAATGTTAGTTAATTGTTCAATGAGTAGAAATTACTTTTCAAAAATAAAAAGAAGGAAACTTTTGAATTAAACTTGTGATGCTTGTGATGATAATAGATCATCAATTGTGTGTCTTTAGAATGCTATCTAGCCTAGTTAAGTATTGTTTGGTGATGGTGCACTCCCTATGTATTTATAGACGCTAGTACCGACCAAGCTCTCGAGGAGGAGGAGTTCCACCAAGAAGAAGAAGAAGAAGAAAACTTCAACCACTGCACCAACCAAGGAAAGCCACCATTAACAATGCAAGCTACTATTAGCAAGCTAGCACTATCCAAGATTAACCCTTGCAAGTGTAGTACTTATCCAACTAGAATCAAACTAGATGGTTTAGCAAAGATGCCTTAAGCATGCTTTGATCACACCCCTTATTTAACTACTAGTACCCCAAGTCTTAGTTACAAGTTTTACCCTCTTAGGTTATACAAAATTCTTTACCTGTTTTGAAGGTAGCATAAAAAGTATAAAACTTGACCTATTTAGAATCCTTTAGATGTCATTCTATGGCATGAGATTGAACCCATCTTTACCACTTTAGTGAAAACTCTTAACTTAGTAGTTTAGCGTAGATCAAAAACTTGAGTCACTCTAGATGGGAACACTTGGTGAAAATGAATTATGAAAACCTTAGAATGATGATTCATTCTATTGAGATGTTTTGACATGTGTTGAGAAACACAATTGGTTGATGATGATAAAAATGTTGAGGCATGAGCCTTAACCCTTTTATAAAACTGATGGTTGGATTCGGATGCGATACCATTCCAAATTTACCGTACAACCACATTACCTGAATTGGGTAAGGCTTAGCTGGAAAATTTATATGCATTAGTATTAGTTCCCTCACGGGAGAGGTTTGAGCTGAGGCTACCTCTCAATGTTGTCCACCTATGTAGTGCCCAAGATGACTGATGGTCATGGTTCGGAGGCCATGCTCATAGGAGAGGTGCTTATACTAGGGTGTGTAAAAAGGAAGGTTATGTTTGATTATCTGCATACTAAGTATGATGATTCAGGGTTATCCCTGACAGATGTATCGAATCTTGTGGTGAAAGTGTACCACCTCTGTAGAGTGTCAAACTATTCGAATAGCCGCGTCCGCGGTTATGGACAGTTGGAATGGCCATACTGTTTCGTTGTCAGATGTTTTCTAAAGACTTTGAAAAGAAGGATGAATCTTGACTTGACGACAACAGGGTTGTGTTTATGACAATGGTTTCCCCAACTTAAGTGATTCTAGAGTTTTATCTTATCTTTCTTTGCTTCAGAACTCAGATTAGGTTTCAAACTTAACTTGGTAGTTAAGCATAGAGTTAGCACTTTAACTTAGATTCATACTACTTGTTAGTGGTAGTTTGCGAGTACTTAAAGAGTACTCATGGATTTTGTCCCTGGCTATTATCATGGCCAGACTATGAAGGAGATTATCAAGATGATGGTCAGCAGGACGGCTATGATAACTAGGACTATCTGCCTTCGTCAGCATTTCCTGTGCCCCTGAAGATGGACCCTACCGCTACGCTATCTTTTATTTCCGCTGCTTGTTGTATTAAGACTGGATCATGAGATCTTTATTTGTGTAAAACCTTATGTATGGTTTGTAATGGATGATGTATTGTGATATCCAATCCGTTATGTCTCGGAAAAATGGTAATCCTGGGATTGCGAGGTATGGCATAATGGGCATCTGGGATTAAAAATCCGGGTGTTGACATAAATGTAGGAGGAGGAGTGCAAGGAACAATAATAAGGAAGAGACTCGTAATTTGGACAAGACATAGGAAAAGACCAAAAAGAAGAACCTTGAATATATTCTAGGTATGGAACCTTTCCCCAAATTCATTGCTTAGATTACTAAAGGGATTGGAGTAAGTTTAGATATTAATCAAGGAGAAATAGACATGTCTATTTCTATAATTCAAGAATTAGAGCATGCTCGATGTAATTTGTTTCTTGCTGCTAAAAGAAAAGAAATTTTTGCTAAATCTTTAGAGGAATCAAATCTAGAAAGTTTTGATCCAAAGAATGTTAGTAGTTTAGTTTCTGATTCAGATATATAGGAGGACAATGAGGAATTAAATGAAGAGATAATGCAATTAGTTTACATTTTTAATGCCTATAGGAAAAATACTTCACATAATGTGTAACATCCCAGCATTAGAGCTTAGAAATAAGCTGAGATGAGGTGTGTGCATTGCATTCATGCATAGAAAATCTGGATAATTTTGGAGCTTTTAAATAAAACTTGTCAAAATGATTGAAGCTTCTCTTAACTTGGTGTAACTGAAGTATATCATCAAGTTGACTGCGATAAGTTTCAATGTGAACTTTGCTAAAACCTTACCTTTGGGTAGTATAATTTGATCTAAGGGTAGATCAAATATAATAAAACTAAGTCACAACACACTACTCAATAAGGAGTACTAGATCTTCTAGAGATCATGACATGGTATTCCATACAACAACTCAAGGATGAATACTTAATATTCTAAACATGATATCAAGGTATTATCTACCTCAAATCCTGAATACCAAGTTAACTATATAACTTAAGTAAAGAAACTCTGTTATTAAATTTTGATACACTTGGTTGCCAT
Source organism: Avena eriantha (assembly GCA_910589775.1). Classification (NCBI taxonomy): domain Eukaryota; kingdom Viridiplantae; phylum Streptophyta; class Magnoliopsida; order Poales; family Poaceae; genus Avena; species Avena eriantha. The sequence continues at coordinate 340,968,984 of OU342741.1, forward strand.
AGTTATTCCTACCATGGATATCATGGTAGTTCTTAGATATTAACTCTTATCACAAATAGAGTGGAAAAGGAAGGCAAGCCAAGGCTATCCAACATATACTTTTAATATCATATTAAGAGATGATATTCCTGTTTAACTAAGTCCTAGTGTCAATTGATCATCAATACTGTGTGATCAATTCCTGACCTAGAATTTATTTACTCTTAGCTTTGACCTATTCTATTAACCTTCCAAAGACCTTAAGTAAATAAATAAGAAGAACGAACTAGATATGGTAGAGTGTGCCATCATCAATGTAATGTGATCCTTAGTGGAGATCAAACCATATGATGTTGGAGGGGTAATTCACTCATGAGTTAACTAGAAGAAGTATCTACACCCAAGGAGTAGCCGGTGCTTGAGGAGCTACGAGAAGGCTAGTAGTACTAGTACATCAAATAATAATCTTATAAGTCAAGTGGGTATAAACTTAGAGGAAGCTTGCTTAACAAGATAAGCCTGTAGAGAGACCAGTACAAGCCTAATACTTAGTTGAGTATAGATCTTGATCAGACAATTAGAAGCCTAAGCTTTGGTTGATCAAAGGTTGGTGGTCATTACTTTCAAGTCATTGGAGAATAGATGACCAGTTGATGAAGAAGAGTTGTGAGTATACTAAATTAGGCAAGCCTTAGTAAGCTCAATCATCTAGCTTGATCATGAGAAGTGAAGCTAGAGTTTGATGAAGTATATAATATGAGTTGTATGGAGTAGTTGGAGGCATAGTACTTTAACAAAGCTAGTACAAGAACAAACTTGTATTATGGGAGTAGTACCATACCTATTCCAGAGGATTGATATCCATTGTTATATATAGTGAGGATTGTAGTCTTGCAACCCTTGGTAGCAGTTGCAAGATGGAATTAAAGGAATTAATGGATGGAGTTAGAAGTAGCTACATTGATGGATTCATCAAGGGTAGTTTAGCAATGGAAGTTATATAGATACTAGGAGAAAAATGGAGAATTAGTATTGTTGAAGTGGCATGACCATGTCATCATATGATGATGGATATGGTGGAGTCAGATGATTGTCTTATTTAGGAAGATGAGATCTTTGTGAATAAGATAAGAGAGATTTAAATAGAGTATATTTAGGAAAGGAATTCCTTATCTCAAGATAAGCTTAGTGAGGTATTAAGGTAGGAGTGCTTGAGAAAACCTTTAACCAACATTACATCAAGCTAGGACAAGACCCATGTCTACCTCATTATTCAAAACCCTAGAACTAAGTTAGCAGTGGAACCAATTCCCATTTTCAAGCAGCCAAAGAATACTATCTCTTGGACAAATGAAGCTTCTAAGAGGTAATTAGAGAACCATATGGGTGTTTATGGATGAAAGCCTTGTCCATTTTATTGTCTTAGATCCTAATAAAAACCTAGTCTCATAGAATCATCAAGACCACCTTAGTTGAGCCATCCCAATAACTCACTCTTGAGATATTAACCATGGTCACAAACCATGATGGCAATGTGTCTTAGCCTTAGTATCCATCCACATCCATAATAGAGTGTGAGTTTATTAAGTCTTCTCAAAACTCATGGTAATTATTTGTAAATGAACATTTTCATTTCCCCATTAATGATTATTATTCATATATAATGACTTAACCAAGATTGTTCTATAATAGTTCTACACACTACGAATCAAATAGAGTTTAAATAGGGGATATCACCAAATTTGGAGGATCATGAAATTTAAACCACCATATTATTAACCATAAAGATTAAGCACATTATAGTGGATATATATCAATTCTTAAGTGAGGCTAAATACGAATAGAATGGTATATATCATTCACCATTTTAAAACGTTACCATTAAAATTATATAGTGAAAACAAATTCCTCTTTAAAGGATATTTAAATAAGAAGTAATCCCTAAAAACCTAATTACTATTTATATTTTCTAACAAAATAATCCTATATATAATCAGGATTAGTATAAATACTAAAAAGAGAATGTCAAAGCAATTAGTATATTAACCCATGAAGAACCTACTGAATTCTGAATTTTTGATTCATGGAGGAAATTCAAATTTAAAAGGATAGTCTAAAACATAAACAAAATTAGAAAAATAAAAATAGATTGCCAACAGGACCGACCCACAACCCAACAAGCCTTCCCGCTACATGCCGCTCAGATGTGCTAGTCGTTACTTCTCGCTCACTTAGCCACGACCCAGTAGCAGCCCAACACCTGCCCAGTTAGCCTCCGTCTCTCTGACTAACAGGTGGGACCGGAGGTGGATCGCGGGTTGAGACCGAAGTTTTTCCAGGGGGTTTTCTGGAAAAACAACGTTGTCATCTACCTCACGATGTCACAAGCAGCTCCCTGGAGGACTCGCCGCCACCCGATGCCATCGTCGACATCATCCGCACACCATGATACTTTCCACTAACACCTAGAGGAGATAAGAAGGCCACCGCGACGCCCCTGTTCATCCTCATCCATTTTCCCTCTGTGTAGCTCTCTCTTCCTCTCTACAACCGAAACCCTAGCCCCAGGTCTCGCCAGAGCCCGCCGTTCCCGAGCTCCCTTGGAAGCTCTAAGCCCACCGTTAAGTAGATCTTGTTCTTCTCGTTCGATTACCCCAAGCAGCGTAAGTCGGGGAGCTTCCAATTGAGCTAATCGACACCTCCCTTCCGCGGCGAGTCACCACCGTTCGTCACTGATTTCGAGCTCGTCTCCTTCCACCGACACGGCTATGAGCTTCCTGGTAAGATTCTATGGACAATGGTGCTTTTCCCTTCCTCAACTGCTTCTTGTATCACCGCCGCCGTGATCGACCGCAAACGCCACCGCTGAAGCTCGTCGCCGGCTGATACGTTGCTAACGTATCTATAATTTTTGATGTTCCATGCTTGTTTTATATCTACTTTCTTATGGTTTGTCCACACTTTGGAGTACTTTTACACATTTTCTGGAACTAACCTATTAACAAGATGCCACAGTGCCAGTTTCCCGTTTTCTTCTGTTTTTTTGTTCCAGAAAAGCCTGAATATTCTTGGAATTGGACGGGACAAAAGCCAAAGTCAATATTTTACCGAAAGATTCACAGAGCCAGAAGACGAGACGGAGAGGGGCCAGGGGCTGGCAACACCACCTGGTGGTGCGGGCCAGGCCAGGCCACACCAGGGGGTGGTGTGGGCTCCTCCGGCCTCCACCGACCTTGCCCTCTCTCCTATAAGAAGCCTCCGATGCAGAAACCCTAAAGAATCTAGCCTACAGCCACGAAAAGTTCAGCAGCGCCGCCGCCACCAAAGGGGAGATTCGGGGGACAGAAAGTCTCTATTCTAGCACCCTGCCCGGACGGGGAAGTGCCCCCGGAGCCATCTCCATCGATCTCCACCACCATCTCCATCGTCATTGCTGATTCCCATGATGATGAGGGAGTAGATCTTCCTCGAGGCTAAGGGTTCTACCAGTAGCTATGTGTCCATCTCTCTCTCTATGCATGATCATATTGTGATCATGAGCTTTGTAATCAAGTAGATCTACCTTGCTACTCAAGTGATTTAATAGATCTCTGCTCTCCCCATGTGTGTGAAAGTGATAGCGTGCACACCATGGTGACACTTAGGCTAGAGATTACAAATACTAGTTATGATTTATATTTGGAGTTGGATGTCTCTATGAAATTGTGGTGTTTGTTGGAACCATCTAGTGCTCAAGGTGACAGTGTGGGGTTATCTAGATGGGGAAAGCAAACTTTGAGGAGTGCTATTATAGCCATACCATGGATTAGAGTGTCCAACCGGAGAGTAGTTCAGAGTAGTATCATAAAGAGAAGATATTTATATGAGAGTGTTCACTAGTGAAAGTATGATCCATACGACTTGTTTCTAAGCATTGAAACACCGTGTGCAACTAGATCTGTTACATGTTTGCTTGCGTCCATCTTTATTTCAGATTGCCTTTAGTCTATTCTTACCCGTCAAGCTATTTTTTGGCACCGTTGTCTTATATCCATGCCACTTGTATTTTACTATCTCTTCGCCGAACTAGTGCACCTATACACCTGACAAGTGTATTGGGTGTGTTGGGGACACAAGAGACTACTTGTATCTTGATTGCAGGGCTGCTTGAGAGGGATACCTTTGACCACTTCCTCCCTGAGTTTGATAAACCTTGGGTAATCCACTTAAGGGAAACTTACTTCTATTCTACAAACCTCTGCACTTGGAGGCCCAACAACTGTCTACAAGAATAGAGGTGCGTAGACATCAAGCTATTTTCTGGCGCCATTGTAGGGGATTGGAGAAGAAGCTCCAACGTCAACCACGCGCCAACAAGTATTTTTCTGGCGCCGTTGCTGGGGAGTTAAGGTAAAAGGTACTCACATCCTCTGGCTACTAAGCTATCTTCTAGTGCGGTTGCTGGTGTGTGAGTGCTCGAAGTTATTTCCTTTAGATTCTGCAATCATATCTTTTTGTTTCTTGTTTTTATTTTCACTAGTTAGGCTTAATGGAAAACAACAACAAAATTAGAGAGCTTTATAGTATTTATCTTGAGTTAGGACATGAAGTGTTTGAAGAGAAAATTTAAAAACCTATGGAACTTTATTTGCATGCTAATAGCAATGTTATTAGTATGAATTCTTTGAACACCATTATTGCTAATGCTATGGAAAAGTCTAAGCTTGGGGAAGCTAGTTTTGATGAGCATGATATTTTTAGTCCCCCAAATATGGAGAAGAAAATTTACTTTGGTGATACTATGCCTCCAATATATGGTGATTACAATGATGATTATGATATTTTCAGTCCACCTACTATTGAGGACAAAATTAATTATGATTACAATATACCTCCTATATTTGATGATTATGGTGATGAGAATAATAATGATAGCTATTTTGTTAAATTTTCTCCCACTATGATTAATAAGAATGACTATGCTTATATGGAGAGTAATAATTATTTTATGCATGTGGCTCATGATAAGAATGTCTTATGTGATAGTTATATTGTTAATTTTATTCATGATGCTACTGAAAGTTATTATGAGAGAGGGAAACATGGTTTCATGTATCTCAACAATATTAAGTTTCCCCTCTTTATGTTGAATTTTTTGAAGTTGCACTTGTTTTGCTTTCCTATGCTTGTTGATTTGTGCTTTCATGACTTGTTTCTTTAGAAGATTATTTTTCATAGGAAGTGGGTTAGACTTAAATTTATTCCATATTTGCTTCTTGATGCTCTCTTTTATTTAAATTCATATTTCTTATGTGAGCATCATGAAAACTACCATGCCTAACTTAAAGGCGTTAAAGAAAATTACTTATTGGAAGATATCCCAAAAGTTTTAGTTGAGTCTTGGAAGTTATGACTTCAGTAATAACCTCTCCTTATCCTTTTTATTTGCTTTTTGTGCCAAGAATAACCTCTAATGAGAGGGAAGTAAGATTTGGGGAAGTGCTGTCCGAAACTGATTTTTATGCTTCACTGTAACAATTCATGAAAAATCTCTGTATGTCGGATTGAGCTGTAATTTTATGAATAAATCCCCCAGGTTGTTAGATAACTTTCGTTAGTTTAACACTTTTCGATTTGAGCAACAGAAGGTCTTCTAAAAAATCGGTTTTCACCTGCTGGTCTGTTTTGACAGATTTCTGCCATTATTTGCATTTGCCTCTTTATCGTTTTTGGTTTATTTTTGGTGAATTGGTCTTTTTGAGGGAATTGCTATAGTATTTTTTGCTTTTAATGAAAGTTTTTCTGTTTTAAAAATAAACCCCAAAGGTTTATTATCTTTTGAATGCACTAATGTTGCTAATGACGATTGTGTGAAGTTTTGTATGAAGGAAATTTTCAGGTGTAGGGAAAGAATGATGTAATGAGATGAAGAATGGACAAAAGCTAAAGCTTGGGGGTGCCACCCCGTGTCACCCCAAGAAATATTCAAGAGGTAAAAGCATCAAAGCTTGGGGATGCCCAAGGGATCTCCTTCTTCATCAATAAAAATCTCAGGTCTTTCTAGACACTTCATTTTTATTGTTTCATGAACTGTTGTGTTGTTCTTGGAGTGTCTTTGTTTTTGTTAGTTTTCTTTTACTTGGTTTGATGCAATAAGTTTGTTGGATCCCAACACTTCTTTTGGAGAGAGACACACTCTGCTTTCATTGTTTAGAACACTCTAGTTTTCATTCTTATTGTTTTGTGAGTGTTCTCTTTTGCTAGCACTAGGTTTAGCCTTAGTTTTCTCGTGCTTTCAGCTTAGAACTTTTTAGTTCTTCCTTTTGGATTTGTGAGACAAGCTCACTGATCTTTATTTATTATTATCTTTGTGAGTTCTTTCAAATAAGTTGGTCTGGTGTTGGAAAAGAGTAGGAAAGTTCATGCTTAAGTGGTAAAAATGAGCTTGTTTTTGACTGTGGTTTATGCTTTGTCATGTCATGCTTGATATTGTTTTGGCTTTATGCTTAGTGATTATTTCTGTAGCATGACATGTTATAAACAATTGAGATTGCTTAATGTGCCTTGAAAGAATCATGCATTGTTTTAGCATATAAAAGCATAGTATTGTGGTATTCTCCTTTGATGCTTTATTTGGGTTGACTTGGCGCATGCTCACACCATGTTATGACTATCCCAAGTCACCATAGCCTCGATGATCATTTAGTTTTCGACTTGTAATATCACTTTATGATTTAATTAATAATGTTTTGTCACTTTGCATGATTATGGCCATTATTGCTCTCTTAGTCGGTCGCTCCCAGTCTTTTGCTAGCCTCCATACCAAGTATGAGTTCCACTCATGCATCCAACTCCAAATAAAACCAAGTTATTCCAAAGAGTCCACCATACCTACCTATTAGCATTTTCTACTCCAAGTATATTCATGTTTTTATCTACCTTCCGAATTAAACTTGTTATGTAAAAATTAGTGATTAAAGCTCTCACAAACTTGATGGCACAATTTACTTTTCTTGCACTTAATAAACTTGAACCATTGTGTCATCTATGGTGTATATGCTTGCACTTATACGTTGGGAATTAGCAGAACCATGTTGTCATGGGGAACGCTTTCAACATTGCACTTGTACATTGTACCCAGTTGATATCATGCTCTTTTGTTTATGGATGTCGTCGGTGTGAAATGAAAGGGGAGCTTGTAAGTCCATGGAGTTATGTATATGTGTTAGAGAAACGCCTGGGCCGCTGGTCTAATCCATGCTGACATGGTGGAAACCTGCAGCGTAACCATAATGAGCTGTCTATGAAGCATTCTTCTTATAAAAAAAGAGTCCTATATTGAGAAAAAAGGAGAAAAGAAAAAAAAGATTATGAAAAGAGGAAAGAGAGAAAAAAGCACCATATTCCCATGGTAAATAAGACGAATGATGAGATGCTCATTGTCTGCTTGCCTTGTCATTTTGATATGGAGATTCTTCCGTATCATCGGGCAAGGGGTACCCTGTTGGCGGTTCTCAATGATACACATGTACTTACTATGACAAGAACTTACCGGTAACTAAACTTGAGTAGCATGAGGAGTGGTCCTCGTATTCAAGGGACATGAGATTGCCAACTTATACTTTGTCAAGCATATACTCCATAGTTTGTTCACTTTAACCTTAATCACCTCAAGATGCTTATGATAGGGGCAATGAGAGCTGAAAGCTAATAAGTACCATAATTTTTGGAAGCTCTGTATGAAACTTGAATCCCTGCTTCCTTCTATGAAGGCCTTTCTTTTATTTTTATGCTGAGTCCCCATCTTCTATCTTTATGAACCTATTGAGAGAGCATAGTGGTCATTCTTAGTTTAATGTGCATTGTCCCAAGACTTGTTGATTGATACATAACTTTGATATTGCTTGTTCTTAAACTATTTGTATCTAGTCACCCTTATGAACTTCGAAGGTGTCCTATGCATTTATGTTTTGCTACACTATGAGGGACAAGCTGAATACCATTCTTATTATGCTTTCTATATGTCAAACAAACAAACGTCTTGTAAAGCATTGTTATTCATGAATCTTTTATGTGTACCTTTTCATGTTACAACATAGTTGCTATGTCTTATTGTTAGAACTATATCTCTCATGTCTATGTTAGAGTACTACGATCCCAACTATCAATGTTATAAATACCTTGATCAAATGGTGCATGTCAGCTCAAAAATTATTTTTTCTTTTTATCACTTACCTATCCGAGGACGAGCAGGAGTTATGCTTGGGGATGTTGATATGTTGCTAACATATCTATAATTTTTGATGTTCCATGCTTGTTTTATATCTACTTTCTTATGTTTTTTCCACACTTTGGAGTACTTTTACACATTGTCTAGAACTAACCTATTAACAAGATGCCACAATGCCAGTTGTTTGTTTTGTTCTGTTTTTGGTTCTAGAAAAGCCGGAAAATGAATATTTTCTCGGAATTGGACGGGACAAAAGCCAAAGTCAATATTTTACCGGAAGATTCAAGGAGCTAGAAGACGAGACGAAGAGGGGCCAGGGTCTGGCCACACCACCTAGTGGCGCGGGCCAGGCCAGGTCATGCCAGGGGGTGGTGTGGGCCCCTCCGGCCTCCACTGACCTTGCCCTTTCGCCTATAAGAAGCCTCCGATGCAGAAACCCTAAAGAATCTAGCCTCCATCCATGAAAAGTTCCGCAGCACTGCCGCCACCGAAGGGGAGATTCGGGGGACAGAAAGTCTCTGTTTCGGCACCCTACCGGGCCAGGGAAGTGCCCCCGGAGCCATCTCCATCGATCTCCACCACCATCTCCATCGCCGGTGCTGATTCCCATGATGATGAGGGAGTAGATCTTCTTCGAGGCTAAGGCTTCTACCAGTAGCTATGTGTTCATATCTCTCTCTATGCATGATCATATTGTGATTATGAGCTTTGTAATCAAGTAGATCTACCTTGCTACGCAAGTGCTTTAATAGATCTCCGCTCACCCCATGTGTGTGAAAGTGATAGCGTGCACACCATGGTGGAACTTAGGCTAGAGATTACAAATACTTGTTATGAGTTATATTAGGAGTTGGATGTCTCTATGAAATTGTGGTGTTTATTGGAACCATCTAGTGCTCAAGGTGATAGTGTGGGGTTATCTAGACAGGGAAAGCAAACTTTGAGGAGTGCTGTTATAGCCCTACCATGGATTAGAGTGTCCAACCGGAGAGTAGTTTAGAGTAGTATCATAAAGAGAAGATATTTATATGAGAGTGTTCAGTAGTGAAAGTATGATCCCTAGGCCTTGTTTCTAAGCATTGAAACACCGTTTGCAACTAGATCTATTACATGTTTGCTTGCTTCCATCTTTATTTCAGATTACCTTTAGTCTCTTCCTACCCGTCAAGCTATTTTCTGGCATCGTCTTATATCCATACCACTTGTATTTTACTATCTCTTTGCCGAACTAGTGCACCTATACACCTGACAAGTGTATTGGGTGTGTTGGGGATACAAGAGACTACTTGTATCTTGATTGCAGGGTTGCTTGAGAGGGATACCTTTGACCACTTCCTCCCTGAGTTCGATAAACCTTGGGTAATCCACTTAAGGGAAACTTACTGTTGTTCTACAAACCTCTGCACTTGGAGGCCCAACAAATATCTACAAGAATAGAAGTGCGTAGACATCACCGGCCATCCTCCAGTGACCAAAAACGAGCAGCGCAAGTAGTAGTAGGATCACCACCTCCTTGTGGTTCTAGCACAACCATTCGCGTCTGCCGGTGTGGCCCAGTTCGCCGCCAGCGACCACAATTTGGCAGTGGTGGCCGCGCTGACGTCATCACAATGTTGTGCTCACTTCACTACACGCTGGTTAGTAGTAGGCAAACCTGGTCTGGCCCACTTTGCTGAGGTGGCAGCTGATGTGGCCCTGACCCCACTGGTCAGTGACCCTGGCTAGATTAGGAGTCGGTGTACAAAGTAATTCCCTATTTAGTAAATAAGTAAATCAATATAAATTCAAATATAAATGATTTCCAGGAATTTAATAAAATGATTAAATCTTAGAAATGCAATATCTTTTCTTTTATAACTCAGAAAAATATATATTATATATCAAAATGTTCAGAAAATTAAATTCTATAACCTAAACCTATTATTTTATTTTATTTTCCAATTTAAATAAGATAATAATAATTATTAGTATATAACCTATTGGGGATAAATCTTAAATAAATATATTCTATTATTTAAAATTCAGAAAAATAAGTATAATATATCAAAATTCTTAGAAAAACAAAAAAAACATTTATAAACTTGTTTCATATATTTTTGTGTCACTTAAGTAAATATTATTATTTATTAATTGTTTATAAAGTGATAAAAATTATAAAAATCATATCTTATTATTTAAAAATCACAAAAATTCTTATAATATACCAAAATGATCACAAAAATAAATTCTACACACTAAAAATATCCTATTTCATAATTCAAGTAAAATAAAAGGTAAAGATCTAATAAATCTTATTTAAACCCTTTTCTTTTATTTTAATTCATTAAAAATATATAAATCTTTAATATTGTCTTTACCATTATTTGTTTAAAGTCTAATAATGTAATAACAAGTTCAATTGATGTTCAAGTGAAGTAAAAATAGATCTAATCATTTTAAGATGTATATCCTAAAATTACTATTAAGTGTGTCTTAATTTTCCAAAAAAGATTTTGTCAATTATAAAATCAACTACAATAGTATATTGCTTATCACAAGGCTCCTATTCACTTGTAAAATCATCAAGCTCATATTTACTAATTCCTATACTAGTTTGGAAAACTATTTAAATTTGAACCAAGTTTTGAAGTAATTAAACTAATGCCTTGTTCCATGTTTATAAAATATAAGCATTACTTCTAAAATAAGTAAATGATCCTATTCACTTATAAAATTAAGAAGACACTACTTCTATAAAATCAATAATACTCTTATTCCATCTTTATAAAACATTAAGAAGTGAACCACACATAATTTAATACCTTATCCAAAACATAAAAGTTTCCACTACAAGTGTTATGCTTATTCAAAGTTCAATGGTGATTCCCTCTATTTCCAAATATAAAATAACACTACTCTAGGAAAAGAAATAATAATTTTGTTTCACCTTCATGGAGTAATATAAAGTGTCCACTCATATTAAAAAATACATGAGTCTCCACTTGCTAGTAGAATAACTGTTCAAAGATGCTAATTGTTTTCTTCTTTAATACTCATAACTGGTAATAAAACCTTAAGGTGTTAGCTTTAAGTTTAAATACCTTTACTTTGTACAAGTAACATTTTCCTCTAAAGTTATTCCTTTAAGAGACATTAAAAGTAATCCTTAAACACTCCTTGAAAGCTCTAATTGATTAATAATCTTTCTTAAGAAATCTTTAGATACCATGCCCCATTTGAGTGCTTTAGTATTGCATGATACTTGTTGTATTTACATATTGTTTCACACACTCTCACAAGCCATAATAAGAAGCACAAGTGTGAAGCTGATATAAAAGTGAAACACATTCTAAAGAAACCATTCCTAGTTTCCGAACCCTAGGTCAAATATGATTAGTCTAGGGGTTCGCGTTTATCAAATTGCATTACATTACTTATGCATCATTGCATCTTGCTTCTTTAAACATTAGTTCTTACTGGACCAATGATGTTGTTTACAAAATTTGGATCTTTTATTGTCTTGAAGACCGTGATTGCATAATCTTGCAATCACAAAAGGCAAGTTCACACTTGCTCATGTCCTTTGATTATTTTCTATGCTTGTAACTCAACTGTTGTCATCACCTGCATTTCAAAAAGGTCGAAAACACTATTTTCATAATTAACTGGAAGTACCGGTTACTGATCTAGGGTGATCACCTAATCCATTATAACTGGCAATGGAAACGCCATTGTACAAGAATGTATCATGTAGGAATTAACAACCAATGTTGCCAGTGATTCTAGCGCTGTATAATACGTGTTAACCATGAGATCTAGAATGGGACGGAGAAGTTAGCTGGATCTTCTTCCTTTTGCATGGACGGATGACCTTATCGTGAGACTATAGCTTCCTTGCGGGGATTCAGTAGATGTGTGGGACTCCTAGTTCCCCGTGATATTGGTGTCTAGACTTTCCGTGAGGGGCTGTCGGAGGTATATCTACCTATATGGGGGTTGCTAGGGACATGATCTGCTCACCGGAGTCTCCAAGGGGTTGCCAGGATTATATCTGCCTATATGGGGGTTAACGGAGGTATATCTTCTTGGGGAGGTCGTGTCTTCATGCGGGGTCACGGAGAGGGGAAGTGATTAGCTTGGACAATCTACTGGGCCCCACATCAAGGAATTGTGGACGGGAATAAGCTGCCCAGTTGTGCAACAAGGATTTGGTCTCTCATGGGTAAAGTAACACACCTCTGCAGAGTGTAAGAACTATGACATGTTACTCCCTGTTCCGGGAAGGATCTACAAACGCATCAGGAAAGGAACTCGATGAAAGTTCTGGTCAACCTGTGAAGGCTGTCGGACATAGTTTTCAGAATAAAAGCAACCTTTGAAGAAATGTTTACAAAAATTTGCATTGCCTACGACCTCTGGTCTGTGGCTGTAGAGATAGTGCAACATACACTCCTTTTTAGTGAACTTGCTAAGTACGCTCGTACTCAACCATACCTTCTTAACCCTTGCTAGGTTCTAAGCCGTTGAAGATGACGTCAACACCAACTCATCCTCAACAACTCATCACCAAAAGTTCAAGTTCTTCAATGAAGTCAATGGAGTCAACATATATATTAACTGAAGTGAAGACGAAGTCTCTGATTATATAGGAAGTAGATACTCTAGCCATAAAACCTACTTCTATAGAGCAATGCAATAGTAGCATTTGCAAGCGAGATAATTTTGATGTTAGTCTTATTAACCAGATAGTTCCGAGTTATTATTTCTGGTTCTTCTTTGTGAGAAGTTTCTTTCTCTCTCTTTAACCTAGGGTGTTCTCTGGATCTTTTGTAACGAGTCGAGTTGTAATCTATAGTCATGTCTTGGACCTGCTGTGTTTCTGTTGTACCACTCTGAGGGATGTAATACTAGTGAACAGTGTTTCATTGGTGTTATGTAAACAACTATAGTGTACTACATCATGCAGTGGTATGTTGGGTCACCGCATAATGTCTTTAATGTGAAGTCAAAGATTAGAGATAGAAAGTTATTCTAAACTTCTTTTATGATTGGCTTAATTCGGAATGGTAGAGTCCTAGCGGAACCAGAGAAGATAAATTTTGTAAAAGATAAAATCTTTGAGTTAGATGTTGATTTTGTATCCACACAAGAAACTAAGAAAGCTTATTTTAATGATTCCTAGTTAAACGGTATTAGTGGCAGGAAGAGACTTATTTGGCTTTGGGCACCTGCCAAAGGTGCTTCTGGTGGGCTCCTTATGGGGGTGAATGAGGAGTTGTTTAAGGTTGATACTTGCATAGCTAGCGGATTTTTACTAGAATGGTGTTACTTGATAAGAGTACATGTTTTAAATAAAATTTAGTAAATGTATATGGTGCTTCTAATTATAAATATAAATGAGAGTTCTTAGTTGACTTTGTACAAGTTTTAGGATGTAACTCTCTTCCCTTTATGTTTACTAGAGACTTTAATATTATTAGGAGAACTTTAGAGAGAAATAAGTTCAAAAAAATAGATAAATGGTCTTTCTATTTTAATGCAATTATTGAGCATTGGGGGTTGTTGGAGCTATATATTTATGGTAAAAACTTTACTTGGTCAAATAACCAAAGGGATCCTATGTTTGATAAATTAGATAGGATTCTTGTGAGTCCTGTATGGGAGCAACAATGTCCTCTTGTAATTGTTAGAACCTTAGTTAGATGTGTGTCTGATCCTGCTGCACTTGTGTTGTATTCTAGAGTTAAACATTCAGTAGCTTATAGGCCTTTTCATTTTGAACTTAGGTGGTTTCTTAGAGATGATCTAGCTGAGGTTGTACATAGAGCTTGGCATGGGGATTTCATTAGGAATACTCCAGCTAAGGTTTGTGCACATAAGATGAGATTTCTCAAAATAATTCTCAAAGGATGGAATCTTAATATTGATGGTATGCATAGAAAAGATAAGAAAAAATTATCCTCAGTTATATTTAATAGACATTAACAATGAGCTTGTTGGGTTATCAGCAGTTGACTATGCGCTTAGGAATACCTTACAAAATCAGCTAAATTGTATTTTAAGGGAAGAAGAGATTAGATGGAGAAAAAGAGCTAGAGAACATGAAATTAGAGAAGGAGATAGAAATACTAGATATTTCATGGAAAAAGCTAGTGGTAGGAAGAGGAAAAACAGGATCTTCACACTTATTCAGGAAGATGCAATTGTGCAAGGGGATGACAACCTTCTCAAGTTTGCTACTAACTTATATAAAAGTTTATTAGGCATATTAGTTTACCAGCTGTAGCTCTAGCCATTCCTGTAGATAATGTTTTGATAGAGGAGATGCAATCTAAATTAGCTACTAGATTCACCATAGAAGACGTTAAAAATGTTGTTTTGTCCATGAAGAAAAACAAAGTTTTAGGTCTTGATGGATTTCTCATCAAATTTTACCAGAATTGGTTTGATTCATTCTGACCCAATGGAGTTCTTTGGCCTATTTTATGAATATAAACTAGATATTTCTAGATTTAATTATGGTACTATTATTCTAATTCCAAAAGGGATGCGGCAAACAAAGTTTGAATGTTTAGGCAAATTTGCCTTCTTAACGTTCTCTTCAAGATTTTCACTAAGTATTGAATAACCGAGCCATTAAGGTAGCTGGCAAAGTAATTTCCAATGTTCAAGATTCTTTCATTAAAGGTCGTTTTATTTTGGATATTGTTATTATGTTTATTGAAACAATACATTCTCTACATTCTAAAAATAAATTTGGAGTCCTCTTTAAAGTAGAATTTGAAAAGGCATATGATAATAGGAGTTTATGTCTACTATTTTGGAGATAAAAATTTTTCCTTCATGCTTTGTCAAGTTGACTAGGAATTTAGGTAAGCGTAAGTTATTATCATGATTAATGATAATGTAGCTAAGTATTTCGAGACTAGAAAAGGTTTAAGACAAGGAGACCCTTTTACGCCTATTTTGTTTAATATAGATGTTGATGTTCTTGCTACCCTAGTTTCAAGGGCACAAGAACAAGGTTACATTGAAGGGCTAGTGCCTGAGTTTTTAAAGATAGCTTATCAATTTTATAGTATGCAGATGATAAGATCTTTATGTTTGAAGATAGTTAGGAGTATTCTAGGAATTTAAAAATTATTTTATGTACCTTTGAGCATTTGACTGGCCTCAAGATTAACTTTCTTAAAAGTGAACTTTATTGTTTTTGTAATGTTCAAGCAGGATGAACATGCCCATATATTCACATTCTAAGCTGGAAACTTTCCTTTTAAATACTTGGGGGTGCCTTTGCATTATAAAAGATTACTCAACTCTGATTAGAAACCTACCAAGGATAATGTGGAAAATAAAAACCTTGTTGGCATGGTGGTATGTTATCATTAGGAGGTAGATGATGTCTACGCACTTCTATTCTTGTAGACAGTTGTTGGGCCTCCAAGTGTAGAGGTTTGTAGAACAGCAGCAAGTTTTTCCTTAGTGAATTACCCAAGGTTTATCGAACTCAGAGAGGAAGTGGTCAAAGGTGTTCCCTCTCAAGCAACCCTGCAATCAAGGTACAAGAAGTCTCTTGTGTCCCCAACACACCCAATACACTTGTCAGGTGTATAGGTGCACTAGTTCAGCGAATAGATAGTGAAATACAAGTGATATGGATAATTATAAGTGGTAATGGTGCCAGAAAATAGCTTGCTGGCGAGTGGTTGACGTGGGAAAAGACTAAAGGCAAACTGAAATAAAGATGTAAGCAAGCAAACATGTAACAAATCTAATTGCAAACGGTGTTTTAAAGCTTAGAAACAAGGCCTAGGGATCATACTTTCACTAGTAAACACTCTCATATAAATATCTTCTCTTTATGATACTACTCTTAACTACTCTCCGGTTGGACACTCTAATCATTGGTAGGGCTATAAAACCACTCCTCAAAGTTCGCTTTCCGCATCTAGATAACCCCACACTGTCACCTTGAGCACTAGATGGTTCCAACAAACACCACAATTTCATAAAGACATCCAACTCCAAATATAACTCATAACAAGTATTTGTAATCTCTAGCCTAAGTGCCACCATGGTGTGCACACTGTCAACTTCACACACATGGGGAGAGAAGAGATCTATTAAAACACTTGAGTAGCAAGGTAAATCTACTTGATTACAAAGCTCATGATCACAATATGATCACGCATAGAGAGAGATGAACACATAGCTACTGGTAGAACCCTTAGCCTCGAGAGAGAACTACTCCCTCATCATCATGGGAATCAGCAACGACGATGGAGATGGTGGTGGAGATCGATGGAGATGGCTCCGGGGGCACTTCCCCATCCCGACAGGGTGCCGGAACAAAGACTTTCTATCCCTCGAATCTCCCCTTTGGTGGTGGCGGCGCTGCGGAACTTTTCATGGCTGGAGGCTTGACCACTTAGGGTTTTTGCATCGGGAGGATTTTATAGGCGAAGGGGCAAGGTCAGTGGCCGGCCAGGGGGGCCACACCACGTGGTGGCGCGGCCAGGGCTATCCCGCGCCACCACATGGTGTGGCCGCCCTGTGGCCCCTCTCCGTCTCATCTTCTGGCTCCGTGAGTCTTCCGGTAAAATATCGACTTTGGCTTTTGTCCGGTCCAATTACGAGAGTATTCATTTTCTGACTTTCCTGGAACCAAAAACAGCAGAAAACAGGCAACTGGCACTATGTCATCTTGTTAACAGGTTAGTCCACAAAAGTGTATAAAAAGTACTCCAAAGATGGAACAAAACATAAGAAAGTAGATAAAAACCAAGCATGGAACATCAAAAATTATGGATGCGTTAGCAACGTATCAACATCCCCAAGCTTAACTCCTGCTCGTCCTCGAGTAGGTAAGTAATAAAAAGAAAGAATAAATTTTGAGGTGACATGCACCATCATAAACTTGATCATAGTATCTGTAAAACATTGATAGCTGGGATCATAGTACTTCAATCATAACATGAAAGACAAAGTTCTAACAATAAGGCAAAGCAACTATGTTGTAACATGAAAATGCACAAACAAAAGATTCATGAATAACAATGCTTTGCAAGATGTTTGTTTGTTTCACATAAAGAAAACATAGCATAGTGGCATTCAGCTTGTCCCTCATAGAGTAGCAAACATAAATGCATAGGACACCTTCAAAGTTCATAAGAGTGACTAGATACAAATAGTTAAAGCAAGCAATATCAAAGTTTTGCAACAATCAACAAGTCTTGGGACAATGCACATAGAACTAAGAATGGCCACTATGCTCTCAAAGTAGGTGCATCAAGGTAGAAGGTGGAGACTCAACATAAAAGTAAAAGAAAGGCCTTCATAGAAGGAAGCAGAGATTCAAGTTTCATAAAGAGCTTCAAAAAATTATGGTACTTATTAGCTTTCAGCTCTCATTTCCCCTATCATAAGCATCTTTAGGTGATTAAGGTTAAAGTGACACAAGTAACAGGATATGCTTGACAAGTTATAAGCCGAAATCTCAGGCCCCTTACTTAT
The DNA here is from genome assembly GCA_910589775.1 of Avena eriantha. Classification (NCBI taxonomy): domain Eukaryota; kingdom Viridiplantae; phylum Streptophyta; class Magnoliopsida; order Poales; family Poaceae; genus Avena; species Avena eriantha. Next base: position 340,986,664 of record OU342741.1, read on the forward strand.
GAAGACCGAACCTCATGCTACTCAACTTTAGTCACGAGTAAGCTCTTGTCATTGTAAGTACATATGTTTCATAAAGATACGCCAACGGGGTACCCCTTGCACATGATACAGGAGCTATCCCATAATCAAAATGACAAGGCAAGCAGACAATGAGCATCTCAGTGATCTTTTTTTGCATAGGTTTTTTGTAACATCCCAATTTTAGCAACCCGGATTAGATGCCCAGAAAGCAAAAATCAGGGGGAACAAAACTTTTTCTTGTTCATGGGTGCAGTGTTTGCTTGTTGTTTGTTTGTACTTGTGCATGTGAGTGTATACCAAATGATACTCCTTACCTCACCATCAGTTGGCAAAAGCTATTTACCAAAACTATCCTGGCTCACTTTACATATTCTCAAATGTTCTGGCATTTCAAAACATGAGCCAAGATGCTTGTGAAACCAAAACTAGTTTAGTAGTCCCCATTGACAAAACTATGGAGAGCTATAACCTCCTTATGTTTTCAAGACAGAACCCTCAACTAATCTTACCTCTAGCTTTCCCAAAACCTCTTCTCAAAGCATTTGAATTCTAATCTTGGTAGAGTTACCAAGGACTCTCATCTCACTCAAAAATCCAACCTCTTCAAAATGCCCCAACCTTACCTTAAGCTAAGCTTGATGGTAACCCCAGTAGTGGATTTGATAGGTTTATAAGATGAGTTGCCTTGATCTGCTGTTTGACTTGTTTGTTTAGGAAGTTGTATGAGCTACTCTAGGAGCTCATCACTAGGATCAACATGTTTCCAAATCATCAACCACTAAGCAAGAATAAAAATCTGGATATGATCCCTAGCTACTAGGTGATCATCTAAAACCCTTAACCAGATCAATTCTGAAAATTTCCATTCTAGAAGCTTCCAAGTCCATGAAGACCAATATCAAGCATGAATACCTTCTACTCAATCTACACTTGAACATAATCCACTTGATGATGCTTTGGTACCTTGCGACCCCTCCAAAAACATTCCCTCTCATACTCTAGTCAAAATCCTCAAAACTGCCAAATTTGACTAAGTCTGGGAAAACTATTCCCAAGATCACCTCTTTGGATGTCTCCCTTTCTCAAACCATGTGCATTTCTGGAAATTCATTTGAACCATCTTGTTAACCATCCTAAGTACTACCAAGGACCACTTTTTCCCTTGGTTATATCATCCTCCAACCTACTTGTTCTTGATGGTTTTGCAGGCAAGAAAATAACATTTCCTGCAAATCTAGTCATCATGCCTACTTTGACCGAAGCTCACACCATCATCCAACCTTCTATGGACCAACTATTTTCATGGTTATGTTCTACTCATATAGGTATATCAACATCTACTTAAATTGTTCTAAGTAGATCCTTGTGCTTATTAAACCCACATGGTTTATAAGACATCATGACCCATCTGGTATGGCAGCCTTATTTTCAACAAAGTTTGCCATCTTTTCCAGACCACATCAAAGGTAACCACTCCAAACTCCTTCAGCCATGATCATCTATATGACTTGGTCTAAATAATCATCTAACACTTGCATCAAGGTGAGCTCTGAGCTCCAAGATCCAACAAGCTTTTGGTGGTATAAAAATAACATCACCCTAGATCCTCAATGTCTTGTTCTTCCATCTAATTCAAGTTGGAATTCCACCTCCCAAGGTTCCAAATGCTTGATACACCTTGTCTACATCATCTAACTTGATCATCAAGGTTTATAAAATATTATCCATAATTATTATGGCTCCAAATCTATTTAATTCCTTTAATAGACAAAATCTCAAAACCCCCCTTTCCAATGTAAAGTTTGGTTTTGGTCAAAACACTTCCCCAAATTTTTGCTCATGTGAGTTCCATATATCATACCTTATCTTCCCATCTCAAAAATAAATATTTTTGAAGAGCTTTATTATTTCTTTTTGCCCCCATACTTAAATGGCTGAATTGGAATAATAATTATCTTAAATACTTTTAAGCCACAATAAATCTTGGGAAAATTTCCCTAAGTGTGTATTCACATTTGGGACCATCGCAAATCAAAATCCACCCTTGTCCAATGTAAATTTATCAAATGACATTCTAGAATCTACTTCTGCCCTTTTTGAATAAATGGAATTATGAGGACCTTATAAAAATCCCAAATAAATCCTAGGAGTCCCCCTTAACCTCATCTATCTCCCAGTACCTTTTCCTCATCTTGTCTAGTGCAAGTTTTTGGACTTTCTTCATAACCACCAATTGGATCCAAATTGCCAAGTAAGCAACTCCACCACTCAATGCACTTCTAACTCCCATCAAAACTTGCTCAACGCATCTCCTCAGCACCAGGACACACCCTAGGTCGACACCACTATAGCTCCACCCCTACCCTTTCCCATTTTACCCTTGTACTAGTAGAGAGAGAGACAAGCAAATCTTACAAGGATTTACCCCTTTAACTACCACAGCAGCCCTACTCCTCTTTTCCCGACCAAATCCCCTTCTTACCCCTCCCCACTGCCCTCTAGGCCAACCACAGGCCAGCAATCCCCTCCCCCATGTCCAAAGTGGACATTTGCACCCTAGATCCCTCCCCTTGTATAAAGGCCAGAGGCCGCCCCAGCACGCCCACTGCCCCTCATTTGCCCCTTTCCTCCTCCACTTACCTCCCCTAGCCCTACTCCCTCTCCCCTGCTCTGTGCTGTCCAGAAGAAGAAGAAGGAGGAGCTCTCGGCCTCCTCAAGAAATCGAGCTAGGAGCTCTCATCTCTTCTCCCTTTCCTCCGCATGTTGGCCCTCGAGTTCCCCTACCTCCCCTGCATCTAACCCTGGTCTTATTTTTGTCCAGGACCGTCTCCTCCGTCGTCGCCAGTGAGCTCAGATGAGGTAGCTCTCGGCCACCCTCGCACGAGCTCCTTCCCAGGCGTCAACCCGACCGTGCCGCCCCTTGATCTGCTCGCCGTAGACCACTGCGTCCTCCTGCACCCTCCCCGACCTCCCCCGAGCCCCTGGTAAGCTTCCTCGGTGAGCTCCGCCGTCCCCTAGGGTTCCGCCGCCAGCTGCTCTATTTCCCGTAGACGACGACCCCGCGCCGTTCATTGCGACTTGATCCGAAGGCCACCGTCGCTCGATACCCCTTCGGCCACCCCCTCCGACTGACCGCTGGACCTCGCCTGGCAGGTTCAAGCCCCGGGCTCCCGCGCGCCGCGCCGGCCGCCGCTGGGCCGAATCCTCTCTGCGCGGCCCAGTACACCCCAGAACCAGCCCAACTCCCTGTCACCCTTTTCTTTTCCTTTTAAAATTACAGAATCCAGTATTGTACCAGTTAATTTAAATCCATTTGAAAATCTAAACAAGATCCAAATGCTAGGATCTAAATTTCTGGTAGTACCCAGATGTTTTCTCAAACATGTAGAGGCAACACCTAGTCAAAAATAGTTTCCATTATTGGCTAAAAAAATTATTCTGCAGCCAGGTGTACTTTGCACTAAATATTTTCCTCAGAGAGTTTCACAGATCCTTTTGGAAAGAACCAAAGCTCTACTGGAAGGTATTTGATATAGCTATCATCCAGCATAGTTCCTATGCCAAGGTGAACATTAGTGTGTCTTTAGCAAAAATAATAAAAACAACCATTGTCTTCCTTAGCTAAATTCTCTAGCTGAAACCAAATGTGGTATTGACCTGATTCCACCTCCCAGTACACCCTTATATCAGCATCTATCAAATCTCGGCAGCTCAAATTTTATTGAGCTCTGATAGCATTACAGAGAATTAAATACTTCTGTAAATGGTATTTTCACTAAATAAATCACTGCGGGAGTTTGACAACTCCAAAAAGAGTGAATCCAATTCCTACAGAAAGGTATTCTAAATACCTACCACATGCCATTGGAATCAACTCAAGATATTCTGTAGAATTAATCTGGTGAAAAAAAGAAAAACCATACAAAACTGCTTTAATGATTTATTAAGGGCATTCAGTTACTTCTTTGGACAAGATCCCAACTCTAGGTGGTTCAGCACATCAAACAATACCTAACCACCCAAGGAAATAATTTTTGGAGCTCCATATAAATTCTGGTGAATTATCTCCTCAAACTAGAGTTTGTTCCACTATAAAAAGCATAACTAAATCTAGGAAATTGATAATCTAGTGAAACCACTTGTGTTGGTTTTGTTTTGTCAAGACCTATATGAGGATATCATTGTTGCACATGGGTACCCTACATACCTCAGAACCCCACTCCAAGTTCATGGTATTTAGCCTTGACAACTATCTTCCAATGGAAAAACACCTCAATGGCAATCTAGTAATTCCACTAATAGTACCCAACTTCTCCAAAACCTACTAAGTTACGTAGGATTCCTCATGTTTGTTGATGTATGGTTTGGTGCATGTATGCCTTGTATTGATTGTGGTATTGTCTGCTTGCATGTATACTCGATGACGGCGATAGTGTGAATGTTCGACGACAAGAAGGAAGGGACTTCTTAGTATTGTTTTTTTTTGGTATTCTTGGTTATCTAAAGAAGTCCAGGGACTTATTGCTGATCACAGGCAAGCCACAATTCCCGAATTCCGATACTTTTCCTACTCTTTTTACTACTGCTTTGTATCTCCTTTATAAATTACATTATTTATCTGCATGTCTTGTTTTATAAATACTGCGCTAATAACTTGGCACCTCCAAGTTATGACTTTGTGTCCCTCCTGGCACCACCCTGATGTACCTACCATTTTATCCCTTTAGACCGAGAGTAAGATGTTCAGCATCCTACCTCGTTGAAAACCCCGGCTTTGAGAAATTGAACTGTTTCGGGCTTTACCCTACTACAACTGTTTTAAAACTGCTTTGTAAAACCCTTGGGAAGAGCCCTCGTTCCAAGTGGATGTTTTAACGGAAGAAATAGTGATGATGAGAAATGAGAAAGTGAAGGGATGTTCTACGCCTTTACCGGAACAATTTTATCCGTGCAACCACATTACCCCAGGTGCTGGGGCTTAGCTCGTAGTTTGTCTTCATTAGCCGGGGCAGCTTGTACCATGCTTAGAGGGAGGAATCCCTTGAATTCCGGGCAGGCGCTAACAGATCTCGAATCTGAAGCCTGTAGCTTGCTTCGGCAAGAGTGAGCCTGTCTTGGCAGGAGTGCCGGTGCAACAATTGGGTCTCTCGCGGATGGTATGACTTAGGCGATACGGAAGGAAGTGGAGTCACCAAGTTAAGGTATACGCCAAGTTGCGGCTTGGGTATACGCGTGTACGGAAGGCAGGACTATGGCTGGGAGCCACATACTCGTTGTCGGGGAGAACAAACCCAAAAGGAAAAGAATCCTTTGCTAGGGTCGACAAGCGAAAGGTTAGGTTTGACTATCCGGACCCCCATCTACAGTGGTAGTGGGCCGTGGTTGTATCCCGGCGGATGTATTGATTCTTGTGGGGAAAGTGCGCAAACTCTGCAGAGTATAATCTATTTTAATAGCCGTGTCCACGGTTAAGGACAGTTGTAAAGGTGTTGGCTAGGAGTATCCAAAAAGGTGTTCGTTTGGAAAGAACGGATGAAAGAATGAAGTTTCCAGGGGAACCTGAATTCGAAAGCTTTGTTTTGACCAAAGGTGGTCAAAGAGGTTTAAAAAGGGTTTCTACTCCAAAACTATTTTCAAAACTCTTTTTCAACAAAGATATGACAAATATATGGAGATGCCATAATTACAAGGGGTAGTCTAGTCTTTTCAAAAACAAACCCAGATAGAGCTACCTCGCCACAGCTTGACTTGCATTTCCTTATGTCATTTACCCTGGTGGTTTGCAAGTACATTCAATAGTACTCACGGCTTTGTCCCTGGGTATTTACTTGGCCAGACTTTTAGAGGTTCGACATCGGAAGATTCAAGTGATGTCCAGCGAGCTAGGCCCTCTTCCCAGTCAGTGCCGTGTAGGTCGAGGCACGATTGGGATCTACGCGTGATGATGTTCCGGTGCTAAAGATGGTGTAGCCATAATGGCATTTATGTAAGTCTTGTAAATTCGTTATGTTTCGGATGTTTTAATGATACTTGTCGGTTATGTTCCATGGCTCACTGATCATGGGAACGTGGATATATACATAACAGGGATTTCGCGGATGGATAATCCGGGGAGCCCACATTTTTATTGAGGATGCTTCATAGAGTGCTCATTATGGTGATACTGCAAGTTTCCACCATGATTAGGCATGTCTTAGGCTAACGGCCCAGGCGTTTCTCTAACACACATACACACTCCATGATCTTACAAGTTCCACTTTTATTTCACATCGTTGGGATCCATAAGCAAAAGAACATGATATCAACGGGGTACAAAGTACAAGTGCAATGTTGAAAGCATTCCCCATGATACATGGTTATGATAATTTCAACTTATAAAGCGCAAGCATATACGCAACAAAGAAGTACCCAATGGTTCAAGTTTATTAAGTGCAAGAAAAGTAAAGTGTGCCATCAAGTTCGTGAGAGCTTTAATCACTAGTTTTCTCATAACAAGTTTAATTTGGAAGGTAGATAAAAACATGAATATACTTGGAATAGCATATTCTAGTAGGTAGGTGTGGTGGAACCTTTGGAATAACTTGGTTTAAGGAGTTGGATGCATGAGTGGAACTCATACTTGGTTACGGAGGCTAGCAAAAGACTGGGAGCGACAAACTAAGAGAGCAATAATGGCCATAATCATGCAGAGCGACAAAACATCATTGATCAAAGCATAAAGTGATACCACAAGTTGAAAACTAAAGGATCATAAAGGCTTAAGGTGACTTGGTATAGTCATAACATGGTGTGATCATGCACCAAGTTAACCCAAATGAAGCATCAAAGGAGAATACCACAATACTATGCTTTAATATGCTAAAACAACGCATGATCCTTCCAAGGCACATTAAGCAATCTCAATTGTTTATAAAATTTCATGCTACAGAAAAGATCACTAAGCATAAAGCCAAAACAATATCAAGCATGGCATGACAAAGCATAGGCCACAGTCAAAAACAAGCTCTCTTTACCACTTAAGCATGAACTTTCCTACTCTTTTCCAATCCAAACCAAACTATTTGAAAACCAATGCATGAATGAGGGGGTCCAACCAATTTATTCAAGCAAACTAAGAAAACCAAGCAAACGAAAACCAAAATGAAAACAAAAAAGAAGACGCTCAAAGAACAACACAACTGTGCATGAAACAATAAAAAATGAAGTGTTTGGAAGAAACCTGGAATTTTTATTGATGAAGAAGGGGATGCCTTGGGCATCCCCAAGCTTTGATGCTTGTACTTATTGGATATTTCTTGGGGTGACACGCGTGGCATCCCCAAGCTTGAGCTTTAGTCCATCCTTCATCTCATTACTCATTCCTTCCATACACCTGAAATTTTTCCTTCATACAAAACTTCACACAATCTTTATTAGCAACATTACTGCACTCAAGATAATAAGTCTTAAGGTTCAGTTCTAACACCAATAAAACTTCCATCAAAACACAAGCTACTGTAGCACTTCCCTCAAAAATCTCAATTCCCCAAAGAGAACTCAAAAAGGAACCAACAAGAAGTAAATGCAAATAATGGCAGAAATCTGTCAAAACAGACCAGCAAGTAACAACCAATTTTTTCGAATACCTTCTATTGCTCAAATCAAAAAAAATTGAACTAAAAAAAGTTAGATAACAACCTGGGGCAGAAGCACAAAACATCACAGCTCAAACCGACGTACGGAGATTTTACACGGATTTTTACAGCGAAGAACAAAATCTGTTTCGGGACAGAAACTTTCCCAAGCATTACTTTTCTCTCATTAGAGGTTATTCTTGGCACAAAAAGAAAATAAAAAGGATAAGTTGCGATTATTACAGAGGTAATAGCTTCCAAGACTCATCTAAAATTTTTGGGTTATCTCTCAATAATTACTTTTCTTTAACGCCTTTAAGATAGGCATGTAGTTTGAGAAGATGCTCACGTAAGAAATATGAAGTTAAGTAAAAGAGAGCATCAAGAAGCAAATTCAAAACATATTTAAGTCTAACCCACTTCCTATGAATAGGAATCTTGTAAAGAAACAAGTCATAAAAGTAGAAAGCAATAAGCATAGTAAAGCAAAACAAGTGTAACTTCAAGACTTTCAACATAAAGAGGGGAAACTTATTATTATTGAGATGCATAAAACCATGTTTCCCTCAGTCATAGTAACTTTCAGTAGCATCATGAATAAAACTAACAATGTAACTATCACATGAAACATTCTTATCATGAGCCACATGCATAAAAGAATTAATACTCCCCACATAAACATAGTCATTCTTATAAATGGTAGTGGGAGCAAATTCAACAAAATAGATATCATTATTATTCTCATCACCATAATCATCAAATATAGGAGGCATATTGTAATCATTAAGTTTCTCCTCAATATTAGGTGGAATGAAAATATCATATTCATCATTGTAATCATCATATATTGGAGGCATAGTATCATCAAAGTAAATTTTCTCCTTCGTTCTTGGGGGACTAAAAAGATCATTTTCATCAAAACCAGCTTCCCCAAGCTTGGACTTTTCCATAGCATTAGCAATAATGGTGTTCAAAGAATCCAGACTAATAACATTGCTATTAGCATGCAAATAAAGTTCCATAGGTTTTTAATTTTTCTCTTCAAACACTTCATGTCCTAACTCAAGATAAATACTATAAAGCTCTCTAATTTTTGTTGTTGTTTTCCATTAAGCCTAACTAGTGAAAACAAGAAACAAAAGACAAAATTTTAGAATCTAAAGGAAATAACTTCGAGCATTCACACCGGAGGATGTGAGTACCTTTTACCTTACCTCCCCGGCAACGACGCCAGAAAATAGCTTGATGTCTACACACTTCTATTCTTGTAGAAAGTTGTTGGGCCTCCAAGTGCAGAGGTTTGTAGAACAGCAGCAAGTTTTCCCTTAAGTTGATTACCCAAGGTTTATCAAACTCAGGAGGGAAGTGGTCAAAGGTATTCCCTCTCAAGCAACCCTGCAATCAAGATACAAGAAGTCTCTTGTGTCCCCAACACACCCAATACACTTGTCAGGTGTATAGGTGCACTAGTTCGGTGAAGAGATAGTGAAATACAACTGGTATGGATAATTATAAGTGGCAACAGTGCCAGAAAATAGCTTGCTGGCGTGTGGTTGACGTGGGAAAAGACTAAAGGCAAACTGAAATAAAGATGGAAGCAAGCAAACATGTAACAGATCTAATTGCAAACAGTGTTTCAAAGCTTATAAACAAGTCCTATGGATCATACTTTCACTAGTGAACACTCTCATATAAATATCTTCTCTTTATGACACTACTCTTAACTACTCTCCGGTTGGACACTCTAATCATTTGTTGGGCTATAACAACACTCCTCAAAATTCGCTTTCCTCCTCTAGATAACCCCACACTGTCACCTTGAGCACTAGATGGTTCCAACAAACACCACAATTTCATAAAGACATCCAACTCCAAATATAACTCATAATAAGTATTTGTAATCTCTAGCCTAAGTGCCACCATGGTGTGCACACGGTCAACTTCACACACATGGGGAGAGCAGAGATCTATTAAAGCACTTGAGTAGCAAGGTAGATCTACTTGATTACAAAGCTCATGATCACAATATGATCATGCATAGAGAGAGATAAACACATAGCTACCGGTAGAACCCTTAGCCTCGAGAGAGAACTACTCCCTCATCATGGGAATCAGCAACGGTGATGGAGATGGCGGTGGAGATCAATGGATATGGCTCCGGGGGCACTTCCCCGTCCCAGCAGGGTGCCGGAACAGAGACTTTCTGTCCCCCGAATCTCCCCTTCGGTGGCGGCGGCGCTGCGGAAATTTTCGTGGCTAGAGGCTTGACCACTTATGGTTTTTGCATCGGGAGGATTTTATAGGCGAAGGGGCAAGGTCGGTGGCTGGCCAGGGGGCCCACACCACCTGGTGGCGTGGCCAGGGCTAGCCCACGCCACCACATGGTGTGGCCACCCTGTGGCCCCTCTCTGTCTCGTCTTCTGGCTCTGTGAGTCTTCCGGTAAAATATCGACTTTGGCTTTTGTCCGGTCCAATTCTGAGAATATTCATTTTCTGACTTTCCTAGAACCAAAAACAGCAGAAAACAGGCAACTGGCACTATGTCATCTTGTTAATAGGTTAGTCCACAAAAGTGTATAAAAAGTACTCCAAAGATGGAACAAAACATAAGAAAGTAGATAAAAACCAAGCATGGAACATCAAAAATTATCGATACGTTAGCAACGTATCAGTAGATTGATTTTAACCGAGACATTCTTGAGCAGTGTGCCCAATCATATGCTCTCCTTTTTCAAAATTCCGGTTGGTGTTAGGAAACATATGGATTTCTTCTGACGTCGTGTGTTGTGGTAGGAGAAAGAAGGAGTTAAGAAGTGCCATCTTGTCAAATGGGTTGATGTGTGCCAACCCAGGGACCAAGGGGGTTTGGGTATGACTAATCTGGATTTAAAAAACATTAGCTTGTTGTGTAAGCGATTGTGGAGGCATGAAAATGAATAAGGAAACTACTACACAATTACATTAAAAATGGGACTATTACAGAAGATAGAAAGTTCGCTGGTTGTTCTCACTTCTGGTCAGGTCTGATGGAAGTGAAAACTATCTTTTATAGTTGTTGTAAAAGAATTATATGTGATGCCAAAAAGACTAGGTTTTGGGAGTATGTATGGGTATAAGATAGGCCTTTATGTGTGTGTAACACCCTAGCATTTAGGAACCAATGAAGGGTAGAAATAGGAATCTACGCATGTGCATGCATTCATCTATAAAATCCAGGTAAATTTTTCGCCAAACAAAAGCCTAAAGAGATCAGAGTTTCTCTCACTAACAAGAGGTAGGAATAACCCTCTCTTGTGATTACTATAAACTTTTGACATGACCCTTAGGAATTAATGAGTTTCGGGGGGAAATTATCTGAATTCAAATTTGAAATTTAAATCATTTGGAAAATATTTGGAAAATAGAAGTGAGTAATATCACATTGTTTTCTAAAATGATTTAGTAATATTGCTTGATTATATTAAAGGTATATTGAACCATAATAGGAACTTAAGACAAGGAAACTCAAATAAGAAATGAATTCTTATTTCTTTTCTTTATTCCATAATAAGTTATAATTAAGATCAATACACCAAAAAAAATATTACAAGGAATAGAATCTAATGAAATGAAACTTTATTAACTTATAATAATATCTTTACAAGATTCTTTACAAAAGGATAAGAAGAAGATTACTATGAAAACCTATCTACTCCTATACTAAGTCTTGACAATCCAGATCTTTGTTCATGCAAAATAAAAGAAACAAAAAGGAGAAACAATATATTAAATTGTTAGTTTTACTCTTAGTAGGGAATAGTGTGGTACACTGTTCTTATTACATCATTGAGTATAGAGAAAGGGGAAAGTCTCACCAGGACAGTAACCAGTAAAAATATAAGAAGTGAAAGTCGATTCACTTGATCTGATCCACCAACAGCCAAGCAGCAAGGCAGCTTAGTCACCTAAATTCATGTGGTGTGATGTCCAAACAGCAGAACATCACAGGCAGTCAAAAAGGAGTTCACAGCCGTAGCACAACTACTAGGGAGCTCATTTCCTTTTCTAAAACAACCAGCGAGTCTGTCCACTTCCCAAATAAATCCACCAGATAGCTTACCAAATCAACCATCAAATCACCACAGAATGGTGACATAAGGAGGGGGTGGTGCAGGAGGATAGCAAGGACAAGTAAAAGGTCACATTAGGAAGGGGAACAAAACCAGAACCTGGGGTATGCAAAATAGGCTCCAGGGAGTGATCAAGTCACCAAGATCAAGCCGGCAAAATCAAGCAACACCACAAAATCACCAACAAGCAAGTTGTGTGGTGAGTTTATACAAAACCATCACATGTTAAATATTATCTAAGCATGTGTTGTTTCATATGAGATCTTCTTAGAAAGACACCCAAGTGGGGTGTATCCATCACAGAAGGAATAAAACAAAGCCAAACAATTAATATGTGCAAGCCACACCAAGATCTCAGCCTGTGCATCGCTGGTCTTGGATAACAAGACATGTTTCTACATCCATACAGCAGCCTTAAGTGAATATTTCTGGGCACATCTTATAATAGTAGCACCTCAGAAACTATTTCATCTTAAGGATCTATATTAAACAACATGGTCTGTCAAATCATTTTCTTAAGAGCTCTAAGAATCATTGTCTTAAACTGATTATCAAGGAACACCTTAGAGGGAAACAACATGTAGAAACCTTAGTTTCTATCTAGCATAGTCTCAGACCGGCATCATAGACTAAGCTAATTTTTCAATAAAGTTTAAGATAATAGAAATCTTTTCTAGCTTATCAACCAAGCTAATTCTTAGCAAAGCTCAAGAAAAGCCTATTCAAAAAAGGAAGTGTGTACCAATCCCAGGATGGTGTCACAACAATATGTTTGATAAGCAATCCAAGCAAACAAGCTATATAAATTAAATTCCTTACTCAATCGTCTTCTTGGAACTAATAATTAGGAATATTTTTTACATCTGAACATTCCATCATTTAGGATTATCAAAGAATCATCAGAGTATTAATTCAACTCCAATCTGAACCTATCAATACATGCCAGTAGATGTAAAGGTTTAGTTAACAACTATTGACAGAGCCACTGTCAGTACTAATAACACTAATTAGTAGTGAAATCCACACTGCTAGGACCAATAAGTAACCATCCCAGAACCACATAATATCAAGGGATGAACCCTAACACGGAGGGATGAATCCTAAAGTAATGAATAATCATAATTAGGGCTCATAGACTGCAAGCACACTAGAGCTAGTAGGGTAGGCCAAAGATCAAGTGAAGGAGAGAGAAGAGGAACTTACCCAAGGTCCTCGCTAGAGTTTAGAAGAGGAAGCAGAGAGGCCGACGAGCACAGACGGCAGCACGGGGAGCACCCGAGGCCGCTACAACCCGTGCCAAGCCATGGGGCGGCGACCACAGCTACACGAGAAGCAACAGCGACACCATAGGCCACCAGAGCGGCGACACATCACCACGGAGCGGTGGAACTGCACATCACCGGCAACCACCAAACCCTAGGGTTTGGGGTGGAGTCAACCTGGATGGGACAGGGGTCCAAAGCCGAATCGAACATGACCAGATGTCAGAGCAGCATCGACTACCTTGCCATGCACCACGGCGGCGGCCGAGGAGGCCCAGCGAGGCGGTAATCAAGCGGCAACGGCGCCGGCGACACCACGCCGCAACGGGGCAAGGGAGAACACGAGAGAGCGAGAGAGGTGAGGGTTGCGTACTGGGCCGGTGTGGTCTAGTACCCCTCAATGGAGAGGGTTTGACCAACCCAGGTGGGCCGAGTCAGGGCTAGGCCAGCCTAGTGGGCTAGGTCCGGATGTTTAAAAGAAAAGTCTAAGGAATTTATCAAAAGACCAAAATACCCCTAGGACTTAAAAGGTTATAAGAAATAAAATAAAAATCCTAAAAATGTAAATAAAATACCAATGAAATCACAAAGATGTCCTCTATTCAAGAAAAATAATAAATAGGATTTTAGGTAATTAAATTTAGAACTGTTATTATTGTTGTATATACTTCCTATGGAATTTTATAAAAATATAAAAAACACTTAAAATTGAATAAAATTCATTTTTAAGATCCTAAAAGGAAGTATTATTATAGAAAAATACTAGTTTGTATTTTTGAAAAGTAAATCAAGTGTGATAAAAATAAAGTCTTAATTCCTTTAAGGAATTTTAGTTAAACATTCAAAAGAGTTAAAAATTAAATAAATTCATTTTAAACTCTTAGAATAATACTAGTTATCATAATAATACTAAATATAAAAATTATGCGAATTTAATGGTTCTTGGATAATACTTTTATTTTATTAATTAAAAGAAACATAAACCCTTTATAAGGTGGGTAAAACATGCAAAGAAGGAAGATAATAAATCATTGCATGACATTACTAAGCATTGCATATTGCTTCTTTAAATATTTTCCTTACCGGGCAATAATGGTCTTCTGTAGAAACCGGAGCTCAAGGTCAAGTGGAAGTATCCGACTTCACTACCTTGTAGTCACAAGGCAAGTTCATCACTTGCTCATGTCCTTTGAAGAGTCTTTATGAAAGTATTTGAAAACTGTGTGTTATCATCTATGTTCTATAAGAGACAAAAAATAAGTATTTTTCCCAAACAAATGAAATGCTATTATCATCCTAAGTGATGATAAATACTAAGAATTGTAGAGGAATCTAAGATTCCAATTGCAAAACAAACATGACTTAATAACCCATGATATTAGTGATTCTAGTGTCGCATATTACGCGTTAACCATGAGATCTAGAATGGGACGGAGAAGTCAGCTGGATCTTCTTCCTTTCGCATGGACATATGACCTTATCGTGAGGCTGTAGCATCCTTGCGGGGACTCAGCAGATGGGTGTGACTCCTAGTTCCCCGCGATATTGGTGTCTAGACTTTCTGTGAGGGGCTGTCGGAGGTATATCTGCCTATATGGGGGTTGCCAGGGACATTATCTGGTCACTGGAGTCTCCAAGGGGTTGCCATGTTTATATCTGCCTATATGGGGGTTAACGGAGGTATATCTGCTTGGGGAGGCCGTGTCTTCATGTGGGATCGCGGAGAGGGGTAGTGATTAGCTTGAATCATCTACTGGGCCCCACATCATGGAATTGTGGATGGGAAAGTATGCTCGATTTTGAAGCAACACATCTCTATAGAGTGTAAGAATTGTGACATGTTACTCCTTGTTCTAGGAAGGAGCTACGAGCACGGCAGGAAAGGAACTCCATGAAGTTCTGGTCAACCTATGAAGGCTGATGGGCATAGTTTTTAATAATAAAATCAATCTTTGAAGAAATGTTTACTAAAACTACATAGTACCAAGGACTTATAGTCTGAGGTGGTAGTTAGAGAATCAAACTTCCCACCTTGCATATAGTGAACTTGCTGGGTAACGATGTTACTCACTCTTTCCTTTGAATCCCTTGCTAGACTTTGAGGGCCAGAAGGATGACCAGGTGTATGCTACGGAAGTCCAGAGCGACATGTACTATGAAGAGCCGAACCTATCTAGTGGAATCAAAGGGGTGGACTACGGGATACACTATGGAGCTGAAGACAATGAGTTAGAGTAGTTGTCAGACCGAAATATAGTTACCTAGGTGGAGCCGAGCAGCATGAACCCTATAGAATAAGTTGTTGAGCTCACAGCTTTCTTATCATTGTGTCTTTCGTTCTTCCGTTAAACTTATGAAATAAGTGGTATGGTTTGTAAGTTTGAATCACTTGAATTCTCGAACTTCCGGTATTGTAATAACAATAAGGTGTGTATTTTTGTAATATGGACCCGCAATGTTTCTATTGTACCACTCTAAGGGATGTGATATTTACAGAACGGTGTTCTGTGGATGTCATGTCAACGACTATAGTGTACTACACATGAAGTGGTATGCTGGGTCACCGCAGCTGGTATCCGAGCGATTGCTTTGACCTTAGGTTGGAAACCTAGTGAAGGGCATTACCTGTAGGAGTCTAGGAGCAACAGTAAAGAGTTCTCTAGATTATATGATGAATATTCAATTGTGAATATTTTGTCATAACTTTTTGTGCGAAAATTCTTTATTATGATGCATCATTATAATTAATGGTTACTAATTATGAATATTTTGTATATCGTGAAAATGGCACCAAAGTTTCCAAAACGGACTTTGGCAAGGAAGGAAGACACTCTCGATAATTATCAGGGGACTTTAACTGAACAACTTCGAGAACTTTTGAGGCTTTTTGGTTGTACAACTACTATTCCAGTTAGTACCTTGATATACCATGATGGGAGAATGTTAGCCAAATATCATGTTAGCATCCAACTACCAGAAAAACTTGGTTTATATCACGATTTACCTATGGGTGAAGGTAGAAGTCACCTAGCAACATACCATGTTGCTATTCTGGAGGCGATATCCAATATTCGGGAGCACAAAGCACAAGAGTTAGCTAGAAACACATATTCTATGATTCCTCATGACTCTATAGACATGGAGCCAGTTCTGGATCATCTTACTTTAGTAAAGGAGCATCCAAAATTATCTTCCAAGTTTATGGATCAGTATCGACTGATAGTTGGGTCTTTGTATACGACACATCAGGTTATTCTGGAAGATTAGATTGATATGCTAGAGGATTTAACTAATCTTGAACGAGGGGAGAAGTTAGCATCTCAATTAAAGAACGAAGCAGTGGGTAGGGTTATCCCGACTTTTAAGGATATACCTATAGATCTAGCATCTATCACACCATATCCTTATTCACCTATGCTAGAACCCACTAGATATCCTGATGAAGGTACTAGCCATCTAGTACCACAAAATTCTTGGGGAATCGAGGACTCAGAACTACCTATTCGAAACTCTGAAGGATGGAGGTACGGATTGATGGATGGATCTGCCGGGAATCCTATTCCTGTGGAAGATTGTATTGGTGATACCAGGAAAACTAGTCGGATGGGAGTGAGGTCTTATTCCATTGATGGAAGGGATGTCCACATGGAGGATGTAGAGTCTGATGAGGAAGATCCTGAAGAAAGGGTGTTGGAGTCACCAGAACATTATCCGACCCCAGATAACGTGCACTATCCAATTATAGATGAGGACTATCGTACCTAGCAGGGTACTTGGGGAGCACCGGAAGCGGAATATTCTGTTGATTACTCTAGAGTCGGGATGTAGGATGCGATTGAAGAAGACAGTGATGAGGATGTTTCTGAATATATCTCAGATGAGTTAGAAGGTATGGACGCAATTCAGATGGATGATGTGCCGAGTCCAGATACTTCTAATACTGAGTATCTTCCATCAAAGAGACAAGTCGTTCCACAGATGGTGCGTCGTACTTCACGTCAGCATGGTTGTACTCTGGGTATGTACGATGAACGTCGCAGCTTCCAGGGAGCGTGACCTTGAGGAGGAGTATCCTAGTGGGGCTTGTTTGTTTGCGGCCCGAAAGTTCCTGGGCGAGTGCATCATGGTACCCAAGTTGCATGTAATTGCCGCGTTGCGTAAAGTTGGGCTGTCAACTACTGAGAGGGGCCATTTCGAGGCAAACTCATCTCACCCCTACCAAATTCAAACATTCTGTTAAACTGCCCCGTGAAGTAGACGGTCAGGACCCACATGTCGGTCATCTGTCCGTGACACGAGCGCCAACACGGCAACCTCTTAGACAAATCCAGGAACTAAGTGGCTTGGATGCGTTCACCAATTTGACAAATCCATTCCCTCCTTTCCCCTAGCACCAGCAGCGTCGAAATCCACCCTCCAGGCAGAACGATCCCTTCCGACATTTGACTTCCGGCGCCAAGTTGCTGCGCCCATTCGCTGATCCCGAGCTCCAATGGTGCATGCCGTAGCCACTGTTGTGAGGCTCTAGCCCGCCTCCGCTGCCGACGAGCTGGGTAGCTCGGAGGATGGCAGATCCTACTACCAAGGAAGAAGAAGTTTTGGCTACATGCGGGTGAGATACCCTTATCTTTCCTATTCGCACTAACTAATACTGCTAGCTGGCTACTGAACCTAAAATTGTTTGTTAGCCCAATGCTGACAAATATATTTTGTCCACAGTTTTCTGTCAAGTGGGATCTTCGCGGACAACTCTTACCTGGTTATGGTAGCCCTCTTTAGGTATGACTCTAAATCAGCAAGGGTGAAGGGCAAGTGGTATGGACACCATTGTATCACGATGGAAGAAGCGCATGCGTAGATCTGCACTATCCCTGGTATGGTTGCTGTTCTTCATAATCATGATGAAATATGGCCGAAGCAGACTGCAAAGTTTATCTTCATGGATGAACGAGGCAGGTTCCTCTAATGTGTGACCGTCCGCTAATTGGGTTGATGAAAAGGTAGGCTTGCATGTTTGAGAATAATTGTGATGTACTAGATGTGGAAGCTGCTGCAACTAGGAGTCGCCCTTCTATTCTTGGATAGGGTGGTCGCTCGAACCCAATTAGCTCCTGGTAAGCAAAAGTCTCCTGGGGTTCGCATGTTTGTGCTGAATTGTAATTTTTGTTTTATTTACTCTGTAGATATTCGGCAATTATGCAATAGTCATGTTTCTTTGACAGGAAGCGCCACAAGGTTAGAAACATGACCGCCGGGTCAGTCATTTTGCTGCTGAAAGAAAATAAAAACGAGTGGAAAGATGATGCTGGACACGATTCTGGTACTGATTGTCCCGGCGCTGCAGAGTACGTGAAGCTAAGAAAATTGGCACCAAGGAAGAGGAAGAAGGCGGGAAATGAAGAAGCCAGTGGACATGAAGGCTTGGAACCTAGGCGGGGGAAGAAGGTTGCTGGCAATGAAGATGCATAATAATGTGTTGAACTTGAACTTATATATGTAATTCGGTTAAATTCTAGAGCTCTGTGTGTGGAACTTTGCGGGGCGAAACAATCTACCCATGTTTTCGGAGTAAAATGTACCACGACTTAGGGTTTGGAAACACCCGAGTCAGTAGTTGAATCTAAAATTGTGATTGTGCCACTACTATTTGAAAACACGCAACACTGGTTCCATGATTGCTGAGGGGCAGGAGGTCTCCAAATTCGTTGGAATGTAAGTGGTATGGAAATAAATTATTTAAGCTGCTACACTCTACGAAACAACAACTTATTTCAGCTGTTGTACAACGACATGGAAACATAAACATCAATGGCAACCGATAATGCCCAGATGATGAGGAAATCGGTACCACTTTCTGGCCTAATCTTAAGCCCGTCTATCTCACCACCTCCCTGCTCCTGCATCCCCTACATCTGGCGAAGCTCCCGGATCTCCAGTAACCGGGTGTACGTGCTTCCACTTTATCAATTGTGGTTGTGCCATTTGCATGCGGCACAATCCACGTAGATTACGTTTAAACAAACCACCAATGTCAGAATACCACCATGATCAGACAAAAGGAAGTAATGCAGGGTTAAGGCAGATTAACAGGCGACCAATTTTTTTCTCCTAGGACTCCGAGACCACTAGTTCAGACCTCTAGGTCAACAAGTACTACTATTACAACTTAAAAAAGCACTGAGCTCAAGCTAAATAGAACTAGTTATCACACATCTCCTTGAACTTCCTAATCTTAGCCCGATGCGCATCTTCCTGCGAGAACAAGGATCGAATCGTCTGCTCCTTCCTTTTAGCATCTTTCTTGCACAGCTTCAATTGTTTCTCTGCATTTATCCTCATGCACTTGTCAATACTCGTAGTTGTGAACTAAAGGTGACGAGTGTTTAACTCATCAATGTCCATTGTTATGGACTTACGTTTTAGAGAAGGAGGGAGTGCTGGAAGCATCAATCGGCTAGCAAACAAGCACACAGGGACGCAAGGTTTACCTAGGTTCAGGCCTCGTAGAGGTCCCTACTCTTGCTTGTCTGCTCGTGGAATTAACGAAGGAATCAAAGATTACAATGGTGCGCAGATGCAATCTGGCGAGGATTGTGGAAAACTAGGGTTGCGTGTGTCCTCCTCGCCGCCCCTCCTAGCCTTTATATAATAAGGCTAGGTCTCAGGTAGAAGGTCGAGTTGGTTACAGGTTAGGGTTTTCCCTTTAAACTTTCTATCTTTAGCTTCTCCTTGTTCCGCAAGCAATCGAGAGTTCGTAGGCTACTCGAGTTCTCCATTTGGGCCTTGGCAACACCGTGGGCCTCCACTGTATTCCGGCCGTATATACCAAGCTCGAGTACCTGCAGGGTATACCCATGTCAGTAGCCCCCGAGTGTCCAGTGGAATCGCAAATTCGACTGGGGACTTTATGAAGCCTTTCGAGTACATGACTGAGTATTTTTTCGACTGCTTTGTTTGTGTCATAGGGATTGTTGATGTGCGTGCCTGATTTAACCGATGTATCGGTATCAGTTAACTACCTTAAGGTAAAACAACGCAATCTACTCGAATTCGAGTCCCCAGACTCGAATTTGGGAAAGTGCTGGTGTAATTCGACTCAAGCCGTAGAGGTCTTACATGAGTCGAATTCCAGTATATGGGTATGGGCACTCGACGCGTCCGTCAAGGCATGTTCATCGTACCTATAGGCACAGATAATTTTCTAGTAGTGCACAGCAAATGCGTTGCTAGGCCTTATCCAGGTCTTATCTTGACGCTGCAAGCGCGGCATCCGAAATTTTGTCATCGCGGAGATGACTCGGGTGACCCAGGAGACGCAGTCTCTTTATGGGAAAAAATATGAGACGGTGTCGCCATAGACTTCGAGTGTGGATGTTATCGACACACAGTACGATGTACAAATAATCATAGGGTGCGCGACCAGCACTCCCTATGGGAGTAGCCCCCGAGTGCCTGGTTGAGTCGAGGACTCAAACATCTAAGAACCTAGAAGATCCTTTCACAAAGTGTCTATCACGCAACGTGATATAAAATTCATCGAAGGAGATGGGTATCAGACCCACAATATGAGTTTTTCACAGTGGTAAATGTAGCATCCCATCTGTCTAACATCTGTAATGCTACATGGTCTAATAATAAAATGCTACTTCCTACATATAATTGTTGCATCATAATTATATCATGCTCATGTCATCATGCCACCTTGCATTTGAGCATCATATAAAACCCTTTTTCCTTTTGGTTCTTATCTCATATGCATTATTAATTGTAGTTGCTTCTTGATATATTGTATTTGGTTCTTGATAAATGCTTGATGCCCAAGTTGAGTTGGGGGCATATCTTTTATTAACTCCACCACCTTTCTTTGCCACCACCTTATAATTCCACCATCCTAACTATACATGAGTTTTTACATTCCCTTGGGCATTTAAATCTAGCTCATATGTGTTGGGGTGGATCCACTTCTTTCTACATGCTTCCATACATGATACATGTTGTTCTTAGAATATTGATTATGGGAAGCCTTATGTCCACTTTAGCATGACATGTGAGTATAAATGTTGCATCTAAGTTCCTATATGGATTTTATTTACTATATGCTCATGTATGGAGCTATATTTGGCTACAAGTGCTCTAGTGGAAAATACACACTACCATTGTCAATTATCCTCCTACATGTGCATATACCAATTATTCCATATGTCAAGCAAGCTTCTTCTTTGAATGGTTTTAATCAAACATTTTGGCATCCATGCAAGAATATATGACCATGATTGAAGATAGTTGTTCTCACAACTAGAATTAGTGGCATTTAATACTTTTGCATGGCCCATGCAAGGCTTCTCGTTTCCTCCTAATTTGGGTTCCTTGGAATATTTTTGGGTGGTGTTTGTTTGAACTCATTTGAACAAATAAACCCATTTAATTACTTCTCTTCCACTTGTCTTCCACCTTGCTCTCTTTTAGTGTTCTCCTCCTTGCCAAGTAAACATGGGATATATTTTGTTTTCACAAAATATGACCATCATTGTTTCTTCCACATCTTTCTTTCTTTTGGGATCTTTTGGGTTTGACCTTTGTCTCCGTTCAAATCATTTTTAGAGTTTCTAAGCTACCCTAAAACCTAGCTCATCCATCATGTGGATTTGTCCTCTCTCTCTATCTACACCTAGCAAAACCGTAGTCTCCCTCACCTCCTCTTTTTCCTTCTACCATGCCGAGCCCCCTCTAGCCCTAACCCTAGCCGAGCACCCTCCCCTCTCGTTTCCTCTCTCTCTCTCTCTCGCTGCCAAGTCGAGCCTACCCGAGCCACCTTCCTCTCTGCCTGGCCCAGCTGCAGCCACCACCCCTTGCCCATGCCATCCCTCCTCTAGATCTAGCCGAGCATCACCCTCTCTCTCTGTTTCTTATCCATCGCTGTCGTGTAGACCCCACCCGAGGCCTCCTATATTCCTCTCTGGTCCCAGCTGTAGCCACACCCTAGACCCAGCCCTCCTGAGTCGTGCCCACCACGTGAGAAGGGGAAGGAGGAAAGGATACACGCCACCTTTTCCTCCCCGAGCCCCATGTGACCCCCTCTGCCTCAGCCTTATCTACCCTTCCCTCTGCCTTGCGCTGCACCCCCAGATCCACCCAGGGCCCTGCCCTTCCCCCTCTTCTTCCCCATCTACCGCCACCCTCTCTCTTCCATCTCTGGCGACCACCGTCGGTGTCATCTCGCCCTAGCTGCTAGGAGGAGGCGGGCGTGGTGCGTGGTTGTCGAGGAAGGCCACGAGGACCCCAGCGTCGCCCCAGTACACGGAGAAGAGGAGTAGACGGCTGGATCCACTGCATCCCGACGTGTCCAGCAAGAAAACCCTAACCCTGGTTCGCCTGCTACGTCGCTGATCCGCAGCGCCCCGACCTGATCCATCGCCACCGAGACCACCACGGTGAGCTGCTGAGTTCCCCAGACAAGTTCCTCCTCGCCGTCTCTGCCTGGTAGCACCGGTCCGTCCGTCGAGCACTCTCAGTGCACCGCCGTTCACAAGTGTTCCCTACCGTTGCGCCTCTGTAGGATATCTAGCCGCGCGGCGCTCTCCCAGCATCAAACCCCCAGCTAGCCCAGTGGTCGCCACCGCCGCGCGCACGCGCTAGGTCACGGGTTCGACCCCGGCCGCACCTCTGTTTTCCTGTCCGCACGCGTGTCATCAGTTTCGTCAGAAGCGGGGGAAGAAAAATAGTACCGCGTCGTCTTTTGCGCACACCCCCCTGCAGTTTTGTGTTCTCAACCCGCGGTTCCGCCTGGCCCCATCTGTCTGTCGCTGTGGAACTTTTGCGAGCAGGAACCCCAGGTTTTAGAATCCTCAACCCGCGCTCCACCTGAACCCCACCTGTCGGCGTCTGGGGCGTTTTACAACAAGGCTCCCGTTTTTCTATAACTTCAACCCGCAGTCTCTGTCCGCGTCACGTGTCCGCCGCCTCTCGACCACTGGCGCGTGGGGCCGTTTGCGGCATGGGCCCGCTTATCAGCTGCTGAGGTTGGCTAAGCTCGCGGTAAGAAAAGCCTTGCCGCGCCGTTTCCGCCAGCATACCGCAGGCCCACCTGTCTGTGACTCAGGCTAAGTTCCCCTGGGTACAAAAAGTCTGCGCGTATATCTGTTTAATGAAAATGTTTTCCAAAAATTGTTTAATATGTTTTTAATATCCAGAAATTAATAACTTTTAATTGGAAAATTCAAATAATACAAATGACATATGTTTTTGAATCAGAAAAATGGGAGGATTTCAAATCTGCCATCCAAATTAATGTTTGACTAATTTAAATTTTCGAAATTGTTTAATTGCAATAAAAACGCCTTTTCTTAATTAATTAATAACTTTAAATCTATAACTCCAAATTGGACAAATAATATGTCTAAATCGATCAGCACGACGAGCCCGTTCTAAATACACTTTCCATGTTCTGAATTGCAGCATGCATCATCTAAATATTAAGTGGACAGCAAGTGTTATGGGAGCAAAACATGACTAAAACTTAATAAAATGCTTTATTCTTGTACCCCACACCTCACCCATGCCATGCTACATTATTGCCATGTAAATTGTGCATTATTCATCATGGCATGCTTGTTTGCTTGTCGCATTTTATTCATATGCTTGTGGACTTTATTTATGTTGGCCATTGTTTGTTTGGTTCTCTTCGAATAGACGCCGAGCAGGTGAAATATCAGGAATCCCAGGAGTACTACCCAGATCCGTCTCTCACTTCAACTGAGCTGCCAGGCAAGCACTACCACATGCTTGCATACATATAATACCTATTGCCTCTATCTTATCCTTGCATCATTGAGTCGCGATTGCATCAAATTGAATCCCAAGTACTGCATAGCCTTTACTTTTAAACCCCACCGAAGCTTGTTCCTCCATCCTATGAGCCATTACTACAGGAGTTGTTTGAGCCATGCGAGTCGTAGAACAGCATGTGTAGGGTATGTGAGTGTCTGATGGATAACGAGGTACCTAAACAACTTAACCTGAGTAGTAATGGGATAACTAATGAAAGAGGCACCGGTGAGCAATATCTGTTATTTGGTTTTTCATGCTCACTTGTGTCCCGTAGGACCCCGAGTACTTGAGTCCTGTTCCTTAACAATTCGCACTATCCACATCCGGGAGGCCTTATGGACCCCCCTAAGCCAGAGCTTGATTCATTTCTATTTCTTGGGGCCACAAACTAGTTTGGGGTTTTATTTACTATCCTGTACTTATGCCATGTTACTGTTTTATTAAGATTATGTGTGGAGCACCTGTACAGTTTTGGATGCGGAATGTTTTCGCGGTATCGACAAGCCCAGTCACATTTTCGGGTTCCCAGTCGTTTACAGCCATTGACGCAAACCTTGGGTCCGTCTCAGAGTCGGCCAATTTCGTTGCGGGTAACTTAATGGGGTGGCCCCCTGAAATATTTTATGAATCCTGCGATCGCTTTGTCGTGAATGCCTCGTTGGGTTTTGAGTTGGTTTTTCCGAGGTTGATCGAGTATGTGTTGCTATTTGTGCACCCCTGAAGTGTAAATCTTTCTGAAAGCCGTGTCCGCAGTTATGGACGACTTGGAGCACAGTTTCTCGATCATAGACAAGTATAACTAAAGTACCACTTTTAATCTGACTAAATACCTGACTAGTAAATAGTGCAATACTCATGGAATGGCTAATAAAACTGCTAACGAATGGGTTGTTCGTCCGCTTTCTCGTTGGTAAGCGAGAAGGAGGATGGATCTGTTACTTTATGTTGTTATAACTACTGTTCTAATTAACGGACATCCGTCTATCTTTGGTTAGGCGGATGGTTATAGAGTATCTATAGACTTGTTAGTTATTATCTTTTGCTGCAATTGCGTCACCCCAGGTATATGTCCCCTTTAGAGGCATAAAGACTTGCTGAGTACCCCTAGGGTCTCACACGATAAATTGTTTGATTCAGATGAACAGGTGTATTCGGAAGATGGATACTAGGTGGAGGAGGCAGATGATGTTGGCAACGATCACTCGGTGTAGAGATTCCGGGGATGGGGATCCGCGAGATCTGTGGGCATCTTATGCCGATTTGCTTCTTGTCCGTACTCGGATCTTGTTTCCCGCTTCCGCTTGATACTCTGATGTTTGATGTATGAGGAGCTATCCTAAACTATTATCTCTATCTAGGATATTTGGATCTTGCCGTATGGCGTTGCAATATTTCTATTTTATTTAGATGGTATGGCTCTGAGAACTGTTGTAAGGTAGCTTGCATACATACTCACTTGTGTATGTATTTGATCTCTTCGCCTGTTGCCTACGCCGCTCGCTTTTGTCCCGATGTCTTGGAAGTGGTTAGGACGGCCGACGGGTCTACACGTGGGTGGCCTCTGGGCCCCCGCTGTACTATTTTAACCAATTATGGATCATCCAGGCTTGAACTTAGAGCATAGGGTCCGAGGTTGTTACAGTAAACCACTCTATGAGATCGTAGATCCTGTGAATTAGAATTGGGAGACAAGCTCTTGGTTAACTAAGAGGAAAGTATCCCTACTTTCATAAACACCACTCCATGAAGATGTAATACTTTCCTATTCTGCACGGCAGGTTGATTTATTATCTTAATGTGTTCCAAGTGGCTTATCTTAAGCAGAGATATTATCCCACATAACAACTTTTGAAGAAAACACCTATATGAGTCTGACTATTAAACATTGCCGTCTATGAGAGTAGGGTGCTCTTTAATAAACTCATGAAAATCCATAGAGTATGACGCATAAGCTCCATCCACGGGGAAGTCCCACGGTAGCCTAGTATCAGTCAAGACTTTGTGTGAAGCTAGGTTCGCAACAAATTTGTAGTTCAAAGCATAGTCCACTGTACAAGTTGCAACCTAGTGTAGCATAAAGTTATAGGTGGAAGTTTAACTTAATAGTCTCCACTGCAGTACCGGTATATAAACAATGTTTTGGAACCAAAGGCAAACTTCATGTGCCTCTAGGTTCTGGTGGGGGATTGCTGGAATTTTTACCTAAATGGCCTAGCCCATATTTCCATTTTAATAATACCTGAAAATCCTAGAGACTCATGTAGCTCATTCATGCATGGCAAGAGGTCGGACAAATGTTTAGTCCCACATTGCTTGTTGAAGGAAAGTTTTACCACCCTATAAGGGGGGGGGGCTTTCCACCACTTGGTAAAAGGATGAGAATGAGAGAGACATATATGCACACTCCTCCTCTGCCGCCTGCCATGCCTCGCCTCGCCTTGCCATGATGCACACGCGCGCCGCAGGTTGCGGGAATCTCGCCGAACCGACTTTCTTTTTATCACGCATGACAGAATATGAACAATCTACGCGAGTGGGTTTTATATGAACTTAGTGGAGAATTAATTCAAACTTAGTGGAGGATGTTCTGCTTCGGCCACTGCATGTTCATTTCCTCTCCCGACGAGCCTATTCGCCTGCCTACCCGTGCCTATAAGGGAGAGAGGTCGCTCCTCTCCTAAGTGAGATACAACACACAACACCTCCAGTTCCAAAGCATTGCGTTGCCTACAACATCTTCCCCATCCTGTCTTGCAACATGCACCGCGAGCCGGAATAGTATGCCTCTGAGACCCTGCTACTTCGAGTCATGTACGGGAGAAGAGCGATAAGGTTTTTGGGTAGCGCTACTAGCGCAACTATTACCTTCATCACGGACTCCTTCATGGATAGCGACAACGTCATTCTCTTCCCCGACAACGACTTCTTCCCTGACATCAACAACCTCTTCCTCAACGAGATGGTTCCAACGCCCACGTCAACATGGGCGGTTCCTCCACTGTGTTGTACCATCTTTCTCCATCTTGTTTATCTTCGTCATATACTATGTCATTTCCTATGGCATGATATAGATTTATACCTTGTTCATATCTTATCTCAAGTTCTTTGTCTTTCATGACCCACAACTATAGGGGATCGCAACAGTCTTCGAGGGAAGTAAAACTCAATTTATTGATTCGACACAAGGGGAGCTAAAGAATATTTATAAGCCTTAACAATTGAGTTGTCAATTCAGCTGCACCTGGAAACAGTCTTGCTCATAGTAGTTTATCAGTAGCAACAGTTTTGTAGTAGCAATAGCAAAGTAGTAACAATAGTAAAAGTAAAGAAAGTAGTAACAATTGCAGTAAATAGTAAGATTAAAGCGCGGTAGGCATAGGGATGGATGGACGGGCATTGCATGGACAATACAATTCATATAGAAATCAAGACATAGGGCATTTGCAGATAAATAAGATAAAGCATCCAAGTACTAAATAACCATAGGCATGTGTTCCATATATAGTCATACGTGCTCGTAATGAGAACTTGCACAACATCTTTTTTCCTGCCAGCCCGTTTGCCGCGGGGCCTCAAGGGAACTACTGGAAATTAAGGTGCTCCTTTTAATAGAGCACCGAAGCAAAGCATTAACACTCCGTGAACACATGTGATCCTCACATCAAAGCCATTCCCTCCGGTTATCCCGATTATTGTCACTTGGGGGCCTTCAGTTCTGGACAACAATATGTGTATACAACTTGCAGGTAAGATTATAAACAATACTATCATCACGAATCAATAACATGTTCAGATCTAAAATCATGGCACTCGGGCCCTAGTGACAAGCATTAAGCATAACAAGTTGCAACAAAGTCAAAATGCACTAATAATAGATACTAGGCACCATGCCCTAAAAATCTGATGCCATTACATGAATGATCTCATCCAATCCCTACCATCCCCATATCCTACAACAGGGGTTACTCACTCATGGATGGGGGAATCATGGATGGTTGATGGAGAAGCGATGGTGATGATGATGGCGATGATCTCCTCCAATTCCCCATCCCGACACGGTGCCAGAACAGAGTTTCTGGTTCCGAATTGCGGTATCTGGTGATGGCGGCGCAGCGGAACTCTCTCTGGAAAAACGTCGAACCCCCCTCTGTTTCAGGTCAGAGGGCTGATACATTGCAAATGTATCTATAATTTTTGATGTTCCATGCTTGGTTTTATCCACTTTCTTGTGTTTTATCCACACTTTGGAGTACTTTTCATATGATTTCTTGGACTAACCTATTAACAAGAGTCACAGTGCCAGCTGCCTGTTTTCTGCTGTTTTTGGTTCCAGGAAAGTCAGAAAATGAATATTCTCGGAATTGGACGGGACAAAAGCCAAAGTGCCTATTTTTCCGGAAGTCATCAGATGCCAGAGTACGAGGCGGAGAGGGGCCAGGGGCCACCAGACCACCTAGCCGCGCGGCCCAGCCTGGCCCACGCTAGGGGGTGGTCTGGCTGCCTCCGGCACCCCCTCGGCCTCCCCTTCCGCCTATAAGATGCCCTCGGGACGAAAACCCTAAGTGCCTGATCAAAAATCCACGAAAGAGTCTGTAGCCGCCATCATCTCCATCCCTAGATCGGGAGGATCTGAAGCTCTTCCTGGCACCCTACCGGAGAGGGGAATTCACCCTGGAGGCCTTCTTCATCATCATGCAAGCCTCTGGTGTGATGCGTGAGTAGTTTATCCTTGGACTACGGATCCATGTAGTAGCTAGATGGCTGGTTCTCCTCCTTTGTGCTTTCATGTCTAGATCTTGTGAGCTCCGTTCATGATCAAGATCATCTATTTGTAATTCTGCATGTTGTGTTTGCGGGGATTCGATGGATATTTAGCAAGGAATGGGTGGTAGAAGAATAGCCCTCAGAATTGCATACAAATGGTATGCAAATTCATCATAGGGTGTACTATTTGAGGTAAGTTAAGGCTCTTCTCTTAATAGGAAAAGGGGGTCTCAACTTTTGCATCATTGGCTAGGATCATTTTAAATGATTTCTTTGCTCACACAACCTTTTAAAAAGATGAATCCGTCAATCATACTTAGCTAACCTACAAACATATCATGCTATCATAGGATATCAATGTGCACACTCCAATTGGAGGCACTCTAGTGGCACAACAAATAACAGAAGCCACTAGATTGTAAATCATTTTCCTAGTAAAAATAGCTAGGGGTAATTAGGATACATCACTTTCATGTTTACAACATGACAATATCATGCAACCAATGTTGTAAATCATGACCAATAAGTTAAAATCATTTTCCTAGAACAAGGTCGCCTAGGAATCATTATTAATAAATTCTAATTATCTCTGGATAGAGATCAGTAAGAAAAATATGTTCCAACTCATGGTTGGAATTTAAAATAACCACATCAAAGTATTTACTGAACCAAGTTCAGTAGATACAGTATAGGTTTAGGTAAATAGTTAACTAAAGATACATACATCCACTAACATATGCACCATTAACTGAATATTGACACTATCAAGCACATGCTTGAACAACAAACATCACAAGATCATGAGATCGTATAGAAGCTACATAAACACATACTTATAGCAGAGGATCTTGCCAACAAATAGAGAAATACATAGCACTAAAACTATGTTCAACAGAGATTGATAGAGATTTGCATACAAAAAGTTTCGTAACCAAGCTCTAGATCATGCCACTAGCATCATCCTCAAGCCATCAGTATTAACAAGGACAAGCTAGAACCCTAATTTACCTAGACAATTGAACAAATTGTGCTCAACTCAGCATCTTAAGAAAGATATTGAACCAAAGAGGGAAGTAGGAACGGAACAGAGGAACAAGGAGAGGAGAAGCGGGAACTTACCCGTTGTAATATTCCAAATCATTAATCAAGGTTATCAAGATCCAAATCACCCAATTTAGGATTAACAAAAACTTTTTATCATTAAAATAAATAAGAATGCATATGTGTGTTGCATTAATATGGAATTTTTTGGAAATGCCATGTTTGATTGAGATAATGGCTGTAAAATGGTTTAAAGGTGAATGACACATCAACTAGACCATTTAAAAACAAAATCCAAAGAAAAAGAAATCAAAAAAGATTAATAAATATAAATGGTCATTTTGGCCATTTTAATCCACTAGGCCACTTTAGGTGTTTCTAGAAGTCACTTTCAAACAGAAACAATTCTAACTCTTTGCACCCCTTTATAGTACAAGTAAATATCTATCAAGGCCCACTTTGAAATCTTACAAAAACTTTTAAACACTAGTTTTAAATGGCATTTAAAAATGGAACCAAGTGTATGTGTATAGATCCCACTTTTTCAAAAACCACTCCAATGAGTTCACCTTGACAATCCCAAACAACCACAGATGCTCAAGCATGTGACTAACACACCCACCAAAAATCTTTTCAAAATTCAAAAGTAATTTTCTTTCGGCCATTTTGTCGAACACTTGGCAGGCAAAAATAAATCTGCCTAACTAACACTATTTTGATCAATGCTTTGTCGAGCCATTTGGGCTCAACCTTGTTCCCTTGTCTCTCCTAGCTCTAACCAAGCCATCAAGGAGCTACCCCTTAGCCCCCTGCAGCAGTGCCGCGCCACCCCGACGCCATGATCGCTGGCCGACCATGTCCACGTCGCAGGAGCACGTCCCACCCTCTTTCGCCGTACCAGGGAGATAGGCGTGATCACACTGCCGCCCATGGTCCCTTCCCCGAGCCTTGCCAGCCCCTGGACCACCGCAAATAGCCTACGCACCAAGCCTCTGCGCCATGCACGGAGCACGCCAGAGCGCTATCCCCGACAGACCAGCACACGTCGTGCCTCGACCTCCGCTTGCACGCGCCGCTCCGCCATTACCCCAGCACACTCCAGGACATGCCCATTTCCCGCTGCGCGACCAGCAGCCGCCGTGAACCGCGTCGAACATCGTCGCTCCTGCTCAGAGCGCCAGCCACACCCGACTGTTTTCCACCGCCCCTAGCCACGCCATTACCCCGTAGCAGACCGCCAGGAGGCAGAGCACCGTCCGCCTACCCCGCCCATGCCTTTAGTCCCCTGTACCATCGTCACCGACGAGCTCACCGTCGCACCCCATGGTACCTCGTCAAGCTATAAAAGGAGCCCCCCAGCCTCCATTTCCATACTACCTCACTCCCCTCTCACCACTGATCCTTCCCCACCTATCGTCGGAGCCACTCGAGCAACCGTTTGCCAGAATTGTGCCAGAGTTTGCCGCAGCAGAGGAGAAAGGGGCCCGTCGATTTCGACCACCTCAGGAGCCGCCGCGACCACGCCTGAGTCCACCGTCGTCCACACGTTCGATCGCCCCCCATCACCATGTTAGCTAGAGCCCTGGTAAGCCCCCAATCGACCCCCACTGAGCCGCTAGGGTTCAATCTCGTCGGCGACCTGTTCGTCGTCGATGATGAACCACCACCGTTGATCTCTGTTCTAATCGCATGGTCCACATCGCCCCGTACCGCTTCGCGTTGAGTTGTGCCGCTGACATGCGGGACCCCCCTATCAGTTGCCCTCTGCGCTGCGGAGTGTCACTGGGCCGGCCCATTTAGTTTCCCGCGTTGGCCATAGAATTCAAATAAATATTTTTCTATTTAGATTTAAACTCGATTCTTTCAACTAGTTTGAAAATCAATTCAGAAAGATGTACTTAACCAAAATGAATGATTCAAATTTTTTTGGAAAAATAATTAAAATCTCTATCCAAGTCCATTAGATTTAAATCAATTGGAGTTAGAGATCTCACCTAGAAAAAATAACAAGACATAGACTTTTCCACACTCAAACATTTTTCAAAAATCAACCATAATAGCTTTTAAGTTGACTCCAACTCTCAAAAATCACATTTGACCATACCTATCTGAATATGTAAAAATATTTAGGTTTTCCTGCAGTGACTTCGGACTAGTACCAAAATAATGCTATATAGGCATTTCTAGTCACTTTAAATTGAATAAATAATAAACTTAAACCTATTGAAATATGACCAAACATTTAAATCACATTCACATGCATTAGAATATGTGGTGATGACATGTGTCCACATGATCCCATAATTTAATTGGAGAATATTAAATCTTAGTTAATTTCAATGAGTAGAAATTACTTTTCTCAAATAAAATAAATGAAACTAGTTCATTAAATCTTGTGATGATTGTGATGATGCTAGATCATCAAGTGTGTGCCTTAGTGTGCTAATAGACTAGTTAAGTATTGTTTGGTGATTGTGTATCCCGTATGTATTCATAGACAATAGTACTGACCAAGTCTACGAGGAGGAGGAGTTCTACCCCAAAGAAGACGAGGAGAATTTCAACCACTTCACTACTCAAGGCAAGCCTAGCACTTCAAGTAAACTGAGCAAGCCATCACTAGATGCAAGTTAACATAAGAAAGATGCATTAGGCATGTGTTGGTTATACCTTTTTGATTTATACCATCCCAAGGTTTACTTGCAAGCTTACTCTCTTTTACTTTACCAAAGTTCTATACTTTGTTTATAGATAACATAAAGGCTATAAAACTTGACCTATCTAGTTAGACTTAGATGTAATTCTATGGCATGAGATTGATATTAGCATCCCTCATTAGTGAAGACTCTTAACCTTAGTTACTAGTGCCAAACATAAAACTTGATCACTCTAGATGGGAATACTTGGTGAAAATGCTTATGAAAACCTTGGAATGATGAGTCATTCTATTGAGATGTTTTGACATGTGTTGAGAAACACAACTGGTTTTTTGATGATGAAAATGTTGAGGCATGAGCCTTAGCCCTTTATAAAAATTGATGGTTGGGTTTGGATGCGATACCATTCCAAATTTATCGTAGAACCACAATACCTGAATTGGGTAAGGCTTAGCCAGAAGTTTATATGCATTAGTATGGGTTCCCTCGTAGGAGAGATTTGAGCTGAGGCTACCTCTCAATGTTGTCCACCTATGCAGTGCCCAGGATGGCAGATGGCCATGGCTGGGAGGCCAAGCTCATAGGAGAGGTGCTTATACTAGGGTGTGTAATTTAAAGGTTATGATTGATTATTCGCATACTAAGTATGATGATTCAGGGTTATCCCTGACGGATGTATCGAATTTTGTGGTGAAAGTGTACCACCTCTGTAGAGTGTCAGACTATTCGAATAGCCGTGTCTGCGGTCATGGACAGTTGGAGTGGCCATATTGTTCCGTCATCAGATGTTTTCAAAATGACTTATGAAATGAATGGTGACTTTGACTTGACCACAACAGGGTTGTGACTATGAAAACTAAGTTCCCACTTAGGTGATTTAGAACTTTATTTTATCTTTCTTTGTTTCTAAACTCATCTTAGGTTTCAAACTTAACCTTGCAAATAAACTTAGAGTTTAGCATTTCCTACTAGAACTACCTTACTTGTTAGTGATAGTTTGCGAGTACTTAAAGATTACTCATGGCTTTGTCCCTGGCTATTCCCGTGGCCAGACTATGAAGAGGACTATCCGGAGGAAGGACAACAGGGCGGCTACGACAACTAGGACTATCTCCCATCATCAGCATTGCCTGTGACACTGAAGATGGACTCCACTGCTACGCTATTTATTCCGCTACTTGTTTGTACTAAGACTGTATCATGAGATCCTTTATTTGTGTAAGACTTTATTATGGTTTGTAATGGATGATGCACTATGATATCCAATCTGTTATGTCTCGCAAAAATGGTAATCCTGGGATTGCGATGTATGGCATAACAGGCATTTGGGATTAAAAATCTGGGTATTGACACCCGTAGTCCTCATTTAGTTCATAGAAGAGAAAGCAGATAGAGGTCGAGATGGCGACATCAGTGACCATGGTTCAGTGGCACAAGGAGCGCCGAGGCGCTACAACATGCGTCGAGCCACACTGGTAGCAGCACCGTGTCAACGAAGCTTGGCAACAGAAAACAACCACAACAGCACCACCAAT
Organism: Avena eriantha; assembly: GCA_910589775.1. Classification (NCBI taxonomy): domain Eukaryota; kingdom Viridiplantae; phylum Streptophyta; class Magnoliopsida; order Poales; family Poaceae; genus Avena; species Avena eriantha. The sequence continues at coordinate 341,020,493 of OU342741.1, forward strand.
TCATCCCATGACCATCATAGTGTACCGATGAACGGAGTTGGTGATGGACGAAACCCTAGCGTCAGGACATGGTTGGGCACGGTCGTGCGAGAGCCCGATTCATAGATCGAGCTAGACAAGAAGAAGTAGGGGAGAGAGGTGCATCATCTATGACCGACGACGGCATCCGAGGCGACAAGGGCCAATAGGGATTCGTAGGGGAAGACGACGGTGACCTTGGGGTCCTTAGAGCATGAGAGAGGGTAAGGACGCGATGGGCAGAAGGTTGGGTCGGTTTGACTGACCTAGTCACTAGACCAAGCTAGTCTTGCCTAACTAGGTGGGTTTGTGGACCAGTGGGCCTAGGCCTGTTTGATTTTAAGAAATAAAAAGGAAATAAATTAAATAATATTTATCTACATAAAATAAGCCCTAAAAATACGGAGAAATCCTAAAAATAAATAAAAATCACTGTTGAGTATAGAAATATTTTACCATCCTGGAAAAATACTAACTATGAATTTCTAAGCCAAATTGGCATTAATTAAAATGGAGGCTTTAAAATGGGTTATTTAATCCAATTCTTTTATAAAAGAAAAGAAAATATTTTCTTTTATCATTTATAAATCCAAATAAATTCTATTTAGCTTTTCAAAACTATTTAGAATTTATTTTAATATGACAAAGTAATTATTATTTCAAATTACTTTTTAAAAACTTTTATTCACTTATAATTAAGAAAATACCTTTTAATACCCCAAAATTGGGTAAAACACACAAAGAGGGGTAATAACTCAAAATTAAGCATTTGCATGACATTAGTATGCATAAAGACATTATTTACTTCTTTAAACATTGTCCTTATTGAGCAATGATGGTGTTTTGTAGAAACAAAAGTCCAGGAGCAAGTCGAAATGTCCGACTTCATTACCTCTCAATTGCAAGGAAATTTCATCACTTGCACATGTCCTTGGATGATGTTTTATGAAGTATTTATAATCTATTATTGATATCACTTGCATTTCAAAAAGGAGACTAAAATTATTATTTTCATAATAATATAACTTATTGATTATCGGTATGAGTGGTGATAATATAATATGGCTAGGAATGGGAACCATGGTATGGTATGTGGTTGGTGGAGGTTCCATTTGCATGCGAATATTTCATTACAACTTAATAACAATATCACAAGTGATTCTAGTGTCGTATATTATGCGTTAACCATAAGATCTAGAATATGATGGGAAAGTTAGCTAGATCATTCCTTTCGCATGCTGAGAAATGACCGTACCATTAGTTGTATCTCCACGGGACTCAATGAACATGGGTGTAATCTCATAATGTTCTATAGTATTGGTGTCTATGATGGTCTGTAAGGGGCTACCGGAGGTACGTCTACCCAAACACGGAGTACCAAGGGTAGATCTACTTAGAGAAAAGGGTGGGCATGTAGAATCACAGAGAAGGGAAGTGATTGCTTGGATCATCTACTAGGCCCCACACTAGAGAGAGTGTGGATGATAAGGTACGTCCGATTGTGCAAGAAGGTTTTGATCTCTTATGGGTAAAGCAATGCACTTCTCTAGAGTGTATAAAATTGTGACATATTACTCCTTGTTCTGGGAAGGAACTACGAATGTGGCAAGAAAGGAGCTCCATGAAGGTATAGTAAACTTATGAAGGTTTACAGACATAGTTTTCATAATAAAAATCCTTTTAAAAAATGTTTACAAAAACTGCATTAAGCCTATGACATATGATCTGTGGCTGTAGCTAGTGCATCAGACTTCTCACCATACAAAAATGAACTTGCTGGGTAACGCTATTACTCACCCTTTGATCCCCTATTTAGACTCTAAAGACCAGAAGGAGTCTGCTCTGAATGCTACTGAAGGTCAAGATGATGTCTTCTACAAAGAGCCAGATCTCTTTGGAGGAGTGGAGGTCATAGACTATATTATCTGCTGTGGAGCTGGAGAGGAGGAGTCAGAATAGTTTTCGGTAGTAGTAGAAGTATCTCAGTTGAGTTGAGTAACATAAAAACTTAATAAATAAGTTGTTGAGCTTCCAACATGTAAATTAGTTTGCTTCTTATCGTTACTAAGTCAAATTGCTCAGCTATCCTCGAGTGACGAGGACCTCGTTGTGAACACTAATTCTGGTTTGTAATAATAATCATGTATGATATGTGGACCCACGAAATTTTTGTTGTACCACTTTAAAGAATGTAATATTTGTGGAACGAGGTTTTCAAGAATATTATGCCTATGACTTACGTACTACTACATGGAGTGGTTTGCTAGGTCACCACATATGTGTATTTTGGTGAAGATCAATTCTGAATATGTGTAGCCAGATGGATGTCTATAAGCATTTATGCATGCTCGTGCATGATATGTCCTAAATATATCTACCTTTTATGATCATTTTATCATATAATACCCTCTAAATCTTGCTCTAATTTCAAAGGGAAAGTCCAAAACAAACCTCGAACTCATACACAAAAGCTAAATCGAACCCCGAACTTCCAATCCTAGAAATTGGTACTCTAAACTTATCAATCCCAGTCTATTTTAAACCTTGGACCTGTTTGCAAACTGGGATAGCTAGGATCTCAACCAGGATTGCAGACTACCTCACTAACACGTGGACCCTACTTCTAAGAGTCTTTTTCACCAATCTCTGCTCAAATTGTTTCCCCATGAACATCCACTCTTCCTCCTGATCATCGGCCTCTAACTCTCTTGCTTTGCCACACCGCCGTGCACTCCTCCCCTAGTCCCGCGTGATTCCTGCCTCTGCGAAACACCAGAGGCAAGCAGATCAGACCTGCATCGAGGTCCTCCTGTAGATCGGACCTCCGTCAAGACTAGCGTCTAAAGTGGTTGCACCTTCGCGGGCTCGATGCGATGGGAGAGCGCCAAAGGAGCATCACCAAATGTGATAGAGGATGAAGCCGGCTACCGCCACCATGGCATCGTACACTCGCTTGTCGCGTGCCTGCATACATTCCCACTGCCATGGATTGATGTTCTACTGAAATTGCCGCTCTAGTCTCGCATATTGAGGTACTCTTCCTTGTGGTACTTGCACATGTGCATCAGATGCTGAAATTGCTAGCCCAAATCTATCTTATTTGAGATACTATTAAGTGGTACTAGCACATCAGAGATCAAATTTAATTCTGCACATGCTTATTGAAGAAAATGAATGTTTGTAGGATGAGGTAGAAGAGAACAGTGACCACCAGCGCGATGAGAAAACAATAGCAGGCTAGCATGCAGTGACACTGAGCGCACACATCAATCAAGGGCCGGTGTGATGAATATTGGGAGGGTTGTGATACATTGCAAATGTATCTATAATTTTTGATCTTCCATGCTTGGTTTTATCTACTTTCTTGTGTTTTGTCCACACTTTCGAGTACTTTTCATATGATTTCATAACTTTGGAGTACTTACAATGACAAGAGCTTACTCGTGATTAAAGTTGAGTAGCATGAGGTTCGGTCTTCATAAATAAGGGGCATGAGATTTCGGTTTATAACTTGTCAAGCATATCCTCTTAGTTTTGTCACTTTAACCTTAATCACCTTAAAGATGCTTATAGGGGCAATGAGAGCTGAAAGCTATAAGTACCATAATTTTTGGAAGCTCTTTATGAGACTTGAATCCATACTTCTATGAAGGCCTTTCTTCCACCATTACATTGAGTCTCCACCTTCTATCTTTATGCACCTACTTTGAGAGCATAGTGGCCATTCTTAGTTCTATGTCCATTGTCCCAAGACTAGTTGACTGATGCATAACTTGATATTTCTTATTTTAAACTATTTGTATCTAGTCACTCTTATGAACTTTGAAGGTGTCTATGCATTTATGTTTTTCTACTCTATGAGGGACAAGTTGAATGCTATTATGCTATGTTTTCTTTATGTGAAACAAACAAACGTATTGCAAAGCATTGTTATTCATGAATCTTTTGTTTGTGCCTTTCATGTTGCATCATAGTTTCTTTGTCTTATTGCTAGTACTTTGTCTTTCATGTTATGATTGAAGTACTATGATCCCAGCCTTGAATGTTTTACAAATACTTTGATCAAGTCTTTGATGGTGCATGTCACCTCAAAAATTATTCTTTCTTTTTATCACTTACCTACTCGAGGACGAGCAGGAGTTAAGTTTGGGGATGTTGATACATTGCAAATGTATCTATAATTTTTGATCTTCCATGCTTGGTTTTATCTACTTTCTTGTGTTTTGTCCACACTTTGGAGTACTTTTCATATGATTTCTTGGACTAACCTATTAACAAGAGCCATAGTGCCAGCTACCTGTTTTCTGCTGTTTTTGGTTCCAGAAAGTCAAAAAATGAATATTCTCGCAATTGGACGGGACAAAAGCCAAAGTGCCGATTTATCCAGAAGACGTCAGATGCCAGAATACGAGACGGAGAAGGGCTGGGGGCCGGCCACACCACCTGGCCGTGCGGCCAGGCCTGGCCCGCGCTAGGGGGTGGTCTGGCCGACCCCAGCACCTCCTCGGCCTCTCCTTCCGCCTATAAGATGCCCTCGGGACGAAAACCCTAAGTACCCGATCAAAAATCCACGAAAGAGTCTGTAGCCGCCATCGTCTCTGTCCCTAGATCGGGAGGGATCTGAAGGTCTTCCCGGCACCCTGCCGGAGAGGGGAATTCACCCTGGAGGCCATCTTCATCATCATGCAAGCCTCCGGTGTGATGCGTGAGTAGTTCATCTCTGGACTATGGGTCCATGTAGTAGCTAGATGGCTAGTTCTCCTCCTTTGTACTTTCATGTTTAGATCTTGCGAGCTCCGTTCATGATCAAGATCATCTATTTGTAATCCTACATGTTGTGTTTGCGGGGATCCGATGGATATTGAGATGCTATTTCAGATTCATTATTGATTGTATCATGTCTTTGTTATTTGTGATCTTGCATCTTTCCGTTGTTAGTAGCTATCTTGGCCAAGTAGATGCTAGCAACTCCAAGAGTTAGTATTTATGCTCGATAGTGGGTTCATGCCTCTGGTAATCTGGGGAAGTGACAGAAATCTCTAAGGTACTAGATGTGTTGTTGCTACTAGGGAGAAAACAACAATCCTTTGTTCATAGAACAATCATATTGTTTACTTTACACACAATTCATAAAGCAATAATCTGTTGCTTGCAACTTAATACTAGAGGGGGTTCGGATGATAACCTGAAGGTGGATTATTAGTCATAGATGCAGTTGGATGGCGGTCTATGTACAATGTTGTAATGCCCAATCAAGTTCCAAAGGAGTCAAGATGATTAGTATATGCATGTATTGCTTTCTCGATGTTTGTCAATTGCCCCGCTGTAATTTGTTCACCCAGCATGTTATCTATCTTAAGGATAGCCACCTCTAGTGAACTATGGATCCCGATCCTTTCTTTTACATACAATCTACAAACTGTTTACTGCTTTGTGTTTACTTTCTGCAAACTATTACTTCCTTCCATTCGATACGTTTAATCCTTTGTTTTCAGCAAAACCGGTGAGATTGACAACCTCATCGCAAGTTGGGGACAAAGTTCCATGGTTGTGTTGTGCAGGTCTCCACGTTGCTACTAGCACCGGTAGTGCGCCCTGCCAAGGCTCAGCTAGCAACACCTTTGGGGTGTTTCCTTGCTCCTACTGGTTCGATTAAACCTTGGTTTCATAACTGAGGGAAACTTGCTGTTGTGCTCATCATACCTTCCTCTTGGGGTTCCCCAACGAGCTCTACATCAATACTGAGCCATCAAGCACTTTTCTCGCGTCGTTGCCGGGGAGTCAAGGACATCTTCACAAGGGGAGTCCCTCGTAACCAATCTCTTTACTTTTTTATTTTTGTTTTGCTTAGTTTCTTTTTGCTTTGTTTGCTTGTTTCTTTATCAAAAACACAAAAAAAATTAGTTTTACTAGTTTGCTTTCTTTATTGAAAACACAAAAAAATTAGTTCCTATCTTAAGTTGCCATTATGTCTAGCCTAGCTCCAATTGCTATGTCACCTGAGGAAATGATTTTCACTTTTAGACAAGGAATTGAGGAGAGATTCAAGGAAGCTTCGTCTAGAATCTCTGATCTACATGAAAAAACTGAGCCTAAAATGACTCAAAGCTTGTTCCTTAGCAGTTTTTACCTTGGAATTGCTCTTTGCTATAGATATGCTTTAGATGATATTGTGGGAGGAGATTTCCTCCAATGTAATGAGGATTATGCTATAAATTCTATAAAGAAATTAATCCTTACTTACAACCTGCCTAGCCAAACTGATATTTCTTTCGCAAGCATATTTGCTAGATTGAACACTCTTGAGACTGGCACTGCTAGTTTAAAAGATTGCTATAATACGCTTAGGGAGCATCATAATTATGTTCCAATAAATTCTGAACCATCAAAGTGGCTCCCCACAGTAAAGATTGAGATAAACACTGAAACTTTTCAAGCCCGCTGTGATATCATGTCTAAATTTTGTCTTATGCCCAAAGATATTTATGAATCTTTGAATCTTTGGGGGCTTACTGAAGGAGGAAAAGAATATCTCTTGATAATAATGCTACCATATTACCTATTGGAATAGCTGAAGGAGTGTTTACAAAGATCCTTGGGAAAATGATTTCTACTGATTATCTTGTTATTGAATGTGTAGGAAAAGGACAAATTACACTTAGAAGGTCCCTATTAGAACTCCTTGGAGCAATAATAGATGTGGGAAAGGGGACCATGCACCTTTCTTCTCCACCAAACAATCATATTTTCCCCAAGGTTAAGAATAAAAGTAAGAGAGGTAAGGGCAAGAAATTTGGTCTTAATGCTTCTTCATTTGAGAACACTTGATTTTTTCTTGTTTCTTATACCTAACTTAAAGGCGTTAAAGAAAAGTACTTATTGGGAGATAACCCAAAAGTTTTAGATGAGTCTTGGAAGTTATTACCTCTGTAATAACCTCTTCTTATCCTTTTTATTTGCTTTTTGTGCCAAGAGTAACCTCTAATGAGAGAGAAGTAATGATTGGGAAAGTTGCTGTCCTGAAACACATTTCTGTGCTTCACCGTAACAATTCGTGTAAAATCTCTGTATGTATTCTTGAGGCGTGAAGTTTTGTGCTTCTGCCCCAGGTTGTTATCTAACTTTCGTTAGTTCAACACTTTTTGATTTGAGCAACAGAAGGTCTTCGAAAAAATTCTTCTTTACCTGCTGGTCTGTTTTGACAGATTTCTGTCATTTTCTGCATTTGCTTCTTGTTGGTTCCTTCTTGAGTTCTTTTCGGGAATTGAGCTTTTTGAGGGAAGTGCTTCAGTAGCTAGTGTTCTAATGGAAGTTTATTTGGTGTTGGAAGTGAACCTTAAGACCCTTTATCTTGAGTACACTAATGTTGCTAATAAAGATTGTGTGATGTTTTGTATGAAGGAAAAATTTCAGGTGTATGGAAGGAATGAGTAATGAGATGAAGGATGTACTAAAGCTCAAGCTTGGGGATGCCACGCATGTCACCCCAAGAAATATCCAAGAAGTACAAGTGTCAAAGCTTGGGGATGCCCAAGGCATCCCCTTCTTCATCAATAAAAATCCCAGGTTTCTTCCAAACGCTTCATTTTTATTGTTTCATGCATAGTTGTATTGTTCTTGGAGTGTCTTATTTTTCGTTTTGGTTTTTCGTTTGCTTTTTTTGCTTATTTTGCTGAATAAATTGGTTGGACCCCCTTTTTCATACATTGGTTTTCGAATAGTTTGGTTTGGATTGGAAAAGAGTAGGAAAGCTCATGCTTAAGTGGTAAAGAGAGCTTGTTTTTGACTGTGGCCTATGCTTTGTCATGCCATGCTTGATATTGTTTTGTCTTTATGCTTAGTATTCTTTTCTGTATAATGACTTGTTATAAACAATTGAGATGGCTTAATGTGCCTTGGATGAATCATGCGTTGTTTTAGCATATTAAAGCATAGTATTGTGGTATTCTCCTTTGATGCTTTATTTGGGTTGACTTGAAGCATGATCACACCATGTTATGACTATCTCAAGTCACCATATCCTTTATGATCCTTTAGTTTGAACTTGTAGTATCACTTTATGCTTTGACCAATGATGTTTTGTCGCTCTGCATGATTATGGCCATTATTGCTCTCTTAGTTTGTCGCTCCCAGTCTTTTGCTAGCCTCCACAACCAAGTATGAGTTCCACTCATGCATCCAACTTCCTAAACCAAGTTATTCCAAAGAGTCCACCATACCTACCTACTAGCATATGCTATTCCAAGTATATTCATGCTTTTGTTTACCTTCCAAATTAAACCTGTTATGAGAAAACTAGTGATTAAAGCTCTCACGAACTTGATGGCACACTTCACTTTCTACATTTAATAAACTTGAATCATTGGGTCCTTCTTTGTTGCGTATATGCTTGCGCTTTGTAAGTTGAAGTTAGCAGAACCATGTATCATGGGGAACGCTTTCAACATTGCACTTGTACTTTGTACCCCGTTGATATCGTGTTGTTTTGCTTATGGATCCCGACGGTGTGAAATAAAAGTGGAACTTGTAAGATCATGGAGTTTGTATGTGTGTTAGAGAGACGCCTAGGCCGCTAGCCTAAGCCATGCCTAATCATGGTGGAAACTTGCAGCATCACCATAATGAGCACTCTATGAAGCATCCTCAATAAAAACCTATGCAAATAGCAAATAAAAAGATCGCTGAGATGCTCATTGTCTGCTTGCCTTGTCATTTTGATTATGGGATAGCTCCTGTGTCATGTGCAAGGGATACCCCGTTGGCGGTTCTTTATGATACATATGTACTTACAATGACAAGATCTTACTCGTGACTAAAGTTGAGTAGCATGAGGTTCGGTCTTCATAAGTAAGGGGCATGAGATTTTGGTTTATAATTTGTCAAGCATATCCTCTTAGTTGTGTCACTTTAACGTTAATCACCTTAAAGATGCTTATGATAGGGGCAATGAGAGCTAAAATCTATAAGTACCATAATTTTTGGAAGCTCTTTATGAGACTTGAATCCATACTTCCTTCTATCAAGGCCTTTCTTCCACCATTACATTGAGTCTCCACCTTCTATCTTTATGCACCTACTTTGAGAGCATAGTGGCCATTCTTAGTTCTATGTGCATTGTCCCAAGACTAGTTGATTGATGCATAACTTTATATTGCTTGTTTTAAACTATTTGTATCTAGTCACTCTTATGAACTTGGAAGGTGTCTATGCATTTATGTTTGGCTACTCTATGAGGGACAAGCTGAATGCTATTATGCTATGTTTTCTTTATGTGAAACAAACAAACGTATTGCAAAGCATTGTTATTCATGAATCTTTTGTTTGTGCCTTTCATGTTGCATCATAGTTTCTTTGTCTTATTGCTAGAACTTTGTCTTTCATGTTATGATTGAAGTACTATGATCCAAGCCTTGAATGTTTTACAAATACTTTGATCAAGTCTTTGATGGTGCATGTCACCTCAAAAATTATTCTTTCTTTTTATCACTTACCTACTCTAGGACGAGCAGGAGTTAAGCTTAGGGATGTTGATACAGTGCAAATGTATCTATAATTTTTGATCTTCCATGCTTGGTTTTATCTACTTTCTTGTGTTTTGTCCACACTTTGGAGTACTTTTCATATGATTTCTTGGACTAACCTATTAACAAGAGCCACAGTGCCAGCTGCCTGTTTTCTGCTGTTTTTGGTTCCAGAAAGTCAGAAAATGAATATTCTCGAAATTGGACGAGACAAAAGCCAAAGTGCCTATTTTTCCGGAAGACATCAGATGCCAGAATACGAGACGTAGAAGGGCTGGGGGCCGGCCACGGGCTTGTTCGTCTGTGGTACCAAAGTTCGCAGGCCAGTGCATGGCGGTACCTAAGTTGCCTGAAATTACTTCATTTCGATAAGTTGGGCCGCCAACTACTGAGAGGGGCCATTTCGAGGCAAACTCATCTCACCCCTGCCAAATTCAAACATTCCGTTAAACTGCCCCGTGAAGTAGACGGTCGGGACCCTCATGTCAGTCATCTGTCCATGACGCGGGCGCCAACACGGCAACCTCTTAGGCAAATCGAGCAGCTAAGTGGATTGGATGCGTTGACCAATTTCACAAATCCATTCCCAGCTTTCCCCTAGCACCGACGGCATCGGAATCCACCCTCTAGGCAGGACGATCCCTTCGGACATTTGACTTCCGGCGCCAAGTTGCTGCGCCCAGTCGCGGATCCTGAGCTCCAATGGCGCATGTCGTAGCCACCGTTGCGAGGCTCTAGCCCGCCTCCGCCGCCGATGAGCCGAGTAGCTCGGAGGATGGCAGATCCTACTATCAATAAAGAAGAAGTTATGTCTACAAGCAGGTGATCTACGCTTCCCTTTGCTATTCGCACTAGTTACAACTGCTAGCTGGCTACTGAAACTCAGATTGTTTGTTAGCCCAACACTGAACAACATATTTGTCCATAGTTTTCTGTCAAGTGGGATCTGCGCGGACCCCCCTTACCTGGTTACGGTAGTCCTCTATAGGTATGACTCTAAGGGCAAGAGGTATGGACACCATTGTTTCACGATGGAAGAAGCGCATGCGCAGATCTGCACTATATCTGGTATGGTTGCTGCTCTGCGTAATCATGTTGAATTATGGCCGAAGCAGACTGCAAAGTTCAGCTTCATGGATGAACGTGGCATCATGGTTCCTATAACGTGTGACAGTCAGCTAATTGGGTTGATGAAAAGGTATGCTTCGGCTGCCATGTTTGAGCTGAAATGTGATGTACTGGATGTGGAAGCTGCTGCAACTGGGAGTCGCCCTTCTATTCTTGGATAGGGTGGTTGCTCGAACCCAATTAGGTCCTGGTAAGCAAAGGTCTCTTGGGGTTTGCATGTTTGTGCTGAATTGTAATTTTTGTTTTATTTACTCTTTAGATATTGGGTAGTTATGCAATAGTCTTGTTTCTTTGACAGGAAGCGCTGCAAGGTTAGAAACATGACTGTCGGGTCAGTCATTTTGCTGCCCGAAGAAATTAAAAACAAGTGGAAAGATGTCAGAAGAAATTAAAAACGAGTGGAAAGATGATGTTGGACACGATTCTGGTGCCCATTGTCCCGGCGATGCAGATTACGTGAAGCTACCAAGGAAGAGGAAGAAGGCAGGAAATGAAGAAGCCATTGGACGTGAAGGCTTGGAACCCAGGCTGCGGAAGAAGACTGCTGGCAATGAAGATGCATAGTAATGTGTTGAACTTGAACCTATATATATAATTCTGTTAAATTCAGATCGCTCTGTGTGTGGCACGTTGCTGGGCGAAACAATCTACCCACGTTCTCTGAGTAAAATGTACCGCGACTTAGGGTTTGGAAACGCCCGAGTCAGTAGTTGAATCCAAAATTGTGATTGTGCCACTACTATCTGAAAACAAGGATCCACCGGTTCCACGATTGCTGAGGGGTAGGAGGTCTCCAAATACGATGGAATGTAAGAGGCATAGAAATAAATTATTTAAACTATCACACTCCACGAAGTAGCAACTTATTTCAGATGCTGCACAACGACGTGGCAATATAAACAGCAATGTTCTCACCGATAATGCCCAGATGAGGAGGAAATGGTAACCACTTTCTGGCCTAATCTTGAGCCCGTCTATCTCACCGCCTCTCTGCTCCTGCATCCCCTACATCTGGCGAAGCTCCCGGATCTCCAGTAACCGGGTGTACATGCTTCCACTTTATAAATTGTGGTTGTGCCATTTGCATGTGGCACAATCCACGTAGATTACATTTAAACAAACCACCAATGTCAGAATACACTAGTAGAAAAGGTGTCTTTGGTCCACGGTCACGTTCCCAATCCGGGACAGAGATCTAAATCGAGGCAGAAATTGATCTAAATCACAAATTCTTCCACAAATTAATCGAGACAGAGATCTAAATCGAGGCATTTCATTACTTCAACCACAAATTCTTCTAAACAAAGGTGCGATTTCACATCCTACATTAATTCAACCACTAGTCAAAAATTTCACTTCCGCTGCCACTGTCCTCCGAGCCGCCGGCTTCCTCGTCGCTGTCGGACGGAACCTCCACGATGTCCGCATTGTTCGCGAGATAGAACACCTCTTCCCGTCGAGCGGGGGCGATGACGGTATACTTGGTCCGTCCAGGGACGGACTAGAACCTCTCCCGCCCTTCTCGGTTGCGGAGATCCCGGTGCACCACACGCCCGTCAACGATGCAGTTGCCAATCTTGTCCTTTCGCTCCTTCTTGAACAGCGCTGACCAGTACGGGCTGGCCGCTGCGTACCGGGGCAGCACCCTCTTCCACGCGGGCATCTGGCGGCGGCGCGCCGCGATTTCGCTCTCCATCTTGGCTCGGCCAGGTAGCGGAGCCACCGGCACCCCCGTAGAGCTGATGCGCCATCCGTGGGGCACCTTCGCGGCTGGCGGCGCGAGGATGTCGAAGTTCACGAACATCACCGCCTCGTACAAGTTCAGATCGGGCATCTTCATGGCGGCGCGGTGGAGATTGGAGAGGACGAGGGGGTGGACGATGAAGCGACGCGCTGTGGCGCCTCCTATTTGTACACGAGGACGACGAAGCGACGGTCAGACAAAAGAAGTAATGCAGGGTCAGAGCAATTTTTTTCCTCCCTGGAATCCGGGACCAATAATTCAGACCGCTAGGTCAACAAGTACAAATATTACAACTTAAAAAGGCACGGAGGTTAAGCTAAATAGAACTAGTTATCAGACATATCCTTGATCTTCCTAATCTTGGCCCGATGCGCATCTTCCTGCGAGAGAAAGGATCGAATCGTCTGCTCCTTCCTTTTAGCATCTTCCTTGCACAGCTTCAATTGTTTCTCTGCATTTTTCCTCATGCACTTGTCAATACTCGTAGTTGTGTACTGCAGGACTTTGGCCTGGTGGAGATCATTCCTTGCTTGAGTCAGTTCTTGCTCTGCTTTAGCCTTCAGGGCCAACGCCGCGTCCCTCTCCTTCTCGGCTTTGATAACCTTGTCTTGCACCCACCTGAAATCTCGCTTATGCTTGTTCGTGTCAACTAGTTCCCATAGCTTTGTCTCAACACTGTCAAGGAGTGAGCTGAATACGGATTCTTTCAACTCGACAGTCATTTCCCATAGTTTGTCCAGCGTTTTCTGCATCGATTTGGGCCACTCTGGATCTACCCATTTGACAACACCGCAACTTCCGCCTTGCATCATTGCACGATGTCCTTGACACCGTAGAAACCTCCTGCCTACGTTTCGTCCTTCGAACGCTACAAATTTAGCGGGCACATATCCATGTTTACATACCAGAGGACTGTCTTCATCCTCTAAACCATGATAGTCGGAGTCATACATCGTCTGGTTGGCCTAACACATCATATGCACATGAGTAAACAGATTAGATCTAGCTCAAAAAATAGATAACTAGCCAAAGATGATAGAAATAGAGATGAGACGACTCACATCAAAATCACCGTCCCTATCGTCATGACGCGTTTCCTCGCTGTCTCCCCTTGAACCCATGGCGAGAGGGGAGGGGGTGGCTGCCGGAGAGGGGATTGGGATGGAGGCGTCATCGGCTTGTGACTATGGCAGGATGGGAGTAAAGTGGGGAAAGTGGCTTCGAGGGTAAGGAAGAGAAGTACGGGGAGGAAGAGAAGTAATGGGGACGTGTGTAACACCCTCAAATCGGCCCTATGCAAGTTTTACCCCTTTCCGCCAAACCCGCATAGAAAAGATTCAAGGATGCCCACCAGGCACTTTCGTGCGGGTGGAAAACGAAGTAATACCATTACACAATAGTCCTCGATGGGACCCACAGAACAGATATATATACAACACGACTCCATGAGTCAAGAATACCGATATACAGTACAAAGATCCAAATCACCTTGAAATCGCTACAGCGTCCGAGTACGGACAAGATGCAAATGGGGCTAAGAGCCCTGAAGAATAACCAATGGCGTCCATAACCCTACACAGGCCAAGCCGGAAGGGTAATCTTGCTAACGACATCGATCTCAAACCTGCTAAAACAAAAGGGGTGCCGACAAAGGGCAAATGAAAAAGAGGAGCGTCAGTACTGAGGCCAGTACACGGCGAGGCTAGAATTCGGCGGCTCTCGCCTACATAGGTATGGTGGACTGAAGCGGCAGCGAAGCATGCACTATACAACCAATAGAGACTCGATATAACGGTCGGCTATTAGAGAGGGATAAGAAAGACTTATTCGGAACCAACCTTATACTAACACCAATCATACCCATCCTGGTATTCCCCCTCGAGACCAAACGAGGAAGTCAAACCGAGGAACTCACACAGTTGGCAGTTTTATTCATTCCATTATAGTTGCAGCACTTACTAGTCAGATATAGATAGCACGAGTCGTCCTGATAGCATAAGTAGTGGGAATTTTTAGTTAACCATTCAGTTGTAGTTGTAGTACTTACTAGGCAGATACCATTAGCATGTGACATCCCAAACCCAGCAGTTGTTGGCACTTTTAGTTCATTCCATTGGAGTTGCGATACTTGCTAGGCAGGTATAACATGACACGATACACCCCATTCCACCAGTTGTTGGCACTTTTATTGTCCATTCCATTGTAGTGAAGCTGATTGCTAGTCACGTATTGAGTCAAATTTATAGCACTACTTTAGTTATGCTTGTCTATGATCAAGATACTGTGCTCCAAGTCGTCCATAACCGTGGACATAGCTTTCAAAAAGATTTACCCTACAGGGGTGCACAAATAGCAACACACACACGATCAACCTCGGAAAAACCAAATCAAAACCCGACGAGGCTTTCACGATAAAGCAATCATAGGATTCATAAAATATTTCAGGGGGCCACCCCATTAAGCTACCCGCAACGAAGTTGGCTGGCTCCGAGACGGACCCAAGGTTTGCGCCAATGGCTGTAAACGACTGGGAACCCGAAAGTGTGACTGGGCTTGTCGATACCGCGAAAACACTCCGCAATCCTAAATAGTACAGGTGCTCCACGCATAATCTTAAATAAAGAAGTAACATGTTATAAGTACAGGATAGTAAATAAAACCCCAAACTAGTTTGTGGCCCCAAGAATTAGAAATGAATCAAGCTCTGGCTAAGGGGGATTCATAGACTCTCTCGGATGTGGATAGTGCGAATAGTCAAGGAACAGGTATCAAGTACTCGGGGCCTATGGGACACAAGTGGACATGAAAACCAAATAGCATATATTGTCCACCGGTGCCTCTTTCATTAGTTATCCCAACAATTTAATAATTGTATTTAAACTCATGATCATCTCCACTATTAAGCATCTCCGCCATTACGCATGTGCCAACCTTCCCTCAACAGTGGCACGACAACGACACGAAGCAGCACCTGAGCAAGCAACTATGACTCGCAAGGCCGACTATCTATCAAGCAACAGGCAATAGGATGTGTCCAAGGCAATATAAAGGCTACACGGAATATATCTGGTATGGAACACTAAAGCATCGCGACACGGATAGCAGTAGATCAACAGGAGGAAGTAAAGACTATAAATGCAAAATAGGTAGAACGGGGGAGGATGCTCGCCTGGGGAACACTGCCGGAGATCACATCCGGAGAACTTGTCGATACTCGCATCAACTCATCGGCCTAATTCGCGAAGAAGCAAAGACTAGAACAAACACCGGATGCACTATTTAATACTACGACAAAAGATCTAGCATGATTATGATATGATGCAGATGCGGTGCAATTAGGCAGTATTAAGCAGAACCGGGGTCCCGAAAATTAATTAAACGGTTCAAGTTATTTAGAAACCCTGTAATTTAAATGTTGTCTTAACAAGGCAAAACATGGCATTGGTTTGCTACACAAATTTAAATGGAGTTCATATAAGACTAGAATAGCCCGCATATGGTCTCCATATTTAATTTAGGTGAATTGACTACTTAACCCAACCCACCAGATGACATGTATGCAAGCATGATGATTTAAAGATGCGACAGGTATATGTCATATTATAAAAATAGAGGCTTAGGGTCACACATCTGGGTTCGGAAGATCTTGGTTCCGGGGGTTCGGGCTTTGACAGGGTTCGACGGGGATCGGACTCATCGGGAACGTTCTCGGACAATGGAGTAGATCTTGTCGCATCCATGGTCTTTGGTTCCGTGTAGACGGTCATGGCGTCCAAGGTGGAGAACTCGGCGTTCCGTGTAGGCGAACTTGTCGGTTCCGCGGTTTTGATTGTCGGCGTCGGTCTCGGGTCTCCGCGCCGGGAGATCTTGGCGTCCTATGGCCTTGAAATTGGAGATCTTGGCCAAGGTTCGGTTCCTCGTGCTTGGTCTTGACGGTGAGCAAGTTGGGTCGACCTTGTCGAAGGCTTTGTAGAGGAAACAACATCAGCATCCCTATGGCATTGCCTCCGGGTTTCACAGTCGCCACATACACTTCACCACAACTAACGCCTTGATACGGGTAAGGTAGCACCAGGGATCTAGCAGGAAAAGAACAGTCGGAGCCCCCAGATAGAGGTAGATACAACAACGCAGATAACCACTAGAGCAATGATACTGTAGCTCTCACATAGGAAAAACAGGAGACAGATCAGCCATGAACATGCGGACATGCCCGAATATCGGACAACCTGAACACGGCACGGAGACGGTCGGGTCGGAGCAGGGCGATGTTGGGGTCCCGCGAGACAGCAGGTATGGCGCGAGGCAGCGGGAGGAGGGCCAAGTACTGGCGGGAGGTGCTGGATGGCGCTCGCACAGAGGGGCGGCGTCGCCGGACAGAGAGGTAGCAGGGGCGACGGAGAGACGAGGAGGCGAAGGGCTCGCCGTGGACGGGGTCGGCAGAGCAGGTCGGCGACGTGGCCGACGCCTTCTGCGGAGGCGAGAGGCGGCTGCTGGCGGCCGGAGGAGCGGCGAGACAAGGACGAGCTTGTAGGGGCCTGCGGGGTCGGCGAGCTCGGGCCACACGACAGGGAGGCGACGATGCAGACCGCGCGATTGGCGGCGGCGACTCTGCACCATGGCCGAAGGAGGCACCGACGCGGGGATGGGGAAGGAGGCAGACCGGCGGGCGACGGTTGGTGCAGGGCACGAACGCGAGGCGGTTAGACGAGGAGGAGCTCGGCGGCCGCGGTGCTCGCGGAGGACGGTAGAGACGCCTTGCACTGTACGGAGGCCAGCAACGGGGCTTGAGGGAGGGCGGCGCCCGGCGGCTCGAAGAGAGGAAGCAGAGGAAGGGGATTGTGGCTCTCCATCGGGACAGAGGTGGGGGTGAACGGGGTCACCCGGTGGCAGAACCACGCCTGAGAGGGAGGCGACGGATGAGTACGGGAGGGAGGAAGCCCGGTGCGGTTCGATCGTGGTGGGGCTCGCGCGATGCGGCAGCTTTTGTCGATAGCGGTAGGTGGTGGGGCCAGGGTGAGTGGCTTTCCGTGCGGGAGCAGGGCGAGCGAGGCGTGATCATGTGGTGGAACCAAGAGTGCTGCAGCGCTGCTGCGTGTAGGCGAGCGAGTGGGGTGCGCGCGGGGCCAGGGGAGTGGTGGCGGCTGGTGAGGGAGTGGGTAGGTGGCTGGCGGATGGGGAGAGCTTAGG
This sequence comes from Avena eriantha, assembly GCA_910589775.1. Classification (NCBI taxonomy): domain Eukaryota; kingdom Viridiplantae; phylum Streptophyta; class Magnoliopsida; order Poales; family Poaceae; genus Avena; species Avena eriantha. The sequence continues at coordinate 341,038,094 of OU342741.1, forward strand.
GTTAGGATTTAGGCTAGGAAGGAGGTGGTCGGCTGGGCTTTGGGCCTGGCTGGCTGCCTCCAAAAAAACAACTTAAACTTTTATTTATTTAAAACGGGGCTTTTGCAAACCGTTTTCAGACAAACCAAAATATTCCGGAGACCCGGGTTTTTAGTTTGAAATAAAGGTGGGGTATTTAGAAAACCAAAACTAGGCTTTTCAAAAATAGTTTCGGACAAACAGATGCATGATGATGACGATGCTCAAATGCAATGTGGCATGATGACATGAGCATGCGGTCATGATGATGCAATGCACAAAACACATCGATTTTCTAGTAGTTGTTTTAGCGGGGCGCCACAACGTGACACTGGGATGTGGCCCACTGAACTCGTGAGACGTGACACTCGCAACAGGGGAGCGGCCGGTGTTACCAGTTTGTCCAGAGCAAGCGTGGCCAATCATGCCGCAGAACAGCCTACTCGCAGATCGCTCTCACAAAGAACATCCCAATCGAACAAGCACCCCAATCGAATGGTATGTAACAATCGTCAAGCAGAACAACTGTGTTAGGGCATGACTTCTGGAAGACTCGGTCTAACGGCTACCCATGCAATGACACTGGTGTATCCATGTGTGGTTTGTGAAAAGAACAAACATGCAATCACACTAGGTGGATCCATATGTGGTTTATGGTAGTAACAGACATGCAATGACTCTAGCTATGATTCATGAAAAGAACAGACATGCAATGACACTGGTGGATCCATGTGTGGTTCGTGGGAAGAACACACATCCAATGACACTGGTGGACTCTAGTTGTGGTTCATGAAAAGAATAGACATGCAATGACACTGCTGGATCCATATGTGGTTTGTCAGGAGAACACACATGCAATGACACTAGGTGTGGTTCATGAAAAGAACAGACATGCAATGACACTGCTGGATCCTTATGTGGTTTGTGAGAAGAACAGACATGCAATGACACTGGTGGATCCTTATGTGGTTCATGAAAAGAACTGACATGCAATGACACTGGGTGTGGTTCATGAAAAGAATTGGCATGCAATGACACTAGGTGTTGTTCATGAAAAGAACAAACATGCAATGACACCGGTGGATCCATGTGTGGTTTATGGAAGTAACAGACATGCAATGACTCTAGCTATGGTTCATGAAAAGAACAGACATGCAATGACACTGGGTGTGGTTCATGAAAAGAACAGACATGCAATGACACTGGGTGTCATTCATGAAAAGAACAGACATGCAATGACACCGGGTGTGGTTCATGAAAAGAACAGACATGCAATGACACCGGGTGTGGTTCATCAAAAGAACATACATGCAATGACTTATGTGGTTTGTTTAGAAGAACACACATGCAATGACACTGGGTGTGGTTCACGAAAAGAATAGACAGGCAATGACACTGGTGGATCCTTATGTGGTTTGTTTAGAAGAGCACACATGCAATGACATTGGGTGTGGTTCATGAAAAGAACAGACACGCAATGACACTGGTGGATCCTTATGTGGTTTGTTTAGAGAAACAGACATGCAATGACACCGGTGGATCCACGTGTGGTTCATGAGAAGAACACACATCCAGTGACACTGGTAGATCCTTATGTGGTTCATGAAAAGAACTGACATGCAGTGACACTGGGTGTGGTTCATGAAAAGAATAGACATGCACTAACACTGAGTGTGGTTCATGAAAATAATAGACATGCAATGACTCTAGCTGTGGTTCATGAAAAGAACACACATGCAATGACACTAGGTGTGGTTCATGAAAATAACAGACATGCAATGACTCTGGTGGATCCTTATGTGTGGTTCATGAAAAGAACATACATGCAATGACACCGGTGCATCCACGTGTGGTTCAGGAGAAGAACACACATCCAATGACACTAGTGGATCCTTATGTGGTTCATGAGAACTTACATGCAGTGACACCAGGTGTGGTTCATGAAAAGAACAGACATGCAATGACACATTGGTGTGGTTCATGAAAAGAACAACATGCAATGACTCTAGCTGTGGTTCATGAAAATAACACACATGCAATGACACTGGGTGTGGTTCATGAAAAGAACAGACATGCAATGACACTGGTGGATCCTTATGTGGTTCATGAAAAGAACAGACATGCAATGACACTGGTGGATCCTTATGTGGTTTGTTTAGAAGAACACACATGCAATGACACTGGGTGTGGTTCATGAAAAGAACAGACATGCAATGACACTCGTGGATCCTTATGTGGTTTGTTTAGAGGAATAGACATGCAATGACACCGGTGGATCCACGTGTGGTTCATGAGAAGAACACACATCCAATGACACTGGGTGGATCCTTATGTGGTTCATGAAAAGAACTGGCATGCAGTGACACTGGGTGTGGTTCATGAAAAGAACAGACATGCAATGACATCGGTGGATCCTTATGTGGTCTGTCTAGAGTAACACACCTGCAATGACACCGGGTGTGGTTCATGAAAAGAACAGACATGCAATGACATAGGTGGTTTGTTTAGAAGAACACACATGCAATAACACTGGGTGTGGTTCATGAAAAGAACAGACATGCAATGACACTGGTGGATCCTTATGTGGTTTGTTTAGAAGAACACACATGCAATGACACTAGGTGTGGTTCATGAAAAGAATAGACACGCAATGACACTGGTGGATACTTATGTGGTTTGTTTAGAGGAATAGACATGCAATGACACCGGTGGATCCACGTGTGGTTCATGAGAAGAACACACATGCAATGACACTGGTAGATCCTTATGTGGTTCATGAAAAGAACTGACATGCAGTGACACTGGGTGTGGTTCATGAAAAGAACAGACATGCACTGACACTGGGTGTGGTTCATGAAAAGAACAGACATGCAATGACACTGGTGAATCCTTATGTGGTTCGTTTAGAACACATATGCAATGACACTGGGTGTGGTTCATGAAAAGAACATACATGCAATGACACTGGTGGATCCTTATGTGGTTTGTTTAGAGGAACAAACATGCAATGACACCGGTGGATCCATGTGTGGTTCATGAGAAGAACACACATCCAATGACACTGGTGGATCCTCATGTGGTTCGTTTAGAGGAAGAGACATGCAATAATACCGGTGGATCCTTATGTAGTCTGTCTAGAGGAACACACATGCAATGACACCGGGTGTGGTTCATGAAAAGAACAGACATGCAATTACTTATGTGGTTTGTTTAGAAGAACACACATGCAATAACACTGGGTGTGGTTCATGAAAAGAACAGACAGCCAATGACACTGGTGGATCCTTATGTGGTTTGTTTAGAAGAACACACATGCAATGACACTGGGTGTGGTTCATGAAAAGAACAGACACACAATGACACTGGTGGATCCTTATGTGGTTTGTTTAGAGGAATAGACATGCAATGACACCGGTGGATCCACGTGTGGTTCATGAGAAAAACACACGTCCAATGACACTGGTAGATCCTTATGTGGTTCATGAAAAGAACTAACATGCAGTGACACCGGGTGTGGTTCATGAAAAGAACAGACATGCACTGACACTGATTGTGGTTCATGAAAAGAACGGACATGCAATGACTCTAGATGTGGTTCATGAAAAGAACACACATGCAATGACACTGGGTGTGGTTCATGAAAAGAACAGACATGCAATGACACTAGTGGATCCTTATGTGTGGTTCATGAAAAGAACAGACATGCAATGACACCGGTGGATCCACGTGTAGTTCATGAGAAGAACACACATCCAATGACACTGGTGGATCCTTATGTGGTTCATGAAAATAAATTACATGCAGTGACACCGAGTGTGGTTCATGAAAGAACAGACATGCAATGACACTGGTTGTGGTTCATGAAAAGAACAGACATGCAATGAATCTAGCTGTTGTTCATGAAAAGAACACACATGCAATGACACTGGGTGTGGTTCATGAAAATAACAGACATGCAATGACACTAGTGGATCCTTATGTGGTTCATGAAAAGAACAGACATGCAACGACACTGGTGGATCCTTATGTGGTTTGTTTAGAAGAACACACATGCAATGATACTGGGTGTGGTTCATGAAAAGAACAAACATGCAATGACACTGGTGGATCCTTATGTGGTTTGTTTAGAGGAACAAGCATGCAATGACACCGGTGGATCCACGTGTGGTTCATGAGAAGAACACACATCCAATGACAATTGTAGATCCTTATGTGGTTCATGAAAAGATATGACTTGAAGTGACACTGGGTGTGGTTCATGAAAAGAACAAACTTGCACTGACACTGGGTGTGGTTCATGAAAAGAACAGACATGCAATGACACTGGTGGATCCTTATGTGGTTTGTTTAGAAGAACAAACATGCAATGACACTGGGTGTGGTTCATGAAAAGAACAGACATGCAATGACACTGGTGGATCCTTATGTGGTTTGTATAGAGGAACAGGCATGCAATGACACAGGTGGATCCACGTGTGATTCATGAGAAGAACACACATCCAATGACACTGGGTGGATCCTTATGTGGTTCATGAAAAGAACTGGCATGCAGTGACACTGGGTGTGGTTCATGAAAATAATAGACATGCAATGACATTGGTGGATCCTTATGTGGTCTGTCTAGAGGAACACACATGCATTGACACCGGGTGTGCTTCATGAAAAGAATAGACATGCAATGACTTATGTGGTTTGTTTAGAAGAACACACATGCAATGACACTAGTTGTGGTTCATGAAAAGAACAGACATGCAATGACACATGTGGATCCTTATGTGGTTTGTTTAGAAGAACACACATGCAATGACACTGGGTGTGCTTCATGAAAAGAACAGACACGGAATGACACTAGTGGAATCTTATGTGGTTTGTTTAGAGGAACAGACATGCTATGACACCGATGGATCCACGTGTGGTTGATTAGAAGAACACACATCCAATGACACTGGTGGATCCTTATGTGGTTCATGAAAAGAACTGCCTTGCAGTGACACTGGGTGTGGTTCATGAAAAGAACATACATGCACTGACACTGGGTGTGGTTCATGGAAAGAACAGACATGCAATGACACTGGTGGATCCTTATGTGGTTCAGTAAAAGAACATAGATGCAATGACACTGGTGGATCCTTATGTGGTTTGTTGAGAAGAACACACATGCAATGACACTGGGTGTGGTTCATGAAAAGAACATACATGCAATCACACTAGTGGATCCTTATGTGGTGTGTTTAGAGGAACACACATGCAATGACATCGGTGGATCCACGTGTGGTTCATGAGAAGAACACACATCCAATGACACTGGTAGATCCTTATGTGGTTCATGAGAATAACACACATGCAATGACACTGGTAGATCCTTGTGTGGTTTGTTTAGAAGAACACACATGCAATGACACTGGGTGTGGTTCATGAAAAGAACAGACATGCAATGACACTGGTGGATCCTTATGTGGTTTGTTTAGAAGAACACACATGCAATGACACTAGGTGTGGTTCATGAAAAGAACAGACACGCAATGACACTAGTGGATACTTATGTGGTTTCTTTAGAGGAATAGACATGCAATGACACCGGTGGATCCACGTGTGGTTCATGAGAAGAACACACATGCAATGACACTGGTAGATCCTTATGTGGTTCATGAAAAGAACTGACATGCAGTGACACTGGGTGTGGTTCATGAAAAGAACAGACATGCACTGACACAGGGTGTGGTTCATGAAAAGAACAGACATGCAATGACACTGGTGGATCCTAATGTGGTTCGTTTAGAACACACATGCAATGACACTAGGTGTGGTTCATGAAAAGAACATACATGCAATGACACTGGTGGATCCTTATGTGGTTTGTTTAGAGGAACAAACATGCAATGACACTGGTGGATCCATGTGTGGTTCATGAGAAGAACACACATCCAATGACACTGGTGGATCCTCATGTGGTTCGTTTAGAGGAAGAGACATGCAATAATACTGGTGGATCCTTATGTGGTCTGTCTACAGGAACACACATGCAATGACACAGGGTGTGGTTCATGAAAAGAATAGACATGCAATTACTTATGTGGTTTGTTTAGAAGAACACACATGCAATAACACTGGGTGTGGTTCATGAAAAGAACAGACAGCCAATGACACTGGTGGATCCTTATGTGGTTTGTTTAGAAGAACACACATGCAATGACATTGGGTGTAGTTCATGAAAAGAACAGACACACAATGACACTGGTGGATCCTTATGTGGTTTGTTTAGAGGAATAGACATGCAATTACACCGGTGGATCCACGTTCGGTTCATGAGAAAAACACATGTCCAATGACACTAGTAGATCCTTATGTGGTTCATGAAAAGAACTAACATGCAGTGACACCGGGTGTGGTTCATGAAAAGAACAGACATGCACTGACACTGGGTGTGGTTCATGAAAAGAACGGACATGCAATGACTCTAGATGTGGTTCATGAAAAGAACACACATGCAATGACACTGGGTGTGGTTCATGAAAAGAACAGACATGCAATGGCACTGGTGGATCCTTATGTTTGGTTCATGAAAAGAACAGGCATGCAATGACACCGGTGGATCCACGTGTAGTTCATGAGAATAACACACATCTAATGACACTAGTGGATCCTTATGTGGTTTATGAAAAGAAATTACATGCAGTGACACCGAGTGTGGTTCATGAAAGAAAAGACATGCAATGACACTGGGTGTGGTTCATGAAAAGAACAGACATGCAATGACTCTAGCTGTGGTTCATGAAAAGAACACACATGCAATGACACTGGTGGATCCTTATGTGGTTTGTTTAGAAGAACACACATGCAATGACACTGGGTATGGTTCATGAAAAGAACAGACACGCAATGACACTAGTGGAATCTTATGTGGTTTGTTTAGAGGAACAGACATGCTATGACACCGATGGATCCACGTGTGGTTGATTAGAAGAACACACATCCAATGACACTGGTGGATCCTTATGTGGTTCATGAAAAGAACTGACATGCAGTGACACTGGGTGTGGTTCATGAAAAGAACAGACATGCACTGACACTGGGTGTGGTTGATGAAAAGAACAGACATGCAATGACACTGGTGGATCCTTATGTGGTTCAGTAAAAGAACATAGATGCAATGACACTGGTGGATCCTTATGTGGTTTGTTCAGAAGAACACACATGCAATGACACTGGGTGTGGTTCATGAAAAGAACATACATGCAATCACACTGGTGGATCCTTATGTGGTGTGTTTAGAGGAACACACATGCAATGACATCGGTGGATCCACGTGTGGTTCATGAGAAGAACACACATCCAATGACACTGGTAGATCCTTATGTGGTTCATGAGAATAACACACATGCAATGACATTGGGTGTGGTTCATGAAAAGAACAGACATGCAATGACACTGGTGGATCCTTATGTGGTTTGTTTAGAAGAACACACATGCAATGACACTAGGTGTGGTTCATGAAAAGAACAGACACGCAATGACACTAGTGGATACTTATGTGGTTTCTTTAGAGGAATAGACATGCAATGACACCGGTGGATCCACGTGTGGTTCATGAGAAGAACACACATGCAATGACACTCGTAGATCCTTATGTGGTTCATGAAAAGAACTGACATGCAGTGACACTGGGTGTGGTTTATGAAAAGAACAGACATGCACTGACACTGGGTGTGGTTCATGAAAAGAACGGACATGCAATGATACTGGTGGATCCTTATGTGGTTCGTTTATAACACACATGCAATGACACTAGGTGTGGTTCATGAAAAGAACATACATGCAATGACACTGGTGGATCCTTATGTGGTTTGTTTAGAGGAACAAACATGCAATGACACCGGTGGATCCATGTGTGGTTCATGAGAAGAACACACATCCAATGACACTGGTGGATCCTCATGTGGTTCGTTTAGAGGAAGAGACATGCAATAATACTGGTGGATCCTTATGTGGTCTGTCTACAGGAACACACATGCAATGACACCGGGTGTGGTTCATGAAAAGAACAGACATGCGATTACTTATGTGGTTTATTTAGAAGAACACACATGCAATAACACTGGGTGTGGTTCATTAAAAGAACAGACAGCCAATGACACTGGTGGATCCTTATGTGGTTTGTTTAGAAGAACACACATGCAATGACACTGGGTGTAGTTCATGAAAAGAACAGACACACAATGACACTGGTGGATCCTTATGTGGTTTGTTTATAGGAATAGACATGCAATTACACCGGTGGATCCACGTGTGGTTCATGAGAAAAACACACGTCCAATGACACTAGTAGATCCTTATGTGGTTCATGTAAAGAACTAACATGCAGTGACACCGGGTGTGGTTCATGAAAAGAACAGACATGCACTGACACTGGGTGTGGTTCATGAAAAGAACGGACATGCAATGACTCTAGATGTGGTTCATGAAAAGAAGACACATGCAATGACACTGGGTGTGGTTCATGAAAAGAACAGACATGCAATGGCACTGGTGGATCCTTATGTGTGGTTCATGAAAAGAACAGACATGCAAAGACACCGGTGGATCCACGTGTAGTTCATGAGAATAACACACATCCAATGACACTGGTGGATCCTTATGTGGTTTATGAAAAGAAATTACATGCAGTGACACCGAGTGTGGTTCTTGAAAGAACAGACATGCAATGACACTGGGTGTGGTTCATGAAAAGAACAGACATGCAATGACTCTAGCTATAGTTCATGAAAAGAACACACAGGCAATGACACTGGGTGTGGTTCATGAAAAGAACAGACATGCAATGACACTGGTGGATCCTTATGTGGTTCATGAAAAGAACAGACATGCAATGACACTGGTGGATCCTTATGTGGTTTGTTTAGAAGAACACACATGCAATGATACTGGGTGTGGTTCATGAAAATAACAAACATGGAATGACACTGGTGGATCCTTATGTGGTTTGTTTAGAAGAACACACATGCAATGACACTGGGTGTGGTTCATGAAAAGAACAGACATGCAATGACACTGGTGGATCCTTATGTGGTTTGTTTAGAGGAATAGACATGCAATGACACCGGTGGATCCACGTGTGGTTCATGAGAAGAACACACATCCAATGACACTGGGTGGATCCTTATGTGGTTCATGAATAGAACTGGCATTCAGTGACACTGGGTGTGGGTCATGAAAAGAACAGACATGCAATGACATCGGTGGATCCTTATGTGGTCTGTCTAGAGTAACACACGTGCAATGACACCGGGTGTGGTTCATGAAAAGAACAGACATGCAATGACATATGTGGTTTGTTTAGAAGAACACACATGCAATGACACTGGGTGTGGTTCATGAAAAGAAAGACATGCAATGACACTGCTGGATCCTTATGTGGTTTGTTTAGAAGAACACACATGCAATGACACTGGGTGTGGTTCATGAAAAGAACAGACACGCAATGACACTTGTGGATACTTATGTGGTTTGTTTAGAGGAACAGACATGCAATGACACCGGTGGATCCACGTGTGGTTCATTAGAAGAACACACATCCAATGACACTGGTGGATCCTTATGTGGTTCATGAAAAGAACTGACATGCAGTGATACTAGGTGTGGTTAGGGAAAAAACAGACATGCACTAACACTGGGTGTGGTTCTTGAAAAGAACAGACATGCAATGACACTGGTGGATCCTTATGTGGTTCATGAAAAGAACAGACATGCAATCACACTGGTGGATCCTTATGTGGTTTATGAAAATAACAGACATGCAATGACACTGGTGGATCCTTATGTGGTTTGTCTAGAAGAACACACATGCAATGACACTGGGTATGGTTCATGAAAAAGAACAGACATGCAATGACACTGGTGGATCCTTATGTGGTTTGTTTAGAGGAACAGACATGCAATGACACTGGTGGATCCACGTGTGGTTCATGAGAAGAACACATATCCAATGACACTGGTAGATCCTTATGTGATTCATGAGAAGAACACACATCCAATGACATTGGTAGATCCTTGTGTGGTTCATGAAAAGAACAGACATGCAATGACACTGCTGGATCCTTATGTGATTTGTTTAGAAGAACACACATGCAATGACACTGGGTGTGGTTCATGAAAAGAACAGACATGCAATGACACTGGTGGATCCTTATGTGGTTTGTTTAGAGGAACAAACATGCAATGACAGCAATGGATCCATGTGTGGTTCATGAGAAGAACACACATCCAATGACACTGGTGGATCCTTATGTGGTTTGTTTAGAGGAACAGACATGCAATTACATCGGTGGATCCTTATGTGGTATGTCTAGAGGAACACACATGCAATGACACCGGGTGTGGTTCATGAAAAGAACAGGCATGCAATGACTTATGTGGTTTGTTTAGAAGAACACACATGCAATGCCACTGGGTGTGGTTCATGATACGAATAGACATGCAATGACACTGGTGGATCCTTATGTGGTTTGTTTAGAAGAACACACATGCAATGACACTGGGTTTGGTTCATGAAAAGAATAGACACGCAATGACACTGGTGGATCCTTATGTGTTTTGTTTAGAGGAACAGACATGCAATGACACCGGTGGATCCACGTGTGGTTGATTATAAGAACACACATCCAATGACACTGGTGGATCCTTATGTGGTTTGTTTAGAGGAATATACATGCACTCACATAGGTGGATCCATGTGTGGTTTATGAGAAGAACACACATCCAATGAACTCTAGTGGATCTATCTTGGCATAATTTGATGTATTCCATGATGTATTTCATTGTAAAGACACTTTCCATTTTTATACTACTCAGTTTTGCCCCTGGTTTTATGTGGTACTACTTAGTTTTGGCCCCCTCTCTCTATCTTTCGTAGAAGCCCAAACCTATGCTCACCCTGTCTGCTACTCCCTAATTGGTTGTCACAGTTGTCACGCGGATCGTGCGCACCAACCGTTGATTCTGTGTGATCCAACGATGATCATTGCACACGTCGTGCCCTTCATAGTACAGCGTGAGACAGCACGGATGTCTCCCTCCACGAGACTTTTACAGGAAGGAACACGATGCCGTCCATGGAAAAAGTCGTCGAGCGGTCATGTCAAGTTTAATCAAGTCTGAAAAGCCTACTAATGCTACTACAACTCATGCACAGGGCAACGGGGTCATCGAGTGCACGGTTGTCGACGGGACGCTGCAATTTATTGGCACTTGATTTTAATAAGACATATCCCATTTTTACGCAGCGCTCTCAATCTCACTTCCAACTGGGCCCTACCACTAGTAAATTCCATGAGTCAATGGCCCCCCTCGAGTAGATCTAACGTTGCTAGAAATTAGTTTCACGCCACTTGCATGAAGTGGAATCGAGGTTTGCCATGAGCGTGTTTTCAATGCACCTCTAAAGTGGAGACCGTGGCTGTTTCAAAAAAAAAGGGAACCAAAAAAAGGGTGGAGATTGTCGTAGCCCACCACACATGTCCACTCGAGGACTACGAACGGTCCGGTATTTATAACCCCCTTCAACCTTCTTCTTCCATGAGCTCGTTTCATTCTCCCCAGTCTATCTAGTCCTAAGACCCCAATCTACACCTGTCGCGCGCACCGAAGCTCCCTTGTTTGCACTACCTCCTTCCCTTGGTGCGCCATGAAGCGTACGTGTGGAGACGATCCGGAGGTGAAGCCAGTTGAAGGCACAGCAACAGATGGCTCGGTCATCGCCAAGCAGATGGAGGCGTCTTCTCCGGGCACGAACGTCGCTCGTCACCGCACCGTCGAGGGCGCGAACTCACCCGTCCAGCCAGTAGCCGTCGCTGCCGAGCAGCAGGTGGTAGCGTCGCTACCGAGCAGCAGGTGGTAGCCGTCACCGCCGAGCAGCAGGTGGTAGCCGTCGCTGCCAAGTAGTAGGTGGTAGCCATCGCCGCCGAGCAGCAGGTAGTAGCCGTCGCCGCCGAGCAGCAGGTGGCCGACAACGTCATGGCCGACAATGTCATGGTGCCAGCGGCAGATCTGGATGGGGGCAGGCAGCAGGCGGAGGCAATCCGGTGATCTACATCGACGACCCCATCGCCGTTCAAGAAATCTTCGACGCAGTCACGGAGAATGATGAGTTCGAGGAGGAGGTCCCTGATGAGGAGTCTGAGGTACTACATTGCTAGCTTCTCTAGTCGCAGCCGCAGTTTTCACTGTTCATACATAGGATTTGCTCAATCGTGTACATATTCTTTTGCTCTTGAAGTAGGGTAGTATATATATGATTCGATCTATTGATTGATGCATCTGCCATCTAGTCACAAAACCCCAATCCGTCTAGTCACAAAACCTCAATCTGCTCATCTGCCATCTAGTTGAGTTTGCTAGTTGAGTGTTGATTTTGATACACAGCAGGCCTATAACATTACATTTCTATTCCTTACTGAGCCCAATGATTCAATTTTGCCCCAAAATAGTGCAAGGGCATCTGATTGTCTCGTTTTCTTAGGGATGGTTAGTGGCCCTGAGGCAGCAATGCACATAAACAATATAGGTTGTGCTGTTGGTATTTTGGTTCTCCAACTCCATCGCTGGAAAAAATGAGGCCCTAATTTTGGTTCTCTCATATGGAACCTAAATATATAATATTTGTATTGTTTCTGATCTATGAATGCGTTGTATGATGCATTTGTATATCCCTGAATATTGTTTTCTACGATTACATTTCAATTTCTTATTGTGGCCAATGATTCAAATTTGCCCCAAAGAGAGGCAGACACATTGGTGTCAAATTTTTCAGGGATGAGTGAGCGAACCTGGGGTCATGTACAAGATCAATATAAGTTGTGCAATTGTTACTTGGTTCGCTTACGCCATCTCTGTAGAAACTTATGAGGCTGCAATATTTATTCTACATTCATAGAACTATGATATTTGAATTTTCTATTCCATGCATTCATAGTGTATAAGAATTACATTTTAGTTTGTCACCGAGGCCGATGATTGAAATTTGCCCAGAAGAGTTCAAGGGGAGACACATATGATGGTGTCATGTTTTAGGGATGGGTTGGTGAACCTGAGGCAGCAATGCACACAAACAATATAGGTTGTGCTGTTGGTACTTTGGTTCTCCAACTCCATCTTTGAAACAAATTATGAGGCCCTTGATTTATTCTCATATGGAACTACATATATGATCCTTGAATTGTTTCTGATCTTTTAATGATTCGTATGATGCATATGTATATGAATGGTTTTGATCATAAGTATTTTTAACATGTACCTAAATATTAATTGTTTGGTTTTTTATTTATAATTACAATGTTTAGGCTTGTTTTTGTACCTGACTATGTATATCCCTGAATAATGTTTTGTACGATTCCATTTCAATTTCTTATTGTGGCCAATGATTCAAATTTGCCCCAAAAGAGAGGCAGACACATTGGTGTCAGATTTTTTCAGGGACGAGTTAGTGAACCTGGGACGATGTACAAGAACAATATAGGCCGTGCAATTGTTACTTGGTTCACTCACGTCGTCCCTGAATAAACTTATGAGGCCGCAATCTTTATTCTACATTCATAGAACTATGATATTCGAATTATCTATTCCATCCATTCATAGTGTATAAGAATTACATTTTAGTTTATCACCGAGGCCGATGATTAAAATTTGCCCCAAAAGAGTTCAAGGGGAGACACGTATGATGGTGTTGTGTTTTAGGGATGGGTTGGTGAACCTGAGGCAGCAATTCACACAAACAATATAGGTTGTGTTGTTGGTACTTTGGTTCTCTAACTCCATCTCTAAAAAAAATTATGAGGCCCTTGATTTATTCTCATATGGAACTACATATATGATCCTTGAATTGTGTCTTATCTTTTAATGATTGGTATGATGCATATGTATATGAATGGTTTTGATCATAAGTATTTTTAACATGTACCTGAAGATTAATTGTTTGGTTTTTTATTTATAATTACAATATTAGGCTTGTTTTTGTACCTGACTATGTATATCCCTAAATAATGTTTTGTATGATTACATTCATTTTTTTATTATGGCCAATGATTCAAATTTTCCCCAAAAGAGAGGCAGACACATTGGTGTCAGATTTTTTCAGGGACGAGTTAGTGAACCTGGGGCGATGTATAAGAACAATATAGGCTGTGCAATTGTTACTTGGTTCACTTACGATGTCCCTGTAGAAACTTATGAGGCCTTAATCTTTATTCTACATTCATATAACTATGATATTCAAATTACCTATTCCATGCATTCAGTGTATAAGAATTACATTTTAGTTTGTCACCGAGGCCAATGATTGAAATTTGCCCCAAAAGAGTTCAAGGGAAGACACATGATGGTGTCATGTTTTAGGGATGGGTTGGTGAACCTGAGGCAGCAATGCACACAAACAATATAGGTTGTGCTATTGGTACTTTGGTTCGCCAACTCCATCTCTAAAACAAATTATGAGGCCCTAGATTTATTCTCATATGGAACTACATATATGATCCTTGAATTGTTTCTGATCTTTTAATGATTGGTATGATGCATATGTATATGAATGGTTTTGATCATAAGTATTTTTAACATGCACTTGAAGATTAATTTTTTGGTTTTTTATTTATAATTACAATATTGAGGCTTGTTTTGTACCTGACTATGTATATCCCTGAATAATGTTTTGTACGATTACATTTCAATTTCTTATTGTGGCCAATGATTCAAATTTGTCCCAAAAGAGAGGCAGACACATTGGCGTCAGATTTTTTTAGGGATGAGTTAGTGAACCTGGGGCGATGTACAACAACATTACAGGTTGTGCAATTGTTACTTGGTTCGCTGACTCCGTCCCTGAAGAAACTTATGAGGCCGCAATCTTTATCGTACATTCACTCTGATGCAATTATTTGTCATTGTGTTGAGATGAAATGATATATGAACCGATCAAACTATTGCTGAGATGCTTTATCTTTGATATCCACGGATATATTGTCTTACATATACATGTTTTCAATTCTTGAGTTGTAATACAATTCAATCATATGTATGAGTTCTAAGTTATGTTCTTAAAAATCAACAGGAGGATGATGATGAAGTGGACGATAGCAAGGTATCTAGGGGCAACAAGAGCCGCTACGTGCTGAGGCGGTTACGGTGTGGGCTAATCCATTTCCACCGTAGGGGGAGACTGTTTTGCCCATTCTGTGGCAGAGCAATCAACGTGGACCTCAATAGCATGATCCAGCACGCGGAGGGCATTGGCAGAGGCGGAGGCAGAAGCCATAGGCCGATTACCTTGGCGTGGCATGCAGCCTACGGCAAATTCCTCCAGAAGTATGTCAGGACTGGCTTGTATCCTATTGACTAGGTTGTCGCTGCCTCCTGCTGATAAACCCCTGCCCTGCTAGGCGTCCCCGTGTCCCGGCCTCCTGCTGCAGCCCCTGCTTTTATTTTGTTCTAGTTAATTATTACCTGTGTGTGGCATGTAAGACAATATATTCGTGGTGTCTTTAGTGAATCTTCTATATTAATCTACTCCTTTATATGGAGTGCCTTAAAGTTTCTAGTTTTCAATTATATTTACTGATCATGCTCATGCACACTACAAAATATTTCTAGTGCTCGATTATATTATAATTGTCAAGAAATACATCAACAAGTTAAATTGGTCGAAATTTTGTATTGAAGTAACTAAATATATCACACACATAATAAACTAGAAACTAAATCTAGTTCAAACACATAATGTATCACCACCACTTGTTGTCGTCCTTGACTTGCTTCCCCTTCAGTCGCTTGATGTCGCCACCGTCCCAAGATCCCTGCTCGTCGTGAAACCGCTTTCTGTCCTCATCGCACTTCTTCTCCTGGGCTAGCTTGCAACCAGGGCATAGCTCTCCCACGAAAAACCCCGCCTTAACCATCCCATCTTTCATGGTACTGATCTTACTGTACAACTCGTATGCCATGTAGGCGTCTCTGGCTGCATACTCGAGGCGCACCTGGCTCATCGGCTTCCACTCCCAGTAGTCGTGATCGAGTCGCTTCGATTTCTTCAGTTTTTCATAGGATTTATCAATGATTTCCGCTGCCAGATCACCCATGCCATCCTTCGCAGGGTATGATTTGATCTTGTACAGATTTTGGATGTCGATGTGGTGACCCTCTGGGATTTTTATCAACGCACGAGAAAGCATAATTGTGTCATTTGTTATATCCACACTAGTGAAAGTTATCCCTTTCCTACACAAGAACTCGACCAGAGCCGGACAACGCATCTCAGTTGGTTTACTCCTGCACTTAGATGGTTCTAGGGATGTAAGGGAACAAGGGACGCAGAAGTGGTGATCTCAAATTTAAATTTCAAATACCTGCAGAAGTGGTAAACGAGGACCTCCTCGTGTATGGCGATTTGCACGACAACGATCTCTTGTGGAGGATTTTTTTGCTTATTTGCACGAGTGTACTCCAAGTCTAGCCCCAAAAACTTGTGCTTCTCTTTCTCAAGCAATTGCTCAAACCTGGCGAGAGTTGTCTCCACAGTCGCTTCATCATTTGTGTACACCACTATCAAAGTCGTGGTGCCATGGGCAGGGACCAAGTGGGTCTCTGTTGTGCATTTCCCATCGTCCATGCCTGCAAGGAAACTAGTGAAAGGAAATGCCTACAAGGAACTGCCTGCGAGAGGAAGAAGAAGATGAACCGACGGTTCTAGAACAGAGGAAGAAGAAGCGCCCAGGAAAAACTACAGAGGAATGACTGAGGAAGAGGAATGACTGCAGAAGAAACATGGTAACTGCAACTTTTGGTTCTAGAACTCACCGTGGTTACGTGGAGATCGTGGCAGTGCCACCGGTTCAACAAGTGGGGCCAGTTCCTGCGAGAATATGAAATTAGTTGTGTATTTTTCTATGCGAGAAATTGAGAGAAGTCATTTATATTTTGTCTTTCATAATTAAACACAATGAAGTTGGTACAGCCCAAGAGATTTGAACAAAATAGATTTGCTAGTTTAACATACAACAACACTTACAGGCCCAACATGGCAGAACTTGGAGAGCCCCAGAACTTGAGCTACCACAGAGACCTCAGCAGAGGTGGCATAATTGGTGCGGGTGCAACCACGGCGACGGCGAGCTCAGATTCTAGAGGAGGAAAACAGAACCGAGCATGGTCGACAAGGTGATAGATCTCACCGAGAGCCAATTCTCATCCCCGACCGTGCCATGGGTGCGTCCACAGTGAGGGCGAGCTCTGACTCGGGATGGGGAGGAGAGCGGGGCCGAGCAGCTTTGTCACTTCCCAGCTCTGCTCCATGGCCGCGACCACAGATTGCCGCTCCGGGTAAGAAGACGCATAATGGATGCAGGCGCCAACGCTGCAAGCCTACATGGAGGAGAGCTGGGCCGAGCAAGTTTGTCCATGTCCCAGCTCCGCGCCATGGCTGCGACGCCCCACAGATTGCCGCTCTGGGGAATAAGAAGACACGTAATGGATGCAGGCACCAACGCTGCAAGCCTAATTGACACCTAAGCGACGGGAGCGACAAGAGCGACATAACGGCGAGAACTGACAGGAGGGGCCCAACTTGATGGCCGTTAGCCTGATTTTTTGTATTGAAACGTAAAGCTGAATTCGTGCCGAAAAAGACCCTCTGAGTATTTGGCACACCAACTGTAGTCATCGTGGATGATTTCAGGGAACTTGGGTACCGCATTTCCTGGACACCCCAACTTTCGGGCCGCAAAATGATATTCTCACCGGCCACACCACCTGGCCACACGGCCAGGCCTGGCCCACGCCAGGGGGTGGTCTTGACGACCCCAACACCCCCTCAGCCTCTCCTTCCGCCTATAAGATGCCCTCAGGACGAAAACCTTAAGTACCCGATCAAAAATCTCCGAAAGAGTCTATAGCCGCCGTCGTCTCTGTCCCTAGATCGGGAGGGATCTAAAGCTCTTCTCAGCACCCTGCTGGAGAGGCGAATTCACCCTGGAGGCCTTCTTCATCATCATGCAAGCCTCCGGTGTGATGCGTGAGTAATTCATCGCTGGACTACGGGTCTATGTAGTATCTAGATGGCTGGTTCTCCTCCTTTGTGCTTTCATGTTTAGATCTTGTGAGCTCCGTTCATGATCAAGATCATCTATTTGTAATACTACATGTTGTGTTTGTGGGGATCCGATGGATATTGAGATGCTATTTCAGATTGATTATTGATTCTATCATGTCTTTGTTATTTGTGATCTTGCATGCTTTCCGTTGTTAGTAGCTATCTTGGCCAAGTAGATGCTAGCAACTCCAAGAGTTAGTATTTATGCTCGATAGTGGGTTCATGCCTCTGGTAATTTGGGGAAGTGACAGAAATCTCTAAGGTACTAAATGTGTTGTTGCTACTAGGGAGAAAACAACAATCCTTTGTTCATAGAACAATCGTATTGTTTACTTTACACGCAATTCATAAAGCAATAATCTGTTGCTTGCAACTTAATACTGGAGGGGGTTCAGATGATAACCTGAAGGTGGATTATTAGTCATAGATGTAGTTGGATGGTGGTCTATGTACAATGTTGTAATGCCCAATCAAGTTCCAAAGGAGTCAAGATGATTAGTATATGCATGTATTGCTTTCTCGATGTATGTCAATTGCCCTGCTGTAATTTGTTCACCCAGCATGTTATCTATCTTAAGGAGAGCCACCTCTAGTGAACTATGGATCCCGGTCCTTTCTTTTACATACAATCTACAAATTTTTTACTGCTTTGTGTTTACTTTTTGCAAACTATTACTTCCTTCCATTTGATACGTTTAATCCTTTGTTTTTAGCAAAACCGGTGAGATTGACAACCTCATCGCAAGTTGGGGACAAAGTTCTGTGGTTGTGTTGTACAGGTCTCCACGTTGCTACTAGCACCGGTAGTGCGCCCTGCCAAGGCTCAGCTAGCAACACCTTTGGGGTGTTTCCTTGCTCCTACTGGTTCGATTAAACCTTGATTTCATAACTGAGGGAAACTTGCTGCTGTGCTCATCATACCTTCCTCTTGGGGTTCCCAAACGAGCTCTACATCAATACTGAGCCATCAGGCCTCCTGGGTGCCGGCCTATTGGGTTTGCAACATAGAAAACAAAATTTTCCTACGATGGGAATTACTAAGCACCAAGATCTATCTACCTAGATACAAACAACGGATGGATATACATCCATAGAGAACATACCCTTGAAGACCGAGAAAGTGTAACGAGGTTGGACTCATGGATGATGTAGTCATTCCCTTGCCGATCTCAAGATTGAGAGGAAGTCCAGCACCACAAATCAGCACCGCATCCGTGATCGCACACACGTCCGGTCCACTAAACAACCTCCGCCTCCTCTCTCCAGTGATGCAGCGGAAGCCGTAATTCCTGCCAAATGAAAAGTCACCAGGAACATGTATCTCGCTAATCCGAGATCATGGGGAAATAATTCTAGTCACGAAGAGGTGTGAGATGAGAGGAGGGAGTGGGGGGGCTTTTATAGGGAGAGGGGGGCAGCCCCCTCACATGGCCGGCGGCCATGGAGGTGCCCCTACCTCTTCCCTCATTCATTTGGTGGAGCTCCCACTGACATCAATTTCCCTTCCACTCAAAATTCCATTCATCTCCATTAAATTTCCACCAAATATAATGCAACTCTGATTTAATAAAACTCTTTTATTTGTTTTATTCAGAATTTGGTTAATTAGTTAAATTAACAAACATTCACATAAAACCCCAATGCAACATTTCAATATCAAATGCAGAACTAATTTCAGCAATTTCACCTAAAATAGTTTCGGTGTCCATTGAAATAATTCCAGCACTTTGCAATTCTATTCTCTGGAACATACTTGCTCCAAATGGTGTCGGAATCCCTTAAGTGTGTCACCCTACAGTTCGTGAATAATGCAGACATGATCGAGATCCTTCTCCGATCAATAACCAGTAGCGGGACCTAGAGATCCATACTAACTCCTACACATTCAATGATGCCTTCTGTGATCATGAGAACCTTTAATGTCAGTAAATAAATCCCTTTGTCTCATGATACATTACATGTCCGAGATTCGATCATCAGTATCTCCATACCTAGTTTGATCTCGTTATCGACATGCACTCTTTTCTCATTCCCATGATATAACATTCTAGTGATCACATCACTTGATTGCAAGGTATCTCAATGTGATATCACCGAGAGAGACCAGAGTATATCTATCTGTCATCAGGATGGACAAATACCACTCTTGATTCATGAGCCTCTACATAACACCTTCGGAATATCTGAACCCACCTTTATAGTCACCCTGTTACGGTGTGACATTTAATGTTATCAAGTTACTCTTCTAGTGTTAGTGATTGACATGATCTCAAGGTCTAAGGACTAGAATTACTTCGTATGATGTTATAAAATTTAAACACAATGACTTTGATCGTATTTCTATACTTCGGATGAATGTTCATCACATTATTCCACCAATATTGTGACCTTGTTATTAACAACATCCAATGTCCATGATTAGGAAACCTTGATCATCTTGTTAATTGAGCTAGTTTATGAGAGGCATTACTAGGAACCCTTTATTTGTTTATTAAACACACATGTATTAATGTTTCCAATCAATACAATTATAGCATGCAAAATAAACATCTATCGTATACTTGGAATACGATAATAATAACTTTATTATTGCCTCTTGGGCATATTCCCTTCAGTCTCCCACTTGCACTAGAGACAATAATCTAGTTTACATAGTGATAAATCTAACACCCATGGAGTTATGGTGTTTATCATGTTTTTCCCTAGGGAGAACTTTAGTCAACGGATCTGCTACATTTAGATCCGTGTGTACTTTACAAATCTTTATATCTCCATCCTTGACATGCTCACGGATGGAGTGAAACCGTCACTTAATATGCTTGGAATTCTTGTGAGACCTTGGTTCCTTGGCTATGGCTCCATTGTTGTCACAATAGATCACCATTGGGTCCAATGCACTAGGAACAACACCTAGTTCAGTTATGAACTCCTTCATCCAAACCGCTTCATGCGTCGCTTCTGAAGTAGCAACATATTCTGCCCTCATAGGGATGTAGATGGTGATATTATGATGTTGCCCATCTAAATAACTTTGTTGAACTTTGTGAGATGCAAAATCATAGGGATGTAGATGGTGATATTATTAAGCTTAAATTGTCTCCTTTCTCTTTGAGAGGAAAAGCTAAAGAATGGTTGAATTCCTTAACTAGGAATAGTATTGATTCTTGGAATAAGTGCAAAGATGCTTTCATTGGAAAATACTATCCTCCTGCTAATATTATATCTATGAGAAGTGAAATAATGAAGTTTAAACAATCTGATAATGAGCATGTTGCTCAAGCTTGGGAAAGAATGAAATCTTTGGTAAAGAATTGTCCCACTCATGGACTGACTACTTGGAAGATCATCCAAACCTTATATGCAGGATTGAACTATTCTTCAAGGAACCTATTGGATTCAGCTGCTGGAGGTACCTTTATGACCATCACTTTGGGTGCTACAAAAAAACTTTTGGACAATATGATGGTTAATTATTCTGAATGGCATACTGAGAGAGCTCCACAAGGTAAGAAGGTAAATTCTGTTGAGGAAACCTCCTCCTTGAGTGATAAAATTGATATTATTATGTCTATGCTTGTTAATGGGAAAGCCTATATTGATCCAAATAATGTTCCTTTAGCCTCTTTGGTTGCTCAAGAAGAGCAAGTTGATGTGAACTTCATAAGAAATAACAATTTTGGCAACAATGCCTATGGTAATAATGCTTATAGGAACAACTTTGGTAACAACAATTATAAGCCATATCCTCCCAACAATGGTAATGCTTATGGAAATTCTTACAACAATAATAAGAGTGCCCCCTCTGAACTTGAAGTTATGCAAAGAGTTTATATGTAAACAAATTGCTTTCAATAAAACTATTGAGGAAAAACTCTCTAATGCTGAAAGAAATATAACATCTTTGGCTGAAGCTCAATCTACTTTGAATAAAATGGCTGCTAAACCTGAAACTAATGAGAATCCCTTTGCAGCTACTAATGCCATACAAGTAAGAATTGATGAAAATGTTAGACTATTAGTTGAATTACATGCTAAGAGGGAAAGAGAAGATGAAATTGCTAGAAACATTAGTGTTTCTACTATCACCACCACTAGTGTTGAGGCTAGTAATAGTTCTACTACTTTAGATGAAAAAGTTGATTTTGATCTTGATGGTTGCAATATCTCTGAAGTTATTAAGTTCCTACAAAAGCTTGCTAAAAGTCCTAATGCTAGTGCTATGAACATGGCCTTTACAAAACACATTATTGATGCTCTCATAAAGATTAAAGAAGAAAAGATGAAACATAAAGCTTCTATTACTATAAAACAAGAGGATGGTTGGGAACCCATCATTAATATGAAAGTGAATGGCTTTGATTTCAAAGCTTTGTGTGATCTTGATAGTAGTGTTTCTATTATGCCTAGAAGGATTTATGATATGCTTGATTTGCCTCCTCTTAAAGATTGCTATTTGAATGTCCCACTTGATGATAATGTTAAAAAGAAATTCATGGGGAGTCTTAATGATGTTCTTATTATGGTTAACAATTCCTATGTCCCCATTGATTTCTATGTTTTGGATGTTGAATACAATGCTTCTTGTCCTATTACTTTGGAAAGACCTTTTCTTAGAACTGTTGGTGCCATCATTGATATGAAAGAAGGCACCATTAAATATCAAGTCCCACTCAAGAAAGGTATAGAACACTTCCCTAAAAAGAGAGAAAAGATTTCTTTTGCTTCTCGTATGAAAACAAAATTTGGTTTTAATGCTTCTTCATTTGAGAACACTTGATTCTTTCTTTGCTTCTTATGCCTAACTTAAAGGCGTTAAAGAAAAGTACTTACTGGGAGATAACCCAAAACTTTTAGATGAGTCTTGGAAGTTATTACCTCTGTAATAAACTCTCCTTATCCTTTTTATTTGCTTTTTGTGCCAAGAGTAACCTCTAATGAGAGTGAAGTAATGATTGGGAAAGTTGCTGTCCCAAAACAGATTTCTGTGCTTCACCGTAAAAATTCATGAGAGAGCTCTATACGTCAGATTGAGCTGTAAGTTTTTTAGCTTCTGCCCCCGGTTGTTATCTAACGTTCGTTAGTTCAACACTTTTTGATTTGAGCAACACAAAGTCTTTGAAAAAAATCATCTTTACCTCCTGGTCTGTTTTGACAAATTTCTGCCATTTTCTGCATTTGCTTCTTGTTAGTTCCTTCTTGAGTTCCTTTGGGGAATTGAGCTTTTTGAGGGAAGTGCTACAGTATCTAGTGTTCTAATGGAATTTTATTTGGTGTTAGAACTGAACCTTGAGACTTATTTATCTTAAGTGCACTAATGTTGCTAATGAGATTGTGTGAAGTTTTGTATGAAGGAAAAATTTCAGGTGTATGGAAGGAATGAGTAATGAGATGAAGGATGGACTAAAGCTCAAGCTTGGGGATGCCACGCATGTCACCCCAGGAAATATCCAAGAAGTACAAGCGTCAAAGCTTGGGGATGCCCAAGGCATCCCCTTCTTCATCAATAAAAATCCCAGGTTTCTTCCAAACGCTTCATTTTTATTGTTTCATGCACAGTTGTGTTTTTCTTGGAGCGTCTTCTTTTTCGTTTTGGTTTTGGTTTTTAGTTTGCTTGGTTTGCTTAGTTTTCTGAATAAATTGGTTGAACCCCCTCTTTCATACATTGGTTTGCAAATAGTTTGGTTTGGTTTGGAAAAGAGTAGGAAAGTTCATACTTTTGTGGTAAAAAGAGCTCATTTTTGACTGTGGCCTATGCTTTGTCATGCCATGCTTGATATTGTTTTGGCTTTATGCTTAGTATTCCTTGCTCTAGCATGACTTTTTATAAACAATTGAGATTGCTTAATGTGCCTTGGTTGAATCATGCGTTGTTTTAGCATATTAAAGCATAGTATAGTGGTATTCTCCTTTGATGCTTTATTTGGGTTGACTTGGCACATGATCACACCATGTTATGACTATCTCAAGTCACCATAGCCTTTATGATCCTTTAGTTTTCAACTTGTAGTATCACTTTATGCTTCGATCAATGATGTTTTGTCGCTCTGCATGATTATGGCCATTATTGCTCTCTTAGTTTGTCGCTCCCAGTCTTTTGCTATCCTCCTCAACAAAGTATGAGTTCTACTCATGCATCCAACTCCCTAAACCAAGTTAATCCAAAGAGTCCACCATACCTACCTACTAGCTTATGCTATTCCAAATATATTCATGCTTTTGTTTACCTTTCACTTGTTATGAGGAAACTAGTGATTAAAGCTCTCACGAACTTGATGGCACACTTTACTTTTTTGCATCTAATCAACTTGAACCATTGGGTCCTTCTTTGTTGTGTATATGCTTGCGCTTTATAAGTTGAAATTAGCAGAACCATGTACCATAGGGAACGCTTTCAAGTTATAAACCGAACCTGTATCATGTGCAAGGGGTACCCCGTTGGCGGTTCTTAATGATACACATATACTTACAATGACAAGAGCTTACTCGTGACTGAAGTTGAGTAGCATGAGGATCAGTCTTCGTAAGTAAGGGGCATGAGATTTCGGTTTATAACTTGTCAAGCATATCCTCTTAGTTGTGTCACTTTAACCTTAATCACCTTAAAGATGCTTATGATAGGGGCAATGAGAGCTGAAAGCTACAAGTACCATAATTTTTGGAAGCTCTTTATGAGACTTGAATCCCTACTTCCTTTTACAAAAGGCCTTTCTTCCACCATTATATTGAGTCTCCACCTTCTATCTTTATGCACCTACTTTGAGAGCATAGTGGCCATTCTTAGTTCTATGTGCATTGTCCCAAGACTAGTTGATTGATGCATAACTTGTTATTGATTGTTTGAAACTATTGTATCTAGTCACTCTTATGAACTTTGAAGGTGTCCTATGCATTTATATTTGCTACTCTATTGAGGGACAAGCTGAATACTATTATGCTATGTTTTCTTTATGTGAAACAAACAAACGTCTTGCAAAGCATTGTTATTCATGAATCTTTTGTTTGTGCCTTTTCATGTTGCATCATAGTTTCTTTGCTTATTGCTAGAACTTTGTCTTTCATGTTATGATTGAAGTACTATTATCCCAGCTTTGAGTTTTGCACATACTTTGATCAAGTCTTTGATGGTGCATGTCACCTCAAAAATTATTTCTTTTTATCACTTACCTACTCAAGGACGAGCAGGAGGTAAGCTTGGGGATGTTGATACATTATGTATCTATAATTTTTGATGTTCCATGCTTGGTTTTATCCACTTCCTTGTGTTTTGTTCCAACTTTGGAGTACTTTTCATACGATTTCTTGGACTAACCTAATAACAAGAGCCACAGTGCTAGCTGCCTGTTTTCTGCTGTTTTTGGTTCCAGGAAAGTCAGAAAATGAATATTCTCGGAATTGGACGGGACAAAAGCCAAAGTGCCTATTTTTCTGGAAGTGATCAAGTGCCAGAATACGAGACAGAGAAGGGCCAGGGAGCCACCACACCACCTGGCCGCGCGGCCAGGCCTGGCCCGCACCAGGGGGTGGTGTGGCCGCTCCCGGCACCCCCTCGGCCTCTCCTTCCTCCTATATATTACCCTCGGGACGAAAACCCTAAGTACCCGATCAAAATTCCACAAAAGAGTCTGTAGCCGCCGTCATCTCCATCCCTAGATCGGGAGGGATCTGAAGCTCTTCCCAGCACCCTGCCGGAGAGGGGAATTCACCCTGGAGGCTTTCTTCATCACCATGCAAGCCTCTGGTGAGATGCGTGAGTAGTTCATCCTTGGACTACGGATCCATGTAGTAGCTAGATGGCTGGTTTCTCCTCCTTTGTGCTTTCATGTTTAGATCTTGTGAGCTCCGTTCATGATCAAGATCATCTATTTGTAAGGCATACATGTTGTGTTTGCGGGGATCCGATGGATATTGAGATGCTATTTCAGATTGATTATTGATTCTATCATGTCTTTGTTATTTGAGATCTTGCATGCTTTCCGTTGTTAGTAGCTATCTTGGCCAAGTAGATGCTAGCAACTCCAAGAGTTAATATTTATGCTCGATAGTGGGTTCATGCCTCTGGTAATCTGGGGAAGTGACAGAAATCTCTAAGGTACTACATGTGTTGTTGCTACTAGGGAGAAAAAAACAATCCTTTGTTCATAAAACAATCGTATTGTTTACTTTACACGCAGTTCGTAAAGCAATAATCTGTTGCTTGGAACTTAATACTGGAGGGGGTTCGGATGATAACCTGAAGGTGGATTATTAGTCATAGATGCAGTTGGATGGTGGTCTATGTATTATGTTGTAATGCCCAATCAAGTCTCAAAGGAGTCAAGATGATTAGTATATGCATGTATTGCTTTCTCGGTGTTTGTCAATTGCCCCGCTGTAATTTGTTCACCCAGCATGTTATCTATCTAAGGAGAGCCACCTCTAGTGAGCTATGGATCCCGATCCTTTACTTTACATACAATTTACAATCTTTTACTGCTTTGTGTTTACTTTCTGCAAACTTTTACTTCTTTCAATTCGATACGTTTAATCCTTTGTTTTCCGCAAAACACGGTGAGATTGACAACCTCATCGCAAGTTGGCGACAAAGTTCTGTGGTTGTGTTGTGCAGGTCTCCACGTTGCTACTAGCACCGGTAGTGCGCCCTGCCAAAGCTCAGCTAGTAACACCTTTGGGGTGTTTCCTTGCTCCTACTGGTTCGATTAAATCTTGGTTTCATAACTGAGGGAAACTTGCTGTTGGGCTCATCATACCTTCCTCTTGGGGTTCCCAACGAGCTCTACATCAACCACGAGCCATCAACACTTTTCTAGGTGTCGTGCATTGAGCCATCAAAGAACCCCTTCTTACTTCCGTCCATTTTAAACTTCTTTAAAATCTTATCAAGTTATGTACTTTGTGATAGCCTAATTAGGCATCTTGATCTATCTCTATAGATCATAATGCCTAATATGTATGATGCTTCACCAAGGCCCTTCATCAAAAATTTGCTGTTTAGATAACTTTTAACACTGTTTAAAAGATCTATATCATTTCCAATATGTCATCCACATATAATATTAGAAATGCCACATTGCTCCCACTCACTTTCTTGTAAAGACAAGCCTCTCCATAAGTTTGGACAAAACCAAACTCTTCGATCACTTCATCAAAGCAGAGATTCCAACTCCGGGATGCTTGCTTCAATACATAGATGGATCACTGAAGCTTGCATACCATGTAAGCATCCTTAGGATCGACAAAACCCTTTGGTTGTATCATATATAACTCTTCTTCAATATTACCATTGAGGAACGCAGTTTTGACATCCATCAACCATATTTCATAATCGAAATATGCAGCAATTGCTAACATAGTCCTAACTGACTTTAGCATCACTACAAGAGAGAAAGTCTCATTGTAGTCAACTCCTTGAATTTGTCGAAACCCCTTTGCAACAAGTTGAGATTTATAGATGGTTACATTACCATCAGCATCAATTTTCTTCTTGAAAATCCAATTATTCTCAACGACCTTTCAATCGTGAGGTAAGTCCACTAAGGTCCAAACCTGGTTTTCGTACATGGATCCCATTTCGGATTTCATGGCTTCTAGCCATTTGTTGGAATCCGGGATCATCATCGCTTCTTCATATGTCACAGGGTCATCAATTCCATCTAACATGAAATTCACAACAGGATTCCCGTATAGTTCAGGAGCTGCACGTGTCCTGCTTGACCTGCGAGGTTCGGTAGTGTCCTCTTTCGGAGTTTCATGATCATTATCATTAGTTCCTTCTTTATTTGGTGAAGTCAACTCTGGAACAATTTATTGCACTGCGCCACTCACCGTTTCATGAAGAGAAGGTTCAGTAACCTCTTCGAGTTCTACCTTCTGACTACTCAGACCTTTCGCGAGAAACTCTTTCTCTAGAAAGGATCCATTCTTGGCAATAAAAACCTTTCCCTCGGATCTGTGATAGAAGGAATACCCAATTGTTTCTTTAGGGTATCCTATTAAGACGCATTTTTCTGCTTTGGGTTCGAGTTTATCAAGCTGAAGTTTCTTCACATAAACATCGCATCCCCAAACTTTAAGAAATGATAGCTTAGGTTTGTTTCCAAACCACAATTCATACGGTGTCTTTTCAACAGATTTAGATGGTGCCTGATTTAAAGTGAATGCAGCGGTTTCTAGTGCATAACCCCAAAATGAAAGTAGCAAGTCAGTCAGAGACATCATAGATCAAACCATATCCAATAAGGTACGATAATGACGCTCCGGTACACCATTATTTTGTGGTGTTCCGGCAGGCGTGAGTTCTGAAACTATTCCACACTCTCTCATGTGTGTGCTAAACTCGTAACTTAGATACTCACCTCTACGGTCGGACCGCAGAAATTTAATCTTTCTATTACGATGATTTTCCACTTCACTCTGAAATTTCTTGAACTTTTCAAAGGCTTCAGACTTGTGTTTCATCAAATAGATATACCCATATCTAATTAAATCATCGGTGAAAGTAACAAAATAATGATATCCACCTCGCGCCGACACACTCATTGGACCACATACATCTGTATGTATGATTTTCAACAAATCTGCCGCCCGCTCCATTGTACCGGAAAACGGGGTTCTAATCATCTTGCCCATAAGGCATGGCTCACATTTATCAAATGATTCAAAATAAAGTGATTTCAAAAGTCCATCAGAATGGAGCCTCTTCATGCGTTTTACACCAGTATGACCTAGACGGTAGTGCCACATAAATGCAGAGATATCATTATCAAGTTTAATCCTTTTAGCATCAACATTATGAATATGTGTATCACTACTATCGAGATTCAACGGAAATAAACCATTCATCATAGGTGCATGACCATAAAAGATATTATCCATATAAATCGAACAACTATTGTTTTCGAATTTAAACAAATAACCACTTCGCAATAAACACGATCTAGATACAATGTTCATGCTTAGTGTAGGTACCAAATAACAATTATTCAAATTTATAACTAATCCCGATGGCACATGGAGAGGTAGCGTTCCAACAGCAATCACATCAACTTTTGATCCATTGCCGACACGCACCATGACCTCATCCCTTGCTAGCTGTTGCTTGTTCCGCAGCCCCTGATTCGAGTTACATATATTAGCAACTGAACCAGTATCAAATACCCAGGTGCTATTGCGAGTACTAGTCAAGTACACATCAATAACATGTATATCACATATACCTTTGTTTGCCTTGCCGGCCTTCTTGTCCGCCAAATACTTGGGGTAGTTGCACTTCCAATGGCCAATCCCCTTGCAATAATAGCACTCGATATCAGAGTTAGGGCCAGCTCGGGATTTCTTTTCAGGCACATTAATAGATTTGCTGGCCTTCTTTCCCTTCTATTTACCCTTCTTGTCTTTCTTGAAACTAGTGGTCTTATTGATCATCAAAACTTGATGTTCTTTCTTGATCTCCCCTTTAGTAGTCTTAAGCATTGATAGAAGCTCAAGGAGAGACTTCTTCATGCCCTGCATGTTATAGTTCATAACAAAGCTCTTGTAGCTAGGTGGCAGAGATTAGAGAACATGATGTATGCCTAAGTCAATGGGAATCGTTATTCCCAAGGACACAAGCTTATCGACATACCCAGACATTTTGAGTACGTGCTCACTAACGGAGTTGTTCTCTTCCATCATGCAGCTAAAGAACTTTTCTGAAGCATCATAACTCTCTATGGTAGTATGGGTATCGAAAATCTTTTTCAATTCACCCATGGTATCAAAGGCATTTCCATTTTCGAAACCCTTTTGAAGTTCTAGCTCTAGCCCATACAGTATGTCGCAATGAACCATATTGTGGTCCTCCTGATGAGTCAAATAGACATTCTTTTCTTTGTCAGGGGCATCTAGAGCTGGTGGGGGGCCTAGCGGCGCTTCTAGCACATATTGCTTTTGTGCAACAGTGAGGAGAATCAACAGATTCACGGCCCAGTTGGTAAAGTTGCCACCATTCGTCACAAGTTTCTCTTTCTCCATGAACACATTGAAATTAAAAGAAGGTAGTGCCATCCACAACAGAATTTGTAAAGTTTATTTAGACTAAGTTTATGATAGATCAAGTTCAACTAATCTAAATTATGAATGAACTCCCACTCGAAAACAACATCCCTCATGTCTTTTTGGTGATTACATGAACCAAATCCACTATACCAAGTCCAGTCATCACGTGAGTCAGTGTAGCTTCAAAGGCAAGCATCTTATGGGCATCATATCTACCATATGACCCATGCTTAACCTTTAGATCCATGTCCCGAGGCCATGTCTATACATGCTAGGCTCGCCAAGTAAGAACCTTAGTACTCTAGTGTGTAAAATTGTCTTACACCTGTTGTATGAAAGCGTAGAGTCAAAAACACCCGATCATCACATGGTGTCTTGAAACGACGAACTTTCTTAACGGTGCATACTTAAGGAAGAACACATTTTATTTTGATCTAAATGAGGGATCATCTTATAATGCTACTAACATGCCATACAAGCAATATAAGATGCAAACAAAACATCATCTGCATAAAGTGAAATGATATGGTTCTTGCACTTGATCTCTATCATGTGCATCGTGGTACAACCTTTATCATTCCTTTGTGTGTAAGGCCAAGGTCTATGGAACTTACACGTTAGGTACGCTATAATTTCCAAGAGTATCAACTATACTTCAAATTATAACATTACCATATCATGACACTAGCCCATCAACAATCTAAACTAGCCGCTTCTAATTTATCAATTGCAAGTTTTACGTGGCTTAGGGATTTTGAAGATAGAACCGATAATACCTACGAACATGGAACCACAACGATGATAACCAAATTATTAGCAACTCGTTGTAAATCAAATATTGACTATAGTAGGAGAGACATACACCTGCTAGCCACTTATGCAAAACCAGTTGCATGTCAAGCATGGAACAAGTCTCATATGTGAGGACATGTAAAGTTAGTCCGGGCTGCTTCATCCCACTATGCCACCAATATCGAAAATACATATAAGATGCAATAACATGATCATCATCGCCCACATACTCTTATATGTTCTACTCGTGCAAAGCATCTACACATAGATCAGGATCTGATACCACAATTGGGTTCGCGGCATCAAAAACAAAAAAAATCCTATGATAGGAACTACTAAGCACCAAGATCTATCTACCTAGATACAAACAATAGGTGGATATACATGTTGGAGATATGCCCAAGAGACAATAATAAAAGTGGTTATTATTATATCTTTGTGTTCATGATGAATGTTTACATCACATGCTATAATTGTATTATTAGGAAACACTAATACATGTGTGTTTTGTAAACATAAAAGAGTCCCTAGTAAGCCTCTTGTTGAACTGGCTTGTTGATTAATTGATGATCATGGTTTCCTGATCATGGACATTGGATGTGATTAATAACAAGGTTATATCATTAGGAGAATGATGTGATGGACACACACCCATAGTAAGCGTAGCATAAGATCAAGTCATTAAGTTCGTATTGCTATAAGCTTTTTAAATGCATAGTAACCTAATCCTTCGACCATGAGGTTGTGTTAATCACCATCACCGGATGGGTACTTTGATGACATCAAACGCCGCTTCGTAACTGGGTGGTTATAAAGGTGTCATTGGGTATTCTGAATGTATGTGTTGAAGCGCATGGACCAAGATTGGGATTTGTCCATCCATATGACGGATAGATATGCTCTGGGCTCTCTCGGTGGAATGTCATCTAGTTAGCTTGCAAGCATGTGACTAGGTCACAAGGGATGACATAACATGGAACGAGTAAAGAGTACTTATCAGTAACGAGGTAGAACTAGGTATGGAGATACTGACGATCAAACCTCGGATGAGTATAGTATCGCGTGACAAAGGGAATTGGTTTCGTATGTAAATGGTTCTATCGATCACGAAGTCATCGTTGAGTATGTGGGAGCCATTATGGATCTCCAGGTCCTGCTGATGGTTATTGATAGGAGATGTGTCTCTGTCATGTCTACATATTCACGAACCGTAGGGTGACACACTTAAGGTTCGAAGTTGTTTTTAAGTAGATATGGAATGTGCGTTGGAGACCGAATGTTGTTCGGAGTCTCGGATTGGATCCAGGACATCACGAGGAGATCCGGAATTGTCCGGAGAATAAGATTCATATATTGGGGATCATTTTCTGAGTTAGGAAATGTTCCAGAGTATTTGTATGAGGATTCTAGAAGGTTTCGGAATGTTCCGGAAGGTTCTGGAAGATTTCTTGGAGTTTGCTTGAAAACCAAGAAAAGGATCAAGGAGTCCTTGTGGGGCAAGACAAGGAGTCGTGGGGGAGGAGGACTCCTCCCCCCCTCCCAATCCGCTGGCCAAGGAAGGGAGGGGAGTCCTACTAGGACTCCCCCTCCCATGGCGCCTCCCTCCTTTAAATAGAGGGGTGGAGGCGCACCCCTGGACCACCTCCACTACTCCAAACCCTGGCCGCCTCTCTCCTCTTTCTCTCTTCTGCTCAGGCTTAGGCGAAGCCCTGCAGAATTCTCTACTCCACCACCACCACCACGCCGTCGTGCTGCTGGGATTCCGTGGAGAAGATCTACTACCTCCGCTGCTCGCTGGAACGAGGAGAGGAAGGTCTGCTTCGACTCCGCACGTGTGACCGACTGCGGAAGCGCTGCCGGAACGCGGCGCCAGAAGGATCGTCCACACGATATTGAGATCGGCAAGTGATCGACTACATCAACCATGAAATCCAATCTCGTAACGCTTTCGGATCTACAAGGGTTAGTACAGATCTATCTCGTTGCTCATGTCTAATAGATTAGATCTTGGCTTTTGTCTAGATTAGATCTGGGTTTTGTTCGTTCTTGCGGTAGAAATTTTTTGTTTTCCATGCTACGAACCCATCAGTGGTATCAGAGCCGTATCTATGCGTAGATCTGTTGCACGAGTAGAACACAATGGTTTTGTGGGCGTTGGTGCTCGTGCTGTCTTTTGCTTTGTGTACTTTGCATCTTGCGGTATGGTGGAATGAAGCGGCTCGGGCTAACCTTACATGTCATCGCACATGAGACTTGCTCCACGCTTGACGTGTAACTTGCTTTGCACAAGTGGCTTTGCGGGTGTCTGTCTCTCCCACCATAGTATAGATCTAATTTACACTTTGCACTTGATAGCACTTGTATCAACGTTGTGGTTCAGTTTCGTAGGTAAGATCCGTTCTTGTTCGAAAGCCCCAAACCACGTAAAACATGCAAAGAAAATTAGAGGCGTCTAACTTGTTTTTGCGGGGGTTTTGTGATGTGATATGGCCATCATGTGATTATGATTGTATTTGATGTATGCAATGATCCTTGTTGTAATATGGCAACCGGCAGGAGCCTAATGGTTGTCTTTAATTCTGTTAAGACCTGCGTGTCTATTCATCTTGTAATAGCTTTATTCCAAGTAGTTGTAATAGTTGCTAGTGATGATGGACAACCATGAAGCGGCGTCACTGACCTTGACGCAATGCTGGTGATGATGGAGATCATGTTCGTGCTTTGGAGATGGAGATCAAAGGCGCAAGAAGAAAGGGCCATATCATATCACACTAATTATGAATTGCCTGTGATGTTAATCCTTTATGCATCTTGTATTGCTTAGATCGCGACGGTAGCATTATAAGATGATCCCTCTCACTAAATATCAAGTAATAATGTGTTCACCCTTAGTTGGCACCGTTGCTAAGACTCGTCGTTTCGAAGCATCTCGTGATGATCGGATGTGATAGATTCTACGTGTGCATACAACGGGTGCAAGCCAGATTTGCACATGCGGAAACTAAGGTTATCTTGACGAGCCTAGCATGTACAGATATGGTCTCGGAACATGGAATACCGAAAGGTAGAGCATGAGTCATATAAATGATATGATGAACACGAAGATTGTTCGCCGATGAAACTACATCTTCTCTCGTGAAGATCGGACTTGGTGTAGTGGACTTGGTTCGTGTAATCACTAAGACAATGTGAGGGATGTTGTTTTGAGTGGGAGTTCACCTAGTTAATTTAAGAGTTAAATTTGAACTAAATTTATCATAAACTTAGTCTAAACTACTTGCAAATTTGTTGTAGATTATGGCGACCCCCTCCATCAATTTCAATGCGTTCCTAGAGAAAGAAAAGCTTAAGAACAATGGAAGCAATTTCACGGACTGGTTCCGTGGACTGAAGATCGTCCTCAGGGCTGGTCAGTTGACCTATGTGCTCGAAGCACCGCTAGGTGACCCACCTGCAGAAGATGCCACCGATGATGTAAAGAATGTTTACGCCACTCGGAAAAATCATTACTCCACAGTTCAGTGTGCCATCCTATACGGTTTAGAAGCGGAGCTCCAGAAGCGTTTTGAGCACCATGACCCGTTCGAGATCATTAAGGAGCTCAGGCTGATTTTTGAGACTCGCGCGGCCATGGAGAGCTATGAGGCCTCCGAAAAGTTCTTTAACTGTAAGATGGAAGAGGGAAGGTCCATTAGCGAGCACGTGCTCACCATGTCTAGGTACGCAAACAAGCTTCAAGAGTTGGGGATATCAATTCCTAATGAGTTAGGAATTCACCGTCTCCTCCAATCACTGCCACCGAGTTACAAGAACTTTGTGATGAACTACAATATGCACTGCATGAACAAGACATTGCCTGAACTATCGTCCATGCTGAAAACTGCTGAAGTGGAGATCAAGAAGGAGCACCAAGTGTTGATGGTCAATAAGACCACCAATTTCAAGAAACAGGGCAAGCCTAAGAACAAGGGCAACTTCAAGAAGGACGGCAAGAAAGCTGCCGCACCTGCAAAGAAGCCCAAGGCTGGTCCCAAGCCTGAAACTGAGTGCTTCTACTGCAAGGGTGCTGGTCACTGGAAGCGTAACTGCCCCAAGTACCTGGCGGATCTGAAGAACGGCAACATCAAGAAGAAAGGTATATTTGATATATATGTTATTGATGTGTATCTTACTAGTAATCGTAGTAGTGCCTGGGTATTTGATACTGGTTCGGTTGCTCATATTTGTAACTCAAAACAGGAGCTGCGGAATAAATGAAGACTGGCGAGAGACGAGGTGACGATGCGCGTTGGAAATGGCTCCAAGGTTGATGTGATCGCCGTCGGCACGCTCCCTCTACATCTACCTTCGGGATTAGTTTTAAATTTAAATAATTGTTATTTGGTGCCTGCGTTAAGCATGAACATTATATCTGGATCTTGTTTACTGTGAGACGGTTAATCTTTTAAGTCTGAGAATAAAGGTTGTTCGATTTATATGAGTAATATCTTTTATGGTAATGCACCTGAGATGAATGGTTTATTCTTATTGAATCTCGATAGTAGTTATACACATGTTCACAACATAGATGCTAAACGAATAAAATTGAATGATAATTCTACATACATGTGGCACTGTCGTCTTGGTCACATTGGAGTGAAGCGTATGAAGAAACTCCATTCTGATGGACTTCTTGAATCACTTGATTTTGAATCACTTGAAAGATGCGAAGCATGTCTAATGGGAAAAATGACTAAGACTCCATTCTTTGGAATAATGGAGCGAGCTATAGACTTATTGGAAATAATACATACTGATGTGTGCGGTCCAATGAGTGTAGCATCGCGTGGTGGATATCGTTATGTTCTCACTTTCACGGATGACTTAAGTAGATATGGGTATGTCTACTTTATGAAACATAAGTCCGAAACTTTCGAGAAGTTTAAGGAATTTCAAAGTGAAGTGGAAAATCATCGTAACAAGAAGATTAAGTTTCTGCGTTCTGACCGCGGAGGTGCATATCTAAGTTATGAGTTTAGCATGCATTTAAAGAAATGTGGAATACTTTCGCAGTTGACACTGCCGGGAACACCACAGCGTAATGGTGTGTCCGAACGTCGTAATCGAACTCTCTTAGATATGGTTCGGTCTATGATGTCTCTTACAGATTTACCGCTATCGTTTTGGGGCTATGCATTAGAGACAGTCGCATTCACTTTAAATAGGGCACCATCTAAATCCGTTGAAACGACACCGTACGAATTGTGGTTTGGAAACAAACCTAAGTTGTCGTTCCTTAAAGTTTGGGGTTGCGAAGCATATGTAAAGAAGTTACAACCTGATAAGCTTGAACCCAAAGCGGAGAAATGCGTCTTCATAGGATACCCTAAAAAAACAATTGGGTATACCTTCTATCATAGATCCGAAGGCAAAGTTTTTGTTGCCAAGAATGGATCCTTTCTTGAGAAGGAATTTCTCTCGAAGGAAGTGACTGGAAGGAAAGTAGAACTCGATGAGGTTATTGAACCTTCTCTCGGATTTGAGAGTAGCGCAGCACCGGAAGATATTTTTGTGCCGCCTGCACCAATTGGAGAGGAAGCTAATGATGATGATCATGAAACTTCAAACGAAGTTACTGCTGAACCTTGCAGGTCAACGAGGGTTCGTACCACTCCTGATTGGTATGACTCTGCCTTAAACGTCATGTTGGTGGACAACGCTGATGACCCTGCGACGTATGAAGAAGCTATGGTGAGCCCAGATTCTAACAAATGGCTAGAAGCCATGAAATCCGAAATGGGATCCATGTACGAAAACCAAGTGTGGACTTTGGTGGACTTACCGGATGGCGGTAAGGCTGTCGAGAACAAATGGATTTTCAAGAGAAAAACAGATGCTGATGGTAATGTTACCGTCTATAAAGCTCGACTTGTCGCGAAAGGGTTCCAACAAATTCAAGGAGTTGACTATGATGAGACATTCTCACCAGTAGCGAAGCTAAAGTCTGTGAGGATTTTGTTAGCAATTTTTGCACATTTCGATTATGAGATTTGGCAAATGGATGTCAAAACGGCGTTCCTTAATGGTGACATTGAGGAAGAGTTGTATATGGTACAACCCAAGGGTTTTGTCGATCCTAGTGATGCTGACAAGGTATGCAAACTTCAGCGCTCCATTTATGGACTGAAGCAAGCATCCCGGAGTTGGAATCAACGTTTTGATAAAGTAATCAAAAACTTTAGATTTATACAAACTTATGGAGAAGCTTGTATTTACAAGAAAGTGAGTGGGAGATCTGTAGCATTCCTAGTACTATATGTAGATGACATATTGTTGATTGGGAATGATATAGAACTTCTTAATAGTGTCAAAACCTATTTGAATAATAGTTTTTCAATGAAGGATCTTGGCGAAGCGGCATATATTCTAGGCATCAAGATTTATAGAGATAGATCAAGACGCCTAATAGCGCTTTCACAAAGTACATACTTAGACAAAGTTCTAAAGAAGTTTAGAATGGAAAATAGCAAGAAAGGGTTCGTGCCCATGTTGTCAGGTAAGACCTTGAGTAAGACTCAAAGTCTAGCTACGGCAGAAGATAGAGAGAAAATGAATAATATTCCCTATGCCTCGGCCATAGGTTTTATCATGTATGCCATGTTGTGTACAAGACCGGATATAGCACATGCTGTTAGTTTGACTAGCAGATATCAAAGTGATCCTGGAATGGAGCACTAACAGCGGTCAAGAATATCCTAAAGTACCTAAATAGGACTAAGGATATGGTTCTTTCTTATGGAGGTGATGAACAACTTGTTGTAAACGGTTACACCGATGCTAGTTGGAACACCGATCCGGATGACTCGAAGTCACAGTCGGGATACGTATTTATTTTGAATGGTGCTGTAGTGAGCTGGAGGAGTGCAAAGCAAAGCGTTGTGGCAAAATTTTCAACTGAATCGGAATACATAGCTGCTTCGGAGGCTGCGCAAGAAGCCATATGGATGAAGGAATTCATTACTGAACTTGGCGTGGTTCCCAGTGCGTTGGACCCGATGGCCATCTACTGTGACAACATAGGTGCCATAGCTAATGCGCAGGAGCCAAGGTCACATAGCAAGCTGAAGCACATCAAGCTACGTTTCCACGCTATTCACGAGTATGTCCGAGATGGTGACATAAAGATTTGCAAAGTACACACTGATCTGAATGTGGCAGATCCGTTGACTAAACCTCTCCCTAGGGCAAAGCATGACCAACACCAGAACGCCATGGGTGTTAGGTATATTACCATGTAATCTAGATTATTGACTCTAGTGCAAGTGGGAGACTGTTGGAGATATGCCCAAGAGACAATAATAAAAGTGGTTATTATTATATCTTTGTGTTTATGATGAATGTTTACATCCCATGCTATAATTGTATTATTAGGAAACACTAATACATGTGTGTTTTGTAAACATAAAAGAGTCCCTAGTAAGCCTCTTGTTGAACTAGCTTGTTGATTAATTGATGATCATGGTTTCCTGATCATGGACATTGGATGTGATTAATAAAAAGGTTATATCATTAGGAGAATGATGTGATGGACACACACCCATAGTAAGCGTAGCATAAGATCAAGTCATTAAGTTCGTATTGCTATAAGCTTTTTAAATGCATAGTAACCTAATCCTTCGACCATGAGGTTGTGTTAATCACCATCACCGGATGGGTACTTTGATGACATCAAACGCCGCTTCGTAACTGGGTGGTTATAAAGGTGTCATTGGGTATTCTGAATGTATGTGTTGAAGCGCATGGACCAAGATTGGGATTTGTCCATCCATATGACGGATAGATATGCTCTGGGCCCTCTCGGTGGAATGTCATCTAGTTAGCTTGCAAGCATGTGACTAGGTCACAAGGGATGACATAACATGGAACGAGTAAAGAGTACTTATCAGTAACGAGGTAGAACTAGGTATGGAGATACCGACGATCAAACCTCGGATGAGTATAGTATCGCGTGACAAAGGGAATTGGTTTCGTATGTAAATGGTTCTATCGATCACGAAGTCATCGTTGAGTATGTGGGAGCCATTATGGATCTCCAGG
Source organism: Avena eriantha (assembly GCA_910589775.1). Classification (NCBI taxonomy): domain Eukaryota; kingdom Viridiplantae; phylum Streptophyta; class Magnoliopsida; order Poales; family Poaceae; genus Avena; species Avena eriantha. The sequence continues at coordinate 341,077,140 of OU342741.1, forward strand.
CCCCGCTGATGGTTATTGATAGGAGATGTGTCTCTGTCATGTCTACATATTCACGAACCGTAGGGTGACACACTTAAGGTTCGAAGTTGTTTTTAAGTAGATATGGAATGTGCATTGGAGACCAAATGTTGTTCGGAGTCTTGGATTGGATCCGGGACATCACGAGGAGATCCGGAATTGTCCGGAGAATAAGATTCATATATTGGGGATCATTTTCTGAGTTAGGAAATGTTCCGGAGTATTTGTATGAGGATTCTAGAAGGTTTCGGAATGTTCCGAAAGGTTCTGGAAGATTTCTTGGAGTTTGCTTGAAAACCAAGAAAAGGATCAAGGAGTCCTTGTGGGGCAAGACAAGGAGTCGTGGGGGAGGAGGACTCCTCCCCCCTCCCAATCCACCGGCCAAGGAAGGGAGGGGAGTCCTACTAGGACTCCCCCTCCCATGGCGCCTCCCTCCTTTAAATAGAGGGGTGGAGGCGCCACCCCCTGGACCCCCTCCACTACTCCAAACCCTGGCCGCCTCCCTCCTCTTTCTCTCTTCTGCTCAGGCTTAGGCGAAGCCCTGCAGAATTCTCTACTCCACCACCACCACCACGCCGTCGTGTTGCTGGGATTCCGTGGAGAAGATCTACTACCTCCGCTGCTCGCTGGAACGAGGAGAGGAAGGTCTGCTTCGACTCCGCACGTGTGACCGACTGCGGAAGCGCTGCCGGAACGCGGCGCCGGAAGGATCGTCCACACGATCTTGAGATCGGCAAGTGATCGACTACATCAACCACGAGATCCAATCTCGTAACGCTTTCGGATCTACAAGGGTTAGTACAGATCTATCTCGTTGCTCATGTCTAATAGATTAGATCTTGGCTTTTATCTAGATTAGATCTGGGTTTTGTTCGTTCTTGCGGTAGAAATTTTTTGTTTTCCATGCTACGAACCCATCAATACATCCATAGAGAACATACCATTGAAGACCAACAAAGTGTAATGAGGTTGGACTTGTGGATGATGTAGTCATTCGCTTGGCGATCTCAAGATTGAGAGGAAGTCCAACACCGCAAATCAACAGCGCATCCATGATCACACACATGTCCGGTCCACCGAACAACCTCTGCCTCCTCGCTCTAGCGATGCATCTGAAGCATCAACTCCTTCCAGACAAAAAGTCACCGAGAACATGTATCTCGCTAATCCTATACCATGCGGAAATAATTTTAGAGGGGGAGAGAGATCCTTCACAAGGATGTGTGAGATGAGAGGAGGGAGTGGGGGCCTTTTATAGGGAGAGGGGGCATTAGCCCTCCCATGGCTGGTGGCCATGGAGGTGCCCCCACCTCTTCCCTCATTCATGTGGTGGAGCTCCCACTCACATCAATTTCCCTTCCACTCAAAATTCCACTCATCTCCATTAAATTTCCACCAAATTTAATGCAACTCTCATTTAATAAAACTCTTTTATTTATTTTATTAAGAATTTTGTTAATTAGTTTAATTAACAAACATTCACATAAAACCCCTTGCAACATTTCAATATCACATGCAGAACCAATTTTAGCAATTTCACCCGAAACAATTCTGTGTCCATTGAAATAATTCCAACGCTTTGCAATTCTTTTCTCTCGATCATATTTGCTCCAAATGGTGTCGGTATCCTTAAGTGTATCACCCTACGATTCGCGAATAATGCAGACATGATCGAGACCCTTCTCCGATCAATAACCAATAGTGGGACCTGGAGATCCATACTGACTCCTACACATTCAACGATGACTTCTGTAATCGTGAGAACCTTTAACGTCAGTAACTAAATCACTTTCTCTCGCGATATATTATATGTCCGAGATTCGATCATCAGTATCTCCATACCTATTTTGATCTCGTTACCGACATGTACTCTTTTCTCGTTCCCGTGATATAATATTCTAGTGATCACATCACTTACTTGTAAGCTATCTCAATGTGATATCATCGAGAGGGCCCAAAGTGTATCTATCTGTCATAGGGATGGACAAATCCTACTCTTGATTCATGAGCCTCTACATAACACCTTCGGATTATCTGAACCCACCTTTATAGTCACCCTGTTACGGTGTGACGTTTGATGTTATCAAGTTACTCTTCTAGTGTTAGTGATTGACATGATCTCATGGTCTAAGGACTAGAATTACTTCGTATGATGTTATAGAAATTTAAACACAATGACTTTGATCGTATTGCTATACTTCGAATGAATCTTCATCACATCATTCCACCAATGTTGTGACCTTGTTATTAAACATCCAATGTTGATGATCAGGAAACCTTGATCATCTTGTTAATCAACGAGCTAGTTTATATGAGAGGCATTACTATGAACCCTTTATTTGTTTATTAAACACACATGTATTAACGTTTCTAATCAATATAATTATATCATGTAAAATAAACATTTATCATATACTTGGAATACTGTAATAACAACTTTATTAATGCCTCTCGGGGCATATTCCCTTTACGGCCTTGGTCGCGGTGTAGACACATGAGCCTATACGGGAGAGCCGGTGTTGGGAGGCGATGTGATCCACTTTTTTTGCCCGAGAAAAACAAAGGAGAAAATAAAAATAAGAAATAAGAAATAAGAAATAATAATAGTTTGAGTTGCCATGTCAGTAAATCCCAACGAAAATGGTCCAATGTCTAAAATAGACCGGGATCGAATAGTTTAAACTGGGACGGAGGGAGTAGAAGTATCTATGTGTCACTCGAGTAGTACTTTTCTCCCTTCGAAATGTTGGCTAGCAAGATCGTCAACAGAAATGTAGTGCACACTTAATTTTCTTATGGTATGACAAAAACAACATAATGGCAAACATATTGCCTCCTCCGACCCATAATGTAAGACACAAATGTATGTGCTAACGCGGACTTTTGGCTCTTGGGTGCAACGCACCCCAATAGTTGGAAAAACTAAAAAATAACTAAAAAAAGTCTAAAAAATTCAATTTTTTTTGAAAATCAAAGATGACCAGGTATGCTACTTGTATAAAAAAAATCTCCTAGGAAATTATTTTCATTGTATCCTGGGAAAAAATAAAATATTTTTTGTTTTTTTCCCAGGATACAATGAAAATAATTTACTAAGAATATATTTTTATACAAGTAGCATACCTGGTCATCTTTGATTTTCAAAAAAGTTTGATTTTTTTACCTTTTCTTTAATTATTTTTAATTTTTTCAAGTAGGAGGTGCGTTGCACCCGGGAGCCACACTGTAATTCTGTATGTGCACCTTATATTACGAGACGGAGATAGTAGTGGACCCCCCTCCCCCCTGAACCCAACAATTTTACCATGTCGATGAACCAAACACATGTTTGCAGTGTTGTGTGGCACAACTAAGATTAGGTATGACATCTATATTATATTAACCAAACATGTCCTACTCAGCTTGCAAGGACCTTACAAAGAGCTACTCACATATTATACCATTGTGCGCACAAGGGCTTGTTATAGAAAACATCTTCTATTAATGGGAATCGGGTGTAATTGATATTTCTTTTGTCAAAAAGAGAGGGAGTCAGAGTAAACACACCCAACTTTTTAATATGAAAAGCTCGGAAGTTCAAAAACAAAACATCATGGGTGGTTCTCAAGCTTACTGGTCACACATGATTTCGTAGAAAAATCATAGAGTCAACAATTACTAAGGAAAATGAAAACGAACTCCACGGCCAACGTGTATAACAAGGATCACCCATCTCCAAGAATATAAAAGGAACAAATATAGCAACCCTTTCAGCAGCTTAAAAATGAAAGACAAAATCTGATTTTTGCGTGCGCACCCTGGTGTCGTACGGAGTGCGCACTCGTTGCTGCCACCCGATCTAATCGTGCGGACGCGGACATGCGTGGATGTGGGTTCCTTCTCCTGGAAGATTCGCAGGATCGTGGGAAAAGAAGTAACACGCAGACCTTATCCCCTTGACCCCTTCCTCTCTATCTCCTTTCTCCTCTCTCCGTCTCCCCACTCCCACCGACCGGCACACAAGCACGGAAGAAACCAGGCAGAGAAGCACGATGTGAGGGCTTGGAGGTGCCTGTCCACCGTCGCGGCGTTCGTCCTCAACGAGCCACCTCCTGTTGTAGGGGCGGAGGTGGTGGATAGATCTATCGGGGTGGGAGGAGAAGAAGAGGAGCTCGATCTAAAGCTTTGCCTTAGGTCTAAGAAACATCATCAACATCAATAGGACCTGGCGCCGATGGCCTGGATCCTGCAGTCCACGGCGCCGCTGTACCTGATGCCTCTATGCTGTCGTCTTCCCCCACAACGGTTGGTCCATTCCAGAAAAAGTGCCAGAGCAGAGGTAATGCCCGCAGCCTTGCCAGGACGGTTGCTTCCGGCCAGCATAGAGGTGAGCGACATGGACTACTCCAACCAAGCTAGGTTCTGCTTCCTGCCGTTCTACGTATCTTTTGGCGGCAGCTAATGCTACTTGCGGTTCATAAAATCCATATTTATACGAGTATGCTGAAAGTCTCTGATTTCTGATTTATAAAAGAAACACCGAAGTCTCTGATTTCTGATTTATCAGATTACAAATTCGGTTCCAAAATCATGGACATAATTTTTATTGGGTAGCAGATGTAATTTGGAAACAATGGATGTATTTTTTTATATTACAATATCTAATTGTAAAATTATGGCTAAGAGAATGGTTTTATAGAGATAGTAACTCTCAATTTCCATTAGGGATGTAACTTTCAGTAGTTTTCTTAATTCACGGGATGTAATTTTTAGTAGTTTTCTGAATTCAGTTATGTAATTTCTAGTCGTTTTCTTGATTTTTCGTGGGATGTAATTTTCAGTAGTTTTCTTGGTTCACTGGATGTAATTTATAGTAGTTTTCTTAATTCACAGGATGTAATTTTCAATAGTTTTCTTAATTTAGTTATGTAACTTTTGGTAGTTTTCTTTATCATGGGATGTAACTTTCAGTAGTTTCCTTAATTCATGGGATGTAATTTTCAGTAGTTTTCTTAATTCATGATGTGTAACTTTCGGTAGTTTTCTTAATATATGATAAGATGTAATTTTAGGTAGTTTTCTCAATTCATGGGATATAATTTTTTACTCCGTAGATCGGAAACGTTGTAGCCTTTTCAAACTTTGATCTGTGGACAATATGTTTTCTAACTCAACTGGGGGCATTTGGTGGTTCTGCACTTCTCTAGCATTTTTCAAGCCAAAATCTGATCATCTAGTCATTTTCTGATGTTTTGTGTATCGTTGAGAAAAAATTGACAATGTTTTGGTGCCCATACATTTGTTTTTAACTTGTTACATTGAGGAGGTAGGCATTCATAGGGTAAAAAATAGAGAAAGTTTCAAAAACAAAGAAAAAAGTGAACGAATTTGCTTATTTTTCGTTTAGTCCAAACTAGTTTTCTAAGACTAGTAACCTTTTATCATCCTTATAAACAAGAAAAGAAAGATGGGGTTTTCGGTAGAGTTCACACCGTGGGTCTTCTCAGGTTGTATCCAAAGGCCACTCGCCCAAGGAGAGAGTGGCCGCCCGGGACTAGGATTTTCCCGTTTTAGATGACACCGACTGGGAAGGTCATTTTATTACTATTTATGGGTGGGGCATTGTGGAAAACCAACCGGTGCGCGCGCACTGCGTAGAAAAGCCCCTTTTTTATATAGGAAAGAAAAAGAAAGACCTCTATTTGAGCCCTGTATAGGTGGACTCATTCCCAGCATGACCCAGTAAGCAAAGCCCATCTGTTCAAAATGGGTAGTACCACCCTGTGTTCTGATCGAGTGCCTGTTCTTACCTCCGATCCCCCTTGGTCTGAAAAACCGTTTTGAAGTAGACACGGGCCACGTTTCGTGATCCTTGTAATTTCCAGCTTCCAATCCGTAAGCGGTGTCCATATTGGTTAGGACTTAGGAATATATATGCTACGCCTCTATTTGGATATTAATTATTAAGACACACCATAGAATCAACCGCCGATTCTCCCAGAAGAAGACGATCGGCAGGAATATGAGCGTCGCGCAGAACCTCCCATTGGCGGCGAACCTGTTGCTGTTGTCTCACCGCCAGCCGCCATGCGTCGCCACAGCAGCCTCCGCCGTCGCTGCCCAAGAGACGGCCGATCCGGCTGAAGGAAACCGGCGTGACGCGGCGGTGGACGTCCCTGACGATCTGGAGGACCCTACCCACAAACCTTGCGCGAAGGTCTCCAGCTCGGAGCCGGACACGTGTGATCGATTCATCAAGGCCGTAGTATACGTGAGTGACTTAATTGCATGCACGCTGAGAATTTGCAGTTCGATCGACGGCCGATTGATCTCTTATATACTAAACAAACAATGCAGGTTTCGCTCTTGATGACGGTTTTCGGGCTGTTTGGTGCCTGCGTGTGGACGTTGGTCTACGAGGACCCGACCTGGATAGATGCGCTGCTGATGATACCGGCGCTGGCTGCAACCCTTGTTGTTTGGTTCATGTATTGTGCCATCGCCATTGCCGTGGTAAACGGTATAGACTTATCACATTACAAATAATCCTGTCCAGATTTTTGAAGTGTTAGAACAAATGCCTCTTTAGTAAATGGTCGTTTAAATTACTTAATGATGACAGCATGTGGCAGAAGCTGTTATATAACAAATATCTATCCCAAAAGAAATCAAGACCTAGGCGACTAGGGTTTCAAGACCTAGGCGACTAGGGTTTCTCTTTCTCGACGGAGATCTTCTCCGACGAGGTGTCCGTCTCAGTTCTCCGTGATCAGCGATAAAAACCATGTTACCCTAGGACCACGGGGGTCTAGCCGTCTTACTGTTTTCGGACCTTTGTCTCTCCTTGAGCGAGACGGAGGTTAGGGTTTTGGAGAGTGCGGCGATGGCGACGGCTTCTCTAGCGTCGAGTTTTGCTAGTCAAACAGGAGAGGGATCTGGCACAAGGAAGGAAGAGCAGTTAGGGGACATGCTGGAGAGATTGGGCTTTGATGACGACGAGATCGACGATCTTGTTTTCGAAGATCAGGAGGACGCTCCAAAGGAAGGAATAAAGTGGATGGCCCTTGCTGAGATTCATACGGTGAACTACTTTAGTTCACAAACGTTTGAACAGCATATGCGGATCGCTTGGAGCCCGGCAAGGGAGGTGAAATTTGGGGCTTTGGAAAACAACCTATTTACAATTCAATGCTTCTGCCTTGGTGATTGGCTGAAGGTTACAAAGGGAGGCCCTTGGTTATTTCGACAGTGTGCGATCACCATTGAGGAATATGATGGGCTGATGGATCCTAGTACGATTGATCTGAATTTCTTAGCTGTATGGGTTCAGATCCATAGACTGCTAGAGGGTTATCGTGGCGTCGCTTTGGTGAAGAATCTAGCTGAACGACGAATTGGACAAGTTGAAGAGGTTGAGTGAACACCACATGGATTGGGGGATTTCATAAGGGTCAGAATTAAGCTGGATGTTCGTATCACGTTTCGTTACAATCTCCCGTGAGGGGAAGAGAGAACTTTTTAAGATTCAGTTTGAAAAAATACCCAAGTTTCGTGGTGCATGTGGTATGCTTGGTCATTCTCATCTAGAATGTGGTACTGGTGAGCATGACATTGAGAAGCTAAAATGGGTTGAGTTTCTTAAAGCAGAGAGAGACTTGGCATGGTCGCTTTGCTGCTGGCCGTGGCGGCTTTCGTGGAAGGGGGCCTGATGGCGGTGGCCGTGGACGTACTGATGTTGGAGGCAGAGGGCGTGGGTGGGGTGCAAACCCTACCCCTGGCCATGGAGTGATCCCTTTGATCGGGGGGGGCATACTAATGCTCAGCTGAACAAGGACAATATTGAAACTGATGATGATCTTATGAATACGGGCCGGAGCCCAATTAAACAAGCGGATACTACTATGACTGATAGGCAGGCAGCTGACCCTGGTGCTAAAAGGGCCTTGACGATGACAAATGAGTTGGTTGAGTTGGAGAAGGGTACTGACAAGGCTGTGGCTATGATTACGGATGGTATTGTTCCCGCATCAGTTCACGCAGAGGTTTTCCCTAAAATAGAAAGAAGCAAACATTTAAAGACGAAAGGAGCTAACTCCACGTCACTAGGATCGGCAGGTTCCCGGGAGGAGCCTGTCCGGCCGCAATGAAAATATTGGGTTTGAACTGTCAGGGTCTGGACCCGACAATTTGTGCGCTTTTGGATATCCAAAGGTGTGTTAATGCGGATGTGTTATTCTTATCTGAGACACACCTGGATGATTACCCGAGTGCTTGAGGAGAAGACTCAAGATGGACCGAAAAATTGTTAATGCAAGTGATCGTAGAAGTGGGGGTGTTCTTCTACTTTAGAAGAAGGAGATAGTGATTGAACAAATTTTCTCGGCACCTAAGTACATTGATGTGAAAGTAGTGGAAAACCCGGAGAAGATTTGGAGATTGACAGGAATCTATGGAGAGCCACGGTGGCAAGACAAATACAAAACTTGCGATAAGATGAGAGAAATAAAAAATAATTCTACCTCCCGTGGGTAATTCTTGGGGATTTTAATGAGATCTTATTCTCAAGTGAGAAGGATGTTAGCAATCCTAGACCGTTTAGCTACTTGCAAGCATTTCGTGATGCACTAACTGATTGTGAGTTAGAATATATGGGATTCTCAAGGGATGCTTTCACATGGAAGCGTGGAGTTATTCAACAGAGACTTGATCGAGCGGTGTCTAACGACTCTTGGACGATAATGTATCCGGGTGCAACCTTACAACATCTGGAGTATATCCGATCAGACCATAGACCGATTCTGCTTGATACGGACTATATACCAGCCCCAGCAAATGCTAATGCTAGACCAAAAAGATTTGAGACGAAGTGGTTAAAAGAGGAAGGTTTTAGGATGGAAGTGGAACGTGCATGGGAGGAAGCCGTCTATGCAACCTCCGGCGGTGTGCTGCAAACACTAAACCACATGCACGCTGCGTTCCATGACTGGGATGGAAGGGTGCTCAGGAAACCCAAACGTAGATTGAGAAAAGCCTAGAGAGAATTCAATGAAGCGATGAGTGGTGCCGTTACTGAGGAGTGCGAAGCGAAAGCCAAGAAGATGGCAAATCTGATTGAAATCTTACTCGAGCAGGAAGAAGTTCACTGGACACAGAGATCAAGAGCTAATTGGCTGCATATGGGTGACCGAAATACTTCCTTCTTTCATAATTATACTTCAGCTCGTCGCAAGAAAAATTAGATAAAAAATTTAAGGAATAATCTTAATGCATGGGTGGAAGGTACGGAACCTCTTAAGTAAATTATCTTTAATTATTTTCTAACTTGTTTACTTTGGAAGTTTTTGCTACGGATCCAGCACTACTGGAAAAAATTCTACCAAGAGTAACAATGGAGATGAATGAGAAGCTGCTAAATGCTTTTACTGTCGAAGAGTAAAAACGTTGCTTTTAGTATAGGGGACCTCAAAGCCCCTGGGCCGGATGGTATACATGCTATATTCTATAAAAAGTTTTGGCATGTGTGCGGGGAGGAGATCACTAATAAGATTTTGCATGCACTGAATACTGGAGTGATCCCGGATGGATGGAACGATACTACGGTCGTACTCATTCCAAAAGTTGATGATCCGGAATCAATAACTCAATTTAGGACTATTAGTTTATGCAATGTGATTTACAAAATCATATCCAAGATGCTTACTCTGAGGCTTAAAGTTATTTTGCCATATGTTGTTTTGCCCACTCCAAGTGCGTTTGTCCCTGGATGCCTTACCACTAATAATGTTCTTGTTGCTTATGAATGTGTCCATTCAATCAAGAATAAAAGGAGCGGGAATTCTGGATATTGTGAAGTTAAACTGGACATGCATAAGGCATACGATCGGGTAGAGTAGATTTTCTTGGAAAATATGATGAGGAAATTAGGCTTCGATGACAGATGGATTTCTTTGATGATGGCGTGTGTTAAATCAGTGAGATATAAAGTGAGATTTAATTCTGAAGAAACGGAGATGTTTACCCCTACGAGAGGTCTTCGACAGGGGGGTCCGCTATCTCCTTATTTGTTCCTTCTATGTGTGGAAGGCTTATCTAGTTTATTGCTGCATGAAGAAGAAGTTGGTGGCATCGATGGGGTGAGGGTGTGCAGAAATGCACCATAGTTTCACATCTACTATTTGCTGATGATTCCCTTATTCTCATGAAAGCTGATATGAATAATGCAACTTCCTTGCAACAAGTACTGGAGACCTATTGTGCAAATTCACATTTTCTTTTCTCCTAATATTCATGTGTTGGTTAAGACAGATGTTTGTGAAGTCCTGCATATTGATACTGAAGCTATCTCGGATAAATATCTTGGTCCCCCAGCTATAGTGGGGGCGAATAGGTGTGACTGTTTCTTATATTTTGTGGAGAGGATTATTCAGCGGATTAATGGATGGAAAGAAAATTTGTTATCCATTGGAGGTAAAGAGATTTTACTAAAGGCAGTGGCGCAGGCTATCCCTATATATGCCATGTCGGTCTTTCTGATTCCTATTGGTGTCTATAAGAGGATGATGGATGCTATCTCACAATTCTAGTGGGGTGATGATGAGAATAGCAAGAAAATGCACCGGTTAGCATGGTTGAAACTATGTTATCCCAAGAGTGAAGGGGGTATGGGATTTAGGGACTTCAACTCCTTTAACCTTGCTATGCTTTCTAAACAAATTTGGAGGCCGATTAAGGATCCTGATTCCATTTGTGCAAGAGTATTGCGAGCTAAGTATTACCCCGATGGTGAGATTCTCAAGGCAGGACCAAAGGCTGGCTCTTCTTTCACTTGGAAGAGCTTGTTAGCGGGACTTGCAACTTTCAAAAGAGGTATGATCTAGTGAGTTGCGATTAACATATGGACTGATCCTTGGATTCAAGCAAGCCCGGATATGCGGGTTTTGACACCGAAAGGAGTTATAGTTTTTATAAAGGTGTCCGAGTTGATTAATCCGGGCACTGGCTATTGGGATGAGGATCTTATTAAGGATTTATTTTGCTCTGTGGATGTCGGTCGAATCCTACGAATTCCAATCAATACTCACGGGTTTGAAGATTTTATTGCTCGGAAGTATACAAAGCACGGACAGTCGTTCTAGCTATCACCTTCAGGGGAAACACAAGTATGGCCCTAGAGCAAATCAATTGGCCTTGCCAGGGAGTTCGGCTAATAATCCCATATGGAAGATCCTGTGGAAACTCAAGATACCTAGTAAAGTGAAAAAAAATGTTTGGCGTGCTCTGCACGGAATTCTAGCTCTTAAGAGTATTCTCGCAAACCATTATATCGGCAACAATGGTGCATCTCCAATATGCGATCAGGGAGCTGAGAACATTGCACATCTTCTTTTTATGTGTCTTGTTGCACAAGAAATGTGGGCAATTATTCGCTTGCATGAAATGATAGAGGAGGCAAGAGGCATGGACAGATCTAGATTGGTTATCTTGGAGGACCTGCTGTGGCGTGATGACAACACGTTGCCAGGCTTTGATTCTATTTATCTGAGGGAGACAGTGTCTATCACATGTTGGTATTTATGGTGGATGCGTCGTCGTTGTACTCATAATGAGGATGTGCCACCGATGTTTAGGTGCAAGATATCTATCCTATCTATAACAGCGAACGCTGCTAAGGCTGTAGCAAAACCACGACCTGTCCAACAACGACAGAACCTAGGCATATTAAAGTTAATGTGAATGCCTCGTTTCACTGTGATGTTAATGTAGGTGTAGTGGGAGCTGTGCTAAGGGACTATCAAGGAAGTTTTATTGCAGCTGCCAATCGCTTCTTGCCATATGTAGCATCAGCTGCAATGGCCGAAGCATTGGCTATGAAGGAAGGACTAACACTAGCTGCTTCTATGGGTTGCAATAGGGTGGTGGCTAAATCAAATTGATTGGAGATCATTGAAGCATCAGGTCAAGAGTCCTGGTGGAACGAGTCGACGACTATTTTTGTGGACTGTATGGACCTAGCATCCTCGATCGGAGGTGTTAGCTTCAATCATTGCTTGAGGGAAGCAAACCAAGTGGCTCATAATTTAGCTAAGTTTAGTTTTCTTGGTAAAAGTTCTTGTAATTGGGTCGATGAGCCCCCTAGCTTCTTGCTGAACACCATCATAAACGATGTAACTGTGATTTGAAAAGCTGCAAGTTTTAGACACACTCTTTTTCCTTACCAGGGTACCTAAGGGGACTGGAAGGTTTTAATGAGGCGGCTTGCATGCTTTATATATGATGGTTAAATTCAAAATAAAAAATCCATCCCAAAAAATTCTATCAAAAGTCACAAGTAAGCCCACGGATTCACCATTTTGCAAATGACTAATGACAGTTAAAGACGATTTCTTTAACATGGGATCTTTCAAAATTGGTGACCGTACTACAACTAGATTTTGAGAAGATACGTGGTTAGACTCAATACCGCTAGCTCAACAGTATCCCTCTTTATTATATAATAATAGGGAAGCACTATGTGTCCCCCGGAGATGGAAACTTTCCATCCCTGGGTCCCCATCCGTCCGATCAAATCACATCAACGGTCCAGATCTCTCCCTCCTGTCTTTCATCCTGCTTTTTCTACATTTGTCCCGCTTTTGCTATAAATAGTCCTGCTTTTGCTACATGTAGCAGAAAACGGTTCGGTTCAGAAAAAGAACAGGCAAAACTAGACCTCGCCAGAGACTTCGCCGACGACCTTGTAGTAAAAAGTTGTGCTAATGTAGCAGATCCGACCTCGTCGGAGACTCGCCAGAGACTTTGGTCGGCAGACCTCGCTGGGAACATATAGCAAAAACTTTACACTATTATAGCAAAATTATAAAATGTATGTAGCAAAAAAAATGTCCTATTGTAGAAAATCCGATCTTGTCGGAAACCTCGCCGGAGATCTCGCCAAAAATTTATGCAAAAAAATATAGTGCAGCATTAGGAGAACATCAATGTAGCAAAAAGGAAACGAATACATAGCAAAGCATAAACGAGTATGTAGCAAAATCAACCCTGGCTTTGCCCAAGGTAGCAACACCAAGCAGTCATGGTAGCAAAAGCACCTCCCGTCTGTAGCAAAACAATCTACCATCGGTAGCAACGGTGTATACCCGAGGTAGCAAAAGCCACCTGCCATCAATAGCAATGTCGTGAACCGTGTGTAGCAACAGTGCCGACCATCGGTAGCAAATCCATCCTTCGTAGGTAGCATCCATGGGATGCGCCACCTTGAATCGCCGGTACCACCGGAATTGGTAGAGGGGACCAGCGGGGGCAGCGTCCGACGAGGCCCTTGCCGGTGGCGAGCCCGTCGTCCTCAACGCGGGCCAGCGGGCTAGATGGAGAGGTGAGGCGATGTGTGCCCGTGGAGGAGCAAAATGAGGGCGGAGCGACAGCAGCGTGGTGTCTGGCCGGTGGTTACAGGCGGCGCTAAAGCGAGCTGCGGTGGCGGCGGTGTCTTCCTGGTGGCTGTAAGTGGCACTAAGCGAGTTGCGGCGGCGGCCCGGTGGCGCGGCGTGAGCGAGTGTAGCAGCGGTCAGGCGGCGTGGTGCTGTAGGCGGCGGCCCGGTGGCGCGGCAGGCACACAAGCTAGGTGTGGCGACGGCAGCCAGGCGGCGCGATGCACGCACATCACACTACTGCAGCGGTTTCTCCGTACAGGTCGTGGAGACATGGTAGGGAGCGAGTAACCCAGGGATCCGGGGGATCGAACAAATCGTTTCCCCCGGGGGAACCATATCTTTCCTATAATATTATTGTGCAAGGGAAACATGTTTCCGTTCCAAATGTCCTATCAACAATCCCCTTGAACATTGGTTTTAGAAGATTGCGGATTGGTAATAAGTGAAACTCATGGTTACACTTATGCCATAGATTGATGGAGTTATCTTTAAATAACAAATTTGATATTATTTTTTATGGAAATTAACAACCACTCGACAATTTACGGTTAAAAGTATGTACTCTGACCTTATTAATGATCATACAAAGTTCCCGGGCAAATATTTATGGAAGTTGAAAATCCCACTTTTAAAAAATTCATATGCTTTTTAAGTAAGAAGGTTTTATTAACTTGAGATAATCTGGCTATGAGAAAATGGAATGGAAGTAAAAAAAATGTTGCTCCCGTGATGTAGAGAAAACAGTTAAACATTTATTTCTCTTTTGTCCTTTTGCCAGGTTAATCTGGAGGATTTTTTTCTTCTACTTTTACCATTCCTCCACCTACCAATATAAAAAATATGTTTGGGATTCTACCTTAACATGTTAAAATATGTTTGTTTGATATGGAGTTATAGAAATAACATTGTTTTTAACATGAAAGATTCTACCAAAAAAATTCCAGGTTATCCTCTTCATTGGATAGAGCTATGTCGCTTTATACTCCCAGAGGACTAGAAAGATTGTCTGATTACTAGATGCAACTGGCTGTTGATGGTCGCTCAGGACATCTTCTACTAGGCTACTTGGCGGCCTATTAATAGAATTACAGATGTTTAAATTCCTGAGGATGATGCTCTTTTTTCGTTGGTTGATTTTTGTACCGACTTACTCTGATTTGTGAGATATAAACCTTGTTATTTTTGAACTAAGCAATAAAAGGCTATATGCATCTTTTGATGCAGAGCCCGGATTATCCCCATTTCAAAAAAAACTATCCATCATATGTCGCTCGGTGTTAATTGCCACTAAGCTGTTACAAGAGAACGACAACAGTGTACTTTTCTTTCTTTCACAAAGGCTTTTCCAGAAAATAATGGTGACTTGAGCATTTCTTTTCAATAAAGGGAGTATATTCATACCATGTAGATATAAATTATACTGGCCTATGCAACAACATATAACTAGAGAAAGTCTAGACATCAAGGTTGCACACAGGCGAAAAACTAAAGAAGAAGAAAAAGACCCCGCCGAAGCTCTCACAAACTTGCAGCAATGAAAGCACCATCCATGCAAACAACATCTTGACTCCAAAAAAGCTTTTCCAAAATGACATCTTCACGAAGGTAACTGTGCACAAATATAATCGTCATCCAGTCTAACCAGCATGGTTGATTTTGGGTTTTCACCATCGAGAATGCCTGATCTCCACACAATGCCTTTAACAATAAAATAACTAGGGAGCCGACATTACCAGGTATAACCACTGAAGGTCATACCTAGGTTTTCACCCCAGAAAGTGAGACACGGAGCTCAAAGAGCACCGCTAAGAATGAATTCCACCAACGTCATCGCCCCTCCAGTCTCTAGTCGAGAACACTATTGAAAAAGGTAAATCATTCAGCACACATACTAAAGGGGTTCACAACAGAAAACAATAATTTTTCATGACTAACACAACACCTATTGCCAAGATCTTTCTATGAGTTAATGTTATAATAGAGAGGTTTCAGTGACATCCCTTGTAGACCGAAAGCGTATAATGTTCACGATGAACATGAATGATGTAGTCGAACGATGTAGCCGACCTCAAGGTTACGTTTCTCCTTGCACGACAATCCAGGTGCCACAAAATTGGCAGCACCTCCATGGTTTCACACACGTTCGATGCTCAACAATGACTTCCGGTCTCTCCGATCCAGCCAAGATTGCAGAAGTAGATCTTCTGGAACAAGGATCCGGCAGTGCGATGGCGTACCGGTGGTGGTGTCGTCACACACACACAGTTCTTCTTGAAACCACGAGCACGAGAGGCAACGAAAGAGACATAATTCCGAGAGGAAAATATGCCTTATTAATTATTATTATGTTCTCTCCCCCACATGTCCACTCTTTATATAATTGGAGGGGAGGGATCCTCAATGTACAGCTGGCAAGGTGGGACAAAGGGGAGGAGATGTTGCCAAGAGTAGGCGGCGGTGATGACCCACAAGTATAGGGGGTGTATCGCAGTATTTTCGATAAGTAAGAGTGTCGAACCCAACGAGGAGCAGAAGGTACTAGCTAGTGGTATGGATCCAGAATTCTCTGCAAATACTTAGCAAACGGATTTTTAGGGGTTTTTGATAAAGCAAGTAAACAAAGTACGAGTAAATAAAAGACAGTAGGAATAAATGCAGCGAATGGCCCAATCCTTTATGCAGCAAAGGACAAGCCGGTTGTATTACTTAAGATGACCAAACGTTCTCGAGGACACATGGGAAGACTGTCAAGTGCTTTTGCTTCATATAGTTGATTAATCTTCTTTAGCTTGCTAAGTGTTGTGTGGGTGAACCTGTGCTAATGTACCGACCTTCCTAGGACTAATACATACTTGTGATTATACCCCTTGCAAACATCCGTAAGTACAAGTAAGTAATTAAGGTAGAAACCTAACCACAGCTTTAGACTCTAAGACTCTTACGTCCCTTGTGCAATGGTTTCCTAACGAGGGTTCAGGTTTCTATCACTCTGGCAACCCCTACGATTAGTAGCCAAATACACAATGCATTCCCCTAGACCTATATAGGTGAAGTGTCATGTAGTCGACGTTCTCATGACACCACTAGAAGAAGTACACCACAACTTAAATATCAAACTATTGAATCTTTCTCAACACAACTCCACTACTAACAACATGACTTCTCCCATGTCCTCAAGAACAAAACAAACTACTCACAAGACATCATATGGATCATCATCAGAGATGGAATAATGATGTATAACAATCTGAACATAAACAATAATTCAATGGTTCACTCAATAGCATCAACTACAAAGAGTAATCAACACCGGGAAAGTTTCCCCTATGAACTATGCAAGATTCAACACAATTGTTACAGCAATATGGAGATGGTGATGAGGGTGTTGATGGTGATGATGGTGGTGATGATGATGATGATCCCGATAAAGTCCAGCTTGATGGTGGTGTGGATGGCGATGATCTCCCCTCTCTGGGAAGGAATTCCCCTGGCAAAAATCTGTCTGCCGGAGAGATCTTTCTCTCTCGGTGTTTTCCACCCCGCAGAGGTGGCGGAATCTTTCTGTGGTCGCCCCAGAGTCTTAGGGTTTCGGGAGGATAATATACAGCAGAGGGGAGTGCCAGGGCTGGACCAGGGCGGCCACACCACCTAGTGGCGTGACCCAGGATGGCCCGCGCCAGGGGGTGGTGTGGGCCCCCTGTGGCCCATCTCCAGCCCCCCTTATGGCTTCCTTCGTCTTCTGGAAAAATAGGATTTTCTGTTTATTTTTCCGGATTTTCGGATCTTCGTGAATTTTGCCTCCAAACAGCACCTTTTCCATCAGAATCCTGACTGCAGCGGTCCACGCTCCAAAAGTCATCAACCATGCAAAAACAGATGAAATAACATAAGTATCACCTCTCAATACGAAATATATCAATGAATAACAGTGAATTATGACATAGAATAGTGATGCAAAATGGACGTATCAACTCCCCCAAGCTTAGATTTCGCTTGTCCCCAAGCGAAACTGAGCTCAATAAACATGGTCTCAAGTTTATGGAGTGAAGAGTCGATAAAAGAGTACAGACAAGAAGCATCACATTCATCAAATACATAGATCATAATAGAGGACAACTCACTATATATAACTTAACTTGCAATGGGTAAAGGAAACACAATAAAGATAATCATACTTGGTAATGGCAAACTTAGCTCTTGGTCGAAGAATAGTTGATAATTTACTGGAGTTCACAAATAACTGGTTTTCAATGAAAGCTTTCAAAGTAGTAAACACAAAGATAAGAGCAATGTGCAAAACAAGGAACATACAAAAACATGATTGAATAAATCATCATATGAATGAATGAAACACAATAACTCAAAATACCTGCTGAGATAGAAGGGAATAGGTTTACTGACTCAACTAAAAATTAAAAGAAAGGCCTTCGGAGAGGGAAGCAGGGATTGCAAGTCTCATAAAGAGCATCCCAAAAATTATGATACTTACTAGCTTTCAGCTCTCATTGCCCCTATCATAGGCATCTTTAGGTGATTAAGGTTAAAGTGATCAAAAATGAGGATATGCATTGACAAGTTGTAAGTTGAGAATCTCATGTCCCTTGAATACGAGGGCCGCTCCTCATGCTACTCAAGTTTAGTCACCGGTAAGTTCTTGTCATCATAAGCATATGTGTATCATAGAGAACCGCCAACGGGGTACCCCTTGCCCGATGCTACGGAAGAATCCCCATATCAAAATGACAAGGCAAGCAGATAAGAAGCATCTCAGCAATCTTCTTATTTACCATGGGAATATGGTGCTTTTTTCTCTCTTTCCTCTTTTCATAATATCTTTTTTTCTTTTTCTCTTTTTTCTCAATATCGGACTCTTTTTATAAGAAGATGCTTCATAGATACTCGTTATGGTGATGCTGCAGGTTTCCACCATGTCAACATGGATTAGACCAGCGGCCTAGGCGTTTCTCTAACACACATGCATAACTCCATGGACTTACAAGCTCCCCTTTCATTTCACACCGACGACATCCATAGACAAAAGAACATGATATCAACTAGGTACAAAGTACCAGTGCGATGTTGAAAGCGTTCCCCATGACAGCATGGTTCTGCTAATTCACAACTTACAAAGTGCAAGCACATACGCAACATAGGTGAGCACAATGGTTCAAGTTTATTATGTGCAAGAAAGTAAATTGTGCCATCAAGTTCGTGAGAGCTTTAATCACTAATTTTCACATAACAAGTTTAATTAGGGAGGTAGATAAAACAAGAATTTACTTGGAATAGCAATAATGCTACTAGGTAGGTATGGTGGACACAAATGGCATGGTTTTTGGTTTAAGGAATGGATGCACGAGGAGAATTTCCTATCAGTATAGGTTTTTGGCTAGCAAGGCTGGGTAGCAAGTATAAGAGTTGAAGGAAACAAACAAACATACAATGATAAAGACAAACATGCAATCTTCCTTGAAAGCACAAAAGATCTTAACTAGAGAATACTAAACTTATGAGCAAATCAAGAAAGAAAGATGATGAAATTATATTTCTTTAGAGTATTTTTATCTTTTTCATTCAACTCTTCAAAAAAAGTGTCGCTACTGACCGAGCCAGGTTTGCCAAAACCAACTAGATTAACTCAATGATCCCAAAGTGATTCCAATACTAACAACAAGATCAATCATATAACCACGAATTGAAAACTTATATAAGCTATGCAAAAGAGTAAATGATAGAACTTCTCATTAATAATCCATAACGACAACTCACACCAAGGGATACATATCTAACGAGAGAGGGGACACTTCCATAATGTAAACCATCCTACATAATAACTTCTATATTCATGATATGACTCTACTAAAAAGGTAAAAAGATAGAAGATAGTGATGTGATACCGCGGCACTCCCCCAAGCTTGGAACAAACCAAGGGGATGCCAAACCTGATGATGAATTACTCCTTTGGTGGTGGTGGTATCCTCTCGATGAGCTTCTTGACCAATTTCCCAAGTCCTCAATCTCGAAGGTGAGGGTACGGATCAACTCCGAGTTGTGCTTGATGCGGTGCATGATCATGTCAGATTGTGGATCCCAGCTCCTGTTATTCTTTTTCTGCTCTTCTTCCTTGCGGTCTTCTTTTCCTGCATGGTTATGGATAAAGGTATGGAAGGGACTCTTGGTGCTTGGAGAAGGTGTCCATGGTGCCAAGCAGTGACGCGGAGGCTTTCCTCCAGTTGACATCTGTGCAGTCCTTCTGATCCTGGCAGGGTTCGCCACCACTCCAATGCTTGCAACGGTAGTGCTGGTGTGCTTTGCCTCCTCTTCACCTTCACTCTTGATCTCCTTCTCCTGCCCGAAGTCTTAGAGATTTTCCTCCATAGGCTCCTTTCCTTTATCCTTGGCGAACACCATTGTGCTTCTAAGCTTTCAAAGATAGTTCCTGACAGAAACATATAGAAACGAAAACACGATGAAAACACGATATACGAGCCTCAGGGGATCCGAGGGATTATATATTACGAAGTTTCATATCAAACGGAAGGTACTGGGAGAAAACGAACCGGAGCCGGACTCCGGGGTGGACTCACCACCTAGTGGCACGACCAAGGGTGGGCCCGCGCCACAGGGTGGTGTGAGCCACCCTGGCTCCGTTTCCGTCCCTTTTTCACTTCGTAGCTTTTCTTATTGACTAAAAACTGCAAAAATATAGTTGGATAGTATTTTCGTGGAGCTTTTCTTACCAGAATTTTTACCTATTTGGAAACGGACTCTGCAGGTCCCTGAATTTGGTATTTAGTGGGTTCTTCCGGAGTCACCACTTGAATAATCATCAGTATCTTCATCTTCATACACTTATTACTTGAGTCATAAAACCCTTCTCTTCCTTATTACACAATTATCTCCACTACCTGGAAATTTCTTTCACACAAAACTTCACAGTTCTCATTAGCAACATTAGTATAAGTGAAGTGATAAAACCTTTTGAGTCCAACTTCAACTGAAAACCATCAAAACATAAGCTACTGTAGCAACTCCTTCCGAAAATCCAAAAAGAATTCAAAAAGGAAAACGAATAAAGAAGCAAATGCAAGAGTGGCTAAATCTGTCAAAACAGACCAGCAGGTAAAGATCAATTTTTTCGAAAATCTTCTGTTGCTCAAATAAAAAGTGCAAAACTAACGAAAGGTAAATAACAACCTGGGGCAGAAGCAAAAAAACATTACAGCTAAAACCGACATATAGATATCTCTCACGAGTTTTTATGGTGAAGCACAAAAATCTGTTTCGCGACATTAACTTCCCCAAATCTTACTTCTCTCTCATTAGAGGTTGATCTTGACACAAAAACCAAACAAAACGGATAAGGAGCGGTTATTACCGAAGTAATAACTTCCAAGACTCAAAGAAACAAAAACATACTAAAAGCAAAAATCGGGTTGTCTCCCAAAAAGCTCTTTCTTTATAGCCATTAAGATGGGCATGATAATTTTGAAGATGCTCACATAGGAATATGAATTGAAGTGAAAGAGAGCATTAAGAAGCAAAAATACACACATTTAAGCCTAACCCACTTCCTATGCAAGGGAATTTTGTAAACAAACAAGTTGTTGAAACTAGAGGCTGCAAGCATAAGAAGGCAAAAGAAGTGCGACATAAAAACTTTCAGCATAAAACGAGGAAACTTGATATTATTGAGATGTATAAGAACACTTTTCCCTCTCTCATAGTAACTTTCAGTATCATGCATAAACTTAAAAATATAACTATCACAAGGACCATCGTAACAATGATCACTTATTCTAACAGAAAATACAGGAATACTAGCTCTCATGACACTACTTTGTGAAATAATATTAGAGGTATCCTTACAAAGGATAGTGTGTCCCTCTTCTTCGTATTTAGTGAAAAAGTCTTTCACATTTGCTATTATAGGTTCATCAACCATTTGTTTATCAGGTTCAATAGCTTCATTCATACTTTCATCAACCATACTAGCTATCATAGAATGTTCCTTTATCTTAACTGGGAAAGGCATTTTCTCAATGTAAGGTTTAGGTAAAACATGATTAGCAGTATACACTTCAGTATTCTTGCCGGAACACTCTTAGCAACATCTTTATAAGGTTCATGATACTTATTCCACTTCTTTTTAGGCACTTCAATGTAAGAAGCAAAAGCCTTAAAATAAGAAGCAATAGCTTGAGAGTCTAGACCATAAGCATTTTTAATATTTTGAAAGTCATCAGTTCCCATAAAAGATTCAATGCATTCATAATCATAATTTATACCTGACTTTCTACCTTTGTCGTTCTCCCAAGCTTCAACATTGTCTTGAATACGGTCTAGGAGATCCCATTTAGCTACTTCTTCCATGCGAGTGAATGGTCCAGCACAAGAAGCATCCAATAAATCCTTGTCATGTAGAGGGAGCCTTGCATAAAAGTTATTGATAATAATATTGTTGGGGAGCTCATGAATGGGACATTTGATGATTAATAACTTCAATCTCCCCCAAGCTTGAGTTGTACTCTCTCCATCAAGAGGCCAAAAGTTGTATATTTGATTCTGATCTTTATGAATCTCACTAGGAGGATAAAACTTTGAATAAAAGAGAGGTACTATTTCCTCCCATTCCAGAGCATGATCATTCTTCAACAGCTTATACCATTCCTCAGCTCTTCCTTTCAGCGATAATGAGAATAACTTCTTCTTAACTTGATCTGTAGTAATACCTGCACACTTGAACAACCCGCATAATTCGTGTATAAAGAGTAAATGATCACCAAGATGGATAGTTCCATCCCCAACATAGTAGTTATCCATGACACGATCAATAATTCTCGTAGGTATTTTAAAAACATCATTCTCAGCAAGTGGTGGCTTATCTACTACCTTAGCAGTGGTAGTAGCATTACCAAATAAGAAACTCAGCGAGTTATCCAAAACGAAAATAAAGCAACTAACAGAAGTAAACAATACTCACAGTAGAAGTTTCCTTTACCAGTTCCACTCTCCAATAGTGCTTCACTCCCCGCCAACGGCGCCAGAAAATAGCCTTGATGACCCACAAGTATAGGGGGTGTATCGCAGTATTTTCGATAAGTAAGATTGTCGAACCCAACGAGGAGCAGAAGGTGCTGGCTAGTGGTATGGATCAGGAATTCTCTGCAAATACTTAGCAAATGGATTTTTAGGGGTTTTTTGATAAAGCAAGTAAACAAAGTACGAGTAAATAAAAGACAGTAGGAATAAATGCAGCAAGTGGCCCAATCCTTTATGCAGCAAAGGACAAGCCGGTTATATTACTTAAGATGACCAAACGTTCTCGAGGACACATGGGAAGACTGTCAAGTGCTTTCGCTTCATATAGTTGATTAATCTTCTTTAGCTTGCTAAGTGTTGTGTGGGTGAACCTGTGCTAATGTACCGACCTTCCTAGGACTAATACATCCTTGTGATTATACCCCTTGCAAACATCCGTAAGTACAAGAAAGTAATTAAGGTAGAAACCTAATCACAGCTTTAAACTCTAAGACCCTTACGTCCCTTGTGCAATGGTTTCCTAACGGGGGTTCAGGTTTCTGTCACTCCAGCAACCCCTACGATTAGTAGCCAAATACAGAGTGCATTCCCCTATGAAAGAACAATTCATGTTTTCCTATGTTTTGTGTGTTAGATAACAATACTGTGGAAATTATTCATGTGCGCTAAGTGTGCAGGAAGCTTTGAGGGGGGACGAATAATCCGCCCCACCAAGGGTCGGATAATCCGGCCTACCTCATTTCTCAAAGAGAGCCAAGGCGCGTCGCTCGGTATCTGGTCGGATTTTCTCCCGAAAAATCCGAACTGGGGCGGTTTTTACTCCCTAGGCCGAATAATCCGGCTGTCGCATGGACCGGATAATCCGGCCCCCAGTTTTCGAGCAAAAGGAGCCAAGGCGCGTCGCTCGGTATTCGGTCGGAATTTTCTCCCGGAAAATCCGAACTGGGGTGGTTTTTCCTCCCCAGGCCAGATAATCCGGCTGTCGCATGGACCGGATAATCCGGCCCCCTAGTTTTCGAGCAAAAGGAGCCAAGGCGCGTCGCTCTGTATCCGGTCGGATTTTCTCCCGGAAAATCCGAACTGGGGCGGTTTTTCCTCCCCAGGCCGGATAATCCGGCCCTCGCATAGGAACAGATAATCCGGTCCCCAGAAGTTGATCAAGGGCAAGCTCGGCACGACGCTCTGATAGGGGGCGGATTATCTGCCGGATATTCCGAGTCTGGGCGGCGTTTTCCCTAGACCGGATAATCTGGCCCTCACTTGGGCCGGATAATCCGGCCCCCAAAGTGTCCAACGGCTGGTTTCTGAAGGGGGTATAAATACCCCTTCTTCCCCAACATTCAGAACACTTGATTCATTCAAAATTGTCCAGACATTGTACAAGAGCTCTCATTCTCGATCTCCCACTTCAACCACCTGAAGGTCTTGATCTCTGGGGGAATTGAAGGAGGAGAAGTTAATCATCATCATCAAGAATCAAGCGCTTCAACTCCTCTCCATTCACTTGGAGAAATCCCTGATCTAGTATTCTTGTCAATACCTAGATCTTGTTTATTGTATTTGATAACTTTGTTCTTGTGGCAGCTTATTGTCATTTCGGGAGCCTCCAAGTTGTTGTGGAGTTGTTGCCCCGCTAGTTGTGTAAAGGCGATGGTGCCCGCCTCGAAGGGTACCTATAGTGGAAAGGTGGATCAGGCCTTTTGTGGCGAGATCCATCGGAGAACAGGGTGAGGCCTTTTGTGGCGTGGTGGTCTTAGTACCGCCCACCCCTCCAACGCAGACGTACTTCCCTTAACAAGGAAGGAACTGCGGTCAAACAAATCCTGTGTCTCCGCATGCTTCACTTCGGTTTACCCGTTCCTCTTCCACTAGCTCTTTACTCGCTAGTAGATATGGTTGCATATAGGGAAATTCCACCTAATAGTTTATCTAGAGAATCTACCCTTTGTGCTAAGCCTAAAACTGAAAAAGAATTAAAAATTGGTATAGCACCTATTCACCCCCCCTCTAGGTGCTCATACGATCCATTTCAATTGGTATCAGAGCCCCGGCTCTTAATTCGGGCTTAACCGCCTAAGAGTAGTATGGGTACCAAGGATGATGGAAATGAGGTTGTGGATAAGGTCACAATGGATGATCTCAAGTCGTTGGAAACAACCTTGTTGAAATCCTTTGAGGCCAAGATGGAGGAGATGAATCAAATGATTGCTCGCCTTACATCATCCATAGCCCCATCTCCATCCTCCTCTGAGGCTGCCACACCATCATCTAAGGAAAAGGGTAACACCGGATCCAAGGATGATGATGTGGAAGGTGAAAAACTTAATGGTTCCACCTCCAAGAAGGGAAGTGGTAAGGAGGAATATAGTGAGGTTCGCCATGTATATTCCCCCGACCCACCTATCCCTCATCCTCATATAAACAATAGGGGTGATCCACCCAAGATGACTGCATCCTCCTTTAATCAATGGTAATTCCTAATGAAATCTCATGTTTGCAGCTCCTCTATTGAATTGTGGAGGATTATTGAAGAGGGTCTTCATATTGGAGATCAAACCAACCTAACGAGAAGAGAAGTTGTGGATAGCCAGTTGAATGCCACCGCTCTCCACATGATATAGCTGGGTGTGGGCCCCAAGGACATGCCACACATCGAACATCTCAACATAGCTAAAGAGGCTTGGGATGCTCTTACGGATATCTTCGTTGGAAATGAAAGCATGAGAAGAAACAGGTATGATGCCCTTAGTAATGAAGCTGAGGGATTCTACATGTTGGATGGTGAAAACCATGAGGACATGTATAGAAGACTTAAGGGCATCGCAACAACATTTCGAAAGCATGGGGCCACTCACATTGATGATGCATGGATAAAAATAAAATACGTGAGTGCCTTAATGCCTTTCGAGCCAACGGATTGGAAGAGCCTGCAAGGTAGACATAACTATCATCAAATGACATCCAATGAAGTCATGCAAGAAATGGCGTCATTCAAAGTGGCAGCAAAGAATGCTGAAGATGCCTGTGCTCGGGCCATTGGAATGCAAAAGGGTGTCAATATGCCTCTCAAAGCCAATGTTGTTGAGCAAGAGGAAGATGAAGGAGTTTTTGAGGGGGTATCCATGGACTACCCCGATGAAGTCAAATGTTCTCATGGTGAGTACATGGCATTTTGTGCAAGGAACTTTTGGAAGGACCCTGCCAAAGCCAAGTCTAAACTTGAGCGCAAGAACGAGTCAAATGGAAGAAGAGAAAGTGGCCCAAGATTGAGAACTTGCTTCAACTGTGGAGATAGAATGCACTTTGTAGCCGAGTGTCCTTATCAAAATAGAGAAGACAATGGTGGCAGGCTCATTCTTAAAGAGAAATCTAAAGCACCTAAGAATAAGCCATTTATTAAGAAGAATGGCCCTTTCAAGAAGCAACCCAAGATTGTCTTGGTAGCTCAAGAGGAATACTCCTCCGCAAGTGGAGATGAAGAGGATGATGATAGTTCCCGCGAGGTGGCTGCTATAGCCACCACATCGACTCCCTCATCTCTCTTCGACTCGCCGAACGAGAACGCCATCAACAACAACGCCACTTGCCTTGGCAAGAGGGTCCGAGGTATCAACTTCTAGCTCTTCATTTCCTAAGACTAACATAATTTTGGATATGGATGATCATGACAGTCTTAAAATGAAAGAAGAAGTTATTGCCTTGGATACTTTTTTCACTAACCTACTAGGTGAGCACAAAATCCATTTTGATGCTCTTATGAGTCAACTTGCTCAAGCCGAAGATCTTCTTGAAGAAAAGGGCAGAATTGAAAGAGAAGATGCCTTGGAGATAGCTTCTTTGAAGAATGCCTTGGAAGAGGAAGAGGAAGCTCGAGTATCTTTAGAAGAAAGACTCGAATCCCTTGAGGAGTCACAAGAAGAAGCTGTATCTCAGCTCATTAAAGAACATGACCATGCTCTTGCCAAGGTAAAGAAACTAAAGAAAGAAAAGATTGAAATGGTATGATGTGCCAAGTACCTCCACTTCATCCTCTGGAAAAGAAGACCTTGCAAGAAGTTCTCAACACAAAGGTAAAGGGGTTATTGATGAGATACTGAGCAGGCAGAGGACAAATAATAGTAAAGAAGGTCTTGGTTACATACCCAAGACAAAGAGCAAGAAAAACAAGAAG
Organism: Avena eriantha; assembly: GCA_910589775.1. Classification (NCBI taxonomy): domain Eukaryota; kingdom Viridiplantae; phylum Streptophyta; class Magnoliopsida; order Poales; family Poaceae; genus Avena; species Avena eriantha. The sequence continues at coordinate 341,103,777 of OU342741.1, forward strand.
AAGAAGAAGAAGAAGAAGAGCAAGACTGCTCAACCAAATACTAGCAACATTACCAATGACAAGACTAATTATGATGGTTTTGCAGGGATCAACAATCCTAACTTTGAACTATATTGTGATTATTATGGTGATGTTGATGCTAGTTATGTAGGCCCTTATGATTGTTACATTCCTTGGTCTATTTGGGTTCCCAAGACCCTTGTTACTAACATGAGAGGACCCATTGAAAAATGGGTACCTAAAACCAAGAAGTAATTTTCTTGCAGGGCTATGCTTCCGGTGGTTCTATATGGGTACTCGATAGCGGTTGCACGAGTCATATGCCGGAAGCAAGGAGATCATCACAGAGATGTGGCCAAATCTTGATCACATAACCGTCTCGTATGGTGACAAGTCAAAATCTGAGGTATTGGGTCTCGACAAAGTTGTGGTGGCTCACGATATCTCTCTCATGGACGTCATCCTTCTTGAGACCCTCGGGTACAACTTACTTTCAGTTCGCGCCCTTGGTAAGATGGGCTTTGCAGTTTATATTGATGCTGATTTGGTGGTACTCTTGTGGAGCAAGTCTCTAAAAGTCGCTTTCGTGGGATATGTCGAAAACAACCTGTACGTGGTGGACTTTTCGGGGAAAACCACTACAGGCCCGATGTGTCTTTTCGGAAAGGCTGACGCGGGTTGGCTATGGCATCGCCGACTAGCCCACGTCAATATGAGAACTTTGCAAAGTCTCCACAAGGGTGGCCACATTCTTGGACTAAAAGAAAATGTCTCCTTTGCCAAAGATCGTGTTTGCGGGGCGTGTGTTGAAGGGAAAATGCATGACTCACCTCATCGAAGGAAAACCATTATCTCTTCAAAAAGGATTTTGGAGCTTCTTCATGTGGACCTCTTTGGACCTCCATCTCATGCAAGCCTTGGTGGGAAGAAGTATTGTCTAGTGATTGTTGATGATTACTCAAGATACACTTGGGTTTATTTCTTCAAGTTGAAGAGTGAGACTCAACAAACTGTCATCGACTTTGCCAACGAGGTTCAACGTCAACACAACGTCCCAATTCTGGTTATAAGAAGTGATAACGGCTCAAAATTCAAGAACTATACCTTAAATGAGTTCCTAAGTGAAGAGGGGATAAGACATCAATATTCCGCTGCGTACACCCCTCAACAAAATGGTGTAGCCGAGAGGAAGAAATGAACTCTAATGGATATGGCAATATCAATGTTAGCCGAATTTAAATCTCCATATAACTTCTGGGCTGAAGCAATCTCCACTGCTTGTCATTCATCCAATCGGTTATACCTCCGCAAGATCTTGGACAAGACTCCATATGAAATACTTACTGGTAACAAGCCAAACATCTCATACTTTCGGGTATTCGGGTGTAAGTGTTTCTTTCTTATCAAAGAAGTTCGTTTATCTAAGTTTGAATCTAAGGCTTTATATGGTATTTTTGTTGGTTATGGTGCCGAATCCCACACTTATAGAGTCTACAATAAGCTCTCCGGAACTATTGTAGAATCTTGTAGTGTGGTGTTCGAGGAAAATGACGGTTCCCGTGCGGAGCAAGTTGGTGTTTGTGATGCAGATGTTGAAATACCCCAAGATGCCATAAGAAGAATGGGCATGGGATTTTTCTGCCCCATTGAGGAACCCCTTGTGGCGGACCGGGAAGGACAATGCTCTACTCATATAGAGCCCTCATCTACACATACTCAACATGTTCCAACCACGGGGGCAACTTCTACACCATCTCCATCAACTGCTGAAGGTCAAGATGTTCCAGAAAGCTCCAGGCCGGATTTTCTGGTTGACACCGGATTATCCGGCCACCCCGCTCCAACTGACCATTTTTCTCCTGGTGGTGAAGATATCAACGCAAGCTCCAGGCCGGATTTTCCGGCTAGCCCCGGATTATCTGGCCCCTCGCCAGTTCAAGCAAGCCCTAGGCTTCTTGATGAAGCTGCTACAAATACTCCCAAGCCGGATTATCCGGCCTCTCCATCGGCCGAATTATCCGGCCCTGACTCTCCAGTTCAGCAGCCTCCTATTATGGCTACGGACTCACCTCAAGGGCACGTGTCTCCACCACCTGCTACTGATATTCTAGTTCCTGATCAAGGTCGAGTAAATGCTTCCAATGAAGACTCAAGTGATGAATCTACTCCTCCAATAGACAACAAACTTATTGAACTTCGTCGCAAGGCTCGGGCTGATCGAAACCTTGAGTTGAGGGGTCACACTCTCGACAAGGTTGTTGGTGATCTTTGATGAAGGGTTTCTACAAGAAGAGAATTGGCCAGTTTTGGTGAGCATCAAGCTCATATCTCTATGGTGGAACCTAAGAAGGTCTTTGAAGCTCTTGAAGACCCAGACTGGGTTGTTGCTATGCATGAAGAATTGAATAATTTCGAGCGCAACAAAGTCTGGAAACTCATGGAGAAACCCAAAGAGTGCCGCAATGTTATCGGTACCAAGTGGATTTTCAAAAACAAGCAAGACGAGAATGGCATTGTTGTGAGGAACAAGGCAAGACTTGTGGCACAAGGTTACTCCCAAGTTGAGGGCATTGACTTCGGCGAGTCCTATGCTCCAGTGGCTCGCCTTGAGTCCATCCATATCCTTCTTGCGTATGCTGCCCATAATAATTTTAAGTTGCAGCAAATGGACGTCAAGAGTGCCTTCCTTAACGGTCCTCTACATGCGTTGGTATACGTAAAGCAACCCACGGGGTTTGAGGATCCTAACTTTCCGAACCATGTCTACAAACTCGATAAGGCACTCTATGGCCTTAAACAAGCCCCACGTGCGTGGTATGAGCACCTTAAAGAGCTTTTGTAAGATCGTGGCTTCGAAGTTGGGCAAATCGATCCCACTCTTTTTACTAAGAAGGTTAAGGGGGAGCTCTTCGTATGCCAACTATATGTAGACGATATCATCTTTGGTTCTACTAATAAAGCTTTTAATGATGAATTTTCAAAGCTTATGACTGACAGGTTTGAGATGTCTATGATGGGGGAATTACGGTTCTTTCTTGTATTCGAGATCAAGCAACTTAGAGAAGGAACCTTTATTAATCAAGCAAAGTACATCCAAGATATGCTCAAGAGATTTAAGATGACGGATCTAAATGGTGTCGCCACTCCAATGCAAACAAAATGTCATCTTGAACTCAACCCACATGGTAAAGATGTGGACCAAAAGGTATACCGGTCCATGATCGGTTCTCTTCTTTACCTCTGTGCATCTAGACCCGATATAGTGTTGAGTGTGGGGGTGTGTGCAAGGTATCAAGCAGCTCCTAAAGAAAGCCACTTAGTGGCGGTCGAGAGGATCTTTCGATATTTGGTTCATTCCCCTAACTTTGGTCTCTGGTATCCCAAGGGCTCCAATTTCTCGTTATGTGGTTATACTGACTCAGATTGGGCTGGTGATAAGGATGATCGGAAATCCACTTCTGGAGCTTGTCAATTCTTGGGAAGATCTCTCGTTTGTTGGTCCTCTAAAAAGCAGAATTGTATATCTCTCTCCACCGCCAAAGCTGAATATGTTGCTGCTGCCAGCGCTTGCACCCAATTATTGTGGATGAGGCAAACTTTAAAGGAATACAGTGTCAATTGTGACAAAGTGCCTCTTTTATGTGATAATGAAAGTGCAATCAAAATTGCGTACAATCCTGTTCAGCACACAAGGACAAAGCATATAGAGATTTGGAATCATTTTATTCGAGACCATGTTGCTCGCGGCGATATTGATCTATCCTTTGTGAGCACGAAGAACCAACTTGCGGATATTTTTACAAAGCCAATTGATGAAGCAAGATTCTACTATTTGAGGAATGAGCTAAATATCATTGATTCCAAGGGCTTTTCTTGATTACCCATGCACTCACTCGTACATCTCAATCCTTCTTTGGTCTAGGTGTGGGCATGGATATAGGGGGAGTGTGGTCCTAACTCATTGGGCTAACCCTCCCCCCATAATGCCAAGAGCAAGATAAATCATTTCTCTTAATATCATTTTGTGATATGTGAGCTTTTTGATGAGTATTGGTCGTGAACCCAAGATATATCTTCGCGGTGTCACACCATACACTCCAACAAGGTGGCCTCGGCCACCGCCCTCTCCCTTGAGGAGAATTGGCTCTTTTTGGCTGTTCTTTGTTCTCTCATGTTCTTATGAGAATCACACTCAATCTTGGCTTTTATTTGATTTGGATTTTGCTAGTTTGAGTGTCTAGTACCATCTCAGTTTGGCTCTCTTAATCCTAAGCCTTCCCCTACCCCTAAGCCATCTATTCTAGCACACAAGTCCCTTGTACACCTTGTGGGGGTGTTGTTTAGGGACGCGCGGGCCTGGTTCTGTGTGTAACAGAGTCCCAGATTTGAGGCGAGATAATCCGGCCCAAGTATAGGCCGGATAATCCGGCCCTGGCGGATTTCATCTTAAAGGGCAGGGCTCGGGGGGAAGGGCTCATAACGAGCAGCACTTCTCCCCCAACCCTTTCCTCCTCCTCAGCCATCGCCTGCCGTCCCCCACCCTCCCCGGAGCCTCTCCGGCCACCAGATTTTCCGGGCCTCCCCGAATCTTCTTCTCCATGCCTCTGGGTGGTTCCGGTGTTCCCAAGACCTACAAGCGCCATCCTCACGCCAAATACTTTCGGGACGACGGACAGGGTAACTTAGTGGACGAAGTTGAATTGAGGAGAAGGAAGAACGAAGAGAAGCACATGGCTGAACAAGCAAAGAGGACTAGGAAGGGGTGTCCAAGAGGAAGGGTAAGGAGCCCAAGACCAACTACAGGACTTTGGATGCGGTCTCCTACTCCGCCATCCGTCACTGTGACTTGTTTGCTGAGCTACCTCGTGATGATGAGCTGGGGGATACTCGTTTTTGGTGTGCAGAACAGAAGGGGATCTATGAAGATATATATGACAGGCTGAACATTAGGCCTATGCACCCACTGGTACTTGCTGATGCTTTGGAGAAGGCTCATCTTGTGGATGCGATGTATGTGGCTGAGAGGATGGGGCTACACCATCTTATGTCTCTCCAGTGCTCCTTTGACTCTGAGGTGGTGAAGCAGTTCTTCTCCACTTTGGTTATTTGTGGGGATGAGCATCACACTATGAAGTGGATGACTCATGACAGGCCTATGACTGTTGATTTTCACGTGTTTGCTGAGGTCCTTGGGTACTCTTTCCGCAGCACGGATAGAGCCAATGGCCACCGCATCATCACCCAGCTGAAGCCCAACAAAGATGCAGCTCTCTCCCCTTGCACTGTGGACAATGGCATTGTGGGCACTCTGGCTGGTCTTGCTCCCATCTACGCTGCCTTAATGAGTCTCTTTCGTGACTCCATTATTCCGAGTGGGGGCAACAATGACAGCATCTGTGGTCACCTTGTTCAGCTACTTCAATTTTCTCATGAGGTTGCCTCTTGCGAGGACGAGTCAGTGCAGTACAAGCTGGATGTCATGGACTTCATTTACCATGAGCTGTGTGATGCTATATTCAACCATCTGTCCATTCCCTATGCACCCTACATTATGATGCTCATTCGTCACCTGCTTCCTGCTGAGGAGTTCCACATCAACTCGGTGCACAAGGCCAAGAATATCTACACCAAGGTTCGGAAGACCTCTCACCCCTCCTCTTCTCCTGAGGGTCTCATGAGGGATGCTCGCAGGCCCCCTGTGCCTCCCGTGGCCCATGAGATCAAGCAGCTGAACTTTATCTAGCGTAACATTCTCTGCATGGGCGTGGACACGCGCAAGGGTCAGTACGAGGCATACAAGCAGCGTCATGAGTTGGCTCACTCCCAGCAGCTCATTCTCCACCACGTGTCCAGCGCTTCGGGTGCTCCTCCGGCTCCTACACCTCCCACTCCGTATGCTCGGTGGAACTCTTCCTCCGGGCTGAACTATGGTGAGCTGGAGCGTCACTTGTTCCCCTTTGCGCCTGCTGCTGCTGATGAAGATGAGGAAGGTGACACTGAGGAGCTTGAAGATGAGGATGAGGATGAGAATGAAGATGAGGAAGAGGACGAGGACTACGAGTGATCCCGTGGGGCGCTAGCATCGCTCTTCTCCCTTTTTGGTGTCTCGATGCCAAAGGGGGAGAAGTAGTTCTATTAGGTTGTCCGTGGATTTGCATGGGTCGGGCATAAGCACTTGCACTTTTCTATTCGTGCACTTTTCTATTCGTCATTTTCTTGCTTATGTCCATTTAGCGTTGAACTTTAAATTCGTGATTTGTGGTTGTTTGAGACTCTTTGTGGTTTTCTGGATTATATGCCTATGGATTTCATATCATGGATTATGCGTATGGATCTATCTATTCATATCCTATTGCTGGAGGTTTATTACGGAAGGCGCGCTCATATTGGTTATCCGGTATTAATTATGACTTATGTAAAGGATGCCTTCTCTCTACCTCGGTGGTATGTTTTGTTGCTCATATGTCTATGGAATAGATTCACCTATTTGTGTGCATTTGTATTCCAATGCAAAACTCTATTATGCACACATTGAGGGGGAGTCTCTTTCATAGTTATTACTGTTTGTCTTGTGACTTTCTCCTGCAAATCCTGGTATTGTCATCTAACACCAAAAAGGGGGAGATTGAAAGAACATTTCATGTTTTCCTATGTTTTGCGTGTTAGATAACAATACTGTGGAAATTATTCATGTGCGCTAAGTGTGCAGGAAGCTTTGAGGGGGGCCGGATAATCTGCCCCACCAAGGGCCGGATAATCTGGCCTACCTCATTGCTCAAAGAGAGCCAAGGCGTGCCGCTCGGTATCCGGTCGGATTTTCTCCCGGAAAATCCGAACTGGGGCGGTTTTTACTCCCCAGGCCAGATAATCCGGCTGTCGCATGGACCGGATAATCCGGCCCCCCAGTTTTCGAGCAAAAGGAGCCAAGGCGCGTCGCTCGGTATCCGGTCGGATTTTCTCCCGAAAAATCCGAACTGGGGTGGTTTTTCCTCCCCAGGCCGGATAATCCGGCTGTCGCATGGACCGGATAATCCGGCCACCTAGTTTTCGAGCAAAAGGAGCCAAGGTGCGTCGCTCGGTATCCAGTCGGATTTTCTCCTGGAAAATCCGAACTAGGGCGGTTTTTCCTACCCAGGCCGGATAATCCGGCCCTCGCATAGGACCAGATAATCCGGCCCCCAGAAGTTGATCATGGGCAAGCTCGGCACGACGCTCTGATAGGGGGCGGATTATCTGCCGGATATTCCGAGTCTGGGGTGGTGTTTTCCCCAGACCGGATAATCCGGCCCTCACTTGGGCCGGATAATCTGGCCCCCAAAGCGTCCAACGGCTGGTTTCTGAAGGGGGTATAAATACCCCTTCTTCCCCAATGTTCAGAACACTTGATTCATTCGAAATTGTCCAGACATTGTACAAGAGCTCTCATTCTCGATCTCCCACTTCAACCACCCGAAGGTCTTGATCTTTGGGGGAATTGAAGGAGGATAAGTTCATCATCATCATCAAGAATCAATCGCTTCAACTCCTCTCCATTCACTTGGAGAAATCCCTGATCTAGTATTCTTGTCAATACCTAGATCTTGTTTATTGTATTTGATAACTTTGTTCTTGTGGCAGCTTGTTGTCATTTCGGGAGCCTCCAAGTTGTTGTGGAGTTGTGGCCCCGCTAGTTGTGTAAAGGCGCTGGTGCCCGCCTCGAAGGGTACCTATAGTGGAAAGGTGGATCAGCCCTTTTGGGGCGAGATCCATCGGAGAACAGGGTGAGGCCTTTTGTGGCGTGGTGGTCTTAGTACCGCCCACCCCTCCAACGCAGACGTACTTCCCTTAACAAGGAAGGAACTGCGGTTAAACAAATCCTATGTCTCCGCATGCTTCACTTCGGTTTACCTGTTCGTCTTCCACTCGCTCTTTACTCGCTAGTGGATAGGGTTGCATATAGGGAAATTCCACCTAATAGTTTATCTAGAGAATTTACCCTTTGTGCTAAGCCTAAAATTGAAAAAGAATTAAAAATTGGTGTAGCACCTATTCACCCCCTCTAGGTATTCATACGATCCATTTCACCCTAGGCCCATATAGGTGAAGTGTCATGTAGTCGACGTTCACATGACACCACTAGAAGAAGTACACCACAACTCAAATATCAAACTATTCAATCTTTCTCAACACAACTCCACTACTAACAACATGACTTCTCCCATGTCCTCAAGAACAAAACGAACTACTCACAAGACATCATATGGATCATGATCAGAGATGGAATAATGATGTATAACAATCTGAACATAAACAATAATTCAATGGTTCACTCAATAGCATCAACTACAAAGAGCAATCAACACCGGGAAAGTTTCCCTTATGAACTATGCAAGATTCAACACAATTGTTACAGCAATATGGAGATGGTGATGAGGGTGCTGATGGTGATGATGGTGGTGATGATGATGATGATCCCGATGAAGTCCAGCTTGATGGTGGTGTTGATGGTGACGATCTCCCCTCTCCGGGAAGGAATTCCCCCGGTAGAAATCTATCTGCCGGAGAGATCTTTCTCTCTCGGTGTTTTCCACCCCGCAAAGGTGGCGAAATCTTTCTGTGGTCGCCCCCCGAGTCTTAGGATTTCGGGAGGATAATATACGCCAGAGGGGAGTGCCAAGGGTGGACCAGGGCGGCCACACCACCTGGTGGCACGGCCTAGGCTGGCCCGCGCCAAGGGGTGGTGTGGGCCCCCTATGGCCCATCTCCAGCCCCCCTTCTGGCTTCCTTCGTCTTCTGGAAAAATAGGATTTTCCCTATATTTTTCCGGATTTTCTGATCTTCGCGAATTTTGCCTCCAAACAGCACCTTTTCCATCAGAATCCTGACTGCAGCAGTCCATGCTCTAAAAGTCATCAACCATGCAAAAACTGATGAAATAACATAAGTATCACCTCTCAATTCGAAATATATCAATGAATAAAAGCGAATTATGACATAGAATAATGATGCAAAATGGACGTATCAGGCGGTAGAAGGGTGGCCCCCACCTCGCGCGCAGACCTAGGTCGGCCGGCCCCCATGCCCCCTTGGGCGGCAGCCCTCACTCATAAGACATTCCCTTACCATATTTAATTAATTCCGCATGATCGAAAACCTATTTTCGATCACTCCGAACAACCTTAGGTTTCTCTCGGAACCCTTCTAGTTTTCTCTCTTCTTTCTTCTAGTGATCCTGATGCTTCCAAAACAATCTCATAGCATCGTCGAACCCTATGGTTTGGGTCAAGGAGATATGCCCTAGAGGCAAATAATAAATGGTGTTTATTATCATATCTCATTAGTTCATAACATTTTTATACCATGCTATAACTATATCAAGTGGAAACAATGATGCATGTATGGTATGTAAACAAACCATAGTACCTAGTAGTCTCTATACAACTAGTTCATTGGAAAAATGATCATCAAGGTTTTTTGATCACGGTGCATTTATGCCAATTGACAATAAGGTCATATCATTAGTGAATGATGTGATGGACATTATCCAACATAAGTATTGTAACAAGACCAAGTCACATAGTTCATCATTGCAATAATTAGAGACAAAGTATCCTACTCCTTAGACTGTGAGTTCACATTTAATCACTATCACCCGAGGTTGATTTGATTGCATCAACCATCACACTGTAACATGATGGTCATAAAGGTGCATATTGGGTATTCCAGAGGGATATGTTGAGGCATATGCATCAAGATCGGGATTTATTCTCCTGCGTGACGAGAATATACACCGAGCCAATCGGTGATTCCATCCATAATGTTTCAACATGTGACTAGGTCACGGGGATGCAATATCATGGTAACGAGTAAAGCAGCACTTGTTGGAAACGATATTGAACAAGGTATAGTGATACCAATGATTAGATCTTGGACAAGTCAAGTATCAAAGTAAAAAAAGGAATTGGACTCAATGTTTATGGTTCAAATGACATTGAGATCGTGAAATGCACATGGGTCATTATGGGAATATTGGTACCACTAATGATCATTGATATGAGATGTGTCTTGATCATGTCTGTGATGTTCCCGAACCATAGGGTAACACACTTAAGGGTTCAATGACGCTTGGAGATTGTTTTGGAATCATGGGAATCACATGAAGAAAGAGAAGAGAAAGCCAAAAGTGTTCCGTCAGAGAATCGAAATCATTTCTGGCGGATCCGAAGGAGTTCAGAGTGAATTGAAAGGTGTTTCGGGTAAAAAGGGATTTAATTATATTTGTTTTATATTAATTTTTTGAATTAATAATAAAATTAATATTTAAAATTAAATTGAAAGAGTAACTTCCCTAATGGGCCGAATCCCCGGAGGAAAAAGACCCATGAGGGAAGCGGCCATGGGAGGCAAGCCGCCGCCCCCTAGGGGCCCCACCCTACCTGCCTTGGGCTGCGCACGGGGGTGAGTGGCCCACCCGAGCAGCCCCATGGCGCGCCGCCTCCTCCACTCCTCCTTGGTTTAGTCCCACCCCAGGATTTAATAGTTGGTGCCCACTTTTCCCCTATATATAAAGGTCTATATGGGAGGGAAAAATACACACAATATTCTCTAAGACAATTTCCTTAGAGACTCTCTCTCTCTTCTCTCTTACAATTGCAACCCCAAGTAAGGGTTACACGCGTGGGAGACTCCTTCGCTGCGGCACGCTGTTGTGCTGCGGAGATTCTGACCGGAAGATATACTTCCACATCCTAGCTGGATCAGGGAGAATGGATGTCGTCATCGAGCATCAGACATGTGCACTACCATGGGGGTACTGCCACTTGTGGCACCTAGATTATCTTTCAAGAACCTGGGGGTGACTTGCGAGGTGCTTCGTGACCTTGATCTTGGCTACAAGAATGTTAAACACTTTCGGTCTACAAGAGTATGTTACAGAAACCTTCTCCATTATAGCATTACTCCTAGATAGATTTTACCATTTGGTGTTACGCTAGTTAGAAAATTTGTGTTTTCTGCTACGAATCCCTTCAGTGGTATCACAACCATTCTATGCGAAGTACTGCTTGTACGTTTAGAACACATGTTGATTGTGTGGGCATTTATCCTATATTTTTTACCCTCTCACGTGTACTTGCTTATATCGCGACAATGTTTGATGAAGCGGCCTGGACCTATCTTACTCGTAAGCTTAAGCGAGACTGGTTCTATGCTCAACATATGGATTGTACCATCTAAGTGGCTAGCGGGTGTCTGTCTCTCTTTCAGTAGTTGATATGTCATTTGTAACAGAGGGCCCTGAAAGGGGTGTAGTAGAGACAACTGTTTGATCCATGTTGTGGTCCGAAGTTCGTAGGTAGGAACGGTTCTGTCATGAAATCCTAACAACCACGTAAAACTTACGAGAGATAAAGTAGAGCCGTCTAACTTTATTTTGCAAGAATCATATGATGTGATATGGTCATGGTCGTAGTCAAGGTAAAGTAATTTACTTTTCTGTTACTAAGTTGTATAGTAATATTCATAGTATCGATGAACGACCAACTGGTTGAGTCGTGGACTTGGCGTCGTGCTGGTGGCAAGAAGGATATCATGTCGGAACGCTAGATGGAGATCATTGTGCATGAAGTAGGACCATATCATATCACTATAACTTCATGTGATTTTGATACCTTATACATCTTGTTGTGTGCTAGTATTAGATACACTAAATTAGCATTACATAAGGTGATCCATAATTAATACCAATTATAGTGTTCTCCCATTAGTGTGCACCACCAAGAAAGTCCATCATTATGGAGCAGACTATGATGATCGGGTTCAAACATATCATCGTTTGCATACGCTGGGTGTAAGCCATGTATGAACTGCAATACACTAAGTTGAATTGGCGAGCCTAGCATGTACAGACATGGCCTCGGAACACGAGAGATCGAAAGATCAAGCACGAGTCACATGAATGTTATGATCAACACTACGTTGTCCACCTTTGCAACTATGCCATCGGTCGTGATGATCAGGGATGATGTAGTGAGTTGGGATCGTGTAATCACTAAAACTGTCCAAGGAATGATAGTGTTAGTGGGAGATCAATGGATAATTTGATTACAAATTTTAACTCATATTATTAACTTAGTCTAAGTGTTTTTGCAAATATCCTTGTAGATCATGGCCTATCCCAGTGAGTTTTTCAACCATGGGAATTTCTTGCATGATGTGAAACTTAAAGTAGACGGGTCAAACTTCATAGATTGGTACCACCGCTTGAGGGATACCCTCGACATAAATGATCTTCTTTACGTGATACAAGAACCACTAGGAGATTGTTCCTATGACTCTGCGGATGAGCAAGAGAATGATGAGTATCGTTCTCCTTGTGACATCTCCATTGTCTTCCAATGTGCCATGCTCCATTCGATGGAGCCTGAGTTGTGGCTGCATTTCTTCAATACCGACGCATATGAGATGGTTGATGAGTTGAAGGTGCTCTTCACCTTGCAAGTCAGGTTTAAGAAGTATGAGTTGTTGGATGAGTTTCTTTCAATCAAGATGGAAGAAAATGCCCGCTTGTGGAATCACTTAGCGATAATGCATGAGCTTCATGAACACCTCACATACAATGTGGACTACTTAATGATGGATAACTTTGTGATAGATGGGGTGTGGCGCTCGCTTCCTCCGAGCTACAAATATGTCGTCATGGGATATATCATGAGAGATGAACCATTCACCTTTCAAGAGTTCGTGACAGAGTTGAAAACTCTAAAAGTTAGCTTGATTGCAGTGGATGTCATGGATGGAGAAGCTATATATTAGACATACAAGTTATAAATGTTATTCTTGCAAATACTTGTTGAACTTTACAAAGTATTTAATACTTATTCTATTTTATAAAAACATGACCTTCTGCTCGAGAGTTGCTGAAGAGACGAGGCGACATGGCATGACGATGGTAAGCAAGATAGTTGATGTCCGACGTCATGCCTTCCCTCGATGTTTATCATTTGGATTAGTGGATTTGAATAAATTTTGTATTCACTGTGTGTGAATTTTATTAGTGTTTCTTGCTTTTAGTGAGACGGTTATTCATATGAGTAAGTGACAAGCCAGTTGTACTATTCTGATGAATAATATAATTTATGGTCACATTACGATTATGAATGAATTGTTCTTATTTTATTCTCAATGATAATAGTTTAAGCATTTATAAAGAATTAGAATGTCAGAAGATACCCAAAGCTTAATAATGGCATCATCAATAAATGACATTGTTGTTTAAATCATGTTGTTGTTACGTGCATGTAATAGTTTCATATTGATGAAATGTGAAGTCCTTAGGTATTCGATCTTTTGACACATGCAAAACCATGCCTCAATGGGCAAAATGACTAAAAATCCGCATTCTGGTAAAACAATTATATGCAAAGAATTATTGGATATCATACATGATGATGTATTGTAGTTTAACAAAATAGTGGAAATCATTATTTGCAAACTTCATTGTGGATTTAAGTGAATATGTGTATTTACTTAATGAAACACCAGTCTAAAACTATTTTAGTTGTTCAAATGATTTCAGAATGAAGAAGGGTATTAAATTAACAAGAATACAAAGTATGTATGATTTGATAGACATGAATAAGTATTGAAGTTAAGTTTTGGCATAAAAGACTTATGAAAGATGTTCCATAAATTATGATGATTGGACACTTCAAAGTGTATTGATATGTCTAAACATCATAATCATATTGTATTTTCATATGGTGTAAAATTATCTCTTATCAAGGTTACAGTTATCATTTAGAGTTAGAGATCAAGTAGCAAAGACTCATTTCAGATATAAGGAACATATAAAGATCCGTGGAAACAACACCATAAGAGATATGGCATGTTCGAGTTTCTGGAGATTTCTATAATTTGAAGTCATGATGACTATGTAAATATTAGTAGTGTATTATTAGGAAACTATAAATACAGATTACACAATTGGAACCAAACATGAAAACCTGTCATTGCTCGAGGCATTGTTTTCTTGAGAAGCAGTTTCTCAATGAAAGTGGCACAGTCGAATATGTTCCATGAACCAAACTCTATAAGTGGAGGATAAACAAGGTTATTGACCTTGCCTATGAATGTCAAGTGGCACAATGGAATATGTTCCATGAACCAAACTCTATAAGTGGAGGATAAACAAATGATAATGGTCATGATGTTTCATCTAGTACTTTTTGAAGAGGTTCATAGCAAAAACACAATTTTTTCTACGCTAGAACACACCAAATGCTAGGATCTAACTAGGAGTAAAGCTGTAACAGAGGAGGTTTTGGTTACATACGCTTGTAGACCGAAAGTGGTTAATGTTCCGAGGGGAACATGGATGACATAGTCGTACTCGTAGCTGACCTCAAGGTCCAGAATATCCTCGCAAGTCACCCCTTGGTCCTCATGAACCAATCTGGGCCACGATAGTTCGTGAGCCATTAGTGGCACCACCCCCATGGTTTCATACACATACGGTGTAAGATGAAAACCTCGATTCTCTGATCCCTGTTGAGAGTGTGGAAGTAGATCTTCTAGATGGAATCCCTGTAGCATAATGGCGTGCCACATGTGTGTCGTCTGTTGCATGTATAGTCCTTCTAGGGACCGTGTCATCGGAGAAGGCAACGAGAGAGAGAGAGATATTTATTCTCTAAGGAAAATTCCTTAGAGAATTATTAGTTTTTTAATTTTCCACCCCCATGTCCCCATTTATATATATAGGAAAAAGTTGGGCACACCCTCCTCTAAAGTCCCAGGATGGGACTAAAGAAGGAGGAGGTGGGAGGCGCCAAAGGGAGGGTGCCATGGGCCGGTGGGGCAGCCGATTGTGCCCCACCCCACGCACATCCCTAGGCCGGTTGAGTGGGCCCCCTTGGGCGGCGGCATGGCCCCCTTGGGCGGCTTGGTCTGCCCCTTTTGGGTGGCTTCCCTCTTGGGCCCTTTTCCCTCGGGAATTTGGCCCATTAGTGGAAGTTGCACATTAAATTTAATTATAAATATATATTTAATATTAATGCAAAAATTAATATGAAATACATACCATTAAATTTCCTTTGACCCGAAACGCCTTTCGGTTCACTCCAAACACCTTCGGATCCTCTAGAAACGATTCCGGTTCTCTCACGGAACGCTCCCTGTTTTTGCTTTTCTCTCATCCTGTGATTCCGATGTTTCCATAATGATCTCAAGTGTCATCATACCCATAAGCGTGTTACCCCAACGGTTCAGGAACATCACATACATGATTGAGACGCCTCTCATATCAATGATCATTAGAGGGACCAGGATGCCCATAATGACCCATGTGCATTCCACGATTTTTAATGTCATTTGAATTGCAAACGTCGAGTCCAATTCCCTTTGTTACTTCGATACTGACATGTCCAAGATATGATCATCGATATCACCATAGCTTGTTCAATCACGTTACCGACAAGTGTTTTTTACTTGTTCCCGTGATATTTCATCATCGTGACCTAGTCACATGTTGCAACATTATAGATGTAATCTCACTGAGTCGGCCTTGTGTATCTTTCTGTCACGCAGGTGAAAAAATCCCGATCTTGATGCATATGCCTCAACCTATCCCTCTGGAATACCCAACATGCACTATTATGATCACCCAATTACGGTCATGATGTTTGATGTAGTTAAAGCAGCCTTGGGTGATTGTGATTACTATGATCTCACGGTCAAAGGAGAAGGATACTTCATTTCTAACTATTGCAACGATGAACCAGGTGACTTGATCGTGTTGCAATACTTATATTGGGTAATTTCCATCACATCATTCACCAATGACATGACTTCATTGTCAAATGGCATAAATGCTCCATGATCAGGAAACCTTGATCATAGGTTTCCCAACGAACTAGTATAAATAGAGGCTACTAGGGACTTGGTCTATTTACATACCACACCTATATCAATGTTTCCACTTGATACAGTTATAGCATAGTATAAAACTATTATGAACTAATTGAGATATGATAACAAAATCCATTTATTATTTGCCTCTACAACATATCTCCTTCAGTATCCCACTTGCACTAGAGTACAAATAATCTAGCATGCATTTGCTACTAATCATAAACCATATCACATATGTATTTATTGATCATGCTTGCTCATGGAAACGTCATGTCCCTGGTCTATTTTACCAGATCCATATGCCTTTTGTAAATTTTTAATGTCTCCTAATTTTGACATTTACACTATTATCACATAATGTGCCGAAGTATTCATTTGGCGATAGAGTGAGACTTTGTTTCCTATTTTTTACAATGACCATTGATCATTCATTTGTACTTTCACTATTGTCATGTAAACTCCAAAACACACTCAGGAGACGTCAAACTTCATTATCCAAATAACTATACTAGATACTTCAGAAGTAGCCATATACTTTATATATATGTGGATCCTAATCGATAGTGCACAAATGCAACTATGATTCCCAATCTTGCTCCTTATAACTTTAAGGATAAACTTAACTCTGGTTCAGTGATTAACTCGGGATTCACTTCAAGACATGTTCTTACAACTAAGAACTTGTTCTTCTAACCAAAAACTTGGGTCCTATTACGTCGAGTATACAATATGGTTATCTGGAAGAACCTAGGACTGAGGCATAGGAGATGCAACACATCTCTTTTCTTTATTTTAACCATAGTTGTAATACTGAGATCAACTCAATGCTTCATCTAGATATACAAGTAAGAACTTCTTTCTTACCTTGTTCTATTCTGGACTTCCTTAGAATCTTATCTAGGATATTCTAAACATCTACGTAATCAAATCCAAGAAGCATTTCGAATCTAATGTTTATTAAACGTATCAATCTATGTTTATAGATTTCAATGTTTAATACTCTGTTCAACTTCATCCACAAAATATTTACTAACTTAAATACCATTAATACCAATTACAGCATTCACCATATTCCATTCGCATATATAAGAATGGTGTCACGCTCCCACTCAAATATGTCATCACATATGAGATCCAGGGATTTCACTTAGCTCTCACTCAAAATGTGTCATCTACATATTAAGATTTAGGCAAGTTATTTATTATCTCCCACTCAAATGCAGGTCTTCTCAATATTTTGGTAACTCCAAAATTCTTTGATCATCCATCAAATCGAGAATTCCATCTATGAGACACTAGCATCCATATGGTTCGACAAAACCTTCTTGTTTTACCAATTACAACCTTTCTTCAATCTTTTCATTGCAGAACACGTAGTTTTGACAATCTTCTACCAATTATCAAAATTGGAGTAATTGCTGGTGTAAATCCAACAGACTCCAGCATTGCTACACATTATAGTCAATCCTTTGAATTTGACAAAACATACTTTGTGACAAATTGAGCTTTTAAGTCTTTCTTTAAGTTTCATTTCTTCCTTATGAGTTTGTAGTCATTTGGAAAGATTAAGTAACCATATTTACTTAATAAGATCAAGTTACATATTACTTTGCAATCTTAAATGTAACTTAATATAGGATTTTATGACTCCTGATCATTTCTCGTGCTTAGGTCCATCATGCTTCTTCGTAGTTCGTAGGTATGTCCTGTTAATCAACATGGCAAGTGAATCAAAAATATAATTCCACAAACTTGCAGAATATATATTCTTGAATCCTACTTTCTTTAGTAAAAGTATTTGCTGAAATATCATGATCATTATCATTAGTTTATCCTCTATTTGTTTATTTCATTTTCTGGAACATATTCCGCTGCGCCACTCGACAATCCGGAGGTAAGGTCAAATACCTTGTTTTGAGATTTTACTTTGTTCCACTAGCATCTTCATTGAGAAACTGTTCCTTAAGAAAACACAATACCTCGGGTAACAACGGGGGTTCTAGTTGTTGAAGATGTATTCATAGTTTCCTAGGGATACAATACAAAAATTTGTATATTCGCCACGACTTGGAATTATCGAAATCTCTAGAAACTCAAACATGTCATAACTCTTACGGTGTTGTTTCCACGAATCTTTAGATGTTCCTTATATTTAAATGAGTGTTTGCTATGTGATCTGTAACTCTAATAATAATGGTAAACCGGTAAGAGATAATTTAGACCATATGTATCCAATATAATATGATTATGATGTTTAGATATATCAATACACTTTGAAATATCCAATTATCATAATTTGTGGAAAATATTTCACAAGTACTTTTATGCCAAAACTTAACTCGAATACTTAATCATATCAATCAAATCGTAGAGACTTTGTATTCCTATTAATTTAATACCCTTCTTCATTCTTAAATCATTTGAAGAACTCAAATAGTTCAGACTTGTGTTTCTTTAAGTAAATACACATATTCACTTAAACCCACAATGAAGTTTACGAAATAATGATTTCCACTATTTTGTCAATACGATACATCATTATGTATGATATTCAACAATTCTTCGCATATCACTCTTTTACCAGAATGCGGAGTTTTAGTCACTTTGCCCAATGAGGCATGGTTTTTCACAAGTCAAAATGGAATATCTAAAGACTTCACTTTTCATCACAATGAAAATACCAATGTGACTTAAACAATAGTGTCATTCAAAAATTATGTCATTATTAAACTTGGATATCTTTCAACATTCTAATTCTTTGTAAATGCTTAACTATTATTATCTAGATAATGATGAGAATAACTCATTCATAATCCTAATGTGACCATAAAAGATATTATTCATATTAGTGGTACAAGTGGTTTGTCTCTCACTTATATGAATAACCATCTTGCAAGATGCAAGACACACTAATAAAGTCACACACTCAACTATTACAAATTTTATTCACGTCCACTAATCCAAATGATAAATGTTGAGGGAAGGAGTGATGTCGGCCATCAACTATATTGACTGTCGTCATCATGCCATGTTGCCTAATTTATTTTGGAAATTCTCAAGAAGATTGTCTTGTTTTCACGAAACAGGACAAGTATCAAATAGTTTGTAAACTACAGCGCGTTTTTGCAAAAATACCATTTATAACTTGTATATCCAATATATACTTTCTTCATCCATGACATCCACTACGATCGAGCGTACTTTGAGAGTTCTCGACTTTGTCATGGACTCATGAAAGGTGAACAGTTCATCTCTCACGATATAGCCCATGATGACATATTTTTAGTTGGGAGGAAGCGAGTGCAGCACCCCAATCTATCGCAAAGTTGTCCGTTCATTAAGTAGTCCGCATCGCATGTGTGGCGTTCATAATGCTCATGCATGATCACTAAGTGATTCTCCAAGCATTTGTTTTCTTCCATCTTGTTTGGAATAAAACTCATCCAACGGCTCACTCAATGAGCCTGACTTGCGAAGAGTATCTTCTTCATCGACCATCTCGTATGTGTTGGTGTTGAAGAAACACAATCGTGGTACATTCTCCATCAAATAGAGCATAGCTCATTGAACGACAATGGAGGAAACACAAAATGTTGCGGAGTCATTGGAATATCTTGTAATGGGTATTGTATTAGGAAGATAAGATCATCTATATCAAGGTTATCCCTCAGGTGTTGGTATAATCTATGAAGTTTGACACTTGTAAAGTTTCACAACAAGCAACAAAATCCCATGGTTGAAAAAACTCACTGAGATAGGATATGATCTACAAGGATATTTGCAAAGACATAGACTAAGTTCATAATACGAATTCAATTAAATGATTAATTGATCTCCCACTAAAACTGTCATCATGTGGACGATTTTAGTGATCACATGATCCCTTTATACCATATCATCCCGATCGTCATGACCTTTGATATAGATAATAGGGTGCACAAAACCCATCGATCACATCATCCATGTTACTCGTACTCGATCTTTCGATATCTCGTGTTCTGATGCCATATCTGTATATTCTAGGCTCGCCATTTCAACCTTATTGTATACGATGTGCATACATGGCTTGCACCCATCATATGCGGACATTGATATGTCTAGCACCTGATCGTCATGGAATTCTTCATAATGATGGACTTTCTTGGTGGTGCACACTAAAGGGAGAACACTATTATTGGTATTAATAGGGATCATCTTATATAATTCTACCGTTGAGTATCTAATACTAGCAAACAATAAGATGTAAAAGGTATCAACATCACATGTATATTAGTGATATGATATGGTCCTTCTTCTTGCTCCATGATCTCCATCGAGCACACCGACATGATCTCCATCTTGCCACCGGTATGGTGCCAAGTCCACGACGCTAGCAGCAGGTCATCCATCAAAACAATGACTATTAATATACTACGTAGTAATAGAAAGGTAAATCTTAGCTACAACCAAGACCATATAAAATAACCTCTTGCAAAATAAAGTTAGATGCCTCTACTTTATCTTTTGTAAGTTTAACGTGGCTGCTAGGGCTTTCAGGATAGAACTGTTTCCTATCTATGAACTTTCCAACCACAACATGGATTAAATAGTTGTCTCTATTACACCCCTTTCAGGGCCCTCCATTGTAAATGCTATATCAACAATTGAAACAGAGGCAGACTCCGGCTAGCCACTTATACGGTACAAGTCGTATGTTGAGCGTGGAACGAGTCTTGCGTAAGAATACGCGTAAGGTCGGTCTTGTCTGCTTCATCAAATAATGTCGTGATATTAGAAAGTACATGTGAGAGGGTAACAACTATAGGATCAATGCCCACACAATCCACGTGTGTTTTGGCCGTACAACAGTCCTACACATAGATCGGCTATGATACCACTAAAGGGGTTTATAGCAGAAAACACAATTTTTAGGTTAGAACACACCAAATGCTAGGATCTATCTAGGAGTAAAAATGTAACGGAGGAGGTTTCGGTTACATACCCTTGTAGACTGAAAGTGCTTAACGTTCCAAGGGGAACGTGGATGACGTAGTCATACTCGTAGCTGACCTCAAGGTCGTGAAGCTCTTTGCAAGTCACACATTGGTTCTCGTGCACCAATTTGGGTCACGACAGTCTGGGTGCCACTAGTGGTAGCACCCCCGTGGTTTCGCACACATACGGTGTACGATGACAACCTCCGATTCTCTGATCCCTACCGAGAGTGTGGAAGTAGATCTTCTGTCTGGAATCCCTGCGGCACAATGGTGTGCTGATACGTCGTAAACGTATCTATATTTTTTGATGCTCCATGCTTGTTTTATATCAATTATCTTACGTTTTTTCTATATTTTGAGATACTTTTATGCATTTTCTGGAACTAACCTATTAACAAGATGCCGTAGTACCAGTTTCCTGTTTTCTGCTGTTTTTGGTTTCAGAAAAGCTCGTAAAGAAATATTCTCGGAATTGGACGGGACAAAAGCCAAAGTTCCTATTTTACCGGAAGACTCACGGAGCCAAAAGACGAGATGGAGAGGGGCCACGAGGGGCCCACACCACCTGGTGGCATGGGCCAGGCCAGGCCGCGCCAGGGGGTGGTGTGGCCACCTCGGGCGCCCACCAACCTTGCCTCTTCGCCTATATATTCCCCCCGGGACGAAAACCCTAAGTACCAGATCAGAATTCCACGAAAAGTTCTGCAGCGCCGCCGCCACCGAAGAGGAGATTCAGGGGATAGAAGTCTTTGTTCCGGCACCCTGCCGGGACGAGGAAGTGCCCCCAGATCCATCTCCATCGACTCCACCGCCATCTCCATCGCCGTTGCTGACTCCCATGATGAGGAGGGAGTAGTTCTCTCTCGAGGCTAAGGGCTCTACCAGTAGCTATGTGTTCATCTCTATCGCTATGCGTGATCTTATTGAGATCATGAGCTTTGTAATCTATAGATCTATTCTGCTACTCAAGTGCTTTAATGAATATCTATTTATCCCCACGTGTGTGAAGTTGACAGTGTGCACACCGTGTGGCACTTTGGCTAAGGTTACATAAATACTTATCATGAGTATAATTTGAGTTGGATGTCTCTATGAGATTGTGGTGTTTGTTGGAACCATCTAGCGCTCAAGGTGACAGTGAGGGGTTATCTAGTTGGGGAATGCGAACTTTAAGGTGTGTTGTTATAGCCCTACATCATCCAACCGGAGAGTAGTTCAGGGTAGCATCATGAAGAGAAGATATTTATATGAGAGTGTCCACTAGTGAAAGTATGATCCCTGGGCCTTGTTTCCAAGCATTGAAATACCATTTACAATCAGTTATGTTACATGTTTGCTTGCTGCCACTCTTATTTCAGATTGTAATTACCACTTATAATCATCCATATTACTTGTATTTCAGTATCTCTTTGCCGAACTAGTGCACCTATACACCTGACAAGTGTATTGGGTGTGTTGGGGACACACGAGACTTCTTGTATCTTCATTGCAGGGTTGCTTGAGAGGGATACCTTTGACCGCTTCCTCCCTGAGTTCGAGAAACCTTGGGTGATCCACTTAAGGGAAACTTGCTGCTGTTCTGCAAACATCTGCACTTCGAGGCCCAACACTGTCTACAAGAATAGAAGCATGCGTATACATCAAGCTATTTTCTAGCGCCGTTGCCGGGGAGGTAAGGTAAAAGGTACTCACATCCTCTGGCTACTAAGCTATCTTCTAGTACTGTTGCTGGTGTGTGGGTGCTCAAAGTTATTTCCTTTAGATTCTGCAATCATATCTTTTTGTTTCTTGTTTTTATTTTCACAAGTTAGGCTTAATGGAAAACAACAACAAAATGAGAGAGCTTTATAGTATTTATCTTGAGTTAGGACATGAAGTGTTTGAAGAGAAAATTAAAAAACCCATGGAACTTTATTTGCATGCTAATAGCAATGTTATTAGTATGAATTCTTTGAACACCATTATTGCTAATGCTATGGAAAAGTATAATCTTGGGAAGCTTGTTTTGATGAGCATGATATTTTTAGTCCCCCGAGCACAGAGGAGAAAGTTTACTTTGATGATACTATACCTCCGATATATGATGATTACAATGATGAGTATGATATTTTCAGTCCACCTACTATTGAGGAGAAAATTAATTATGATTACAATATGCCTCCTTATTTGATGGTTATTGTGATGAGAATAATAATGATAGCTATTATGTTGAATTTTCTCCCACTACGATTAATAAGAATGACTATGCTTCTAGGGAGAGTAATAATTATTTTATGCATGTGGCTCATGATAAGAATGTTTTATGTGATAGTTATATTGTTAATTTTATTCA